>OX422197.1:2220204-2915204 GCA_949130485.1 Agelas oroides | reverse complement strand
AAGAACCAGTAAACTAACTATCTCTCAGTTAAGGAGCACTGATGCTGGTAACTACACCTGTGAAGTGAGACACCAAAATCAGAGTAACTACCAGTCAAGAACAGTGGAGCTAGTGCTTCCTGGTGAGGATGAATCATAGCAGATCTATGTGTATGTTCTAAATGATTATGAGAATCCTTTCCCACAGTGGCTGTGGATGTACAGCAAACTGGGTGCACTGATGATGGAGGGGTGATGCTGACTTGTGAAGTGTATGGCTACCTGAGGTCTGTGAACAACCCCACATGGTGGAGAGAAATTGGAGGTAGTCACCATCACCTTAAGAACACTTCAAAGTACACAATAGAGAATGGCAGGGGATATCATTTGGCTCAGAATGTTGATGGTACCATACGCCTAAGCCAGGTAGTCAACCTGACCGTCTACCAGTTGGAGAGGGCCGACTCTGGGACATACATCTGTCAGGTGGAAGGCAAGGAGGGAGCAGCTGTGCTGACATTGATACCTGGCAATCGGCCTACTGGAGGAACTGCAGATACCACTATTATCACAAGTGAATCTACAGGTTTGTAGCAAACATTCATATTGGTATGTGCAATCACTATTGCTAATCTACTGTTGCATCTTGTGCAGTGGGTGACTTATCATAACGAGCTTATTTCAGGGAGATGTGATTCGTTGATTTTCCATACATGTAATGCACAATTGTTAGCATTTATTCAGTGATTGATGGTTTAGGTAGAGTACAGTTTCAGTTCAGCTTACAATATCAATTTCATGTATGCTGATCCAACGCTACAATAAAGGAGTCAAATTGGCCTTATATAGAGCTAGATTAAACTTAAAAAGCCACTCCATCAAGTGAGCCTGAGCAGAGCAGATTACACTGCTATAATTTTTACACCTTATAGTAGATAAAGGCTGTCCTGCTGCCAAATTGGCCTTACACTCAAAAGTCACATCATGAACACAGCAAGGTTAGTCAGTGATTCAACCAGGATAGGCTTGGTGATTGTAATGTCAGTCACTCAATGTGAGTTAGATATTACTTTCACTGTCTTCGTGCAGCTCATACGCTCCTACTACTACAATTGGCATCACATTTTCAGTACAAGTACACATGGTTTTCACACATGCTTTTCTCATGATATGGAATGAAGCATTATGTCACCTCTCTAATGACATTTGCGATTTCAGCTGGGATGTCTCCTTCACACATCGATCCTGATAATCAACTGTGTTCGTGCACTACTGAATGTACATGTACCACTACCACTGCAGTGGCCTCTGTCCTCTCTGCTATACTAGTGGCCTGTGTCTCAGCAGTGATACATATCGCAGTCTGTGTGTACTACAGTAAGACTAAGAAGACCAACCATACGACACACAGTGCAGGAGATGTCAATACTGTTAAAACTGAAGCTGTATATGAAGAAGTGAATGAAGGGAATGAAGTGCTTGAAATGAAGCAGAATCGTGCATATTCTTCACTTCCACTGCAGCAGTAGCTCCACATTGACCTTATCTTGCTAGTTACCAAGTAATGTACTGATTCATGTAGTAACTTAATAACTAGCTACTGTACAATGGTGACTGATGTGTTACCCTGTTTGTATTTTAAAGCCTTGAAAGTTGCATATCCAGTAATGCTAAGCCTCATTCCCAGGCCTCCCTGATCTCCAGTTTTCACATACTGCAAGTGATCAAAACCTGGAGACAGGTAAGGCCTGGGAACAAGGCTAACATACTAGTGATCCAGGATGTTCTGTCAATAACAGCAATCATGGGTCATGTGGCCTTGAATGGATTCACAGAATAACTCAAGTGCACTTTGGTTCTACTACATAAACTTGTTGACATTGCCTAAGACAAATTCACGTGAGTGGCAGTTTGTGCATGTGCTGGAGAATCTCACTTTGCTCCACACTCAGATCTACATAGAGGATGTATCTTGCACTGATCCTAGCTGCTATTCCCTTGCTCATAAGGACTGCAGTATTCGCACAATGTCAGGGAGGAACAGAAGGTAAGGTGAATCAGCAAAAAACTGAAGGTCTAGGGGGCCAACTTGTGCAGCTAACCATTATACATATTGTGGCAGTTGTGAAGAGCAACACCGTAGCTTATCATCCAGAATTGACCACTTGAGACAGACTGGTAGCTAAAATGCCAAATTTACCCTTGTTAATGGTCTATGTGCAGAGGTACATGTAGTAGAAGTTCCTTTGATTCAGTGCAGTGTCGAAGAACAATTTGAGATGCTCTGAGATGAAATACTTGTAGAGGAAAGTGAAAAGGCCAACAGTCGCGGGAATTGAACCGAGGACACCTAGCTGGCTTGTGCACCCAGTGCTCTGCCACTGAGCTAGGTGTGTGCATGACTGAGGCAGCTCAGTACTACCTGTGCAGTACACATAGAGGCTTGTGAGGGTTGTCCAGTTGTCGTAGCTCAGTGGCAGAGCACTGACTGCACAAGCCAGGTGTTTTAGATTTGATTTCCGGCGACTGCTGGACTTTTTACTTTCCTCTTATTCGTCTCAAAATCTCTTTATTTCCAACACGAAGCAAGAAGCTGTAAGCATAGTGTTAAAGGACTCGAGTCATCATATTCATCATCTACCAGTGTACGAAAACAGTATGTAACACGTGATCAGAGTACCACGGACACATAGGCCATACAGCACACTACGACAGAGCACAACATGCTTGGTCATGAAAAACAAACTCCCAATGATACACAATACATGCTACATGTTATACACACTGCAACACTTGTTGGTAAATGTGGGGCTTCCTCCATAAAGTAGCACATATTTCCAGTAGCCATGAGCTTTATGGAGGAAGCTTGGAGTTTGTCTCTACAGTGAATGGTGCAAGATACACCTGATTATTTTTGATAACCATGAACTTGATCCATGACAGGCTTTACTTGTACTTCTCTTCTCCTCCAGTGAACCCCAACTTTGTCACCTTAACACGTCCTTCAATATTCAACATGATTGGGAGTTCCCCAAACTGTTTGACAGCCTTTAATGGTCCACCTGAAATAACATGTACTGGAAGAGATATCGTAATTGTTGATAACAACCCAGGACCTACTGCCCCCAACCTCAACAGTACCACTGATGTCCGAATGTTCCTCACATGGTGGAGGCAGAATAGGACAGATTTCTTGATTGCCTTTATTACAAATCCAATGATGACATTCACCAGTGTTGAGCTCTCTTTTCTGAGCTTTCCAACACAGCGCATTGGTCTACCCAATATACAACTGTTTGGGTCAGCCAATCAGTTTGAAACTGATTTAAGAGGTGCAACACCTATTAACTATACTTTCAGCAATGTTGTTGCCCCACAAGAAACAACAGTAAATAACGTGACACTGTTCCTCTCAAATCCTGGACCACTCAATGCTGTGCAACTTAACATGTCATTCACTGGAGTAGACAATATTGACTGGTTCTTCCTGAGTGAAATAAGAGTGTGTACCGGCACTATTCTACCAGCCATACAGTTCCAGTCCCCTTCAGAAGGAGAGAGGGTTGTCCTGGACACTTCCAGCGGCACTCCTACTTCAGTGGTCCTGAACTGCACCGTGTCAGTTGCAGGTGTGTTTGAGTGGAGGTGGAGGAAAGAGAACCAGATCCTTCAGAATGGTGACAGGTTTCAAATCACAACTGCACTTGAGACAAGAACCAGTAAACTAACTATCTCTCAGTTAAGGAGCACCGATGCTGGTAACTACACCTGTGAAGTGAGACACCGGAGTCAGAGTGGCTACCAGTCAAGAACAGTGGAGCTAGTGCTTCCAGGTGAGGATGAAATACAGTAGACCTAAACACCACTCACAAATTAAGTATATCTGCATCAGATGCTTCTCATCTGCACACATGCAGTAGTTGGTGTGGGCACCCCACAGGAGATACCTAGCAGTCAGCCAGGGACCCAAGGAACTGGAGCAACCCCAGGGACTGGAGGTACAACTGATGGATCAACAGGTTGTCGCAGCTAATGCTTCAGTACTGTATCTACAGCTGTACATACATATGATTCCTGGATACTTTCCTTGATTGGAAGTTTAGGCACAGTACAGTTACAGTACAAACTTAAGATTAACTAACTTCCAGAGCTTATGTACTCTCAAAGGTAGTAAGCTAGCACCCAATAATTGAAGTTATCGCCTTATATCAAGTTTGAGTGTATCAAGTCAAGAAGCTACAGGTGGAAACAAGCATATGTAGGAAGAGAATCCCTTTCAAAACTGACACAAGATGTAGAGATGGTGTAAAAGTGTTGTGGTGTTGTTCCTACCTTGTTTGGTTGGTTTTTTAAAACTTCCTGTGCTTGTTATGTGGGCGTATAGAACATTAGTTTAATGGATGTTTATTCTACTTCAAATTGCTTTTCTGGATTGCATAATTATATGCAAATGGTAGTTGTCTTATAAATGTGTTGTTGATATTTTGAAGCATAGATGTTATTGTCATCACAGTTTCTAGCAAGGGGAGGAGTCAGGATGTCTCCTAGTAGTGATGACCAGACAAAGTAGTTGGGGTGAGCCTCAGCAGCCCCACACTACTTACATGTAGCTACCCCATGGAAGTAATTCCATACCCACTGGGCTAATGATAGACTGCACATACATATGATCTGTAGTGGACAAAATTTTGTGTAATGGGTTAAGTTATGTAGTGCACAATGCTACACACACTGTCAGTGTCTGAGACTCAGGCATACTTGGTGACTTATGGCAGCATTCTCAAAGCTGTTACAAACCGGGGCTAAGCAAGATAGACAAGACAGGCTGCTCACAAACAGGGAGGGCAAAATGCACAGATCATGTAGGGTATCAACTCCTTCATATAAAGAATGACCACAACAACTGCATTACTGGACCACTTGGCTGTTACAAGACCATAGACATTACCATTAAGCAGCAAGGTTGTGGGTTAGAGTAAGGATTAGGTTGAGCAGGTGGACAGTAAGTGGCATAATCACTCTTTTGTGCGAAAGGGGTGGATATCCTACATGGTCCACTGTGGTTTCTCTACAGTTCAACTGCATGTGATCAGTTGTCTACATCCCTATGGGTACTGATTGTGCTCCATTTGTTGAGGTTTTTTCCTACGAATTTGAGTTTATGAAATCCCTGATCAGCACAGTCTTTTCTGTAGCAGCTAAATTTAGCAATACTTGCAGATATATTGATGACTTGCTCACACTCAACAACAATGATTTTCGAGCATACACACGCCAGATTTATATCACTGTAAAAACACTTGTCAACCACATTTTAGGGTTGCATAGTGTGATTGTTATCTAAATATGCTACCAAACCAGACAACCACCAACCCTCACAATCCTCTATATGTATTATATGTATATTTTCCAGTCAACCCCTAACGGAGTTCTGACGGCGCATACTGAGTGGCTGCCAGGTGTGCGACTGAGGCATTCAGTACCACCTGTGCAGTGCATATACGTGTAGAGGATTGTGAGGGTTGGTGGTTGTTCGGCTGCCGTGGCTCAGTGGCAGAGCACTGGTGGCTCAAGCCAGAGGTGTCCTTGGGTTCTACTGCCGGCCTTTTCACTTTCCTCTATTTTCGCCTCATAACATCTAAATTCCTTTATTTCCAGCGTGAGGCAAGATGCTCTGAGCATTTAGAGTGAGAAGAACCACTCAGCATGGGTTCTCTCCTGATGGAGAGAATTTTCCGGTCAACCCCTAACGGCATATACTGAGTTGGCTGCCAGGTGTGCAACTGAGGCATTCAGTACCACCTGTGCAGTACATATAGAGGATTGTGAGGGCTGTTGGTTTATAATTTATAATAACAAGGCAATCAGGTGGGAAATAATCCATGGTAGCCATGAGATTACAACAACCAACTTTGTCCTTGGATGCACCCTCATACTCAGGTGGTTAGTGACCATAAATCCAAGGTACCATGGCCTGGAAAATAGGCAATGTATGTCAGTTTCCCGAAATAAAATTCGTATTTCATCTGCAATATCTATTTCCCACACAGATCCTGGTAATCAGTGGTGTTTATGTACTACTGCACGTACCACTACATGTACCACTACCACTGCAGTGGCCTCTGTCCTCTCCACTATACTAGTGGCCTGTGTCTCAGCAGTGATACATATTGCAGTCTGTGTGTACTACAGTAAGACTAAGAAGACCAACCATACGACACACAGTGCAGGAGATGTCAATACTGTTAAAACTGAAGCTGTATATGAAGAAGTGAATGAAGGGAATGAAGTGCTTGAAATGAAGCAGAATCGTGCATATTCCTCACTTCCACTGCAGCAGTAGCTCCACACTGACCTTGTGTTGCTAGTTACCAAGTACTGTACTGATACGTGTAGACTACAGTATCTTAATAACATGTTTGTGAGAACTGGAAGTTAACATGTACGTAGTTCTTATTACATACACATACAAATGCCTCTACCTCTGAGTACATAGGTGCCATGCAGCATGACAAAAGTGTCATCAAAAGAACAATAGTGGCCACCATAAACGTCTGACACCAGAAGAGGAAGTTCTGGTGTTGTGTGAAGTCGTCATTCATGATCATCTTAAACATCACCAGGTATGACTAGCCTCGTCCCCAGGCTCTCTCCTCAAAAACGGGGGGGAGGAGAGAGCCTGGGGACGAGGCTAAGGTATGACCAGGTACCTGTTTCAATTCCAGTCCCCTACCCACTTTCGTCACTTGATGAGCTAAACCGAACAGCTTACTTGACAGGTCCCTACCATAGACAGCAGAGTTGACCAAAGTGGTGTTCGTATTCGTTTCAGCACTAGATAGCATACCGTAGATTGGGAAATTTTCGTGGTTAAAGTAATTCACATTTTAAACTTTCGCATTAAAAAATATTTCGTCACTCGACAGTTCCACAATGTAGCATGTATATGCATTTTAATTCTTCGCGCATTTTCGGCAAAAATATTTTAAGGGCGAAAATTTCCCAATCTATGGTACATGTAGTTGTCCTACTACCGTAATCTCTCAAAAATACACCCATGGGCGATGAACCTAAGTGGCTCATAAAAGAGGGGGGTGGGCATATTTTCGAGAGTTGTGATATTTCTCTCGAAAATACATGTACACCCACCTCACACGCAGTTAGTCTAGGCCTTGTTATTTGAGCATGCAGTGATTCTGCAATGCCTCTTTTGTCATGCGCTTGCTTACTCAATAACAGCAAATGGTGTCTGCCTTCATTTGTTAGTCCCTCCTCTTGCACAGTGCTGCTTCTTCAGTGCTGCTTGCTTAACATAACAGCATGTACTGTAGCATAAATGGGTGGGCGTACTTCGAGAGTAAAGCACCCTTTGCAACAACTTCATTCAAAAAAGGGGTGGGCGTATTTTCGAGGGTGGGCTTATTTTCGGAGATTACGGTACTATACCATACCCCTATCTAACCGCTCACAACCCTTATTCACTGACGTGTCTCCTACAGAGGTTTTCAGGTTGGTTGTCCGCAAAAATTTGAAATCAGCTGACGCATGCGCACAAATACCCTCTGTTTTTCGTGCGTTGTGGTGTCAAGAGCACCATCAAAACCAAAGTTCAGTTCGAATTTGCTCGATTAGTGCCTTACGGACGCTTTACCCCGTACTAGGGTTGGGCGGATTATGCTCAATTTTTTACTCATTATTATGTTGTTCCAATATGCTCAAAACTGTACCAATTATGCTTAAAATTATGCCCGAAATTTGCCTATTATGCTCAAACTATGCCCATTATTCCTGGAAGGAGCAAACTTGTATGTTCGAATAAGTATTTTACACTGTACAGAAAAAGTAAATAGAAACAGGATGGCAGTTCATTGACCATTCAACTGTAGCATTATGGAAAGTTCAATGTAGTCTACCAGACTCTGCGATTGCTGTGTGCTCCCTTACTTCGCCGCTTACCCCAACAGGGCATGGGACGAGATACTTCATGGTCTGGGACTGGGACACGGTCTGAGGACGAGACTACCAGTCTACCACAGACACATTATGCTCAGAATGTACCTATTATTCCCACATAATGCTCAATGCTTTCTGGTACCTATTATTCCCAAAATTATGCCAGCATAATCCGCCCAACCCTACCCCGTACGATGTGGACCTCGGCGTTCACAGCGCATGCAAAAGAACCGGGAAAGGTCGCGCATGCGCAAACGGATTACGGACAACCAACCTGAAAACCTCTGTAACCTTCCCATCCTGACCACTCACTGACTCAAGAGCTACGTAGCTACCCTCCCACCCTGACCACTCACTGACTCAAGAGCTACATAGCTACCCTCCCACCCTGACCACTTGCTGACTCTAGAGCTAGCTACCCTCCCACCCTAACCACTCACCGACTCTAGAGCTAGCTACCCTCCCACCCTGACCACTCACTAACTCTAGAGCTAGCTACCCTCCCACCCTGACCACTCACTAACTCTAGAGCTAGCTACCCTCCCACCCTGACCACTCACCGACTCTAGAGCTAGCTACCCTCCCACCCTGACCACTCACTTTGTGGCCTCCAGCCTCTTGATGACATGGGAAGTCCGCTCCTTGGCCTTGATGTACAGTGGCTTCTTCTTGTTCATTTCTACCTCCCTCTCCCTCATCTTCTTCTCAATCACACCCATCTCTCGCGACAACTTGGCCTGCTCCTGCTTCTTAGTTTTCAGCTGGTTCTCAATCTTCTGGCGACGACTCAGCTAAAGTAAACATCATTGGAACACCAAAGAGGACATTATTGGTTTCATGAGATTGTCGGCTCAGTCAATAAAACCAAGAATGAAATAGAATTCTCTGAGATGCCACACTATAAATAGCACTGCATGTAATTACGATGGCATACTGCTATGTTATTTAAAGATGCTATTATGTATACCAAGAATGGGCAGCTAGAGGTAGAGCGTGTAACATAGTCTTGGTGAAATTTTGAGCAGATTCTAAGAGTCTGGATACTTGGCAGGCTCATACTCCACAGCTTTGCCTAGCAGAGCCCAGGAAGCATGCACAGCACACATTACAGTACTAGCGGTAAATTCTGACCACTTCAAACTCTACACAGTTGCACACTCTTCTTCTAGCCACATCATTCTTACATGCTCTTGTATGTTGAAACACTCTTCTACCATAAGCATGGTGTCTTTTGGTTTGTTTTGTTTTCTTGGATCAATTTACCTCATTCAATTCAGTAGCTGTCCTCTAGTATAAAGACTTACAGTTGGGGTTCATGCTGTATGCCACATGTACATTACCAAAGGTGCTAACATACATACGTACAACAGACCAGCTTGGGTCATGTGTGGAAGCTAGTGTATCGAACTCACTCACCAGTCTGTCCAGTTCCTTCTGTCTCCCCTTCACCTCCTCCAGGAGGCCATCAATGTGCCGCTCATTGTGGTACAGCTTGAACAGCTGCTCCTGAAGCTGGCTGTCTGCCTACACACAGAAAAAGAAGGCATACACACAGATATGAAACGTACCAGTAGCTTCACACCCATAGATACGTAAATAGGATGAGGAACAAGAGTACATGTACATGGATGCTGTAACAGAAACAACACATACGTAAAAGCATACAAAACCTGTTGAATGTTCAAATATGCGAGCTCTGATACGCGATCCCAGAATGTAAATTGGAATGTTGTTTCAGGCTCTCTGTACACAGTGATTATTAGCACTAGTACAACTAGAACATAAACTGGGATGTTGTCAGCAGTAATTGTACTCGACCAACCAGCTGGACATTCTTTCACTGACACACTACTAGCTAGTAGCTCGATCCATGGCACCTTGCTACAACACTATGAATTCACAGAGAACACAGAGACATTGGTAGGTATTTACCAGCTCCTGCTGTAGTTTCTGGTAGCGCTCCGCCTCATCCTTCTCTGCTCGAGCCTCCCTCTTCTCTAGAGAGATCCCCTATGCAATGCACACACAATAAAGGCATGCTTATTGCAACTGTCTTGTTACCATGGCCACCAGATCAGATGTTTTTAAAGGTAGCACATAATATACTGCTCTTCAAACTAAGTGGTTCCATCAAGGTTACCGCACTACTCACTTTCTTCTTCTGGAAGCTGAAGGCAGTCTCCTCCTGTGCACGTAGCATGGCTGCCTTTTTCTGCTCATATTCTGCAGTCAGCTCACCAGACCTGGGAGAGGGGGAGCAATAGAAGGGAGGAGAGAGGGAGAGAGAGGAGAGAGGGAGAGAGAGGAGGGAGGGGAGTTACATCACTGAACAAGTCATCACTTTGTCCTACCAGGAGTGTATGTAAGTCACCCCAAGGCTGAAAACGTAGATGTTACGTCAACCTGGAAACTTTCAAGCTTTTACTGTCATTACACATTGAAAGACATGATTGCGACCTTCAATGTGAAGAATTTAGAGTTGATAGCTACACTTCCAGAAGGTGGTCTGGGATTGGCACTTTGCAGTTGGTAGTTTCCAGTTGGTATTCCCATGTGCACTACAACTTTGGTTTTTCACATGTACATCACTGTAGTAATTCCCGGAGTGTTCATGTACCTGCTGATTTCCTCAAATAGTTGTGTCCTTTCTCTGGGCGTCTTCATGGCAATGGACTCCACAGCTCCCTGGAACAACAGATACACATGCAGTGGCAGTAACAGTTACCATATAAGGGCCAAATATGTTCTCACAGATGACCTATGTATATGTAGCTTCATTTCACTGTGCATGTATATATACGCAAGCGCACACGATGAATCTCACCTGGAACACAAGGAAGTTTTTGGCCTTGATGAGGATGCCTAAGGACTCTAGGTGGGCCTGGTACTGTGCCTGACTGACCACCTGGAGAGCGGGAGGGAGGGAGTTACCAAGTAACAAACTGTGTCCAAGCAAACACTTGAGGATTGGAAGGGGGCTACCAACCACTGCTCCCCCATAGGCACCAGTACAAGATACACTTGCATTGAGCATGCCTCATATATAGCTCCACTAGAAAGCATTGTCACTTCAGTAGCTAGGTGAATGCAGTGCATTGTGGGGCAAGCGTGAGCGAGTTGTGTAGTGATTGGTGTTAGCCTCGTCCCCAGGCCCCGCCCGAAAAATCGGGAAAGGGGCCTGGTAGCATTTCCGTGTATTTTCTGTCGACCATTACCTCTCAAAATTTTGAGGAGCCAATCAGATTGCGGAATGAAACACGTGGAACGTGATCCCGTCACATGCGCATGAGGCCAAAAGTGCCGACTATGCAAATTATGGTGTCGTCTGTCTCCTACATACATGCGGCAGTGGTGTCGCGTTTATGGGAAATCGGTGGACGATCGAAATCGGAGAGCGTTGTTTACCCATACAGGTTATCGAGACAAACCCCCTGATCATCTGTGGCACTGGCTTGGGTCCCGATCAACTGAGACGATCTGTCGGAATTTGTGCATGGACAGTGTGCATCCGAACTGGATAGATAAACACGGAAGATAGCATACTACAGCATCACTTATTCAACTCGCTCTTGTTTCATCTTGCACACATTTGCATGATAGTCAGCTGACATCAATGGTTGCAGTAAGGTGTGTCCTACTGTAGCACGCGTTTGATGACGTTTACATTAGCAACAGAAAATACACGGAAGTACTACCAGGCCCCTTTTCCGATTTTTCGGACGGGGCCTGGGAACGAGGCTAGGTTGGTGTTGCATAGGCAGCATAACAGCTATGCACAATATACTGCATGTTTGCAATGTATATATGCATAACAAAGAGAACCTAAGGTTATTCAAATTCATGCAGCGGCAGGGTAGAGCGCCCAGCCCTATCTCTCCCTGTGCTACATTAATTTTTCCTGCCTATGCTCGGCTGTCTCTGCCGCACGTCGAACCCTCTCTCGTTCTCTCCTGGGTCATAGCCTGTCTTCCTTATCTTGCGATGATTTTGGTGCTCTTCTGGAAGTATTCAAAGTATCTATGTTCACTACAAATAGCAAAACAACTCTAAACTGAGGAATTCTGAATAACTGAACTATAACTGAACTAGGTCCGCATGTGTTGTTAGATCACGCGCATATTGTCAGTACGCGGCGCACGTACGCGTGCAATGAACGTACGTACGATCTATATATACATATATCAGAAAAATTCCGCTGTTCAACTCACCAGTGTGGGGCTTGCTCACACTCGCCCCAACTAACTTAGATGGCATTAAACAATCACAAACATAATATACATATATAGTGTACACATACCTTTTTATTTATCCTGTACTCACTTCCGGCGCCAGTAATCCTGGAGAGTAGTGTTAACACAACATTGTCAATGACATTACTAAGAAACAACCATCAGTAGAGGTAGTGGCTCACATTCGCTGGAAGAGAGTCTCGGACCCATCCTCTCCACCATACACTGCAGTCACCTTTGCTCGGGAGGCCACAGGCTTACCAATGGGAGCACCATGAATTAGGTCCTACACAATACAGGCACATGGAGCAAAGTTGGGATGAAAACTTGACTGCAGTGAACTACTGTGTAAACATGTTGGGACCAAACAGCACAGGCATTGGAATGCAAAGCAGCTACTGTAGTAAAATATCTATGAATATCATTCCTTAGGTGCTGTACAAATATACATACAAATAAACGCACAATTCCATAAAAATCCTTATTCGATTGTGACACACTTTTGCTCATGAACAAAGAACTCAGGATGCTAACCCAAGTGGACTACCAAGTATAGTGGCATGGTTTGTGAGTTCACCACCATCTCCAAGTAAGCTTAACAACTTCAACCAGCAACAGACCATGAAGCAACCTTGCATACTATAGGTTTACGCTCACAAACACATTCTTACGCTACAGTGTACTAGCCACCATCACTTTTTGCCCCTCACAATGGCCTAGCCACATGTACCCTGTACGTACGCACCTTGAGATTTCGAACTCGAAGGTTTTGTGTCTTTTCTCCCAGCACAAAGCTGATAGCATCCATCAAGTTGGACTTCCCTAGAATGAAAAATGTAAAATAAAATTCACTTCAACAACAGCTCCTCACAAGACAGATACACATGCTTTACCACTAGTACCACCATAGCTTTGTCTTGTTTTCACAAGCAAAGAGTAAGGATAATTCAGAAGCCTCTTTGGTCAACAGTTTTGGCTTACATAACCAATTTTGTAGCAGAATTGCAAAATCTCGTTCGATTCCCACTTGACCCTATTAATAAGCACTTCTGGCTGTCACCTTGTATGCTGTGAAAGTGAGTGTGCCCTATTCTACATTGGTCAAACAGTATGTTCGCAGCAGAACTTTTCAGTCAGGGTCAGGGGGAATGTGTAGCCTTATTCCCAGACAAAAGCCTCAAGGGACCCTCTTCCCCTCTATCTAGATAGACATTGATGTCACTCGCAATACAATTGATCAGGCCTTCCCCCTTTGCTTCGGTATACTGCAAGCAATCAAAAACAAGATGGGGGAAGGTCCAAGAATGAGGCCGTTTTAATAATGTGGATACAGCTGGTTCTGAGTGCTTGATTCTTCAAAACTAGCTAAACCGTATGAAACAACCACCACAATTATTACACTCCATCACACGACAATATGCCTGGTTAACCTGCGCCATTAGGGCCAATGATCGCTGTGAAGTGCTTGAATGGTCCAATGACTTGATGCCCTTTGTAGGACTTAAAATTCTCCAGTTCAAGACGCTTCAGGAACCCCATTTTTGTACACCAGTAGACTCAAAACTGTGATAGAATTTGCTAGCAAAACAACAGTACGCTTCAGGCAAGATACTTGGACGAGAAATACAGCTGCAAGTTCCCGCCAAATGATTCCAAATAGAGCCCGCCACCTTCAGGGACTGATTCCTGATTTTGGTTCCGTTCTGCGAAACCATAGCAACTGCTGAAGTGCCAGCGGCAAAAGCCAAGGGAAACTGTGACCATGAAAGCAGCAATCAAAGGTTTTACAGCTTGGAGCAATATCCGGCTGGTATGCAATAGCTGTGAGGCAAATAACATACTGAAAGAGCTCATGGAGGGAGAGAGGCTAAAAGTGATTCTGCAAGGTATAAATAGGAGGGTCACAGGGGTGCATGCATGAGCTACCATAGAGGGTATGACATTTGCATCAGAGCATAATGTCATGCTGGAAGGCATAACCATAGTCTCAGAACCAGACCCTCGAAAAATTGAAAAGGAGGGTCTGGTAAACGGGCCTGGGTGGAAGTGTACACTTCGGAATGTTAGGAATTTTATTAATTGCTTACCTTTCGTAGCAAGTTAGAGCTTTCTGCTGAACCAGAAACTTGCAAAAGTGTTCTAATCTTTCCCACTTAGTGTTCACAGCTTTCTGAATGAAGCTAAACGCGAAGACAACTCTTGTGCGGTTAGCATTTCTAATAAACACACAAATCAAAAGCTAATCGGAAGTGCGCCTGCATACCGGGCGCAGTGTACACTTCCACCCCAGCCGATTTATCAGACCCTCCTTTTCGATTTTTTGAGGGTCTGGTTCCGAGACTAGCATAACAGATGGTTATCAATGCAACTTGTTTATTAGTGCATCAAACTGCTCACGAATTAGAGCAGTAGCATTCCATGCTTCATACCTTGAAACAAGCTCGTAGAATACCCACATAGTATTGTTTTTCTATACACCACTGAGCATCCATTTTTCATGGCATCATATCGTATTGTTTTGGAAGGGCCAGACAGGGAGCAATATTTCTCGCTGAACATTTTACTGCAATTGTACAATGCCCTTTGACCTCCAATATGATATATTACCATGGAAACCAGATGCTTAGAAAGGTGTCTGTTTGCTTGCTTTCCAACATGGTGGCACATATGTAGACATATGCAGCAATGATGTCAAGTGCAGGCTCTATTTTGATAATAACCTCTCATTCCATAATGCAACATCATAGAAACGGTAGTTCTTTGTTGTGTCGCAAGCTTCAAATACCCAAATTTTATTATTTATGCAGAAATTGCTGGATCAGCTCCGAAGAGGCTGGAAAGTTTGGATGGGTAAGCTAATGCCCAATGGGTTGTGGCAAGAGCGCATAAGAACGGGCGGCTTGAGTAAGAGCGTGTAACTCCATAAAATTTTGAAACCGGTCGGAATTTACCACCAATACTAAAATAGTAACACGTACTACACAGCTGTGCGTAGACATAAGCTAGTGTTGCTAAGCACGTGACCAGGTGTTCTATTTTCAGTACGATTCAATAATTTTGACCGGACTATGGCCTTCTATTGGAGTTACACACTCTTACTCCAGCCGCTCATTCTTATGTGCCCTTGGTTGTGGTGGACATAATGTGTCGCAGTTACCCCAGTTGGCACAAATTGCAGAATGCATTACAAAGGGTGACACAGAGGAAATGTGCATCAACTCATTTTGTTGTACATTATAAATTACAAAACTTAGCCCTCCTTCATTAAACTACATGTGTCTCCTGCAGCCTCACTATAGCCCAGAAGGTGATTCGGGTGGACTGGTTTGTTGATGGACTGAAGAGTAGGCAAGTCCGTGTAGTGAGAGAGCTGTTAACTAATGTGACAAGATTATCTGGGATTGCACTCATATGTCAAAATTGACAACTTTTAATATCAGAGGATGCCCCTAGCCTTGTACTCAGGCTGTGTGGAGAACAGCCGAGGAGTGAGGCTAGAGGATGCCTACCTCAACTCATGATAGGTTGGTAATCTCATGGCCTGGGAACAAGACTAGATGATGCCTATCTCAAGTCAAGCTTGTATTCAGTATCTATGGCCTGGGAACAGTCCAACATGTCCTATGACCAAGGTTATTCTGCTGGTGACAGCCATAAATCTCAGCAGGTCAAAGATGTCACATCACAGGACTACCTTTGAAGATCCAAGGTTGTGCAAGACTATATCCTGGAAAAAGTTGTTTAGACTTGTATAAATGTAGTGATGCAGTGAAGCCACAGCACCCTAGCTCTAGCCTTGTAACCCAGGCCATTCGAACGGCCTGGGTACAAGGCTACTATAGAGTCAAGTATATGGTAAGGTAGTCTCGTGAAAGAGAGTGATATTAATATCAATGGTCTAATGGAAACAAACATTATGGTCTGGCAATTGTTTTATATCAAGTGTACATATAATTGACAGCAAGTTCAAGAACAGTAACCAAATATGGGAAGTCAACTGAAAATGGTAGCAGAACCTACAACAAAACTAATTCAGCGTCATTCTTGGTCACTTGTTGAGTCACCTTTGAGGGCTTTGTTTCAACTTTCAGCTTTTCATTTCAGCTTTCGTTCAACTTTTTTTTCTTGGCCTTTTTCTTTCCTCTGGATCTTTCTCATGGCTTCTCTTGGAGTGTTTAATCTTACCCTCAAGTCTCTTCTCAGCTTGTGTTTATTTATCGGAGCCTGGTGACCACCATGTTTAATTTCTCTCAAAGTCTTGCATTTTAGTATCCTGGTCAGTTGACTTGTCATCAGACAGATGCAAGTTTGTTACGGGTGCATTTTCAATAGAAGAACATAATAGATGACTAGAGTAGTACATGGGGTGTATCTATCCATGGCAGAAACAGATTTATTGTTTTGTTGGAGTTGGGTTTAAGCGGCCTGACTCTTTCTCCTCTTGTGGTAGTGGTGGCGTTACTAGAATCCTTAATCTCTTGAGATGCTTCAGCTGGTGTGGTGGGCGATCCTTTTCCAGGTGGCTGGTAGATGGCATGGTGGATAGCAAGCCATCATCTAAACAGACCACCAAATCAGTCTCAGGAAGGACGATTTCTTCCAAGTCATCTTCCTCCAGTCTGACCTCACTCAGCAATTGATTGTCAAGTGAGGTTGGAGTGGACAGTGGGTTGAAATTGTTCACTGGGGGTATTTGATAATACTCATCGGGTGTGTTAAAAGATGGCTTGCTGTTGGTTGCTCCGATTGGTGGGAGGGGCTGGCTGCGCTGTGCCTGTGCATTTCTCATCTTCTCGATGGCCCAGTTGGGAGCAACGAGAAACAAGCACTTCTTCCACAGTCTCTTTCTTCTTGAAAGTGGCATTGCAAGTACAGGAGTGTAGGAAGTCTTGGAACTGAATGCACCCATCCTGCACGAAGAGAGAAGATAACACAATCACAACAGCAACTACTTTACAGTGTATGGAGCGCATGTGAACGTGTACATACCTGAGCGTCAATAGCACTAGTTGTAGTTCGATGTCGTACAGATACTAGTGACAGACAGAAGTTATTTGGAACACACTCAAGCTTTCAGTTGGTAAAAAGGAACCGAAGTGATATCAGAAACTTGCAGACGCGCGCGGACGCATGCACTGACACGCGTATGCAAGCGTACGCGCGCACGCGCACGCGCACTGGACGCTTGGGCGCGTCACATCCGGGAGCTATATACATGAACAATCAACGAACCACATCTCCCTTATAAAACATGTACTTGATCCATGATCCAGAGTGTTTGCTGCGGCTCGCGATAATATCTGATTGGTCGTCGTATGCGTACTCTCAGCGGCGCACGGGGCGCAAACATGCTATTTTATGGATTTGTTGCTTCTTAACTTTTTTTTTTCCTACTTATATGCACTTACCCTCAAGAAGAGCCATGGTAGAGTGTAGTAGAGTCATTACTAAAGCATCCCTGCATGTCTCAAGAAGTCCTGCTAGTAGAACTTGAGGGGAGGGCAGGATCTGCGTGTATAGTGAGGTTTTCTGTATTACCCACAATGAATGACATGAATTCTGCATAACGTAACATGTTATACAGCAGAAAACAGCCCAGTTGTAAATGGCTACATGTCACCTGGCCAATAAGTTTACAGTAATTTCATGGTGGTATATTCTTAGCTCTAACTGACCTGTTGCATGTGTCTCCCGCATAGTGACAAGCTCCCTCGAACCATGAAAGTGGATTCTAAAATGCTTTCCCTACAATCAGCTGACCATGTGAGTGATACAACATCATATTTAGTAATGTACAAACTGTACACTCAAACTAATAAAGTGGTAATAAATGAAGGGGTCGTTGTAAAGCATTTTTCTATTACACGAACGATCCCTTGCAAGTCTAGCTCTGCAAAGAGTGCAATAGTGCATGCTGTGTAGATTAGTTCAGTTATTTAGTTAACAGATCCATTCATATACAGCCGGTAGCTAGAGTACTGAATTGATGGATCTCCTTTCTGCAGGTCTTCCCAGTTCTCTGGCACCTGGTCTGCTCAGACATCCATACAACATGGGAGATTGCCCCTGTGTTTCAGAAACAAAAACAATCACAGCTGCATGTAATGATTGCAGAACCACTAAAGGTATGCACTGACATGTGGTATAAAGTTTTCATGGAAATACAATAATGTCAACTTCTCCAGAGACTGTTTGTGGTAGGTCTAGCTTTGGCATCTTACATACAGTGGAATCCATCTCTTAAAGGACACCCCTGAATTGATCTCAACTTTTCCCCCAATGAAAATACGAACACCTCACACTGACCAGGACATATTTTTGGGGGGTCACAAGGATGTCCATAATAGAGAGGTTCCACTGTATTACTCTCCCTCTTCTGACAGCATAAATACAAAAAGTTGACTTTTTAGCACTTGCACAGCCCAGTTTGATCCCAGTTTTTACTGCAATCAACATGACAATCTAACTCATTCACAGCTCGGTCCATTCAACATTTCCAAGCCAACAACAAACTTTAAGGTATATCTATGTATGTCTTGCATGCATTAATAATGGAGAACAAAGATCTCTATTGCCACACAGCTATCCTCAGAACCATACATTTCCTCTTTAGCCCTACTATGTGACTACCAATGGAAAGTCAGTTGTGCAGCCCTTCAGGAGGAGGTGAGACCAGTACTCATTCAGTGTGTTAGCTGTCTCAGTCATCACACAGTCATTTCTTCTACAGACAAGAGCAGTACATGGGTCCTGCTAGAGGCTTGGTTCAACTTGTCAATGGACAGTTGAAAGTAGGTGGTAAACTGTTGGAAGCAGAAAGTGGTCAAGTAACTGTTAACATAGAACCCTATGCATGACCTCAGGATTAGTGTTGCAGTAGTAGTTTATTCGTTGTTTTACACTTGGACTGCTCCATACAGTACCGGTATATGTATGCCTTATGTACAAGGTGGATGGATTCATGTTCACTTGTGTATCCCTACAGATAACCACAGAAGGAAAGAAAATGTATATCAAGGTATGTTTTGCATGGGGTAAACATTACATGTGGACTGCTCTGCTGCTACACATGCAAGAAAGGGACCAATTGTTACATGTGCTAATATGTACATGAGGCAAGGGGATGTATCATACTGTTTCTGACCTTTTATAGGATCTGGCAGGCCTCATTAATACCCGGTAAGTCCCTAACCTCATTCTTGGGAGGAACAAGTTCAACTGTTCTTTCCACTGCTTAGCTAAAGGTTGGTGGCACCAATCAGGGAATACTATCAGTCATTGTTTCATAACAGCATGAACTGTGTAGCATTTTCTGGTACTTCTCAAAGCACTGGCTGTCTATTTGGCATCACAGAAGAAATGGTCCTTGGGTACCAGAGAACTGGTATCTCATATAAAAATCACACAGTTGCACTATTTCGACACATCTGTAGAAGTCACAGTGACTATATTATTACTTAAGGTCATGGGTAATTAGCACTCAGTGTGTACGTAAATATACCCTAGGGTAGGGTAGGGTATATCATCTATGACATAAACACCCAGCGCCAGTGCAAGTACCCTTGCTTAGAATGGCCAGGCACTAATGTTCCTTGATTTCTTCCCACCTTTGAATTAACCCCGCACGCAAGCACTCACTTGAGCTGAAAATTAATCCCGCCCTCGAATTGTTCCCACACAGTTATGCAGCCACACCCATTGCTGGCAACGAGTACGACTTGGACGACTCAGATCACTTGTCTAGCCGGTCTGTACTCATACACTGTACGTACCTAGTATTTGTGCCATACAAAGACGTCAGTCGTGTGCATTTCGATGGCGCACACGCGACTGGAACGCATGCCAGACTAGGCTGAAGTTAATTGAACCTGCCCTTGTTTTGTTTCCGCCCTCGTACCCGCAGGTAAGTACGGTCTGAAATTAATAGTACCCGCGGGAAGTAATCAAATACGGTACACATTTCTGTGGGGAATTTGATGAAAGAAGTCATCTAAAGTATAGATTCAATGTAGCCACACAACTAGTAGCATCCTTCATTCCAGATTTACTAAAACAGGTGCTTGGCGATACTATATAGATTATAGCCTCAAACCCAGGCTTTCCGTTCTGGATTTTGTCTCACGAGACAAAATCCGGAATGGAAAGCCTGGGTTCGAGGCTATATAGATTACACACAAGAAATAATACAGTAGCACAAATACTGTATGCAACCTTTTGGGTTTTCATGGTAAGTTTAGAGGTCAAGGAAGGATTGCACAATTGCAGTGAGCGTATAAAAACTCTGATGGAGCAGCGTTGTAACATCTGGGGAAAAGGAGCTGTTTGTCTTGGCAGTAAATCCTGACAGGGTGTGCATACGAAGAGACGGTGCTTTCGAAGATCAGAGTCTCTACCGACTTTTGAATAAGGCCAGCCACCTGACTGCATTCTGTGCATGATATGGCAGTCCCCATCTCCCGGTCACCCCAGCGTAGCTGATGAGGCCTGGTATTGGCCGAAACGCGTCCTGCGCAGTGGGTGACTTTGCATAACATCTAGGCCTGTTTTATAAGGGAGATGTGGTTTGTTGATTGTTCATGGATAATAATGTTCTGGAGATCGGGTGGGGACATTCAATCAACAATGCTATGTACAATTTTGTACCTCAGTTTCATCTGCTTTCTTCTGGTATAACATTGTTTGGGAGATTGAGCTACTATAGATGTACACTATAATCATCATCCCATTGTTTGGAGCAAGCTCACAAGATAAACCTCTGGCACATATCTGCCTGTCTGCCATGCTTAGTAACAATAGCCTCGTTCCCAGGTGCCTGCATGGGTATGAGGCTAAGTCGATAAGGGTCCCAAGCCTACATGCAAGATGGGGTCTGATGTTAGAGACAAAGCAGAAGCAGCCATTTCAGTAACCGGGAAGCGGATGTTGCAAAAGTCGTAGTACATGTCTTATAAGGCCACAGGTTTCGGTTTCGATTCAAGTCGCCCCGCACATCCGCCTATGCAGGGTACATAAGACTTTAATAAGGTTAAAGGTGTTTAACACGGGAACGGAAATCTGGCCTGGCTAGTCAAATAGGTGGGGTCGGCGAAAGGGCACGTGAGTCAGAGTTCTGGCGCGAGTTTGGAAAAGTGGCTCTTGGCTACAGAATTTACTGTACTCGCTTACCAGCAGTCCTAGCTGCCAGATGCTCAGCCAAATGTTCAGGCAGTTGTTAACAAGTGTAGCCTATCAGCTAGATGCAATGTGACTACAAAATTGTCGTCTATGGAACTTCCAATTCCGCAGCTTACTTCATCAAGCCAAACTGCCCCGCCAGTGCTGCCATAATTATTACCCATGCTCCCAGCAAGTAACGTGATAGTGACGAGAGCTCCCCAACAGGGGGCTGGACCGAGCATGGGAAACTATTAAACTACAGGCGAGAACAAGGCTACCTTCATACAAGGCAGCCGGACCGCTGTTACAGAACTTCAGCAAGCGTGCAAGCTATTAAGTCCCACAGTAGCAGCAACAACGCACACAGCAGATGTAAAGCACCAAGCCGGATGCTTCAAGCCACTCCCCTGGAGTCAGCGACTCTGTATAAACGGGACGTGAGCAAACCATTGTTAAGAAATTGTGTTATTAGGTATTGTAGGTAAGGGGGGAAACTGTATATATTGTACAGCGTAGAGATAGATAGTAAGCCAAATTCAGCCCAGGCAGTGGCTAGCTATGCCGCCAGCCCCCAGTACGGACCTGATTCCACTCACCAGCTCACACAATTAAAGGCCTCACAACTTTCACTCACCAGTCACATAGCAAACACTGGTGACATAGCTTCACACCTGATTCCTGGCCAACCTCATATAGAACCATTCCTCAGGAATCCCATTGGCTAGCCACGTAGGTTTATACCAGATACTACTTACCGGCCTACATAGCTGAATGCCTCATGAACACTACTCGCCAGCCACGTAGCAGCCTACCTGATCTAAAGTGCCAGCCTTCATAGCCAAATACCTCGTGAAAAGTCATTTGCCTCCCACATAGCTCCATAGCTGACCTACTCACAGCCCACATAGTTAAATGCCCCAGGAATCCCACTCATGAACCACATATAGCTCCGTATCCGATTCTACTTGCCAGCCCCCACATAGCTGAATGTCTCAGGAATTCCACCGGCCAACCACGTAGCTCATACCCAATCCTACTTACCAGCCCAAACACCTCGGGAATTCCATGGGCAAGGCACATAACTTATACCTGACTCCGCTCATCAGCCCTCATAATTAAATGCCTCATGAACTTCACTCACCGGCACATATAATGTGTGCACTGGTCACACAGCTTCACGCCTGACTCCTGGCCAGGCCCAGATAGGAGTATACCTCAGGAATCCCACTAGCCAGCCACGTAGCTTCATACTTGATCCTACTTGCCATCCTACATAGCTGAATGCCTCACGAATGCCACTCGCCAGCCACAGAACGTCATACCCTATCAAAATTACCAGTCCACATGCGTGGCTGAGTGCTGCATGAATGCCACTCACCAACCACATAGCACTATGCCTGATCAAAATGGCTACCCCCACATAACTGAATGCGGCACAAATGCCACTCGCCAACCACATAGCATCATACCCGATCAAAATTATCAGTCCACATGCGTGGCTGAATGCTGCATGAATGCCACTCACCAACCACATAGCACTGTGCCTGATCAAAATGGCCAGCCCACATAGCCGACCGCGGCACAAATGCCACTCACCAACCACATAGCATTGTACCCGATCAAAATTACCAGTCCACATGCGTGGCTGAATGCTGCATGAATGCCACTCACCAACCACATAGCACTATGCCTGATCAAAATGGTCAGCCCACATAGCTGAATGCGGCACAAATGCCACATAGCATCATACCCGATCAAAATTATCAGTCCACATGCGTGGCTGAATGCTGCATGAATGCCACTCATCAACCACATAGCACTATGCCTGATCAAAATGGCTAGAAGAATTGCTCAGGAATCCCACTCGCCAACCACATAGCATCATACCCGATCAAAATTATCAATCCACATGCGTGGCTGAATGCTGCATGAATGCCACTCACCAACCACATAGCACTATGCCTGATCAAAATGGCCATCCTACATAGCTGAACGCGGCACAAATGCCACTCACCAACCGCATAGCATCATACCCAATCAAAATTACCAGTCCACAGGCGTGGCTGAATGCTTCATGAATGGCACTCACCAACCACATAGCACTATGCCTGATCAAAATGGCCAGCCCACATAGCTGAATGCAGCACAAATGCCACTCGCCAAACACATAGCATCATACCCGATCAAAATTACCAGTCCACAGGCGTGGCTGAATGCTTCATGAATGGCACTCACCAACCACATAGCACTATGCCTGATAAAAATGGCCAGCCCACATAGCTGAATGTGGCACAAATGCCACTCGCCAACCACATAGCATCATACCCGATCAGAATTACCAGTCCACATGCGTGGCTGAATGCTTCATGAATGCCACTCGCCGGACACATAGCATCATACCTGATCAAAATTACCAGTCCACATGCGTGACTGAGTGCTGCATGAATGCCACTCACCAACCACATAGCATCATACCTGATCAAAAAGTGCCAGCCTCCATAGCTGAATGCCTCAGGAATGCGACTCGCCACCCATACCTGATCTAAATTGCCAGCCCACACTGTGTCATACCTGATTGACTTACAACGCAAAAGTCAGAGGCTGCAGGAATCTTACTCACGAGCCTCATTCATGTAGCTTATACCTGATTACAACCGCCAGCCCACAGCTGAATGTGCATTGCAGGAATGTCTCTCACCAACATCATATTAGGTTAGGTTGTCAGCCCACATAGCTGAATGCCCCAGGAACTAATTTGCTGCATAGTGTCATATTGGATTGACCTTCCAGCCATTAGTCAGGAACCCCACTAGCCAGCTACTACTGGACTCTACTCGCCAGCCTACCTAGCTGAATGCCTCTCAAGGTCACCCGCCAGTATCATGTCTCACACCTGAGTCTACTCAATTGGCAGCTTACCATAGCCAAATGCCTCAGGAATCCCACGTGCCAGCCACAAAGCTTTGTACTTGGTTCTACTTACTAGCCCACATAGCAGCATGCCTCACGTGTGGTTAACTCGCAATCCTCATAGCATTATATCTGACCCGAATCACCAGCTCACATAACTGAATGCCCCAGGAATCATACTCACCAGCCACACAGCACCATTCTGTGCTACCTGCCAGCCCACATAGTGGAGTATCTCATTAGTTCACTGACCAATCACACAGCTTCACACTGGATTTAAAGAGACAACCCACATAGCCATAATTTCCACAGAGCTTCATTCCTGATTGTACTTGCCGGCCCATGTAGCCAAATGCCTCAGAATTCCCCACATGCCAACCACATAGCTCACTTCCCCATGTGCCAACCAACATAGGCATCCAGATTCATCTTGCCACCGTTGTTAGTCCACCTGACCTAACCATGCCCATGCCTCATAATACAGCTTGAGCCATGTGGTGTTCAGTGAAAAAAAAAACAGCTGCATCCATTCTCATGTATTAAAGATAGTCGTACCTCCTTAGCTATCCAGGTCGCTAGCGGCATGCCTCTTGCCACCTGCTAACCTACATACAGGTAGGGGCAGGTCCGTTGCTATTTGTTAACCAGGAGCTAGGTACCCACACACCTCCTGCTATGTCATGCAACCTGCCAACCCCCATAGTTAGGCACTGCCATTGCCGGTGTCATAGTAGGGGTGATGTGTGATAATTTAAAGCAAAAAAGGCGCAATCTCTTTTGGAAGGGTAGCTAACCCCCGCAGCATCCCCTGGCAGGCACACCGCAAATGCAGCGTCACACAAACTGCAGCAACTGGCATACATAGCTTTACTACCATGCTTCTAATAGCAATTAACTAACTACCTTGTTCATACTTGCTGCCTCAACCAGCATTTAGCACAGTCAAGTCAGTCACTTAAGCATCTGTATTGTTGGCAGGGCATTTCAGTGCAGTTTGCAGCTAGTAGTAGGCGGCAAACTCTTGGTATAATTATTAGTGTGTCCTGGCTATTAAATAGTTGGTTATTAGCACTTTACAAAAGGAAGTTACATTATTCACAAGGTCAGTCAAATATCATATACTGTCAAGAATTAATTAGAGTAACACCTGAATGAGTTTACTTTGGGGGATAGATATTATGTGTGGGGCTACCCCAAAGTCATTCAGGTCACCTCAGGGAAGCGATAAGGTTAATGCAGTCCAAGGCAGGACTTTAGGACAAGCGTCCTATAATAATCCCATGCAGTCCAAGGCAGGACTTTAGGACAAGCGTCCTATAATAATCCCATGCAGTCCAAGGCAGGACTTTAGGACAAGCGTCCTATAATAATCCCATGCAGTCCAAGGCAGGACTTTAGGACAAGCGTCCTATAATAATCCCATGCAGTCCAAGGCAGGACTTTAGGACAAGCGTCCTATAATAATCCCATGCAGTCCAAGGCAGGACTTTAGGACTAGCATCCTATAATAATCCCATGCAGTCCAAGGCAGGACTTTAGGACAAGCGTCCTATAATAATCCCATGCAGTCCAAGGCAGGACTTTAGGACAAGTGTCCTAGGGCTTGATACTAGAGCAGGCAAGGCTCATGCCTGCTGCGGGGCAAGACAAACGTCTTGCTGTAAACAGAGCTTAACTGGCAGGAAGCAGATTCTGGGGTTTCCAGATCCTGCCAGTTAGCAGAAGGGAGGAGCGGAGGAGGCTCCTCCCTTCTTGACTTATCAGCGCACGTGCCTCCAAATTAATTGTAGTGAACCAGTGTTAATGCATGTTTACGCTGATCGCCCTATCGTGCCGGTGCGTGGTGCACTAACTACCAAACTAACATGGGAGTTGTGAAATTCGTAGTACTCGTATTTTCGCTGTACCTGGTTGCAGTCACAGCTGGCGATGTTACCTGCGAAAGCGAATACGGAGGGACGTGTAACCTTACCAGCAAAACCTGCTACCAAGACCTTCAATACGACCCGTGTACCTCGTTCGTCAGGAGTCGGAATCGTCCCCTTTCCTCACCACCAAGGTGTGGCGAGTGCCCAGGACAGCAGAATACCAGTGGCTATGGCATGCAAGCTCAGTGGGTCAACGTTACGGCTTCCACTTACGACTCAACGTACTTCAGCGTGCACGTTTCATGGGGCATATACGATGTGGATACCAACTTAGTGCAGGGATTCAAAGTGTGGTTGAAGCAACAGAGTCGTGATAGTGATTACCCAGACCACTTCGATCTTGGTTGCGTCTGTTTAAATGCCTCTCAGAAGAACTACACATTCACGTACAATAGTTATTTCCGGTACAAACCAAATGCCAACTATTTCCTGCTAACTAAAGTGAGGATGCTTCCTGCGCTCAATCAAGAAGACAATATCAAGACAAAAAAAATAGATTTTCCTAGGAGCTGTCGTGATTTGCCTTATGACCCTATTCACTGCAAGCCACCAGAGTACTACCCTCCCAGGAATGTGCGGGCCTATAGGTCTACGCATAGTCTGGGAGAAAACAACAGTGAAGAAATGAGTATCCGAGTGTCGTGGGATCCACCACAGGTGACATCACCATACCCAGACCCTTCTGTTTACTATGTTCTAGTTCAAGACATAAATCATGAACTTAGTATTTTCAACTTTAAGACAACCAACGCTTACAGTGCAAGTATAAATCACTTGAATGCATACCTAACGTACCAAGCTAATGTCATCACTTATGTTCCTTGTTCTGCTGGGGGTAGTCATGGTTGCAGTTTTCCTTCCAACTGGGTTAAAGTGGTACCTGAACCGTCAAGTTCTCCCATGGCCATGCCCTCGAGCACCATGACGATTTCCGACATCATTATCAGTACAGTAACTGCTTCACCAACTGAAACACCACTGTCAAGAACTCCACCCTCAGGAAATAACATCACAGAACCTGCATCACTGTCTGTGACTCCACCTTCAGAAAATAATGTCGCAGAACCAATAGCCATTGCCAGCATAGCTGGAGTATTGCTAGTGGCAATCATCATTGTAATTGGCATTGTAATTGCAGTGGAATGTTTGACCTACACAAAAAGACGTTATGGCTCTGTGACTGGATCAGGTGGCCATGAAAAGCTGATACAATTTCAGATATAACTGTCATCACCATGAACACTAAAAGCTGAAACTAATACCTTTTGTTTGTATGCACATGCAGTACTTGCATGTATTGTCCTCAACTAGCCACTGGAGAAATGATTGCATGTGTGTAAATGCAACAAGAAAACTTCAACCCTTGTGGTGGGCATAAGCTGCAAATGTTAATTATGTGTGCATGTGTACCTGCAACTTGCGCATGTGCGCGATTGTGAGCAATAAAATGTGTACATGGAACCTTGGGTTCTGCACCTTCAACCTCTAACCAATTTTTGCGGGTGAATAGCACATACTTCACTGCATGCAGTGTGTAGTTTGCATTACCCACATATTGAACTGTGGAAAATAACAGATTTACACCAGCACACCCAGTGCCTACTCAGGATAATTTGTGCATGCAAAAATGTTTTTTCTAATATTGTTGTATAGCTACTAGTAATGTATCATTGTAAGTATTAGCTAGTCACATAATAGGTATACTTGTATGTTTCAATTGAGTATATATAGCACCAAACTCAGGGGTCCCTAAATCTCTGGAGAACCCACGTATCACTAGAGTTCTGGAGACCTCAGGGTGCCATATTATTGGGGACCCTGATTTCCCAGATCCGTCTTGAGAATGCATGAAATGTGGGGAACTATAACCCCGTTCCCAGGCTTCCATACTGCAAGCACTGGACAGGGCCTGATAACGAGGCTATGGGGAACCTGGGGTCCCCAATTTTGATTAATCTCGTCCCAGACCCTATAGCTGTTTGGAAAAATCAAGAAGCTTTTTCTGAATGGGTCTGGGCATGAAACTTAATTTTGAGAGGATCTCCATATCATGCACACATGTACCAGCATGATTGTGTATAGTACATAATTATAAAGAATTGTGATGGTTAGTAGTTGCAATGATCAGAATACTGGCAGCTGACCCTGGGTCCGATTGCCGGTTAGGGGTGCACAGATTATGCTGGCATTAAAATGAGCATAATAGGTATGCAAAAGCATCGCGCATAATGTGAGCATAATAGGCAGATTCTCCAGGAATTTACGTCATTTAATTAAAGTTTGCGGAAACTTGGCCACGTGGTGATTCTGTGATTAGCGAGTCCAAATGATGTTCATAACAGTGCAAAATTGTGTAGCCGTTTTTGGAGTGGATATGCCATATTGAATCCGGCACCGTTGTACGTGTCTTGCAGAAATGCATCCACAGTTGAAATTTCGGCCAATAGCCTTACAATGCATATCAAATTGAAGCACTTTCATTCTGCTTTTCAGTTCTGCTGGTAAGAGCAATCAATTTTTAAAAATCATACCTGTTTTTTGGTGTTTTAGCCGCTTTTTACAAATTTCACTGGACTTCTAAGGTTTATGCAACCCTTACCATGGGAAATGGGTTTCTTGGGGTGCAGATTTCATTAATTTGGGTTGTATTTGCCGTCAAAACAGTCACACTACTGTGGTAACCAGCTAAAAGCTCAGGACATTGCAAGAGAGTGTCACTCCAGTACAGTCATTTGTTGCTGAAACTTTATGATTGCCAAAGCACCTCAGCTGATCTCAGAAACAACCTATTCTACTCCTGATACCTGAGTGGTGGAGGCTGTGTACTGCACATATGAACTGCATATGCTTGTGTGTGTGGCAACGAGTCTGTTCATATATAATAGAGCTAAAGAGAGTAATGAAATCTACAGCTGTAGCTGTTGGGAGATAAAGTAGGCCCACAGAATGATGAAGAAGAGAAGGGAGTGTTTGCAGTTGCAAAGAAGATGGACTATTAAGAGATGTACAAACAAGAATGGTGTGGTTAATGACAAGTGTCTGGGTTGAAGGGAATAGGTGGACAAGCCGTACTGCCCTTCCTAGAAGACTCCAGACACTAGAGTGCAGACTGTGCATGTTGGTGACTCCTGTTGGGTATTCACTGGTGGCTACACTCTTGACTCAGTAGCGAAACAAATGTCATTTTCATCATCAGTCATCCCCATGGCCAGCTGTTGAAAGAAACAAACTTTAAAAGTCTACCATAATATGCACTGATAGTCTGATACCACTACTGTGAGCTGTTGTGGCTCCAGGAAAAGGCTAGGATATCATTGCACATGACTCATAGATCCCCAGAAAATAAAAAACTGGATGAGGTGTAGTGTGTACTTGATCGTTAAAAAGATGTTGCATGGTGCCACCCTTCTCCATTGAATTTTGTTGTAAAAAGTGGGTACAGTACCATTTGAATTCGGATAGCCATATCTTGGGGGTAAAGTGCTGGTAACTCTAAGGCTGCTTTTTAAGCTCGTGTTGCTACCTTTTTTGATTACTAAATTTTATTTTTCATTTGGACTCGCTACTGGGATGTCTACGACTAGCCCCGTTGATGAGAGTCGAGCGGCTGGCAGCAGTTTACAGGTCACCGCTTCTTCTCCAACATCCTTACTAAGCAAAGTTCGAGCCCCCAAACAGTTGGAATTAGTGCGGAAGTGGAAGGTTATGGTAAATGCACCACCACGCACTAGTGCTAGAAAAGCAGCAAACTTGTTCGACCGCCGAAAGAGTGAGTGTGGTGCAGAGAGCTAAGGAGTTTGAGTATACCGGTAATAGGTGCATTTGTTGAGCATAATAGGTAGATTTTTGGAGCAGTGCAGCATAGCATAGTAGGTATACCCCGATGGCCTTATCTAAGCATATTAAGTTCATGAATGCGATTAACCACAACCTTCCCGTGAGCATGTGAGGTTAATAATCTGACCTGGCTGTTTATTACTGGGATTGCGCATCCGCCCCAACAATTGTACTGTACTGCTGCAACACAAACTAACATGGGAGTTGTGAAATTCGTAGTACTCGTACTTTCGCTGTACCTGGTTGCAGTCACAGCTGGCGATGTTACCTGCGAAAGCGAATACGGAGGGACGTGTAACCTTACCAGCAAAACCTGCTACCAAGACCATCAATACGACCCGTGTACCTCGTTCGTCAGGAGTCGGAATCGTCCCCTTTCCTCACCACCAAGGTGTGGCGAGTGCCCAGGACAGCAGAATACCAGTGGCTATGGCATGCAAGCTCAGTGGGTCAACGTTACGGCTTCCACTTACGACTCAACGTACTTCAACGTGCACGTTTCGTGGGGCATATACGATGTGGATACCAACTTAGTGCAGGGATTCAGAGTGTGGTTGAAGCAACAGATTCGTGATAGTGATGACCCAGACCACTTCAATCTTGGTTGCGTCTGTTTAAATGCCTCTCAGAAGAACTACACGTTCACGTACAATAGTTATTTCCAGTACAAACCAGGTGACAACTATTTCCTGCTAGCTAAAGTGACGATGCTTCCTACGCTCAATCAAGACGACAATACCAAGACAAAAAAAATTGATTTTCCTAGGAGCTGTCATGATTTGCCTTATGACCCTATTCACTGCAAGCCACCAGAGTACGACCCTCCCAGGAATGTGCTGGCCTATAAGTCTGCCCATGGTCTGGGAGAAAACAACAGTGAAGAAATAAGTATTCGAGTGTCGTGGGATCCACCACAGGTGACATCACCATACCCAGACCCTTCTGTTTACTATGTTCAAGTTCAAGACGTAAATCAGGAACTTCGTGTTTTTAGCATCAAGACAAACAACACTCTGAGTGTGAGTATACATCACTTGAATGCATCCCTAACATACCAAGCTAATGTCATTACTTATGTTCCTTGTTCCGCTGGGGGTAGTCATGGTTGCAGTTTTCCTTCCAGTTGGGTTAAAGTGGTGCCAGAACCGTCAAGTTCCCCTATACCCATACCCTCAACTACCATACCCTCAACTACCATACCCTCAACTACCATACCCTCGACTACCATGACTGTCTCCAACATCATTATCAGTACAGCAACTGCTTCACCAGCTGCAACACCACTGTCTATAACTCCACTCTCAGGAAATAACATCACGAAACCGATAGCCATCGCCAGCAGCATAGCTGGGGTATTAATACTGGCAATCATCATCGCAATTGGCATTGTAATTGCAAGGAGATGTTATTTAATCTATGCAAAGAGAGGTGTCACCAGGTCAAGCAGCTATAATAGTCTAATCCTACCTCAGCATACGCAAATTGATATTTATGGCCATGCACCACAGACAGTAGAAGTTGAAGCTCCCCCTCGTAGTCCTTACACCATTTCTCGTAACGGTTATCATACTGCCCGTAATATCACTCGTTATCCTCCAGCTCCGAACATTACCAGTCACAGTCACACTGTTCTTGTGGTTTACTCTCTGGATTCAAGTGAATATGACGAAGGAGTTATTTTACAGCTTCTTGTTTTTGAACTTCGAAAGCGTTCTATCAGCGCCATAACTCCAAGAGATTTACAGCGAGGAAATCTTCCCCTTTGGATGGAAGACCAGATGAAGAAAGCTGATGCTGTGCTTTGTGTCTGCAATAAAGCATTGTATGAAGAGTGGAACAGAAACCCAGAAACAGCGTACACATCAAGAGCAGTAGTGCACTCCCTGAAAGCCATTATTGGAGGTAGTTTAAGCCAGTCAAAAGATTTGTCTACCTTTTTGGGAATCGTACTTCTGAAGCAGAGTGATAAAAAGTTTATTCCCAGCAACTATCTTGCCGGAACTCAATCATTTTTAGTGGATGAAATTGAGAACATTGCCAGATTTGTAGCACAGGTACCTCATTTTGAAGAACCATCTTCGTCCAATACCAATGTAGTACCCTAGTATCCAAACTGTCTGTGCTGTGGCATTATGAACCTTTTGTGTATGTGTTTTATCTTTACTGGCTTCCACCTCACTTCTTTATCATAGTATGTGTGTACTTATCTTACATTATGATCAGCTTTGGTAGCCATTGCCATAGCAACTGGTTATTTATTGAGACATGTTGGGGCACTAATAGTCTGGTGCCCAGACCATGCATGCCTAAGAATAGTCTCATGCCCAGACCCTTCCGAAAAGCGGAAAGAGGGTCTGGTGTTCTGAACGACTTTTCTTGTCACATGGGGCAGGGTCGAACGGCGTAATTATTGCATTCCCCGTGCACTGCATGCATACTAGATCTCGTGCTCGATTGCTACGTCATCGCATATAATTACGCGTTTCTGCAATCTGATTTGAGCTCTCAGATTGGGGAGCTGTGACAAGAAAAGTTGCTCAGAACACCAGACCCTCTTTCTCGCACATGCGGGGAGGGTCTGGGCACGAGACTAGCCTAAGAACCCCAGGTCAAGTCAGAATTTGTTTCAGAATGTGGTAAAGGGCCAATCAGATTCCAAGATTGTTAATTATTACATAGCACTTAGCTTACAAAAGCAAAACTTTGCATCCCGAGGTATCATAGCATTTTGTAAGAGAATATTACAGTTGCCTCATGACAAAACCTGAATGCACACTAGCCCAAGAAATTTGACTGAGTGTGTCGAACTATTTTTCTTGTCAGAGAGTGTGGTCTGAGCATGAGACAGAGACAATGGGTACTGGTGCTACTTGTGGCTTTGCTTCTTGTAGTAGATGTCGATCCATGAACAATCAATGAACCACATCTCCCTGTATAATCAGCATAGAAAGGAATTGCTTAATTTGAAACTTAGCATATGATTCCTCCGATCCCGCAGTGTTTTGTGTGCCCTTGTCAATTCCCTGGTTCCAGGCACATTTACAACTGAGGTGCTCCTCAATGACAGGTAAGTCTTGCAAAATTAAAAGACTTTAACTCATACTCTTCTCTACAGCCTTTGTAATGAAATTACTTTTCCCTACATCATCAACCAAAATATCTCGACATTGCGTGCACTGTAACATACAATGACCCACATACAATGACCCACATACAACGACCCACATACAGTGACCCACATACAATGACCCACATACAATGACCCACATACAACGACCCACATACAGTGACCCACATACAATGACCCACATACAATGACCCACATACAGTGACCCACATACAGTGACCCACATACAGTGACCCACATACAATGACCCACATACAATGACCCACATACAGTGACCCACATACAGTGACCCACATACAGTGACCCACATACAATGACCCACATACAATGACCCACATACAATGACCCACATACAATACAGTGATACACACACATTCAGTGACCCACATACAGTGATACACATTCAGTGATACACATACAGTGACCTTGTCTCGGTCCCAGACCCAAAACCAACCCCAGCATGGATCGCTTTCAGTATTGTGTGTGCGTTATACTAAAAGCGATATACGCGCCGGATGAGGTCTGGGGACGAGACTAACAGTGACCCACATATAGTGACCCACATATAGTCATACACATACACTACAGCATGGTGTTAACTGACACACTGATTGTTTTACTACAGGTGGACCATTAACATGGCTCTGCAGACTGCTTCAGACCTTTTCAGAGTCAGGAGTTCTTTTGATTCTGGAGACCTCTATGAGGTATTGTGAGCTACCTGTACCACTAAATGCCACATATTCTGTGGGTTTTCATGGAAACTATACTTTGCACAAATTGTGTGTTTTATCCAAATTTGATAATGGCATGTGAAAACTATCTCTTTCCAAAACATGACAGCCATTTTTTTCATAGTTTTAGCATCACATGCCCTCAAGTTGACCATCAGAGGAGACTACATGTAACCGTAGCCTCCAGCCTCCTCTGGTCAGCTGCAGTGTAGGACCAGTGTACTCATCCACTTCACCAAAATAACAAATTTAAAAATCAGAAACAGAAGACCACATTGTTTGCACCTGTGTCGGCTAAAGTTCCCTCAAGACAATGCAGTAGTGTATCTTAAGACTCGTTCCCTTGCCTCCCTACCTCTCATTTAAAAGGATGCATCTTCTCTACTTTTAGAATGATGAGATGGGCACTTGTGCTTTCCTGGTCTACTTTTTCATGGCTGGCTATCAGTTCTGTCAGGCTCAAGCTGTTGTCAAGAAATTGGTCAGTGCAGCTAAAATCCATCTCTCTTGTGGTCAATAGCCATAAAGGGGATTCCAGATTCATTGTGCATTTGTGCTGTGGTTTTGATCATTTCATTGTGTCCTATAGGAGGAACTGAAAACCCAACAAGAGGACCTGCAGAATAAACTGAAGAGCTTTTCTGAGTCCACAAAAATCACCAACCAGTGGGTAGTATGTATGACTGGTTTAATTGGCCCCCATTTCATCAACAACCAGTGGCTTAACACTCTCTACAAATGATACAGAGGCTGCCCCTTTAACACTTTATCGTTTGGGAGAGTAAGCTGAGTGTGTCCTGATTGAAGCCTAACAGTCAAGCTTTGAAGTTTGACCTCTACATAGATAAACTACCACTGAATGTTTTAGCCACTTGGTCACCAGCGGCCACATGTTCTACTTTAAACTACCACTGAATGTTTTAGCCACTTGGTCACCAGCGGCCACATGTTCTACTTTAAACTACCACTGAATGTTTTAGCCACTTGGTCACCAGCGGCCACATGTTCTACTTTAAACTACCACTGAATGTTTTAGCCACTTGGTCACCAGCGGCCACATGTTCTACTTTAAACTACCACTGAATGTTTTAGCCACTTGGTCACCAGCGGCCACATGTTCTACTTTAAACTACCACTGAATGTTTTAGCCACTTGGTCACCAGCGGCCACATGTCTCTCTGTATCCTTGTACTGTGCACACAACACACTTTGTCTTTACAAACAGGAAAAAACTGGAATCAAAGCTGGCCAAGACTATGGACGGTAATAGCCTCATTGCCATTTTGTCAGTGCTTGCAGTAGAAAGGAAATAAATGTGAAAAGCTGGAGTTGTTGAACTGTCCTCTAAGAATGGGTGGTGGTACCTTCTTAGGCTTGTTCCTGGGCTTTCACTACACTCACAGTGGGGACAGTGACTCAGTGAAGGGACTAGGGTTGAGGTTACAGTGAAGTGTAGGATGATATAGTAATAGGACACCTACTCAGCCTACAGTATCAGGGTACTATCAAGGTCAGCTTTATTCATACTCTCATCAACTGTTGCTATGGCATTTCCTCCTCAGAGGTTGCTTGGATAAGCAGTGTGTATGACTTGGGGGAGTGCTCAGCCTGGGTGGAGCATGCAAAACTGGTCCAAGCCCAGGTGAACTAGCACACCTGTACACATGCACACACACACACACACACACACACACACACACATACACATGCACACACACGCACACACATACATACACATACACACACACACACACACATGCACGCACACACACACACACGCACACACGCACACACATGCACACACACACACACACACACACACACACATACATACACACACACACACACACACACACACACACACACACACACACACACACACACACACATGCATATACAGCACCCATATCTAAGTGTGCAAAGTGGTAATTGTGAAGTATTTTGTACAGTGTACACACAGTAGTGGGAGGATATCCTGTGTCTCAATGCACCTTGCTGGCCTCTGCCTCACAGTGGCAAATTTGATTGTGGCTTCACAAGTCCTCCAGCAGCTGTGTTGGTTCTAAGAAAGGCCATCCACAGCCTCATGTCTCTGTTTGACAGAATGTCTAAGATAAAAAAGCATTTTTTGTCTGGGTACAAGACTGGACTGACACTGTAGCTAGTCTTAGTACTCAGCCTGTCAAGACATTTAGGCTGTACATCCTCTAACCTTGGTGAACTTGGCTCCATACACTTAACTTTGTACACAGACCTTCAAACACTGGGGTTAGAAGAACCCCTGGTATGATGTTAGGCTTGGTAAGAATGGTGGGTAGAGGAGGACGGGGAAGGGAAAGGGGAGGGTGGGTGGATCTTTCTGCTGTGCACTGTGGACTACCATCCCATTCATGCAGGTTAGGAAGAAGATATCCATGAAGATGCAGCAGAGGTTTGATATCATCACTGTACCAAGGTGATTACACACCCAAGTTGTTTACACCAGGGATTGGAAGAACCCTTCTTCCCTTTGTGTCCCCACAGACCAATGACCATCAACAAGCTCACAGAATCCCTGGTTATCAACTTAGTAAGTTTTCTTCCTGAGGCAGTCCACTCCAGCCTTTTATTCCCACCTTCAGTTCTTCTAATGCCCAAGTACTAGTATAAATCATTATGCACACACACACACACACACACACACACACACACACACACACACACACACACACACACACACACACACACACACACACACACACACACACACACACACACACACACACACACACACAGTCTCTGACAGGAGGCAATGGCTTCTATCTGAGTGGAAGCAAGGAGCCACTCTGGGCCAGCAGGAAGCTTGTGGTCAGAGACAGAGAGTCGGGTGTGTTAACCTCCTCATAACAAATTAGCCACTCTTTGTATAATAAGATCTTACTACTACTGATGAATGTGGCATGATATGAACACCACAGTGGCAAACAGTCCTCTTAGCTGCTTCCTGCTGTTAATACTGTTATGGAATTCTTGGCACCCCAGGAGAGACCTATGAAGACTTCTCAGGAAGTGAGCCTTACAAAGGTAATGTGCTACCTCCAGTCTGGGGACTCCATCCCTACATGCACTTGTCCCTTATATGCATTTTGATCCTTGTGTGCATTTTGAAAACTTTTTTGTACCTGTAAAGGTAACGTGCTACACAGAGGAGCCTCTGTCTAGTATGAGTGCATTTCTAGTTGATACACAGGTATGCTTGATGCACACACTGCAACATTCATAAGAAGGAACTAAATTCATAGCTTATATAAGTCAGTATGCTTACCTCATCTGTTTTGGGGGGGGGGATCTGAGTTATGTATATATATGTAATTCATATTGGCATGCCAATATGATTAGCATTGTAGGCAAGTTCAAGAAATTCACGAGTTCCTGGAAGGGAAGTGAGTCAGCAAGGGAAGTGAGTCAGCAAGGGACTATAGACTTTGAGTGCAAAATTCCATAGAATGGGTAGAGGGTGTGGCAAAGTGGACAACCTTGACCTCCAGCCTGGTCCCAGGCCTCTACCCAGATTTTTTATTCTCCACAGCTGGGTGATAAAAGCCCAGTGGAGACCTGGGTTGGACAAGGCCAGGCTCATACCTTGTGATACAATTCCTTACTCCATGATAGCTAGTATGATTTCATCAGTTATTTACCTGATTCAGCCTGTACATATGGCCACAGCCAGTGTCTGTCATAGCCACATCCTGTGTTGCATGATAACAGTCTGGCTGGTGCCTACACAAACATTGGGCACGTTCTTGCTGAGACTGGTGCTTGCACCACGAAAGTAGCTGCACAGTAGACTATAATTCCCCAGGCTATGGTGCCCAGCACTCAATGCAAACACAGTATTGTGTATTGAAAAAGGACTTTCATTGCACTCACTGGGACATTAACTATCACATTAATAATTCATCCCAACCTGCACTGTTACATGTGTGTGTGTGTGTGTGTGTGTGTGTGTGTGTGTGTGTGTGTGTGTGTGTGTGTGTGTGTGTGTGTGTGTGTGTGTGTGTGTGTGTTTCTGTGTGTGTGTGTGTGTGTGTGTGTGTGTGTGTTTCTGTGTGTGTGTGTGTGTGTGTGTGTGTGTGTGTGTGTGTGTGTGTGTTTCTGTGTGTGTGTGTGTGTGTGTGTGTGTGTGTGTGTGTGTGTGTGTGTGTGTGTGTGTGTGTGTGTTTCTGTGTGTGTGTGTGTGTGTGTGTGTGTGTGTGTGTGTGTGTGTGTGTGTGTGTGTGTGTGTGTGTGTGTGTGTGTGTGTGTGTGTGTGTGTGTGTGTGTGTTTCTGTGTCCATGTGCACATATTGCTAAACTACTCCATGCTTAATATTGATGTGTGTGGTTGCACCAACAGAAGACCATTTCCTGCATTATATACCATTTGCTTCATATATGATTATTATTTAACCTGAGAAACTGATAAAATTTGGACAAGTCCCATGCTTAATAGCATTGCACTATCTTACCAGATATATACATGTTTGTAGTATGGGACTGTAGTAACATTTTTCCCAGAGGACAAGGTGTCTGGAATGAGGGTAATATTTTTGGGTCTGCTTGGATGATAACTGAGGTCACACATGGAGCAAGATATGTAAACACAGCCAGCTAACTTCAGTTGTGCAGTGAACTGGTTCATGCTAGCCATAGCGCAGGTTAGCCAGGCTCTCTCCTTGAGTGAGTGCTAATGAGAAGAGAACCATAGCGCAGGTTAGCCAGGCTCTCTCCTTGAGTGAGTGCTAATGAGAAGAGAGCCATAGCGCAGGTTAGCCAGGCTCTCTCCTTGAGTGAGTGCTAATGAGAAGAGAGCCATAGCGCAGGTTAGCCAGGCTCTCTCCTTGAGTGAGTGCTAATGAGAAGAGAGCCATAGCGCAGGTTAGCCAGGCTCTCCTTGAGTGAGTGCTAATGAGAAGAGAGCCATAGCGCAGGTTAGCCAGGCTCTCTCCTTGAGTGAGTGCTAATGAGAAGAGAGCCATAGCGCAGGTTAGCCAGGCTCTCTCCTTGAGTGAGTGCTAATGAGAAGAGAGCCATAGCGCAGGTTAGCCAGGCTCTCTCCTTGAGTGAGTGCTAATGAGAAGGGAGCCATAGTGCAGGTTAGCCAGGCTCTCTCCTTGAGTGAGTGCTAATGAGAAGAGAGCCTGGGAATGAGGCTAAGCACAGGTGTAGCCAGAATACTTAGCCCGTGCAAGCGTACTTCAGTGAACATGTGAAATGTTATCAGTATGTGATTGTTCCTTTGCCTGAGAAAGATACCTATTTTGCACAAGCCCCACTTCATGTGATCTGTTTGCCTGGATTTCACTGGCCAAAAGTATATAGAGTGCCAGAGAGCAAGTAAAAAGATTAGGAAACAAGCCAATGCAGCCTGATGAATATTGTTCATGCCAGTGGTAATCATTGTGCAATCAACTATTGTCACATGGTTCCCCTCTCTGGCAGGGTCGGTAAGGGAGATGCTGAAGCTCCACCCACAGGAAGTGGAGGAAGTCAACCCAACCAACTACCCTAAATATGAGGTGCATAAACCATCAGTGAACCACATCTTCCTGTCTGTCTGTCTGTGCATGTGTGTGTTATGTGTGCGTGTGTGTGTGAGTGAGTGAGAGAGGGATGATGTCAGTGACTTACCAGCTCAGAAAAAGAGCATAATAGTGCCACAACAGGCCCCACCCAGCTTTCCATCGCTTGCAGCAACCAATGAGAGGTGGGCGGGGCCTGGGAACGAAACTACTCCCTCCAATTCACATGTTTTATTATTGCATCACAACCTCTAAAGACTAGTTAGCACGAAACTTTTGTTTGACTTGTTTTTTTCGTAGCTGCACTGTTATGAAATTGAGTTACATGCTCAATAAATCTCACATGTCAGGAGTTATGTATAGGCATGCATACACAAACCAGTAGTTATGTATACACATACCCACAATGTAAACTAGAATGATTGAGCAACTTTAACCTATTAGTCAAGGTTAATGGGTGCTTTCCTCCCACTATACAGTACACTACTACAGCAACATGGCATCAAATGTCTATTACTTTGATGTCGTCATGCTTCTTATCTGTGGTACATGTACTTGTGAAAACACTTGTGAAAGCTGGCCTAAGAATGGGTCCTAAGTGGTTTCCTTTTTCCCCCCTCAGCTGTTCTTTGAGAGTACTTCCAGAAACAAGACCCTGCAAGGAGGCTCGCAGTATGTATAGTACTACACACACACATAGTTTACTTTCATAATAGTAAGTTGTCTCATGCTGAGGTGGGTTTGGGACTGGGTTTGGGACTGAGGGTGGACACACAGTTTAACATGTAGTTCTGCTAGTGGGATACACGCTTGGAATATGCCTTGCGCCTGTTGTTATTGACTGTGTTAATATAATTTATCGGGGAGCCAGCTTGTTTTGACTAGGAGCAAGGCTATTTAACTGGATCCTCTAATATATTGTTACCTCTTCCCTACCATACTACCGTATCGGTGTGTAAACACTAGTTGTGTACGACCAGTGATTTTTCAGAGCCTTTTTTGGTTGAGAATTTCTAGGGATTCCCCCATAGTAAATTTTTATTCCGCATTGTGTAGTGTATGTATAATGTATGTATAGCTGCAGTGGGTCTCACAAAATTTCCGCAAGTTTTCTGGAGAGCATGTCTCGTAGATGACTGGCCACCGTACTGTTAGCTACTCTTCTCAGCATCACTCCCTACACAAGCATTCTCTTCCCCTCAACTAAAAACAGATCCAAAGAAGAAAGGTCCGAGTCTATGTAAACCCATGTATTTTCGTCCTGGACAGATTTCTCTACCAGGTGTTCCCAGGGACGACTTCACAGTGCCAGCGGCTACTGCTAAGAGCTGCTAAAGTGGGAGAACTTGAGACAGTACAGAAACTAGTATGTTGGATAAATGCCTTCATACAAAACTGTAAGCTGTGTATATAGACAGAGCTGTAAACGTCTGGTGATGACCATTTATTGAACAATGTAACTTGCCTTGTTCCTAAGCTCTCAGGCTCCCAACTTTCATTGCTTGTGATGAAAACTAGGGGTGTGAGAGCTTGGGAACAATGTACAATGTACCTAAATGATAGCCTCGTTCCCAGGCCTTAAATTCCCACCGTCCAGTTTTGATCGCTTGCAGTATGCAAAAACGGAGTGCAAGCGATCAAAAACTGGATGGTGGGAAGGCCTGGGAATGAGGCTACCTAAATGAGACATTGTCACAGCAGCAAGACTTCCCACTGTGTCATTTTGTCTCCTGGATGCCCACAGGTGCTCTTCTTCAAAGGGGACAAAGATTTTGTTAACAGTAGGGACCACGAGACGGGTAACACGGCCCTGCACCTCGCCAGCAGACATGGACATTTTGTGAGCAATACACACCCAGCACCCTCTCCCACCCACACACACTAACATGATACACACACACACACACACACTCACTACACTCACTACACACACACTCACTACACACACACTCACTACACACACACACACAGGAGACAGCCCTACACTTGCTAGAGAGTGGGGCATGTGTGAACACCCAGAATAGCTCAGGGTGCACTCCTTTCTTCCTCTCCACTGAGGGACTGCACAAACTTATCAGCCAGGTGAGCAAGTGTGTGTATGTGTGTGGGGGGGAGGGAGTGCATGCGTGCATGCTTGTGTGTGCGTGTGTATGTGCGTGCATTTACATGCATGTAGATGTGCATTTGTGTGCATTTGTATTACATAGGTGAATTGAATGGGAGGTAAGACAACCAACTCCAAGATTATAACACAATAGTCGGTGTTCTATTGTAGTGAGTGGGCATGTGAGGCCGCACACTAGCCAACCATACATAGCTACCAACGTACAACTTGTATCATCACAACACATGTCTTATGATTGGGTACGAGGCTAGATTGTGAGGGTGATGTTGTGTGGGTACGAGGCTAGATTGTGAGGGTGATGTTGTGTGTCAGAGGAACACTGGAATGCAAACCAGACAATCAGATGTAATGGTTACGTTTAAAATGTACATGTTTACAATTACCAAAAAAAAGGTTGTAATCAATTACAGTTACGACTTCTAATTGAAGGTTTCAAAAACTGAAATTATTATTACTTATTTAAAAATTCAGACGTATTGAAAGCTAAGTTAATGTTTAGACCACTGTAATGGCAGTAAACAAGGTAGTAAGGTTTCATGACCAGTGCAGAGCTTGCAGCATCTTTCCTGCCTGGCTGATGATGACCTTATCAACAGGTGCTGATGAAGCACGAAAAGGACATTTCCGGGAAGAGGATTAAATTGCTTGACAAAAGCCAATTGCAATTAACTACATGGTGTTCCAATTCACCTAGTAGGATTGTGATTACAATTACCTTAAATTTATAATTAATTGCATTTACAAATTACAAATTACTATTACAGCACCACAGAACCTGATTTTGACATGACTTGCATAGCTTCTGGAGGCTATGGGCAGTGACGCAGAACATGTGATCATAATTGTTTAGTCTAACTGGGTAGTGTTGAGTAGGTACCCGGTACTTCAGGGGTGAGGGTTACATGACATGTACACATTGCAGTTTACCTACCAGGGTGCAGAGAGTTTCACTTTCATCAAATAAGCCCACTCTACCCACACTATTGTTGCTGAACATTGGCTGATTTAGGTAGCTTACATAAACAAACAGTTGTTTTTTCATGAAAAAAATACACATGTTTATGCACACATGCACACGTACACACACACACACACACACACACACACACACACACACACACACACACACACACACACACACACACACACACACACACACACACACACACACACACATACACACACACATCCTCCCTCCCTCATCCATCCCCAGCTTCTGCTGGAGTGGGGGGCCAACATCCACCTGAAGAACAAAGTGAGCAAGACTGCTCTGGAGCTCACCAGAAACTCGGACCTTAGGGAGTTCCTTACAGGTTTGTGGAGGTTCTTCTTCCTGCACTGATCTTATGTGAAGACCATGCCTGGCAGTACTGTATTGGCTTAACCTTGTACCCAGACTTCCCAGCTTCTGTCACATACACTCAGTTTGTGACAATAGCTGGGGAGGGAGTCTCGGCTGCACTGAATTAATTACTGGGGATAAATACTAACATTGTTTTATGGCATGATTGTGGTAGCAGTAGTTTCAATCAGTAAATTTAGTTGTGGTCCAACTAAAATGAAACTGTACACTACTCCAATACATTGTGTTTTAGATAATGCCCTTTACCTTCTCATGTCTCAAGTCTCTAGTGGACCCGAACTCTGAGTTTGTCGCTGTAGTGGACACTTGCCCCTTACTGTGCAGCTGCCACCATTGTTATTGTATGTGTTGTTACTACAGGAAAGTATTCCGAGTATCAGGAGCTGTCCTCCCGGCTCCAGGGTGGAGATGGGCACTATTTGGAGCAACACCTGAGGGCCCATGTCTCCCGGGAGAGCCCCATGGCCAGCCTCAAAAGCAGGTAGACAGTTATAGCTTGTGAATGGGCCGCAGGTTTTGACTACAACCAGTCTTGTTTGCAGTAGCCTCGTTCCCAGGCTCTGGGGAGGAGCCTGGGAACGAGGGTAGCTTTATTATTCTGGGGTTGCTGCACCAGGCAGAATCTGTAGTATATAGGCAGTACCAGATTTCCCAGAACAGACATCTCCTCTGGAAGGTGTGATGGATAAACACCTTGTGGGTAGAGTGGAATAAAAACTCCCCTAAGTGAAAACCACTGGTTGTTCCATTCAGTGCTGGTAGCAGTTTCAGAGCACCAACATCAGCCAAAACACTTGTAAAAATTGTAGTATGTTAACATTCACTTTTAGTTTGACTTTGTCCCACACATGCATGAAGGGTAAGTTTCGGTGGGCTGGAATTCAATTACGGCTGAACTACTTTCATTTTTTCAATAACATTTAGGCTGCTCTTGCAGAGTGTACGCATACAAGAAGTTACTACTGCCACAAAACAGTGTGTCGTACAGCAGGATTGTGGACAATATTTCACAAATGACCAACACTTTTACTCAAAATAGTGATGAGATGTTTGTGGTAAAACCGGTTTATTAATCTATGAAAGTACTTTCTGTGGCAAACGACTTCAAAAATGGAAACAGCTACATATCAATATCCTCCATCGAAATAATCCAATTATAGGCGGTAATCAGTGCAAATTATTTGTGTGATACCCCATAGTTTGGTATGTATGTCTAAAGTACATTTGAACTGCGAAGACTAGGGTTCCACACATTTGGTCTTCCTACCATGCAGGTGTGTCAAAGGTAACACACTCCTCCACATGGCTGTGTCTCTGGGATCAACAGCAGCAGTGGAGGTCAGCTTATAGTACAACGTAAACATGTTATATCTGCATGACTGGTTAAACCTACATAAGCAGTCAATGACCCACATCTGTCTGCAAAAGCATGCAGGCCGCATAGGCCAGAGTTGTGAGTTGCCACTTAGTGAGTTACAGGAGGCAATTTTGACTAGCCAGATGGTTTCAGCTTTGTCGAAAACCCAATGCACTAACTATCATGACTTTGTTCCTTGTAGCTTGTATCCATGATTCTTGCCCTTGGAATGTCATTTAGAGCACACTAATTGTCACTATCACATGACCATGTTCTGCACACACACATTAACCAAGTTGATGTTAACTGTGGGTCAGTAATACAAACACATTCTATCGTAAACCACACACTATATTATGGATATGTTTGTGCGTAGATGCTGTTGGCTGAACGTGTGAATGCAGACATTCTAAACTCCAATGGTGCTACACCACTTCACATGACCAGAGATCCCAGCATCATTCAGGTATCAGTGTTCAACATAGTCTCATACATATGTGTGTGTATACACATATGTACAAACAATCAATCAACCACATCTCTTTTAAAAATGGCAGGCCTACATACATACATACATACATACATACATACATACATTCATACATACATACATACATACATACATACATACGTGCATGCCCAAAGATACATGAACAATCAACGAACCACATCTCCCCCCAAAATAGGCCATGCATGCACGTACATGAACTCAAGTACTCTACTTACACAGCTTGTCATATAACCACCCAGGTAAATTAGTGTATCAGACCCAAATCTTATTATTACTTCCTTCTAACCTTGTTAGTAGAACAAACATAAATGGGGATTTCCTTCCCCATTTTCCCCATTTTACAAACATACCACACTGTGTAGGTTGGCCTGGTTCCCAGACCTATATACCACATGGTTCTTCTTGACTTGATAATGTATGGCCACAGTCTTGAGGTGGGGAGGGAGGGGTAGACTGTATGGGAGCAGTATGGGAATGAGACTGTATGGGGGCAGTCTGGGAATGAGATGGTATGGGAGCGGCCTGGTGTATGGGGGCAGTCTGGGAATGAGACTGTATATGGGATAGTCTGGGAATGACTGTATATGGGTCTGGGAATGAGACTGTATGGGGACGGTCTGGGAATGAGACTGTATGGGGACGGTCTGGGAATGAGACTGTATGGGGACAGTCTGGGAATGAGACTGTATATGGGATAGTCTGGGAATGAGACTGTATGGGAGCAACCTGGGAATGAAACTGTATATGGGGCAGTCTGGGAATGAGACTGTATATGGGGTAGTCTGGGAATGAGACTGTATGGAAGCACATGGAATACCAGAACCAGCCATGGTACACACAATCTGAACATGACCACTATTCTGCACAATAATCAATGCACGTATGAGCACATCGGTATTGGAATGAGGTGAGAGTCCTCTAGAGCTTTTCATGTATGTCCAGTACATGTGCATACACATATATAAGCCTACAACTACACACACACACACACACACACACACACACACACACACACACACACACACACACACACACACACACACACAAGACTCTTGTGAAATATGGTGCTAATGTGGATGCAGCTGATAACAACACACCCCTTCACTTGCTCTGCACAGAGAAAAGGAAAATGGATACCCTTTCTGACTCCATTGCAATGCTGGTGAGGTTCAAACACCTTATAGTGCAGTACAGACATCTTAAATCAGTATGTCCTAACCTCATTCCCAAGCTCCAGTTTTTGATAACTTGCAGGCCATTATTGCATACTGCAAAAACTGGAGCTGGTGAAGCCCTGGGAACAAGATACATGTACACGAGAATTGTTAGTCTTGTACAATTCTCTCCAAAGAAAGATGAACCACACCTCATTTGGTTCTGAAAGGCATGCCTTACCACCACTCCAATAAATGTTTCTGGTCACTGCCTGCACTTATTAGTCTGCATATGAACCAAACACTGTGAACTCAGAATTTTGCTGGAACAGGACTTATAACAATAACGAAAACTAGTTCCAACCACATTCAAGTGGATGCCATGGCAAACAATGATCACTTTAGTGTGTCTCATTAGTGTGAAGAGCATATGTGTAAATTTATGTCTGTGGTCTGTGTTCCCAGAAATCAGCCATAACTACATATCTACATCTTCAGCAGGCTAAAACACTTATTGGAGTGGTGCCTTACGACATTATGCCTTGTTCTGATGAACACAGCCGACACATGCACCAGTACACAAGAGTATTTTACACAAACTTGCCCTTCACTGTGTTGCATTCTCTCCTCTGTACACATGCTCTAAGGTTGGTAATGGAGCCTCAATGGATGTGCAGAATGATAAGGTAAGCACGTACCATTAAAACTACAGTCAACAGTCTTGTGCCATAAACTATAAAAGCAAAAGAAATGCATTCAGCAGTTACCTAATAAAATATGAACCTAACAGTATTGTCCGAATACTAGGAATTGCAATTGTGTTCAGTAACTTCATCTCTTGCTGGGCCCCTTGCTCTTCATGAGGCTTGAATTCATAGCTGGAGAAGAGCTGCCAAACAGCTGGTCCCTGTTGAGCATGACAGTGGTCCTCAGAAGCTGCAGTTCCAATTTGAGTTGGGCTATTCTGGCAGAGAAATCCCGCTCCAAACTCTCCACCGTCTGCTCTATGAGGCTTATCTGCTGTTCCTGCTCCCTGTAGGGTTTTGAGAACAGTGAAACAGTAGGACTACACTAGCCTCGTTCCTTGTCTACTTTTTAACACTTGCGTTATACAAAGTAAAAGGGAAAGACCTACTACATGTAGGTTGTAGAGACATACGAAGGGAACTTGTACATGCATTTCTTCATTGTGAACAATGAACAACACTTTTCAACCTTATGAATGTTTAGGACTCCTGCCCTTGGACAGACATTTGCTTCAGGTAAGTGCCATGCATAAACGATCCCCCTGCTAGCTCACAGTCTGAGTATGAGGCTTAGCCCATACCCATAGCCATAAGGTAGCTGCTCTGGCTGGATAAACAGCTGCCTTGTCAGTGGTCACCTACAGGTATACATTGGGCCTTTTAGTGGTTTACTAGGTATACGCATGCGCATGATGCCTCACGCAGAGCACGTGGGAAGTTGTTGTGTAGTCTCCCTACTAGGATGCCGTACTGTTCTCTGCCTATCCCGTTCACGGGCCGTCAGCGAGCAAAGTGAATTGCTTTGTTGCTGGCTCGCAAGTCTTCTCCTTTCACTGTCGTCTTTCATCACTTAAACGTCTTCTGTACCTCTGGACACGTTCCCTGGCCTGGCGTCATCGTCTCTCCTCTAAGTCTTCCATCGTATCGTGAGCTCAAGCGCACCAAGAGGGGCACGTGCTGGAGGGTACGTAAACTATACATAAAATCGTATACTTCAATCGTAAACCTGTTACAGACAGACAAACATACAAGCACAACCTCAGACTAAGGCCCCATAAGTGTCCGCCGCGCCTGCACGATTATGTGCCTCACGCTAAGACGTTCGGCAAACAGCTACTTGCTCAGGCTTGCCCCAGGATGATGCAGCATTTCCCTAGTCATAGTACAATGTGCCTGTAGCATCATACCCAGGCCTTCACCCTGGAGAAGGCCTGACAAATTCTCCTTTGCAATGACACACCTGAAGATCAGGTGGATACCCAGAAGTGTGGCCCCTGAAAAGCCCACACACAATTAGAGTCTTTCTATCCTTGATGTCACTTGCATGATAAAACGTACCAAACTCTCTCCCACTTTTTACCACACTACAAGCAGTGGGAAACTGGGCAGGGGCCTGGTAATGAGGCTAACACATTGTAGCACTGCAGTAATTGTAGCCTTACTTTAGCTTTTGCTCTGACATTGCATCACGTGTTTGTAGCACTCTTCCAGTGCCCACACTCATCCGAGTCTTCTCTCCATTACTGATGGCCTGCCTCTCCCCTGAGAGTGAGGAGTGAGCAGCCTTGCGAGTTCCTGGTTTGATAGAACAAGAAACTGGGCTATGAGTGTGACAGAGAAGATCAAGTCCCATCGCTCGTTAGAACATGAAACACTCAAAACTGACATACAGACGTAGCAAGACCAAAACAAAGTCAACACCCAGAGGAGGTTGAACAAGTTTTCTGCACACATGACTACGTGTATGTTATGTGTTCAACACTAGAAAATGTAGAACATTGTGGGGGGCGAGCCTGAGCAAGCCGCTAACATGCACATGAATAGACTAAGCTTCACACTGAAATGATGAGCTGAATCGCTAGCGTTTATTATGCACAACCCTTACCTGAAGCAATCTCAACCCGGCGTCTATAATTTTGTACGGTCAGCGAGCAGCCTGCCGTTGATGGTCGGTCCGTAGCTGCTGTGACAAAGAAGAAGTAAGGTGCCATGCGTGCTTAAACTTGAGCCGTCTCCACTACGGTTGCCACTGGCAGAAGCCAAGCATTGCCCTACCAAGCGCATGAGGACGTTCAATTTTCATGAAATATTTAAACGCACATTTAAAATTTACGGTATATGGCCGCAAGCGAACAAGCATGTATGTACGGTCGTATACACACAAGTCCCGGTAGTGCGGGGCTCGCTCAGGCTCGCCCCAATAATTGCATTCCAACTTCAACAAGTGACCCAGGGGTTGATAGGATACTTGGAATGCACTCCCAACACACAGACACTGTGTTGCATATGGAATATGGAGACAAGCTAAGATCTTGTAACTTTCCAGCTAGTCCACTATAAACTTCAGTTTGCTATAAATGGTGACACATACAGGAACACGTACCATCTTCCCAGGGCGACAGTGTTACATGGTGAGGAGTCGTGCTAGCTGTTGTCTGCAGAAGATAAACAAACAAACTAGCCTCATCCTCCACGACACAGCTTATGTTGCTTGCAGTACGAAAGCTAAGGAGCTTCACCACACTTTCCGTATTGCAAGCATAAAAGGTGGTGGAGGCCTACATAGCAAGACTAAAAACAAACTTCACCCAACATTATATGTACATATATGATTTATTACAGTGGAACCCCTCTATACCGGACACCATTGGGAACCAACATTTTGTCCCTTATAGCGAGGTCTCCCTAACTCAGGGGCTTCCGGTATATTTCCGGTACAGGCGTGGTTCTGTGTAATCGCTGCATTTTCAGAGCTTTCCCTTGCTGTACGCTGGCAGGGAAGGTTAAGCGGAGGCTAGTACTACGAGTAACAGCAGTAGTATAATGTCAAGTAACAGCGGTAGTATAATGTCAAGTAACAGTGGTAGTATAATGTCAAGTAACAGTGGTAGTATAATGTCAAGTAACAGCGGTAGTATAATGTCAAGTAACAGTGGTAGTATAATGTCAAGTAACAGTGGTAGTATAATGTCAAGTAACAGCAGTAGTATAATGTCAAGTAACAGTGGTAGTATAATGTCAAGTAACAGCGGTAGTATAATGTCAAGTAACAGTGGTAGTATAATGTCAAGTAACAGTGGTAGTATAATGTCAAGTAACAGTGGTAGTATAATGTCAAGTAACAGCGGTAGTATAATGTCAAGTAACAGCGGTAGTATAATGTCAAGTAACAGTGGTAGTATAATGTCAAGTAACAGCAGTAGTATAATGTCAAGTAACAGTGGTAGTATAATGTCAAGTAACAGCGGTAGTATAATGTCAAGTAACAGCAGTAGTATAATGTCAAGTTGTTAACTCGATGGTGGACAATCTTGCTGAAAAAGTCGACAGGTGTCCATTAAATTGGGGTCGTTAAGTATTGTTTGCGTACAATTGGGACCACAAAAACTGTCCGTTATACGGAGTAGCGGGGTGTCCGCTATCCAGGGGTTGCTTAAGTATTGAAGTGAATGGAAGGACAGTCGGGACTTTCAGAATATCGTGGGTGTCCGCTGTTGAGGGGTGTCCGTTAAGCGGGGTTCCACTGTATATACCTAGTATATGCGCCAATAGTATTTCCCATATAGCAACATCTTCCCATATTCGATAGTTCGTATTCGATAGCCTGCAAGGCATATGCTGCGTAGCAACCACGGCGTGTGCTTTAATTGGAATGGCTGAAACAAAGAATAAGCTTTCATTACGGACGAAGACGGCATTATTGGGGCGAGCCTGAGTGAGCCCCACACTAGCGTGACTGCATTGCGCACGCGTGTGTGTATGTATCTATGGACCGACCACTTACCGTAAATTTTAAATGAGCGCATTCAAATATTTCACAAAGATCGATATCGTGCATGCATGTGAAGGCCAGTGCCTGGCAGTGGAGGGCTACTGTCAGAGTGCAGCGCCGGGGACCCGAGGCGAAGTCGACTGAAGTTGAAGCACGCATGGCACTGGTTTGTGCTTCTACCGACGACGGCAGGCCGCTCACAGGCGGTACAAATTTAGTATGGACAGAAGTTGACTGGGTCGCTTCAGGTAGCGGGCCATGCATAAACGGTACTCACAAACGCCAGAAATTTAGCTCATGATTTCGGTGTAAAGCTTAGTCCATGCATGCATGTGTACCCATGTTAGCTGCCCTGGCTGGAGATCAGCAGTTTGCTGCTCGCTCAGGCTCGCCCCATGATGATGAATCATCTCACTAGTTTACTAACTTACGGTACTTTCTTCCACTGCTAGAGGGATCGGTACGCATGCGCGTGCTGGTGCCGTCCAAAACTAGAAACAGGCCAGCAGCCTGAAGCTCATTAAATATGCACGCAGCAACGACCTTTGTATTGCACATGCGCAGTAGCTGTCTATCTTCTAGGTGCTGCTAAATCAGAGTAGTATATAATAAATCTATTATTTGATGCGTGAGAAGGCAATATGGCTGGATATTGCACTCTTGCTGTATTTTCACTTGCCTGCAGCTCATCTACACACTCATGCAATTCCAGCCATATTGCCTTCTCACACATCAAATAATATATACATGTATGTATTATGTTCTGCGCAATCTGAGAATTTGCGCAATCTCGAGATTGCGTTGCGCATTCTCAGAATCCCGAGATTGAGCAGGCAATCTGGAGATTGCGTAACACATGTGCACAATCTCAAGATCACGTGATTTGCATGCACAATCTACGAACTTTGAACTTTGCCTGTATGCCTGACAGTGTCAGAGTGATCTACTGTGTAGCTCGCAGGATGGAAGACATCCTTGATAAGCAGCGTCTGCCTCCATAGGAGGCATATTGCGATCTGGAAGAGTGAGTAATGCTGTGTATTGATGAGCAACGGAAGAGGAGTAGGTCGTGTTCGAAGTTTGCCTGTCGATCGTAGTGGCCACAGTCTCAAGTTTGCCTGTCGATCATAGTGGCCACAGTCAGCTTATATGCCACACACTACTGGTTCAATCGAGTGTATACTATCTAATTGTGTCAGCGACAGTTGAAACGTACCTTCGCTAAAACTGTCAGCCAACTTTTGCCGTGTATTATCAGTCATTTCCAGGTACACAGCGGGTACCTGCATTTCCACTGTTGTAGCTTATTCAGACTTTACTAGCAGGTCTCCTGACTATGTCCTGAGTAAAGCAAGTTTGTTTTCAACCAAGCTAAGCCTATCATTGCCTGAACTCAGCTATTTTACAAGATGAATCAACACCATACACAAAGTTGCCAGTGTGCATGCGTAACTTGCGCAATCTCGAGGATTATGCAACTATAGTATGCAACCTCGAGATTAGAACCCAATCTCGGGATTCTGAGAATGTGTAACGCAATCTCGACATTGTGCAAATTCTCAAATTGCACGGAACATATATATGTATGTATGTATCTGTTGCGAGGGTACATGTATTGTAGGTAAGCAACTAACCTGCACTGCTCTTGGATCAATTTCCAACACAGAGTTCTAGGAATGGAAAAGCAGAGTTACCATTAATTAATACCTAGTTCCTCACTTCCAAAGTAAGGGGTGGTTGACTCAATGTCTACTGAACTAGACCTCTCTCACAGCAGAGGTTAGGGAAGGGATGATCTTTATTATTCATGACTTACTAATCATATCAGCACACGTGCTGTCCTGAATACTAACTAGGAATACGCATCCGCAGAGTATGCCTCACGCAGAAGAATATCCGGAAATATGCAAGTAGATATCCGTTGTAACCACGTGTAGCGTGTAGGTGCTAGGTGCTGGAGACGAGATAGAGCGATAAAGATGGCAAAGCGGTCGTCTGAAGAGTTTCAGGAAGTGAGCGTAGTGTCATGCGAGTATCTGTCAGACTCTTTCTCCTTTGCCTTACTCTCTTCTGATGCAGTGTCCCTTTGTTTCCGTCTTCGCTCTCTAGCACGATCACGCTTTGACTGCTTCTGCTCCATTTCGGCTCTCGGATGATCTTTTTCACACATCGATTGCCTCCTGCTCCCACCAGTACCATGTGGCCCCTGCTCCGTTTCGGCTCTCGCACGCGCACGATCTTTCGATCGCCTCCTGGTCGGACCAGTACCACGTGGCTAGTAATCTGGGGATGAGACTACAGAAACCGCGCCCACGCAATTAAAGTGTGACGGATATATATATATATATACATACATACATACATACATACATACAAATGCAAGCTGACAAAACTGCACGATTAGTAGCCTCGCGCTAAGGCACTCGGCAATAAGCATTATGGGGCAAGTATGAGCAAATATATGCAGAATGTAGAGCTGAAGTTACTATTTTGTGGAAGCTTATGGTAACATTAAGATAGCAGAAGAGTCTACCACACCTTGCTGTCTGTGTTTGTGGTGTGGCCTAGCTATCTTGATCTTGATGGATGTGGCTAGTGGCACTGGCTGCACCTACATGTACAACATGGCCAACACCAGTTAGCAGCCACTCATACTTTCAGATACTTTGCAGTTTGAAAGTAGCTCACTCCACATACAGTATTCACAGCCATCAGACCTCGTCGTCCATATAGAGTGTCTCAATGCACTGGCCATGCATGCCCTCAAATGTCGTGGTTCATTCTTGTACACAGTATTACGTGCGTAATATTATGCAACTTCACACTCTAAAACCTATTTGACTCTAGGATCTTTTTCTTTATCTCTTCTTATTAGAAAATATGTGATACTTAAAATCCCAGGCCTGGACACTAACTTGGGTGTGCACTATTTAGAACCATGTAGTAACATGATACCAGACCACTGTGCTACTTACAAGACTCAAAGTGCTTTATTTCTACACGAGTTAGAGAGTATGCTTTATTTCTACACGAGTTAGAGAGTATGCTTTATTTCTACACGAGTTAGAGAGTATGCTTTATTTCTACACGAGTTAGAGAGTATGCTTTATTTCTACACGAGTTAGAGAGTATGCTTTATTTCTACATGAGTTAGAGAGTATGCTTTATTTCTACATGACTTAGAGGGTATGCTTTATTTCTACATGACTTAGAGAGTATGCTATATTTCTACATGAGTTAGAGAGTATGCTTTATTAACCCTCGGCGCGCATGCGCAGCGAGGGTTACAGTACTTGGTCTGTGTGTCTGTGTGTCTGTTACTCAACATCTCACTTTTCACGTGATTATTCGTGCCACAAATGATACCAACCTTCTCAGCGGCAGATGAGGGTCAAAAATTTTAAGCGATTTTCTCTGAAAATGCTTCGTTGCGAAGCTAGAGCGTTTCCTGTTGGTACGGCTACATGATAAGTCGGCCATTTTTTACTCCGCGGAAAACGCGCATGCATATGAATCTGGACCATGAAATTGGCTTGGACAGAACCCCTTTAGACTCAGTGGACCAGCTATTGACACAGATAGCGGACTGTAATATCCAGTTTTTGTGTAAGTTTAGGAAGCTTTTCCTACCGTTCTGAGTCTTTTATATGTACACTGTCGTGCCCCTTGTAGGGCTTTATCGATGAACCTTGAACCTTGACCACGTGGCTAGTGGCCATTTTGTTCTTGGGAGAGACGTTCTTTGCGAGTTCGATTATTGGCTATTGGCAGTAAGTATGCCTCCAACAAAGGTATGCCCGCAGTGTAAAGCTGCTGTACCTGTAATTTATCTTTACGGTTTTGGATGCTACGAATGAATTGATATCGAAAGGCATGCCATATCAACTCAAGAGCAAACGTCATGATACTATTGTTCACGAGACAGTGATCGATTCTAGTTAACACACAAGTACAATCACAAGCACTGCTGCGCCAAGGGTTTGGCACTTCAGTGCCTTTCATTTCTACATGAGTTAGAGAGTATGCTTTATTTCTACATGAGTTAGAGGGTATGCTTTATTTCTACATGAGTTAGAGGGTATGCTTTATTTCTACATGAGTTAGAGGGTATGCTTTATTTCTACATGAGTTAGAGGGTATGCTTTATTTCTACATGAGTTAGAGAGTATGCTTTATTTCTACATGAGTTAGAGAGTATGCTTTATTTCTACATGAGTTAGAGGGTATGCTTTATTTCTACATGAGTTAGAGGGTATGCTTTATTTCTACATGAGTTAAAGAGTATGCTTTATTTCTACATGAGTTAGAGGGTATGCTTTATTTCTACATGAGTTAGAGAGTATGTGAAACCACATCATATTGAAGAACTCACCATTAACCTACGAGATGGGACTAATTCTGTTTTTGTTTTTTTCATGACAGATGTCTATACACTAATCAAAGCTACTAGTTGCAATTGTTCAGAGAATTTTGACAGGTGGAGCAAGTGCTAATGAATAACCTAGAACAGATCCATGGCTACATACATTCCTGTTAAAAAGTTAGTAAGGGAAAGAATGCTGATCTGTCAGTCAACCAGTCTTGTTTGGTACAGTAGATATCTAAGTGATTGACTGACCGATTGTGAAGTTTTGAAAACAAAATTGAAATGTGCCATGGATTGGTACGAATGCTAAGTTATTCAGCACACCCTTCCCTCCTTCAGCACTAGAAGGGTCTGGGAAGCCAACTATGTACACGCAAATCAATTAACCACCTCTCTCTGTTAAAAGGCAGGCCTGACATTTGCCCACTGCCGTCATTTTCTCACCTGAATGTGTTCCATATCACCCGAGCTGTCTTCAAGCTGGCCACCAGTTTCATCAACATCATCACTGGAACCTAGCCTCAGGAGTTCGCTAATGGCCTCTTCTCGAAGCTGCTCCTCATAGTCGCCTGGTGCTGGAATACTAACATTATGAGTCTTCTGTGACTGTGGGGTAGACGTCAGACTGTCCCCTTCGGATTTATCTAAACCCAGCTCAGCCTTGTGGCGCTTCTTCCATCCCACTACCCACATATCAGAGGCCTTGAAGCTCTCCCTCAGTCCTAGCTGCTGAGCCACTTCAAGGGCCTTAGTCTTGATGTGCCTGTTGAAGACATGTCTCTGCTGGGCTATCTGCTCCTTGTACCACTCGATCAGCGCCTTGTCGAGGTCAACCGAGATAAGTCGCCTACCAGGGCCCCCTGTGAACCTTTGCCTCTTTCGATGAACGTCGGTTTGCTCCCTCAGAAGCTGTTCGTTCATTTCCCAGTCACGAATGCGTTTTCGATCCACCCCAAATTGTTTCGCTGCAGCATTCTTGTTCTTGCCATTATTGTGATACCAATCCAGCACTTGCAGCTTGAACTCGACCGTGTAGGAGTTATGAGTGACGTGCGTTTGTGGAGTGCTGGACGTCGAGGCCTCCTCTTCAGCCCTGGGCGCTAAGTCCATTCCTGGTGCTAAGCCAAAGGGATCGAGACGATGCGGCAGGCTAATAATTGTCACGTGATCACACTTTTCCCGCATGGTTTGCATATGCGCATGCGCCATGCCGGCAGTATTCCTGCATATACATGTATATGATTTGGTGCCGAGGCAACATAAGGTATGGCCTTACTACACACTCTTAGAGGTGCTTAGAAACATCAGTTGGGAGCAAGGCCAGACTGTAGCCGCAATGTAGCCAAAAAGGGTTGGGTCTGTACATGCACAATTCAATTTAGACTGTAGCGATGTCAGCTCCACCAGCATTGCATGTGGCCATTTTTTTTTTTTAAAGAATGAGGATTTGCTCATACTATAGGGTCTGCTACCCATCCACTGTGCTGCATCACATGGACTGACGGCAGAGATAGAAGCACTGCTGTCAATAGCCTCGTCCCCAGGCCCGTTCGAAAAATCGGAGAAGAGGGCCTGGTATCCACTGTTCGCGCATGCGCTTAATTAGTGCGTACAGCTCACGTGAAATTGTGCAAGGATGTGTCAAATGACGGCCAACATCATGTGGTTATGAACTATGACGTTCATATATGGCATATGAGCTTTTATAATATAACGCCAAAGAGGCGAGCGCTGCTCTCCTAGCCCTTTGCCCAGGCCTTCTGACCCCAGCGCTTATCGCTTGAACTGCGCTGTCGACGCAGTACCATCTTCACACTACAAATGTAAGCTATAACTTCGTATTAAACACGAATTATAACTTGCCAAAACCCATAAGATACAAGCATAAATGCTTCATAGATGCTTTCTTGTCGTGTTTTAGCGCCGTCGCTTCGCCTCGAAGTCGCAGGAAGGCATACAACACGGCAGAATCAAGGCCTTGCACAGAAATAGCCATTGTCAGCAGTGTACGATTAAATATACGGCAAAATACACGTACCTGACGTCACGGCACGCGGAGGTAACACGGTATTATCCGGAATTCCCGGAATGTTGGGAAATTAAGCGCATGCGCAAACAGTGGATACCAGGCCCTCTTCTCCGATTTTTCGAACGGGCCTGGGGACGAGGCTATGCTGTCAAATGATCCAAGTGGGTCCATCAGGGAGAGCTTGCAGCAGAAAGGGGAAGAGGTACAGGTTAAAGTGTTTGCCCCCAATCACTCACACGTATATCCCATTTAGTATAGTTTTGCTATACAACAGGTGGGTGAACATACATACATACATACATACATACATATATGATATATCTTGTTGTAAGCAAGATTACTATAAGTTTCATAAATTACAGTTCATGTAGCTATCCTCTGCCTAACTAACCCATTTTCCTAGTTCCCAAGCTCTTCACCTAACTTTCATATTTGTAGTCCATGTATATACTGCAAGTGATGAAAAGTTAGGTGATGGGTGCATGCAGGAAGTTAAGGAGCGTCAAACAAAGTTGGTCCCATCCTCTCCTGAATTTGGCGCCTCCAAAATGCGCCTTATAAGGTAGCTGCATGTTAGCACCTACTTTGTTAAGAAGCCAAGCAGGTGACTTTTGTAATAGCAGGCGGGCTTTTGGTAGCACCACAAAGCTCGTTAACACAAGTAAGTTAAAATATAAGGCTCGTTTGAAAGTGTGATTCAATACAGGATGGATAAGCTAGTTTGACGCTCCTTCTCATAGCGGTTCATAAGCTCCTGGTGCATGGGAGCTTCAAACTAGCACAATTATGTTCACCTTCCACTCCAATATGCATGGTTTAGGATGGATCAGCAAGTCTCATTTGCCTCAGTTTAATGAACAACCACCTTACATGCGCCAAATGGTAAGTGAGCACTCAAGTTAAGCCGCCAAGAAGGGGTTATGCACTTATGCCATGTTGTGAAAAGTTATGCGACCATTAATTACAACTACAGTTTCAACATCTCAGTGTTTACCCAAGTATTTTAATATGGTTACTTGTTTGTATGCACAGGTTAGCAGAGCAAGGATTCCCTCTAAAGCCTGAGGAGGCTAATTCATTGGCATTGAAAACTCTAAGTGGGCCACCTCCTGAATGGTAAGAGACTTATGACCCAATGTTAACTCACCAACAAGAGCCACAGACGTGTACATAACAAATGACGAGACAAACTAACTTGATGGTAACTGTGTATCCCATAAGCAAATCTTTTCCACTTTTATGATCATGCAACTACTTCATCTTTGTTCAAAAGTGAGCAGCCCATGGAGACATTTCGGTTCCTACTGCACTGTGGTGCTGACGCCAACACAATCTACAGTAAAGGCAACAGGTAACTACATGTACATAGCCTATCCAACCATGAACATGACCTCGATTCAGACTGTAGACATGATGCATGCTTGTCCCACATTAATAAAATGCCCTCCTCCCTTTCATCCATGCAGACCCCTTCATCTTGCAGCTGCACTGTGTAAAGTTCCAGAAATTATTGACCTCCTGTTGGATGGTGGGGTAGAGGTAGATACAAAGAACAACTCTCTTGCAACACCACTCTCTACTGCCTGTCAGGCAAACAATCCCTATGCTGCCAGCAGACTCATCGCAAAAGGTGTAGCAGTACTCCTTAGCCATATGTACACACAGGTCTATAGCTTATGTTTATAGGCATTTCAAGGCCATATTTATTATGCATGCCTCTTAGTTCAATGGTGATCCTGACTACATTAACTGCATCTCCCTGAAGGCAAGCTTAAATCAGACTATAATTCTCAGGAAACAAGAAATCTGTTGAAACACCTATACTCAAGGTGAACAAAATGCTTTACATGTTCTATAGCTTGTTTCCTTCCACATCACCCCACCATAGCATACATGTGGCTTCTACCTTCTGTATAAAGTATGGCTGAGAATTAGCTGAGATTCTGTAATCAATTACAAATTGATTGATGATACTATTATACATAATCAGATTACAGAGGTTTCTATGTCAGCTCTACATGTATTGTGTCGATTACCAGATCATAGGGGAATATCTTTTATGCACAGGTGCAGATTGTAGAGCCCGAGATGCATTCGGAAAGTGTCCCTTTGACTACATCAGAGACACAGAGGAGTGGATGGACAGTGGGTACTTTTCAGAAGAAGTCAGGGCTAGGCTGAAAGGTACTTCAAACACTCCACTTTTTAGTCATGATTACATGGTTGTATGATCGTTCTATCCTGATAGCATTCGGCCTGAAGCAAGCAAGAGACCTGATCAAGTCCATATCACAAGCTGTCAAGACCACAAGACCAAAGCGCTAATACTAATAGAAGCACGAGTCCTAATGACACCTCATTTATAAATGAAAGCTGCACATAATCAAGTAGAACCTCTCAAAAGGATACCATCTATACTTATAGCTTTAAATTGTTCCCAGTTGCCCTTATCTACAAATTTACTAGTGGATTTAATCTGCAATGATTATATCTCTTGCAATTAAATAAACCCACTGATATTAATGTGGGTAAAGTTATCAATACTGGTATATAATGACTGTTAACCAAATTAATCACAACACATCAATTTTGTTCCATGGTGGTACTCTGATGCCCTCTTCTGAGAATTTTCGGGGAATGTCAAACACCAGCCATCCTAATGTTGCAGAGGAAGGGGACTCAAGAATAATACCAAGACCTAATGAAATGTCACTGTGCTTACCATGGTCCTGTGCCTTCTTAATAGCAGCAACTAATTTCTTCTGCTGCAGTCTGCATAGACCTGCAGAGAGTTAGATACCAAACACCTTTCTATCTCATGGTAGGTTCCATAGAGACTGCACATGGCTGACTGAATGGCAACATTTTGACTGGTCTATGTTGACCTTCAGGCCAAATACAGAAACGTGGAAACAAATACAACACAGTACACTATTACAATGATGGACCTCTCTCTCTACCTGTTTTCGTAGCTTCCAAAATCTGGCCAGTATGAGGGCAAATGAACTGCTCAAGTAAGTTTGTGTCCTAGGTGATTGAAACCATGGCATCATAATATGTAAAAAGAATTATAAAGGATCAGGATAGAGGAATCAGAGGATACTACCTAGTGGGCTAACATAACAAAATTAATATGAGTTGTTCATGAAAAGACGTACAAAGTTCAGGGTTACCATGTACGTAGGGACAGGTTAATACTGATAACCCCAATGTTCCCTGACATCTAGCACTGACTCACCGTATATTGTATCTCAATGTCATTTTTACAAATGGGACATGGGTTGGACACTTTAGTTGGACCTCGCTACAAATGGAAGCAAGTAGATCATGTAAACCATTACATGTACAAGCAAAAATACTTGTAAATGACCAACTAACAGTTGCACTGTATGTTAAGGTCATTGCCCACAAGCTACATGAAACTTGATCAGCCTTTGCTTAACAGATCTACACTGAGTCCAACTTGAGCCACCGTATGGTACTTTCTACGGTGAAACTCAACCAAAAGTCGTCACTGTTCACAAGAAGTAGAGAAATGGAAAAGCACAGAAAAAGAAGAGCATAAAAGAAAATAATCAAATGCGACAGAGAAACCCACAGCTCAATGAAGAAAATGCCTCTCTCTAAAAGGGAAATGCTATGGCAAGTAAAACAAACTCCTGGACCAGGTCTTTTGTTATCGAAGAGTGTTGCAGCATGAGCAAGGGTATGCCAATCTATAGCACCATGTTTGCAGGCTTGAGAATGAGGAGGTGCACCATGGCTCTAACAAATAGTGTTCAGATTGTATGCCTAGTAATTGTTCGTGAAATCTTTACAACCTGAATTCTGCACCTTGCATCTTGGGTTATAAGTATGATGTCATAGATATGGCACAAACCTTGCACTTTAGTCTTGTCTTCTGTGTAGAGAAGCAAAAAGAAGCAAGATTATCACAGAAGCAAGAGTAACAGCTGCCTTGGTCTCAAGCTTTCCCTCCTCCAAGTTTCCGTATGATATTGCAAGCAATGAAAAACTGAAAGTAGGGAAAGGTCTTCAAATCAAAATTATATACATCTTGCTGCACAAGTCGATTGGCAAGTATTTTCACAAGTACAGTGAAACCTGTCCCTAGTGGTCACTGTTAAAAGCAGCCACCTCTTTATTATGGCCACTACTACTAGTGCCCAGTTATACCAAAATGACGTAGATAAAGCAACCACCTGTCCAAAATAGCCCCCAAAAATACTGGTCCCATGGCAACCATTATGGACGAGTTTCACTATACAAGTATATAATTCAGTACCTGGACCAAAGGCAAATGAAATACAACATACGATTAAGTGCAAATAACCATGATAATGCCCTCACAAGGAAAAAAAAAACAACACACAGAAAAAGGTTTATGCCCACCTGTTTCAAACACACAAATGCATCTGTGTTCATGCATGCACACTGCATGCCATGAAAATTAGTACTGATAAAGTATTACAAACTCAATAAAGTCAGTGCGCCTTACAGCTGGAGGGATGGCTCCTTTGTGTTTCCTTTTGTAACCTTCCCAGATCAACTTCCCTGAAAGCAACAGAATGTGGAACATGATGGGGGAGGGGGAGGGGCTGCTAGCCAACTGTCTGTACAAAGTTACTGTGTTTGCACTATGCTGTAGCTATGTAATTATTGTTACTTTCAGCCACTGCATAGTGCATACAGCCAGTTGACAAGCTCTGAACCGTACACTGCCTGTTCACATTGCACTACATGACTACTCCAATGAAGCAATTGAAGTGTCAACACTGTGGAGCTTACATGAAACAAAAACGAAATAGGACATTGACCAAAACATTTTTATCCTTCCATATGCAGAAAAATAGTCACAGAGAATGAGACTGTTTTGTATCTATCAAGCACTCCTGTAACTTTGACTCACGATCTGCTTGATCCACAGGCACACTAAGCCCCAACTGCTTCACCTTATCCTGCCAGTTCTGCTGATATCGCTGAACATTGCGAGGTTTGTATCGCTGACCACCGCCGCCCTGACCACTGCGGGAGTGGTCACGTGGTTGGTACAGTCTGGAAACTGCAGTAAAAATGGACCTCAAACCCATCCTACCAAGAAAACAGTCCGTTCCTACATATCTGTTCATTCTTTCCAGACTACAAATAGGTACAGCAGTAGCTGTATTTTGCAGGGAGTGAGCCCTAATCCCGATCCTCCACCATCCGCAAACTGCCATTTTTTGATGACGTAATTACGCACTCAGTAGCTCACGTGCTACTTCTGGGCAACGGATCGCGGAACTGAAAAAACAGAAGACATGACCACGTAAGCCTACGGTAAGGTCTAGGCCAGGAGAGACCGGATTCAACGATTTGAATGCATGGTTATGCATAGTTGAGCCTATCATTGTATGTTCGTGCATGGCTGCTTGTTTATTCATGTATTGGCGTGCATCATCTGTCTGGACTGGTCAGTCTGGTGGGAGGGTCTCACCATAGACTACGTAACGTGATCTATGGTCTTACTTTCCAGGCTTTGTAATGATAGAACATATAACATCTCATTAGGAAATGGGATGTAGGCATTCAAAGAGAAGTAGTGCAGTGCATCCAGTCAACAGTAAGAATTCCAGTCACAGTGACAGGAACAAGATTCCTTCACCAGGTGAGTTGATCTCTGGGAAGGTGAAGTTATTCCAAAATTATGGTGAGGATATTTTGACAATCAAGTGAGTTGTACAGTGGAGTTAGCCAGTGGAAAAATGGATGAAGGTCAGCAGTTTTCACATCCCCCAACATCGAAATTTTCCCAGAGTTGTCAGAATAGCCCCACTTGATTTTGATGCTATTGCTGTCCAGTTATGGTACTTCCAGGCTTTGATTGATAACTTTGTTTTTATACCCTCAGAGGGCTGTAGTAACCTCATTCCCACCCCTATACTGTCTGCAGCCTTTGATCACCTTCCCAGTACAACTGTATTATGCTCGTAAGAAGAACCAAGGCCTGGGAGATCTCCATGGTCACATGCATGACAGCAGGCTTAAACATAGGGCTGTGCCCCACCATAAACATTCATGTTTCAAGCCAACCCATTTCTGGTATCCTAAAGAGTGTATTGATGCTGCCTTGCGGACGGACACTCTGGCCTCCGGACATTGACATTCCAATAAACTAAAGAGCCTCAAGGTTTCTCATTAGGTACCACCCATGATCTCATGGCACCTGATCAGTTGTCCCAGGCCTTCCCCCTCTGTATTTGTGTACTGTTCATTTACGACTAGAGGCAGTGAAGGCTTGTCCCAGGCCTTCCCCCTCCGTATTTGTGTACTGTTCATTTACGACTAGAGGCAGTGAAGGCTTGTCCCAGGCCTTCCCCCTCCGTATTTGTGTACTGTTCATTTACGACTAGAGGCAGTGAAGGCTTGTCCCAGGCCTTCCCCCTCCGTATTTGTGTACTGTTCATTTACGACTAGAGGCAGTGAAGGCTTGTCCCAGGCCTTCCCCCTCCGTATTTGTGTACTGTTCATTTACGACTAGAGGCAGTGAAGCCTTGTCCCAGGCCTTCCCCCTCCGTATTTGTGTACTGTTCATTTACGACTAGAGGCAGTGAAGCCTTGTCCCAGGCCTTCCCCCTCTGTATTTGTGTACTGTTCATTTACGACTAGAGGCAGTGAAGGCTTGTCCCAGGCCTTCCCCCTCCGTATTTGTGTACTGTTCATTTACGACTAGAGGCAGTGAAGGCTTGTCCCAGGCCTTCCCCCTCCGTATTTGTGTACTGTTCATTTACGACTAGAGGCAGTGAAGGCTTGTCCCAGGCCTTCCCCCTCCGTATTTGTGTACTGTTCATTTACGACTAGAGGCAGTGAAGGCTTGTCCCAGGCCTTCCCCCTCCGTATTTGTGTACTGTTCATTTACGACTAGAGGCAGTGAAGCCTTGTCCCAGGCCTTCCCCCTCCGTATTTGTGTACTGTTCATTTACGACTAGAGGCAGTGAAGGCTTGTCCCAGGCCTTCCCCCTCTGTATTTGTGTACTGTTCATTTACGACTAGAGGCAGTGAAGGCTTGTCCCAGGCCTTCCCCCTCCGTATTTGTGTACTGTTCATTTACGACTAGAGGCAGTGAAGGCTTGTCCCAGGCCTTCCCCCTCCGTATTTGTGTACTGTTCATTTACGACTAGAGGCAGTGAAGCCTTGTCCCAGGCCTTCCCCCTCCGTATTTGTGTACTGTTCATTTACGACTAGAGGCAGTGAAGGCTTGTCCCAGGCCTTCCCCCTCCGTATTTGTGTACTGTTCATTTACGACTAGAGGCAGTGAAGGCTTGTCCCAGGCCTTCCCCCTCCGTATTTGTGTACTGTTCATTTACGACTAGAGGCAGTGAAGGCTTGTCCCAGGCCTTCCCCCTCCGTATTTGTGTACTGTTCATTTACGACTAGAGGCAGTGAAGCCTTGTCCCAGGCCTTCCCCCTCCGTATTTGTGTACTGTTCATTTACGACTAGAGGCAGTGAAGGCTTGTCCCAGGCCTTCCCCCTCTGTATTTGTGTACTGTTCATTTACGACTAGAGGCAGTGAAGCCTTGTCCCAGGCCTTCCCCCTCCGTATTTGTGTACTGTTCATTTACGACTAGAGGCAGTGAAGGCTTGTCCCAGGCCTTCCCCCTCCGTATTTGTGTACTGTTCATTTACGACTAGAGGCAGTGAAGGCTTGTCCCAGGCCTTCCCCCTCTGTATTTGTGTACTGTTCATTTACGACTAGAGGCAGTGAAGGCTTGTCCCAGGCCTTCCCCCTCCGTATTTGTGTACTGTTCATTTACGACTAGAGGCAGTGAAGGCTTGTCCCAGGCCTTCCCCCTCTGTATTTGTGTACTGTTCATTTACGACTAGAGGCAGTGAAGCCTTGTCCCAGGCCTTCCCCCTCCGTATTTGTGTACTGTTCATTTACGACTAGAGGCAGTGAAGGCTTGTCCCAGGCCTTCTCCCTCTGTATTTGTGTACTGTTCATTTACGACTAGAGGCAGTGAAGGCTTGTCCCAGGCCTTCCCCCTCTGTATTTGTGTACTGTTCATTTACGACTAGAGGCAGTGAAGGCTTGTCCCAGGCCTTCTCCCTCTGTATTTGTGTACTTTTCATTTACGACTAGAGGCAGTGAAGGCTTGTCCCAGGCCTTCTCCCTCTGTATTTGTGTACTGTTCATTTACGACTAGAGGCAGTGAAGGCTTGTCCCAGGCCTTCCCCCTCTGTATTTGTGTACTGTTCATTTACGACTAGAGGCAGTGAAGGCTTGTCCCAGGCCTTCCCCCTCTGTATTTGTGTACTGTTCATTTATGACTAGAGGCAGTGAAGGCTTGTCCCAGGCCTTCCCCCTCTGTATTTGTGTACTGTTCATTTACGACTAGAGGCAGTGAAGGCTTGGGAATGAGGCTAAACTACATTCACTTTTCAGGAAGGCGGACAACACCATAACCTATATTCTTTTCTCTTCCGCCCACCTGCACACACACACACACACACACACACACACACACACACACACACACACACACACACACACACACACACACACACACACACACATGCACACACATACAGAGCCCCTTGAAGCCCCACCCAGTACTCCAGAGCCCAATGAAGAAGAGATAACCCTTGCCCTTGTTCTCCCACAACAAACCCACACCAGTTGTGATAGAAAACAGCTGCAAGGCAGACAAGAGAGCCAAAGGGATGGAATCTGGCAGCAACCTTCAATCACTGACGACAGGAACAGTCGCGAGACTTTTTCAACCTCTAGCAATAATTCTCCTGCAGTGGTGGGAAGCACTGCAGCTGGTGGTGGAGAAGATGAGACAACATGCATGGATGGCTGTAGACTACAATGTGCTCCTGAAGCACTTGTAAGAAATATTACCCCTAAGGTGCAGTTGTTTTGAAAAACATTTAACTGTTTCGTCCGCATGTTATCATCCAACTGCAGGGCCAAGACCAGGGAGAAATACTGCCTACTGGCAACAGAGTGCCACAGTAAGCTTAATGTTATATGTAGCCTCATCCCATGCACACCCTGCCCAGTTTTCCATAAGGAAAAGCATGAGTTTTTGTTCACGCATGGGGAGGGCCTGAGAAAATAGGCTATACTTAAGCCATAGGTAGTTTTATATCTTATGACTGTATTTTGTACTGTACAGTTAGGAGAACGTTGACTTTGTTATGAATTTCATTGTCAGGCTCTCAGGTCATTCTCCTCTTCATCGACCTCCATACTCCCGCTTCCGCTCAGGTGTTCCAGCCAACTCACCACTGCAAATGTGAGCTTCCTGCCATAGCAGTAATCCCCTGCCAATTAGCCTCATTCCCAGCCCTCGCCCAACTTTCCATCACTTCGCTCGCACATGGGGAGAGCCTGGGAACGAGGCTACCTGCCAATAACACACTTAAAATTTCTCTGTCTGGTACTGGAATCTAGCCACAACTGTGGCGTAACTACCTACCAGGGTTCTCGCTAGGCCTTTAGCGGATGGTTTTGCACCATTTGGTTAATTGCAGCACCGTTTGGATGTGGTGAATTTACAGTGTGTGTAGGTAAGAGCACCATTTGGATCACTTCATAAACCCAGCCCAAAGCAGTAACTATCCTGGCTTCCCACTTAACATTTCAATAGCTGTGTGCAGAAAGGGTGTCTATTGTACTATGCACCATTTGGAAGTAGATTTCTAGCGAGAACCCTGCTACCTACCTACCTATCATACTGTGGGAATATTTGACAAAAATTGGCAAATCATGAATGATCACCAACTTAAATTCTCGCAAGTATTCACTATATTTAATACTGTTCTACCGAGGCCCTAGTCATGCATAATTGTTGTGAAGCTATTAGTGTACGCCTGATGGTACGATCATAGTACAAGTAAGGTCCACTGAGAATGCTGGCTTCCTGTAACAATACAGACTGGCAGCTAACAAAAGTATATGAGCAAGGGCTTCCAACCATGACATTGGACTCTCCATGCGTGTACACTCTTGCATGTGTGCTGTTGTCTGCTATACTATGGTTGCCAAAGGTTCCAGAAAACGTCTTGTCCACTAGCCTCGTTCCCAGGCCTTCTCCAACTCCAGTTTTTGATTGCTTGCAGTATGCAAGAACTACAAACACTGGAGCCAGGGAAGGCCTGGGAACGAGGCTAGTGCCCACAAGGACGAAATCTAGATCACCATCTTCATTGGCACAACAGAGATCACATGATTGAGTGAGCTGTGTGTCCATGCGCAGCCAGATCGCCTTTAATTTTCCCATTAGCTATACAGTGTACTGCAAACAATCTAGTAGCACCATGCTTAATCTCCAGATATGGCACAGATTCACAGATTGAATTTTTCAAGATGCTGGACAAGAAGATTGATGGAGTAAGTTGCGTTCTCTTCTGTAATATTGTATGTACATATGCACAGTGCTTCAAGTCAACAGGTGATCTAGTATGGCCACTTGGTGATGAAAATACGTGCATCACGGTATGAGGTCATAGCTTTTTCCAAGGCCCTTCCCACCGTGGCAAAGAAAGGGAAGAAGAAAAACACAGACACACCAAAAACAAAAATCTGGATAGTGGCCTGGGAGCATGCTAGTGAAATCACACTTTAACATGATACCCCTACCTTTGTTCGTAATTTCTTCCCTTTTTTTACTCAAGGGACCAGACTACTCAGACGGTGAGGAGAGTGGATGATGTTGAAGTAGCCACTATCTTGGGACAATTCACCCAACCCTGCCACAGTGTATACTGTACAGCAAGACGCTTGTAGAAGTGCAGCAACCTGAGTGTGGTTGTCCTCATACACACTGTATATGTCATCACAAAAATAAAAATCAGCTGGATTAGTTCGTTGTTATGTTTGTACCCTTGGTTTGTACTTCATGCATGATTATCGCGGGGGATAAGCGTCACTTCCCGGGCTCGGGAAATCCCCTCAAAATCACCTCGCTGTGACATGTAGGAGGAGACGAGCATGTAAGACGGACAAGCCCATCACAGAATTATACACAGTTTCGGCGATCGAGAATGGCGGATGAGCGCAAGGATGTCCACGAGAAGGACTCCCCGGATGAGAACCCCGACTTCTACGTCCGCACGTTGGCGGCGACGTGGGGCCACCTGGACCTGATTCGCGACTGGGTGCAGCTACACGAAGACGAGCCAGGCAAGGTCACCGAGAATGTGCTCTTCCCCTCCGCTATGTACGGCCAGCTGGAGGTGCTGAACTTCGCCATTCCCTTTGGTAAGTGTTCTGCTAGTATAATTTGCGGCTTCTGAAATAGCCAGTGGATGCATTACAGTTTTTTTACACTAGCCCAGCAAAACATGTTACAGAATTCTGCAGCGTATAGTCGTTTCAGTCGGACGTGAACGCCGCATCAGGCCAATGCCGGCGGTAGCAAACTGGAAATGAAATGGCGGCTGGCTGTGTTGGTCAAATGCTTGCAACCACAAATTATGGGGAGGATGGCAGATGTGGACCATGTGGATGCACTTTGTTTATTACTAGTATCTGGCAGTATTCGAAACATAGGTACACACGTATGACAACACTGTCATGTGCCTCGCTGTATAATGAAGCTATTTTTGCTTGGTGGTGCAGTTTTGTCATCCACTGTCATGTAGACTCTAAGGGGCAGTTTTGGAAGCCGAGAGTCTGCCATGCATATGATATATCCATGGTACTGCAAGTGATTGTTACAGGGCTAGGCATTTTTGAGTGGTCTGCCAAACTGGCCAGGCGCCAACTTTGAGCAAATCTGCACACATGCAAGCTAAGTGCAGTACATTAGGGGAACTGACTACAGGCCTCCCCAAGAAACACTGTTGAGAGCTAATTAGGATAATGTTCTGAGGTACGTAACTGAAGAGCGTTCCTGAAGTAAAAGTATCTTAGGTTCACTCTAGATAAACGCTGGCTCTATTCCCAGCCTAGCCTCATTCCCAGGCCAGAAGAGGAGGAGGAGAAAGGGCCTGGTTTCAGCCGTTCGCGCATGCGCTTAAGTATCACTAATTCAAGCATGTATTCATCGGTGAGAGGGCACTAAAGTCACATGATCGATTGTATGACGTCGCAGCTCACTGTACATGCATGTCAAATCGTAGTAAACTAGCCTACCTAGCTAGTCTGAGTAGCACTTAATTTGGCAAACAACATTGCGCTGTTTACTAGTAAAGAGCGTCAGCAGAATATGAAGGCGGAAGTACAGTGATGGAACCCCAGGTTACCTCTTGCGATTGTTTTACCAGGGTAGGTACTCCCTTTTTCTTGTCAACCGACTCCACGGGAATTCAAATTTTTCAATAAATCTACGGACAGTGTAACGTTTAGTATCAAAGTTATGCGTCACGAATGGACGGAAGTATGTCAATAGTATGCGGAGGCCGTGGAATTCCATGGCAATTAAGCGCATGTGCAAAAAGCTGAAACCAGGCCCTTTCTTCTCCTCCTCTTTGGGCCTGGGAACAAGGCTATTCCCAGCCTTACCTGCAACAAAGTTTGGGGTACTGGTACTTGCACAGTTACGTAACACCAGCACAAGCACATACGTTGAACTTTGAACTTAATTTTTACCGCCAAGAACAAGCCATGAAGCTTGTCAGCACTGCTATGCGAAGGGCCATACGAAAGAGTTTGTGATAGTACCTTGCATTGCCACAATATGTTGTGTTACTTCAAGGAAGATTGGGTAACAGCACCGTTTTTTTGTTATTTATCTGCTACTTCTTCAACTACCCTTGCTATAGCTGTGGAAAAGCACCATGTCGCCCTAGAGCTTATTAATGCACATCTCTAGTAGCAAGATTAAATTGCTAGTTCACTTCATACTGGAGATTTTTGAGGAATAGTTGTAACACCATTACCACAGTACAGAGTCAGCTGCTTTGATTAACTCTACATGTTGGTGACCCTTTATGTTCAGTACTACAGTGAAACCTGTCAATAATGGTTGCCATGGGACCCAGCGATTTTGGTCAGGTGGTTGCTTTACTGGTCACTTTGCACAGACAACTGGGACCAGGAGTAGTGGCCATAACAAAGAGGTGACTGCCTTTTAAGGTGGTACTCCACCCTGGATTTTCAAGGTCGACAAACCTGGAATCCAAGCTGATAGCTTCAACCATTCACTCTCCATAAAATTGTGGATTTTCCCCATTTTCTGTCGGCATTGCCATCCAATAATCAGTTTATAATTAAGTTAGTTAAGATGTGGCCTGGCGGAACCCCTCATGTGGTGGTCAGAACTTTGAAGATAAGCAAAGGAGTTTAGTAGAGTGCTGTAGTGTCAGTAGCTGTGAGTAGTGCGTAATGCCTGCTTGTGAAAGCAAGCTTGTGTCTAGAAGCAGCAGAAAGGCCACAGTGGCCAAGACTGTACTCATATGGGTAGGCTCAGGTCTTGCAATCGTATGCCTAGCCTAGTAGGTGACCGTGGCCCGGTACTTCGAGTGCCAGGCTGGGCTTAACTAGAATGCGCAATATATCGTTGGTACTACACTGCAGTAGACAAGAAAGCTGAAGAGTGGTTGTGTGTGGAACAGAGCCGTGAGTTGTTTAGCGACATAAGGGGGAGAGATGGGGCTAGTAATGCTTGCTTCCACTTGTGAATGAGCCCCTCCCGTAGACAAGCTGTGAATTTTTTAAAATGTGCATTCATTTTGGTGCAGTCAAAGTTGTCCATTCCAAGAGTAGTGACAAACATGAGTCTAGCCTGACTTTGAGAGTAGCTCTGAACAAAAGCTGACACAGATTGATTTGAGATACATTGGTGGTTAGGACGCTACCTACAGTGAGCATGTAGATGCGTCCATCGAGTGGCAATTTTGGGTTTATGAATATATTAATGAGCTACTAAAACCCCTTTTAAAATTAGGTAAAGCAAGATTGCCCTAAAGCAAACCGTAACCCTGAAACTAGGAGTAACCCTGGTCCTGACTGTAACCCAGGTTTATGTTTTCGTTAACCTCCGCCGAGTGACGGGCGTGACACCTTAACAATGACATCATACCATTGCACTATACCACTCAGCATTAGGCCAAGGTCAATGCAGGCAGTGGCTGAAGTACCAACACGTCAATAAAACATATGTGACCTCGCATGCTCTTCAAATTGGCTTTCACGTTCACAGCTCTCTCGGATGACAACCTGCAAGTCAGGAACTCAAACAATGAGTGCCCTAGTGCATGCACAAAGTTAGTTTGGCATCACCTACCCTTCAATTGCAGGAGGTAAGCAAAGGATCAGCACGCCAGGAAAGCACAAAGTTTACTGTAAACAAGCAATGCCGAAGTAATGAAATTTACCTGCTTTGGTCTTACACTGTTGCAGTGTTATATAGACCTTATGCAATACCTCACGTAACCAAACATATAACGGACAGTGGACAGAAATCCGGATACTACGCTGCCATTTTGAGTGGCAAGGAGGACCGCATTCTATGGAGCGTAAGTACAGCGAAGCACTTTGCGAGCTCACTGCGTCAACGAGGCATGCAGGTGAGCTTGCTTCGGTGAGCGTTAGGTCCTGTCGAGACCTTGTGCATTCTGAGTAGAAATGTCTTACGCTCATGAGAAAGGAGCTCGCAAACTACTCCCTGTACTTACACTCCATAGACTGTGGTCTTTTTGCCACTCAAAATGGCAGCGTAGTATCCAGCTTTCCGTCCACTATCCATTTCACATTTAGTTACGTGAGGTATTGACGTCAATTGCATAAGGTCTGTACGCTAGTAATGGGTGGCCATATTGTACTGGCCGACCGTGTAGCATGAGATCACAGTGAGACTAAGCAACAGCTGTGTGTTAAGACTATGAACAGTGTTATGCCATTCCAGCACTTTCAACAACCATTACTGGTCGTGATAGTAACTTTATGCATACACAGTTTAAGCAGCAAAGATCTGGATTACATGTACGAGGCTGTTGTAACGCCATAATCTCTGGAAGTAGACCCACCCTTGAAAATAGCCCGCCCCTTTTTGAATTATCAGGTTCTTTTCTCCCAAAAGCACACCCACCTATTAAACGCTGTAATAAGTACACATAACAAAAAACAAGCATACCACTTAGGTTTATTACCCATGGGTGTTTTTTCAAGAGATTACAGTCATAGCAACCTCATACCAGGCCTAGGTTATGGGGCTATTGCAGGGCCGTCGGAAGACTTTTAGAGGTGGGGTGGCTAAGAGTAAGCGACCAAAAAATTTATCCACACTTCGTGCGGATACCCCCTGAAAATATGATTGCGCATCCACGTACATGGAAAGTATGGTGGCATCGGTCGAGCACGCTCACGATAATGCCATTCAGAGAGAAACGAATGAGTAAAAAGCAGTACCGTTGAAATTACTCAAGGTTCGAAGTTCAAATTTCAAAACCTTATGGAAAAAGTGGGGCGGCCAAGGCCCCGCTTCCGACGGCCCTGTATTGTAGCAGTGAGTTTTTATAGAAGTTGCACACACAAACAGTCAAGGTAAATAACTCTGGCCATGAAACCGAAGTGTCAAGGTGTGACACCATTTCATTTGGTAACCAAAGCAACTTCTTATGACATAATGGCAGCATTTTCAATTATTGTGGCTTCTGAAAAGTGAAGTGAAGTCCAAGGAATTCTGATACCATTAAGTACCCACCAACTCACTTTCAGGCTACCATATTATGCCATTACAGTACTTTTGTTGCTTAACTACCTACTGAAAGTGTTGATAGTAAGTTTCGTCCCACAACATTCTACATGCCCTAATAATGAGTTTGAAGTTATTCACAGAGATTGATTAGGGAAAACATTCCACCTATGACAGTACTATAGTGGTTTGCTTGATGTTATGTCATCAAGTACTTTCAAGATTGCACGATGATGTCATCTTTAATATAAATGACATCATCATGCATTCTTGGTACTTCAACAATGTTCGCTAGCTCCTTGGGAGCACTGTGATGGTGAGTTTCTGTCTCTGCACACACGCACGTACACACATTCACATGCACGTACACACATTCACACGCACGTACACACACACACACACACACAAACTAGGTGACCTGCATCGCATAGACACCAGCAGTACATATCCTGGATGGGTAAGTTGATGATCCCCAAATTTGAAATTCACAGATAGAATGTTACCCCACCCCTAAAAATTACATTTGAAAATAACTTGTTTGCTCACCGATTGATTGCCATCTTCTTATAAAAGCCATGAAAATGGCTGTCAAAGTGATAGTAAAACTGAAACCTGTCTTTCATTGAACCTTTTCAATGTTTACATTGGCAGGAACTGCCAATGTAAATAGTATCATGCAGATTTTGTGATCAACCTGCGTAATATATAGGCACACACCCTCTAGCTATGTGTTTTAGGCCTTCACACACCTCACTCCTGCCTGTTTTTCATACTGTGGAACGAAAAGCTGCAAAGTAATTTGGAAAATGTAGGTTAGGAATGGCTGGGAACGAGACTAGAGTATGTAGTCTGAGAACAAGACAGCTGGGAATGAGGCAAGAGTTTGTAGTCTGTGAACAAGACAGCTTGGAATGAGGCGGGAGTTTGTAGTCTGTGAACAAGACAGCTGGGAATGAGGCGGGAGTTTGTAGTCTGTGAACAAGACAGCTGGGAATGAGGCGGGAGTTTGTAGTCTGTGAACAAGACAGCTGGGAATGAGGCAAGAGTTTGTAGTCTGTGAACAAGACATGAGGCTAGAGTATGTAGTCTGTGAACAAGACAGCTGGGAATGAGGCAAGAGTTCTGTGAACAAGACAGCTGGGAATGAGACAAGAGTTTGTAGTCTGTGAACAAGACAGCTTGGAATGAGGCGGGAGTTTGTAGTCTGTGAACAAGACAGCTGGGAATGAGGCGGGAGTTTGTAGTCTGTGAACAAGACAGCTGGGAATGAGGCAAGAGTTTGTAGTCTGTGAACAAGACAGCTGAGAATGAGGCAAGAGTTTGTAGTCTGTGAACAAGACAGCTGGGAATGAGGTAAGAATTCTGTGAACAAGACTGCTGGGAACGAGGCAAGAGTTTGTAGTCGGAGAACAAGACAGCTGGGAATGAGGCAAGAGTTTGTAGTCTGAGGACAAGACAGCTGGGAATGAGGCAAGAGTTTGTAATCTGAGAACAAGACAGCTGGGAATGAGGCGGGAGTTTGTAGTCTGTGAACAAAACAGCTGGGAATGAGGTAAGAATTCTGTGAACAAGACAGCTGGGAACGAGGCAAGAGTTTGTAGTCGGAGAACAAGACAGCTGGAAATGAGGCAAGAGTTTGTAGTCTGAGAACAAGACAGCTGGGAATGAGGCAAGAGTTTGTAGTCTGAGGACAAGACAGCTGGGAATGAGGCAAGAGTTTGTAATCTGAGAACAAGACAGCTGGGAATGAGGCGGGAGTTTGTAGTCTGTGAACAAGACAGCTGGGAATGAGGCAAGACTTTGTAGTCTGTGAACAAGACAGCTGGGAATGAGGCTAGAGTATGTAGTCTGTGAACAAGACAGCTGGGAATGAGGCTAGAGTATGTAGTCTGTGAACAAGACAGCTGGGAATGAGGCAAGAGTATGTAGTCTGTGAACAAGACAGCTGGGAATGAGGCAGGAGTTTGTAGTCTGAGAACAAGAGAGCTGGGAATGAGGCAGGAGTTTGTAGTCTGAGAACAAGACAGCTGGGAGTTTGTAGTCTGTGAACAAGACAGCTTGGAATGAGGCAAGAGTTTGTAGTCTGTGAACAAGACAAAGACAGCTGGGAGTGAGGGTCCATCAATGACATAACTAAACTTGTTCAGTGATGTCTTCTGAATCTCTTCCAGACTCTCATGCACTTTGCAGTCGAAGGAGCACAGAGAAATGTCATCATTTCTGACCCAGCTCCGACAGTACGTTTGATTCTTACAAACATAAAAGGAGAATGTTGAATAGACTATGTAACATGTTGGTTGTGTTCTGATTAACATTTTTTTTGGTGTACTGTATTTTCATTTTACTTAATGAAAATACAGGCATATATAGCTTCATTCCCAGGCTATAGTGTGTAGCCTGGGAATGAGACTAACATACCCGAAATGTCTTCATGTTACTGGATAATAAGTAGTAAATACTTATGTAGTAGAATAAACTTGTGGTTTTGAGTTCTAGGAACATGTGACGTGGGCATTTGTATGGCACCAACTGACTTTGTAGCATCCTTGAAATTGCACACCCTACTCCCACTTGCAAACCTTCACTATGCAGGAATACAAATACAATCAGGACCCATTTCTGAGCATCCTGTGTATGTAATAGCACGGTTTGCTGTGGTATTTGGGATTAATAGCATGAGTAATGTTGAAATAATTGTACAAAGTGCAGCCGAGTACAATTTACTGCATTACAAATGCTATTAATCCCAAATACCACAGCAAACCGTGCTCATCATTCACATTCAATTGCCATCAAAACAGTACTTTAGAAGCCATGCACTGCTACCGAGCTTCTATGACAAGGTATGTGCAAGTTATTAGCCTCATCCAGGCTTTGTACCCAGGTTGTGTTTGCTGCCTCCGGTACTACAAAAGTTAGTAGTAGGTCCTACAAGCGGCAAACACTAGAGAGAAGACTAAGCACACAAGCACAAGCTGCAAATAGCAACACAACACACACTCATCCAAGCCGTTAGCGCTACCGCCAAAGGGTCACTGTACAATCACTCCATCAACATACTAACAGATTAGTACTCACCTTCACACCTAGTGTTAACCTCTTACAATCACTCGCATCAACATGCTAACAGATTAACACTTAGTGTTAACCTCGTACCCAGGCTGCATGTGAGGAGAGAAACGGCCTGGTATCGACTGCTGGGTACGAGGCTAGCTTAGTATTTGACCTCAAACAGAAAATATCTACATGTAATAGCAGTAAAGGGCCAAGATATATGCTCTAAATTTTCTTTCATTTTCTTTCTGCTACCGCAGACTGTGATCCCAAAGCAGGTTGACTACTCGAGCATAGTTTCTGGAGTACCAGAGACCCAGCCAAGGACACCAGAGGAGGTGGTTTGGAAGCAGCTGGATATCATTGTCATGCTGGCGGAGCATGGTGTACCCCTTGACCTCCCGGACAGGGCAGGACATTCAGCCTCATTCAGGGCCTGCCATGAGCTAGAAGTGAGCTTTTTGGAGGGAGCCATCTTGCTAGGTGAGGAAATAACACAAATGTTGAACCACTCTAATGTAGACGTCCCAATTGGGACCGTGAAAATTGTGTCCCGAGTAGTAAGCAAAGTGTCCTCTTTTGTAGAGAATGAGAATGAAGTCGGTAGTTTTGGCTTTCAGCCTCTCCCAACATGAACGATTTGCTTTGAAGGGTAGAGAACCTGTATGATAAGAAATTTGTCCCATCCGAGATGTCACATGTAGAGATTAACTGTGAGTTAACCAAACTGCAAAGAAACAATTTGCACACAGAATTTGAGTTGTGGTTGTGTTATGGTTCTCCCTTTTGCTGTATTGCCTGGTAGTTAGACATGCACACATTATGCCGGCATAATTTAAAGCACAATAGGCAGCTATTAGCATAAGCACAATTTCGAGCATAATAGGTAAGCGCAATGCGCACTTACATAATTTTTTAACCTTTGAACCGAATGCCACGTGTAAATTAACTGTAGTATACGTATATATGGCTCACACTAGGTACTACTAGCACAAGGATCGCAACGTCTGACTCTTGCAACAGCTCATATCAGAGCTCGGGTAGTATGCCCAAGGAGACGGAGTCCACATCTCATTGCTGGACCGACTCAAGCCCCCTACGCGATCAGAACTGTCACGTAAACGCTGTGTACACATTGGGCATAATGGGGAATATAACTGAGCATAATTGGTAAAATTATCAGGAATAAAGGAATAGCATAATAGGGTAGCAATGAAGCATAATGTGCGGGAGCCTACTGGTAGTACAGCAAGTCCTGGGCAAGTGATGGCCTCATTCCCAGACCTCTGGTGGTAGCCTCATTCCCAGACCTCTGACAAGTGGTGGCCTCATTCCCAGACCTCTGACCAGGTTTTCTCCACAGCTGTGGGACAAAATCTAGCTAGGCAGAGGACTGCGAATGTACAGTTCTCCAATCTGCTTCCTGTGGCTTCTTGTTTGGTAGGATATAAGGGCGGGTGTCGATTTGTTTCTGGAAACAGTGCATGTGATGCTCTTGTTTAGGGTACACTATATTTTTCAGATTAGTAGGTGAAACAGGTATACAGTAGCTCAAAAATCGACACGAGTTACTCACTGGCTGCTGTTTACCTTAATTGGGGCGAGCCTGAGCGAGCCCCACACTAGCGTGACTTCATTGCGCACATGCGTGTGTATGTTTGCTTGCTTGCTCGCTTGGACCGACCACTTACCGTAAATTTTAAATGAGTGCGTTCAAATATTTCACGAAGATCGATATTGTGAAGCATGTGAAGGCCATTGGAGGTGTGACTGGAGTGCAGCGTCAGCGACCGGACCGAAGACGTCCCGAAAATTGAACGTCCTCGTGCACTTAGTAGGTAGCCTCAATAGGTGAAAGGCAGTGCTGGACTACTGCCAGAGTGCAGCCTTGGAAACCGTAGCGGAGACGGCTCAACTCAGTTTAAGCACGCACGGCACCTTACTTCTTGTTTGTCACAGCAGCTACGGACCGACCATCAACGGGGCAGGCTGCTCGCAGACCGTACAAAATTATACACGCCGGGTTGAGGTAAGGGTCGTGCATAAACAACACTCATAGCTAAACGCCAGCGATTCAGCTCATCCGCACTTCAGCGTGAAGCTTAGTCTATTCATGTGCATGTTAGCTGCTTGCTCAGGCTCGCCCCCCACAATGTTCTACTACTGAATGTTTGAATGATCTTTTCTCTTTCGTTTAGCCTTCTCTGTCCCATCAATTACTGTGTCATATGTTTGAATTGCATCATTGTATTTAAAGTACTGTATCTCATGCTAATGTATGGGAGTCAATGGGGAAGCCTTGCAGCTGTGGGCAGTTTACAAAAAGCCGTATTTTTACTACAAGTCACATGAAAACCTGTATCAGTACTACGAGTCATTCAAGAATCCATATCAGGTACTACAAGTCATGCACATTGTATCTGAACATGCAATGAAATTGAAGGTGCGTAGAATAAAATCATTATCACCATAGTACCAAGTTTGTTGCCATTGGCATTGTTACTCGTGCTGCGCACTCATAACAATACAGACGGCAACAAACTCATGATGTTTTCCGGTATAGCTTTGTACTATGGTGATACTTATATACGTAGTATCGCTGAACTCTCATTAGGGCAGGGCTCATACACCTTTCATAGACATATCAGATATTTATGGAGCTACAAAGTGCATAGGAGCTCCACCCTTACAGAAGTTTAGCCATACAGTGCTTACACGTATCCCAGTCCCTCACCCACTGAAGCACTATATATAGTTATAAAGAAAATTCATAAGCTAAACTGGGTTAGCAGCTGCATGTGTGAGCAACGCTTTTTAATTCGGATTCTAACCCTGGTTAGTGCATGTAAACAGGGCTATAGAGGCCTTGTTTGTTTGTTTGTTTGTTTGTTTGTTGCTCCTTTTGACACTTTACTCAATGTCATCAAAACAACCACGTGTACAAACATACTATGTGTTATTGTCTACCTAGATTGAGTGGCTCTCATGACTATTAGTGTGTTTACATCAGTGTGTTTACATCAGTGTGTTTACATCTGATAAGTAGTGAATACATCACATTGTGGGGGCGAGCCTGAACAAGTGCCTATGTATACATGCACGAGTGTATGAAAATGTAAACAGATCAATGATACCTACCTGGGCCTCTCCCCGCCCATTTCTATGCATCCACTGTCTGTGAGCAGCATGACTTGTCTGTCTTGCGTAACCTCACAGACTTGAGATGGGTTTGAAAAAGCTGAGGTAAGTCACCATGTATGCCGGAGCTGGTAGTGCACATGGCATTGTGGAAAACCTTCACTTAATAACCCAGTCTGCACGAGTTGGTCGGTCCATCACAATCTAACATTAACCCCAAAGATACAGAATTGCACATATAGGTACATATGTGTGGACATACAAGTTTTTTTCCATAGGCTACACCTGTGTAGTGTGGGGCGAGCCTAGTCTTACAAGTAGAGAATGATGTGAATGGAAAACCACCAAACTCAATGCTACAATGAAAAAACACAATGCATAAGATGATTTTTTGGCAGAGAAATCACTCAGCATGGTTTCTCTCCTGGTGGAGGAAATTTTTCAGTTCAAGTTCTGATGGCACTATGGGTGGCTGCTAGGTATTGCGACTGACATTTAGTATTATCAGTGTTGAGCGTTGTGAGGGTTACTGGTTGACCAGGCTCAGTGGTCAGAGTACTGCAGCTCAAGCCAGGATTCAATTCCCAGCAACTGCCGGCTTTTCACTTTCCTTTCAGTGGCTCCTCAGTTAGCTCCTGCATAAGAATGTTAACAAAATGAAATCAGAAAATGTTTGCCACCATTTCAACTGAGGATAACTGAAGCATTTAGTCATAACTTCATCAAAAGATTTTTCAATTTCAAGTTGGTAACAGAGAACCTTCTTTCAATTTCACTTTCCTCTATTTCACTCCATACTATTGAGCATGTACAGCTAAGGCAAAATGTTCCGGTTTTACTTCAGCCTTGGATACCGTTGAATTGTGTTCCAGAGCAAAGGTACCAAGGGATCCGAGAAAGAAGGTAGATGGAAGGTAGATAGATGACCAGCTGAATCTTGGTGGCTATCTAAACTAGTGGAGTCATAGGGTTGGAATACACATGGTTGTGTACACTTGCGACTAAAAATGGGGTGTTTTCCAACACAGTGGCAATCATCACTATAATAACACAACAATACCACAAACGTTGTGGTTTAGGGAGTGATAGTCTGAGACCTCATTCCAAACTCCCACTTGGAAACAGATAGTAAATCTACTCAGGGCAATTCCAAGATTTGGAGAAGGGTGTGTTATTGTTGCTGTGAAGCAGACACAAAATGGCCGTTACATAGCCTGGATGCAGAAGGGGAGTGTCCCCTCCCCTCCCCTTCTGCACTTTGGACAGTATCATTTTGTTTCAGAATAGCCCAGGAAATACTAAACAATATTGAAGCCTGTCAGTGCTCTCTCACACTTGTTTGGTAGCCAATCCTGCATTTCTGTAGCCTCGTTCCCAGGCCTACCCCGTTTTTTGTTCTTCGTTCAGTATAATACACGGAGGCGGAAGAGCGCGAAAAACGGGGAAGGCCTGGGAACACTTATCACGTGAATGACGTCAGGTGGACGCGAGGTGGACGTAGGGGGGGAGGGGTCCGTATTTAAATTCATGAAATAACGTACTAGACTTCATCATCGAGCGCTCCGTCGCTGGGCAAGACACCAGACGTTCACAAGATCGCGAGTACTCCGCTTGACCGGTAAGAAACCTGCTCTCAGGTTTATTGCGCATGTACTTGTAGTCGGGCACCGCCCCCCCTACGTCCACCTCGCGTCCACCTGACGTCATTCACGTGATAAGTGTTCCCAGGCCTTCCCCGTTTTTCACGCTCTTCTGCCTCCGTGTATTATGCTGAACGCAAACCGAAGAACAAAAAACGGGGTAGGCCTGGGAACGAGGCTAGCATTTCTGTACTTCCAGAATCAAAAACAGGAAATCTGTTGTTCTGATGAGAATGTGATTGCAACATTTGAATGCTTCATGCCCATATTTGTGACTCTGCAAAGTAGTCTCATTCCCAGACTACTGACCTAGTATGAGGTCTAGGCATGGGACTACTCTGCATAGAAAAAAGCATGTTATGATGAACATGACAGATTTTGTTTCGACACAATAGTTTGGCCATGAAGTGCTATATTCAGGGTTCATACGTGGAGTGCGTACATACGTCCACAAGTCAATACCGCTGAAAAATATCGTATAGCTTTACAAATTTGGCAGAAATTATATTTGGCAAAATGGCCTCCAACCTGCTTTATACATAAACATTGGCGATTGGTGATTGTAAAGGTGTCATTACATACTTCGCACATCCATCTGGTTGCATATTCCAAAGTTTGCATGCAACTCGGAGGAAAACTATTTTTGGCTGAAAGAAATGTAGGCAGATTGCTCGCTATTCCTTGTAGAACTTGCTGCGTTGTTGCCAGAGCTAGCTACGTTTTCTTCAGTGAACTTGCCTCAACCAAGAGCTGGAATAGTAACAAGCTTCAGGCCATTTTCAGAAACATATTCCCAATCATTATCTCTTTTTGCAGATCATAACGTATCTTGTAGACTAGCTGGCTTTACATTCAACATGTACAATGGTGTGCATTTCAATGTTTGGTGGAACGTAAATTTGACAGCACCATTGCTGATCGCCAAACTGCCAAAAATTTTTCCATGTTACATGAAACAATGTTGTACCTCCTCCATAGACATCCTTGTGATATTGAAGGCAGAGCGAGAGTCAGGCAAGCAGTCTCCAAAGCCCCAGATTGACACACCAGGTACGAATACAGTGAATTCGGTTTACGTTTGAATTTTCCATTGCGGTACCGAGCCTACAGAACTTAAGAATTATAAGTGAATGTCAACACAGCTTCACCTACCTAATGTGGAGAGATTAGACTGTGAATGTTAGACAAAACACGGAATTTTGAATGCTTCTACTTTTTCCTGGAAGGGTACCTTTCCAGAGCTTCCTCCCCATGAAGTTCTAGACCAGGCTGCTTTGGTTACTTGCTGTACGTGGGCTTGAGTATCATTATCCACACCTTTCTAGACCGGGCTGCTTTGGCTCTCATCTAAGGTAACAGCATATAACAGACTGACCAATCATAGGCTTGGGCCAGGCAACATGAGTTTGCACGCCAATGCCAGCAGTTACCTGAGAATAACTCTCACACCACACATACTGGTATTTATACCTCACAGCCTTACATTCCGACTCACAATGCAAAACACCATGCACTGTCCTCAGATACAGAGGCATGCTCACCTGTTTTAGAATCCTGTCTACATGCACCAGACACCAACAATGAGAGCTTGTTTTCTGTCTAATTCACTTAAGCTCAAACGACAGAAAAAAACATTTACTTGCTGTACGTGGGCTTGAGTATCATTATTCACACCTTTCAATGTGCCCAGAAAAAGGTCTATCTTGCACTGATCTCTTCTCCTAGGCCTCTCAGTTGGCAAGCTCCCAGGAAACCGAGGTTGGACGAAAGCAGTGCAACAAATTGTTGAGTGGTAAGTGAGTATGGTTCATTGATTACTCGTCGATATAAAAAAATGACCACCCCCCCAAAGGGAGGGGTGGGACTAGTACGCTCAACAGATGATCTCAGAGTCGTGATTTGTTAACACATTTTGTTCACATGCACTCACAGGGCCTACTCTCGTAAGCACTACATGATCCTGCAGTTCTGCCATCAGCACAGGATCATCGACCTGACCTCTCCCAAGCTGACCCTCACCTCCCCGCAACTGGTACTCAGAAACTACCACCACCCACTCCTGATGGATGCCGTCCGTAAGGGGGACTACAAGCTGCTTCGTCTTGTCCTGGAGCCCATGCCAAGGGGAGCATCCTGCTCTCCACAGGATATTCTGACAAGGGTGTATGAATACGAGTTTGGAAACACAGGGAAAAGGAAGGAGAGTATTCTATCGTATGCCTGCTCCAAGTATTTTGAAGAGAATGGGAATGACAGTATTCTCGGCTCACTCCTCTCCCCACAAGTACTTGGCAGCCATATCACGAACGTCACACTTGTTGGCGTTGGTCTCAGACGGCTTCCAATTTTGCTCTTTCACAAGAACCTAAAGTCACTTGATGTAAGAGAAAACAACATCGACTTTTTGCCCTCCGGGACAGCAGATCAGCTTAGGCTAAACTGGAACTGTCCGGTACTACACGTCCTAAACATTTCACACAATCTCTTCACCACACTTCATCCAGATCTCTTCCACTTGCCATGTCTCAGTAAGCTCATTGCAGCAGGAAACAAGATTCAGGACGTGCCCCGGGACATCTGGACTGCTCCGGCACTGCAGCACATTGACCTCGATGACAACCTAATCTCAGCCCTTCCCTGCCCAGCCAATATCCCAAGGCAAGGCAGTCTCATATTTTCTCCATTCTTCTCTCCCCCCACCTCCCCAACGCTTGGGGGCAATCAAGAAGGTGTCTCCCTGCTAAGCATGCGGCAAGCATTTGTGAACTATGAGGCTCACTCCTCTGAAGAATTGCACAAGTCCCAAAGTGGCTTCTTGCTCATGACCATTTACGTGAGCGGAAACCAACTGACTGAGATTCCAAAAGGTTTGCCATGTCTGGCCCCGCTCCTGCACACACTAAAGGTGGCGCGAAATAAAATTACAGACCTTGGGTACACATCGGACTACCCTGCTTTGCTTCAGACCCTTGATGCCAGTAACAATAGCATTTCAAGCGGAATTAAACCCACCCTCCAGCCTCTCCAGTTCCCCTGTCTCCAATCGTCGCTCCTGGTGAACACACCTTCTCTCTGCTCTCACTTCAACCACTACAAAATGAGCAACCTCAAGTTTCTCTATCTCTCTGGCAATCTTCTCAAGGACCTACAGATCGAGGTCATGAAATTAGATCTGGAAATCAGCAATCGGTCGATCGGTATCGAGGACACAAGTTTTCAATCTGAAATGTTATTTCCTCGCCTCCAGGGTCTTCGTCTGAGCAACAATTGTCTCACTAGATTCCCTGAGAATATTCACAAGTTAGAGAGGCTGTGTGAACTCGCTATTGACGAAAACCCAAACATTCAGCACCTTCCCCTAAACCTCTATCATCTTTCTGGCCTCTTTACCTTCAAGTTTCATGGAATTGGTGATCCAATTATCCATGAGCTGAAAAATTTTAAAAGCAGTACAGCTGACCTTCTGTATTACTTGCGGGCCCTCGAAACAGAGTAAGCCATAATTATTGATTGTTGAATTAAGCCACTATGTTGGCCATTCACAAACTAGAGCTCTGTAGAGCACACACCCCGCATGCCACGTAGCTATGCATGTGCCTTCATGAGGTTAGGAACATACTGTTGTCTCACAAATATGTACGTAAACACTGAAGCCGTCATCTCACATTGTACATTGACACATGGCCAGGTATCTGGGTGTGGTCGATGATGCCAACTCAAAACGCAGGACTTTAAGTGCTTGTAGAATGCAAAAAGAAGCATAGACAAGGGTTGTTTTTTTTAATGTTTCACACAGTTTGAAGGTATTTAGCACTAATAGAACCACCTGGATCTGGAAAACTAGCTTTTTTTTGTGCTGACAGACGGACACAACTGATCACTTTACTCCTTGCGCATTTACGTGGTAACAAGACACATGTAGCCAGGTTCCCAAACCTCAAGACACATGTAGCCTTGTTCCCAAACCTCAAGACACATGTAGCCTGGTTCCCAAACCTCAAGACACATGTAGCCTGGTTCCCAAACCTCAAGACACATGTAGCCTGGTTCCCAAACCTCAAGACACATGTAGCCTGGTTTCCAAACCTCAAGACACATGTAGCCTGGTTCCCAAACCTCAAGACACATGTAGCCTGGTTCCCAAACCTCCAGACACATGTAGCCTTGTTCCCAAACCTCAAGACACATGTAGCCTGGTTCCCAAACCTCCAGCTTTTGATTGCAAACAGTATGCAAAAACAAAGGGCAAAGGCCGAGAGCATTTCACATGAGTAACGTCAATGTCTATCTAGGTTTACAGAGGTTGGAGTGGTCCAGATTATCTTGAGGTCTTGTAGTGTCTATCCAAATTGTTCGGTACACTCAGGATTGATCAAACGAGTTATAACAGTCAGACACAACCTCTTGCGTATCTATGTTCTATCTACTGACATCATTGCACTGGACAAGAGCTCCCAGGCCTTTCCCTCCGTATTTACATACTGGAAGTGATCAAATACTGGAGGCAGTGAAGGCATGGAAACAAGTTCATTAGTTACGGTAAACTCTGGTTATTAGGCGCGTATTATTTATTAGGGACATGCTTCCTTCCTGGTACAGGGCATCATAAGCGCATGTGCATTAAATAGAGTACACTGGCACGGCGAGAGATTGAGTGAAAACTATGGCATCAAGAACACGGCAGCACACTCGATGGTCACCCTGAAGTCAAAGAAAGAAGAGCATCCCTTATTTAGTGCATATCCTCTATTGGGCACATATTTGCTTACCACTTGCACTTATTAGCGCATGCGCTTATTAACCTGAGTCTACGGTATGAGAAGAATGGTCAATTAGGCACATGCCAGAGGCAACTCATGGCCGACTTTGGTAGGGCCTGAATGACTAGAGGATGTTCATATATCAACCAGTTGGTTACTGACACATATGATTAGTGGACTATTTGGTTATCAGGACATCTTCATTAGATGAAACTCTCATAGAACTTCTTATGTGACACTATCAACTAGTTGACAGGCAACAATTGTAGTCGGCAACCTAATTGCAACCAACTAATGATTGACTAATTGTTCTAGCCCTAGATGTGAAGTGAATAACTGATCCTTCTTCCTCCATGCAGGGCCGGCCAGAATACCTCCATGAGGCTATTCATCATCGGCCACTTCCACAAGGGCAAGACCACACTGCTGACATTGCTGCGGGGGAGGCGAGCCGACAGTAGCTTTGACCAAAGGGTCAAAAGGATCCAAGATGGAGGCAGCTCCTTGAATCTCACTCAAGAAGGTTCGTTTCTTAGTGGTAGTCTAGGCTCCAGTTTTCTGTATTTTCTTGAGCAGATGTCACCCTTAACCCTTTAACCACCGATGACGCTTTGTGGCGTCGTCTGACTTTTGGCCGCATGTTATCAGTTGGCGCAATCCGTTTTGAAGATAGGTTCTGCACTAGCAGAAAGGGTGGGACAGGGGGAGGTGAGTGGGTGCACACCTCTGGGTGACAGTGCATGGTGGCTGTTGCAGCTGGCTGTAGAAAAGCCCTGGTCAGCACTGGGTCGGCCATTTGTCTGCTTTCTTGCACAAACGGGCGTAGAAAACGCTCCTTTCACCTTGTACGGACTCAGGCATTTTTAGGCAGCTTTTAGTCCGGAGGAGCGTTCCCTGGTCGAAGGACCCTGACTATTGAATGCTCGCTAATGAGTGGGTGTGGCTAAGGTCAACAACCCACAGAGAATGTGTCAATAAAGCTTTGACTCAAGTTTCCAGTGCTAGCTCCAAGCAGAAGTGGAAATACGGACCAAGGAAGGTATCCATAGCCTAATAAAGACTTCCAGTAAATAGCCTACAGCGGTTAAAGAGTTAAATAGTAGCTGCACAATCGGAAGCATTGAACAAGCTAAAGACTGCCCTAAAATAGTAGCCGTGGCTAGTATACAAACTTGTGCCCAGACACTGCTGATAACAGTCACCAAGTACTACGAGGAATTGTTTGTGTTCTAAGACTATAGTTTACACCGCTGATGGCAGAACAGAAATGCTGTATATACTAATGCCAGCACCCATCAGTTGTCGCATTGTGGCTAGCCGCTGATAACTAGAGTGTCTACCTGAAAGCATAATGACTCCGTAGCACTAGGCCTACCTGTATTTCCCAGCATGTAGATAGTTACCCAGCAATTCAGACCTTCTAAAAAATAAATAGACATTGCCCTCAAATAGACCCAACCCTCAGATAGTAGCTGCTCAAAACCAGACAGGGAAGCAAACAATAGCCACAAAGTCTGTTAAAGAAAATGTAATTGGGGCGAGCCTGAGCGAGCCCCACACTAGTGGGACTGCATTGCGGAAGTGTGTGTGTATGCTTGCTTGCTTGCGGCCATACACCGTAAATTTTAAATGTGCATTTAAATAACGTCCTCATGCACTTAGTAGCTAGGTGAAGAGCTACTGCCAGAGTGCAGCGTCGGCTACCCAGAGTGAAGATGGCTTAGGTGGAGGCACGCACGGCAACATACTTCTTGTTTGTCTCAGCAGCTACGGACCGACCATCAATGGCAGGCTGCTCGCAGACTGTACGAATTATGGCGCCGGGTTGAGATCGCTTCAGGTAAGGGCCGTGCATAAAAGGGCACTCATAAATGCCAGAGATCCAGCTCATGATTTCACCGTGAAGCTTAGTCTATCCACGTGTAGCCACAGTAGCTGCCTTGGCTAGAGAAATGTCACTGCATGCGATTTGTGACACTTACATTTGGTGAGGACTTAGGTAGCTATTATATGCATTATCAAGTTTGGCTTATAACCACAAACAGTAGACAGTGACAATCCTGCTGTGTGCCAATGACAAAATAGAACATCAGCCATGTGCTGCTTGCTCAGGCTCGCCCCACGATGATAAATCATCTGACTTGTTATTAATGTTGCAAGCACACACACACACACACACACACACACGCACACACGCATGCACACACACAACACACACACACACACACACACACACACACACATACACCACAACACATGCTCCCCATTACTTCATACTGAAGTGATTCTGTTAACTACTTACCTGTTGCTCATTCCCCCATGTCGGACAGAGAAGGCATCAACAGTTGGAATTGAGTGTGGAAAATGGACCTGTTCAAAGAAGCATGGTGCCCCCAGAAATGCTCCCAAGATCACTTTCTACACATGGGACTTTGCTGGACAGGTGCGTACACAAGTGGTAAAGGAACAAGATCACTCCTTTTCATATCTGTGGTTGTATCTTAGCAACCAGGCACAATCCCAGATATAGCCACAGATGCATGAACGAAAACCCCATGAAGTGGCATGGATAAGCAGGTTCTTTTCCCTCAGTTGACAGTGTGGCACCAGAAAGCCAACTGGTTGCTACATTTTTATTTTTATTTGTACGTATGAGGTACAATATGCACCAAAAAAATGTAACAGTGTTTTTTTTGTGAACATGGCACATGAGTTTGTCAAGTTCGGGAAAGTTTGCAAACAGTGTGCATCAGGAACATCAGATACATCAAGGGCATTACATACAGTGAGAGTACAGAGTTTACACAATACTACGGTAATACCACTTCGCAGTACTATATAAGTATCACCATAGTACAAAGCTATACCGGAAAATATCACGAGTTTGTTGCCATCTGTATTGTTACGAGTGCGCAGCATGAGTAACAATGCCAACAGCAACAATGAGTGATTTTTTTTTTTGGTATAGCTTGGTACTATGGTGATAATGATTTTATCATGCGAACCTTCGATTTCATTGCACATTCAGACACACGCACGTGACTTGTAGTACCTGATACGGATTCTCGCGTGACATGTAGTAAAAAATATAAACTGCGTGTAGCTGCAAGGCTTCCCCATTGACTCCCATACATTAGCGTGAGTTAGACGTATGATAAAGTGTGTACACTACACATGTTGAGGTAAGAAGTTAACTAAGACCAATGTAGAGATCTGTTCATGAACCCTAAGCTCATTAACCCTCGGCGCGCATGCGCAGCGAGGGTTACAGTACTTCGTTTGTCTGTCTGTCTGTCTGTCTGTTACAACTAGCTTGGCTCACCTGGTGGCTAAATCTCTGAAGTTTGGACGCAGATAGGCTTCAAACCGAACAAGGATGTGTTTAAATTGAGCCAATTTCGCCAAGAATGTTTCGTTCAAGAGAGTTATGCTGAGATTCGTTTGCCACAGCGAGCGCTAGTCGGCCATATTCTAGTCTGAGAACAAGTTCACGTAGTCTCGGAACCTGATCGATCCCAGACCAGGGCGCGTGAACTCGTTCTCAGACTAGAATATGGCCGACTAGCGCTCGCCGTGGCAAACGAATCGCAGCATAACTCTTGGACGAAACGTTCTTGGCGAAATCAGCTCAATTTAAACACATCCTCGTTCGGTTTGAAGCATATATGGTCAATACTGCTACAATATGTATGTACAGGCATGGTCAATACTGCTTACAATATGTATGTACAGGCACGGTACATATCCAGGATTACCAGGGAATGTCCCACAGATTTCCTACTCACTACACATGCTCACTACATTAGGGAGGGGTTTGTTGGGGCAAGGTAAAGGGATACTAGGACAACTTGGGACACTGTTATCCTGTACGACTTTGTGTAGTCTCAGCTAGCTATCTAGTGTACCATCATCCTGTACGACTTTGTGTAGTCTCAGCTAGCTATCTAGTGTACCATCATCCTGTACGACTTTGTGTAGTCTCAGCTAGCTATCTAGTGTACCATCATCCTGTACGACTTTGTGTAGTCTCAGCTAGCTATCTAGTGTACCATCATCCTGTACGACTTTGTGTAGTCTCAGCTAGCTATCTAGTGTACCATCATCCTGTACGACTTTGTGTAGTCTCAGCTAGCTATCTAGTGTACCATCATCCTGTACGACTTTGTGTAGTCTCAGCTAGCTATCTAGTGTACCATCATCCTGTACGACTTTGTGTAGTCTCAGCTAGCTATCTAGTGTACCATCATACCACATGAATTTCCTTCGCGTGCTTAGCTAACATTGTATGTCCTGTGACTCTGCGTTAATACTACGCGCCGAGGGTTAAGCACTTCAGTGCTCTTCATTACATTTGTTCACAACGGTGTAAAGAACACCTGAAACGCAACAGTGTTGTTACATTTTTATTGACGCATACTGTACATAGGAGGTACATACATGCTCTGACCTCTGGTCACTAATCAAGTATCCCTGAGCTCAACAGCTGTCTTTACCTGTCAACAGCTTGTAATTTTGCATTCTTTGTGTATAATTAGAGCAACTACACTAGTACATTATTTTGAGTCCACCTATTATGTACACAGGAGGAGTATTACTTGACTCACCAGTGTTTCCTCACAAACCGTGCCCTCTTTGTGCTGGTATGGAACGTACTGGATGGAGACGAGGGTATTGAGAGCATCAGCATATGGCTACAGAACCTCCAGGTAAGAACGTTTGCAGTCACCTGACAGACCACGTCCTGTATCATGTAATCCGTATTTTGAAATGAGTCTGGGCAATAGATCTCGAGCTGAGCAGAACTCACAGCAAAATGAAATTTCTGACAGAACAATGAAAATTCACTTCTTCTTATTGCAATACCTTTTATAGTTGCTCAATGATGCTCCTAGCAACTGTGGAATGCATGGTGGACAAACCAGAATAACCAGTTTACGGAGACAGAGTTCTTGTCCCTAACAGGACAAGCAAACAACTAGTATGACAAAGAGCACACAATAGGCTCATTGTCCAAATTATGAATGTTGCCTCAGCTGGAAATGTGGAGGATTATGGAAGCTAGTGATCATAGCTCAGTGGTCAGAACACTGGCAGCTCAAGCCAGGTGAAGTTTCAATTGTAATCCTCATACAATTGAAAGTGTGTTCAAATTTAACACCATGCAGTGATTGTTGGTTGCAATACCAATGTGAGGTAAGAGCTGGTAAACTTGTCATGTGCAATGACATACGTCATGTGGACGTCCAGAGGTATTACAATCCTGAAGCAATTATTCATCAGTGTAAATGCAGACCTTCTTTGACACGAGCTAAGACACACTGAAAGTAGATTTCTCACACAAGTTTGAAATCTCAGACGTGGCAGTCCCGGGTAGGAATCGAACATTGTTCCGTTGCGTATTTTGATCACATTACTGCGTTCGAAGCACTGTAGCGCAGAACTTCTGTTAAGGGCGGGGCTTATAGCACTGCGTAGATGCACAAATACCTGACACGTCTACACAGCGCATATGAGCCCTCCCCCTAATGGAAGTTCTTCGCTACAGCGCTTCAAGTGTGGTAACGCAATCAAAATATGCAATGGAATAATGTTCGATTTCTATCCAGGACAGCCACAGATGATGCTCTACATGATGAAGATCTACTAGCCTCCTACTCAGGTTCCTATTCCCTTACCAAGTGCAGGAGAGAACCTTGGCATGAGGCTACACATTCACCTCGTAGAGCATATGAATACTGTTACGATGCATGAAGTAATATTGCATGCAGTTTTAATGCAGAGCAATCAATGTTCACTTCACTTCCAGGCAAAAGCACCACGCTCCACAGTTGTAGTGGTAGGTACCCACCTGGATATGATTCCCCGAGCAGAGCGGGAACGCAAATGCCGGATCTGGAGGGACAAGCTGGAAAAGTACAGCTTCAGCAGGCAACACAGCAAGGCCTTCCCACGCATCGTCGGGCTGCACTTTACTGGCTGTCCTCAGAGGGGCAAGACTATTGAGGTGGAAACCCTGAATGACATGCTCTATGATGTTGCCATGGACATGGATGCCCCTAGAGGTACGTATTGGTAATGGAAACAGTTACTTTGTGCACTGCTTTGTTTCTGTATATTGGGGGGACAAAGTTTTCGTGGATTTTTGTCATAAACTGGTTTTTGCAGATGGCATATACCTAATCTCTTGAAAATAAGCCCACCCTCGAAAATACGCCCACCCCCCTTCTTGGAATGAACTTGTTGCAAAGTGTGCTTTTCTCTCTCGAAAGTACGCCCACCATTTATGCCCACCATTTATGCTGCAGTATATGCTGTTATGTTAAGCAAGAAGCACCTAAGAAGCAGCACAGTGCAAGAGGAGGGACTAACAAATGAAGGCAGACACCATTTGCTGTTATTGCATAAGCAAGAGTGTGACAAAAGAGGCATTGAAGAATCACTGCATGCGCAAGTAACAAGGGCTAGACTAACTGCGTGTGAGGTGTGAGGTGGGTGTATTTTCTATCACAACTCTCGAAAATACACCCACCCCCCTCTTTTAGGAGCCACTTAAATTCATCGCCCATGGGCGTATTTTCGAGAGATTACAGATATTTAGATGACATGCCCACTAGTGAGTTCGCCATACCCTAGCCCGCAGTGTCGAAAGTAAGTCGAGAGTCGACAGTCTCCAGACAGAGAATCGAAGAGGCTTATAACGGCCCATTCGTTAATAATTGCACGCAGGTCAAGACAGCAGGGCCCCAACTCTCAACAAGGAGCTAAGCGGTGGAGCTAATCACCAACTCTTGTGTCAACTTCGCTCACAGCGAGCTTGGGTCTGGCTGCACCAGACTAAGGTCTCATCTCATAGTTGGTGACAGTGATAGTGTAGCTACTAAGGCTCATGATATTTGCAGAATGTCTACTTTGACCATTGTAAGAGTAGCTGTATAGCTCCACAGTCTATGCCACGTGTAGAAGTTTGCGTACGAATATTTGTGGAGTGAAGTTTGTATGGACGAAACAAAATCTGCGAAAACCGCAAAAAATCTTACCACTCGAAAATTTCCCGATATACGGTAATGCTTTGTACACACATACATGTACATACATAGTGTAAAAAAATTTCCTGTTAGAAGAATTTTGCTATTGAGGCCAACTGCAAAACTTGAGATGTGAATAAATTGATTTGCACCGCAAGTGTATTGCTGGTGTTTATTAGCGTGCACACATGAAGTATGAGGGAAGAATGGTGATCACAGAACTTCAAGTCTCCCTTGTGGTAGATTGCTAATAGCCTTGTTCCCAGGCCACTCCCAGATTTTTAGCTCACAGCTTGTGGAGAAAAATCGGTAGAAGGCCTGGTACCATTACTACATCACGGACTGGAAATGGTGGACTCGGTTAGTACGTAATGTGGACTTAGTTTCGTAATGATGGCAACGTGCCCACGCAATATGCGGCCAATACAGCAAGCAATCAAACAGTGAAGTTTGCCCAGATGTTTTGCCAACAGCTTCGAACAAGTAGCTAACAAACAATGTGTAGACATAAGTAGAAGCCGTTTTGTGTGTACGCTGACTGAAAGGAATTTTTTGTGGATGGAATGAAACCAAATTTCATCATGGAAATTATTTCCCAAATGTCCAATCTACAGTACCGTAGACTCTGGTTAATAAGCGCATGCGCTTATAAGTGTAAGTGGTAAGCAAATATGCGCCTAATAGATGATATGCGCTAAATAAGGGATGCAATTAAAGCCACGCCCTACAGGCGGGCATGAGTGCACAGTGGCTCGTTAGACGCGTCCACCTGGCAAGCATCGACGTAAAATCAGAAGGCTCCATCCTCCTCGAAGAGACCGTGATTCGCAGACTTTGTGCATTCATAGATACTATCTATGGTGCATTCAAGGAGATATGTGTGGCTCTACGCGTCGTACGGGAGAATTTTACTAGGCCTAGTAGTCCAGTCGTAAGCCGTGAAGGGTGTGGCTTGTGACTTTGTGTTAGCCAGAAGCAGGGGGAAAACCTGTGTAGCTCTTCTTTCTGTGACTTCAGGATGGCCATTGAGTGTGCTGTGTGTTTTTGATGCCATGGTTTTCACTCGATCTCTCGCAGCCAGCGTGTACTCTATTTAATGTATATGCGCTTAATAAATGATGCCGTGTACCAGGAAGGAAGCATGCGCCTAATAAATAATATGCGCCTAATAGCAAGGTGCGCCTAATAACCAGAGTTACGGTATTTCAACTTCGATGTATTATTACAAAAGCAGGGGTATTCAACTATATGTGTACATATGTACTGAAATGCTGTGATGTATTTATGTACAGACTTCAGCAGCAAGATCCCTGCATCTCTGAAGATCAAGATTCTTCAGGAGAAGATCCCCAAGAGCTACGATAACCTGAGGAGACGTATTGAGGTGTTGGCTGAGGAGGCCAGACTCCAAAAACACCCACCTGTGATGCACAAGCAGGAGTTCTGGTGTGTGTGTGTGTGTGTGTGTGTGTGTGTGTGTGTGTGTGTGTGTGTGTGTGTGTGTGTGTGTGTGTGTGTGTGCGTGTGCGTGTGCGTGTGTGTGTGCGTGTGTGTGCGTGCGTGTGTGTGTGTGCGTGTGTGTGTGTGCGTGTGTGTGTGTGTGTGGGGTGTGTGTGTGTGGGGTGTGTGTGTGTTTGTGCATATGTGTGCATATGTACGCATGCATGTGTGCATACATGCCCTGTAAGGCATTATCCTGTGGTAAATTCCCATATTTCCTTATTGAGCAAAGCTACATGCATAACGATCAAATTCATTTACCAGTTCCTGGCTGAATTAGGATGGTTTTAGGATGTCGATATTGGCTGATGGTATTTTCAGACGGCACCAACAACAGAGAAAGCTACCACTGTTGCGCTGCCATTTTTTTAGCATTACCATAAATCAACAATAACAGTGATGGCATAGTTCTTGTAGGGTGCAAAGAGCCTACGTAGAGTGACACATTATCAGATTTTACATTTTAATGCAGAATTAGAATGGTCTCACAATTAGAGTGCCTACGATAATAGATCTGAGTATAAACATTGGATTATGCACATGTGTTTACCACCTGCCTCTGGCCATAAGTACACAGTAAGATCAGTTGCATTGCTGTTTATGTAATGGCATCTAATGTTCCCTGCAGCAAAAAGGTGGGTGATATAATCACTGGAGTAGAGGAAACCGAGATTGCTGTGGACTTCCTTCATACCACCAGTAAGATTCATAGTTCACAAGCTTATATGAATCTCATTCATTTGGCAAAAGTAGATGAGAGAAGGAGAACCGTCTGATATGAGGTTCCTCTCCTGCAGCCGGTGTGGTGCTCCACTTCAAGATACCAGCCCTCACTGACTACTACATCATAGACCCCCAGCAGTGGTTTGACCTCTGTGCCCTTGTCATCTCACCTGAGAATGTCAGCAAGCTTGTAAGACGAAGTATCGGAAGAGGTATGTGGCAGGTAGCATGCAACAGAACTGCACTTGGTAATCAGGACAGCTAATCAAACATAGACTTAACATAAAAGTTGTGTGCTGAAATTTTTCTAAGGCGGACACCATAGGGACCCACACTGCGTGTCTGCTGTAGGGAGGTGTCCGTGTTTTGGAGAGTTCAAGTATATTCTGGTAGATGTGGCATTGCATGTTGGGCCACAAGGCTACATTATCAGAGCTCTCTCTTGCTGTACAGTGTGTGTGCAGGTGAGAAAGGCTAATAAGAGCCTATGATTAATAAGATTAATAACGCTCTAATATGTGACCCGCTGAGGGAAAACCCGGCACTTTGCGCAAATATTGAATTTGAGTTAGAGGCAATTTTATCCGTACAGGTCGTTTCCCAGCTAAACTCAGATTATTACACCAACGTGTCACAGGGGGCTTGGACTGTATCATACTGAATTATGAAGCCCGGCTCTGCTACTATAAAGACGATATAAGCTCGAATTCACAGGCAGGCCAGTGAAATATGGGAACGCGTTGCTATGGACAGCTTGTACGAGTTTTTCAAAAAACGCAATTTTACCAGCTTCCACTCCATATACGGTTGTCTTTCTGTCCATAGACACAATGTAAGCCCCCGCTTTTATAACCACTGTCTTTCCCAACTGTCTTTGCCGACTTCCAAGCTGCTTTTTTACAAGAACACGTGTAAATTTACGTAACACGATAGTATACGGAGACATTAAAATTTACCGTAGCAACGTAAAAACATTGCGTTTTCTCGAAAATTTGCGTTCCGCATCCGCTACGCATTTCGCTCTGTAGCTCAGGAACCAAGCAACTGATCGCTTCAATTTTTTTCTGCCGCACAATTACACATTGGTATACCGATTTCCAGTCTTATCTCGATTTTCATAAAATGCGCAATGTGCCGGGTTTTTGCTCAGCGGGTCACATGTACATCCACTTTCTATATCCAGCAACAGTGGCTGGCTACCTTACAGGAGAGGTAGATAAGCGTTCACTCAACGGAGGTCATTGAGTGTAGTTTTTCATACAATTGAGGCTTTTTGGTCTGTTATATGGAGTATGGATTTGTCCGCATTTCAAAGAACTGTAAAGTACTAGGCACAATTGCTAACACAAGTTTCTTCACAACTTAATTCAATTACCACATGAACCAGGCCTTAGAAAGGAGAGTCTGTTTTCCACTGTTTGTACACTGTAGAGGCAAGGCTGGTAACCTGTAAAATCCATCCCTGACTACCTAAAATTAAACAGTCTACTTTGGTGTGGTTACTGAACAGCAGGATCCACTGCCCACTTTTGGTAGCAATCTAAAGACAAGCTATCACGAATAGCAATTGATTGAGAAGTAATGACAGTTATATCTAGCTTCACACAATTTATTCCCGCACTTACAGCTTGTGTACTGACTAAAAAATACAAAGCAGTAATGACAAGGTCAATTTTGTACATGTTGTTTTAGTCTTGTGTCAAAGGGTCTGGGTATACATTCTAATGACATGCACTTTGCTAGCTTTATGATTTTAGTATGGAGTTTAGCCCACTTTATACGACCTAGGAAGAGCAAATGGCTACATTGTCTGCATCTGTACCTATTGTCTTCATTCTTGTTCCAGATCCAAATTTAAACTGTGGTCTACTCAACTGTGACAAGATGGATCGTGAGTTTGAGCAACAAGGATATGACAGAAAGATCGGCAAGCTCATCAGAACCTTCCTCCACGAATACAACGTCATTCATCAGATCAACCATGAATCCTGCCTTGTTCCATCTGCTATCAATACTGATCCCTTGCACCTTGAACAAGAGCAAGGCGTATTCCCATTCTCACATCCACCTCCAACATGCAGGGATGACTTCACCAGCTTCCCTTCCATCATTCCTATAGTCCTCAATCAAACAGCAAGCAACAATGAGACACCTGTGAAAGTAACGGGACTTCTCTACCGTCGCTTGCTTCTCCTCCCTCCAATCGCATCTGGTTTCTGGAGTAAGCTGATCGCACTCTTCATACAGAAACATGACTTCCAGCAGATTGTTCTTGGCTCTGCACCAGCTAGTTTCTCGCTCCAACGAGGAGCTGCCCACCATCTCCTGTGTATGGTTGGTAACCTCACACTCGAGTGGCAGTACTGGAAAACAGGAATCATGCTCTTTCTTGATGACCAACTCCTTCTCAGAGTAAACAGCCTTCGCAGCCATGAGTTTGAGGATCCACAGGAGCGAGTAGTGCAATCAGACACCCAAGACAAAGTGAAATACTTCCACTTCAAAGGACATGCAGGCTGGCAGTTTGTACCAAGGCACTACACAGAGGTGATCGAAGTAGTGGTGCCAGAAGTATGCATCATTCAGAAAGAAATGGATGCCCATTCTCAAATTTCCAATCCCATGAGTGCCAAGATTCTCACTAAGGCTCTTGAGATCATTGATGAGGTTATGAAGAACCACTGTGAACACTTGGCCACTTCTGGTATTTATGCAGTAAATGATCTACTTCATGTAGTGCCTTGTCCTCTGTGCTTCGGTGATACCGATAACCGCCCTACAGAGCCCAGCCTGACGGAGAGTTTGGAGGAAACCCTAGACCTACCCTTCATGTCAATCAATCCAGCAAGGATTGCACTCCAGGGAAACGAAACTCCACCAACAATGGAGGATAGCGTAGAAGTACAGCAAAGGCCACAGCAAAATGGAAGCTTATCATCTCCTATTGATCAACAGAATTCGATATATGTCTTCACAGTTGACGACTGTATCAAGCAGACATTTATGTCAGACCACATTGAATGTCCCATTCATGGCCAACTGGAAGCTCAGTACCTGGTACCAGATCTGGTAGGTATGGAAAAATCATAAGGCTTAGGTCTATTCCTTTATACATATCCATGTCACCTGGTACATTTAGTAGGAAAAAATCTTGGGTCTATGTTCATCTCTCCTATATTGACTGTACCATGCCTTCCCAGGTGTTTGCTGACCTTGCTGATGTGAGGCTGGAGAAGGGGCACCTCAGCGCTCCTCTTGATAGGAGTGAAGAACCAGATGCCATGGGATCCTTTGGTGTAGTGGTGAAGAGAGTTTTCTTTGAGGTACAGGAGGAGAGAGTGTTTGTGTCATTCATGGTTACTTTTCTGTCCAGCTTCATAGCTGCTGGTCCATTTTCTCTATGCATGGTTGTTGATGCTTGTAAAGCTACCACACAAAAGGATTTTAAAAACATGTAGCCTCCAACATGGCCAACATTTGAAACTGGAGTGAGAGTTCCAACTGACCACAGACCCATCACATGACAGCTACATGTAGCTAATACAATAGATCGAGTCACATGATTCTATTTCAATGTTCTGCCATCTAAAATAGTGTCATCGTTTTAAGCACATTGTGTCCAAGCCTAACATACAAGGTACTTTCAACGTACACTTCTGCAAACTCTTCCCAACAATGTTTCTAGTGCATATATAACTACCATATAGCGGGAAATTTTCGTATGGTGCAAAATTTTGCATATTTTGCATAAAACTCCAAGATGCGAAAATTTAAACTACGAAGATTTTTTTCGTGCGAAAATTTTTCCGTGCGAATTTCAAGTCCCCCTTGCACTAAATCCCCAGAGAAGCGTCTGGATCCTGTTACTCGACAAACGATCGAGCCGCCCCGGCGTAGACAGAGAGAGCAAACAGGGATATCTTCTTCGGAACGTGGCCAACGATGGCCTCCCCTCTGACCACCGCTACAGCGAAAGGGTCGGCTCTGTTGCCATCTTCACGCTGGCATGGCAATTCCTCACCGACTACAGTAGTCCAGACATCCTTGTAGACATGGTAGCCTCTCACCATTGCCTCAAACGAAAATGACACCATAATTGCTGCAAAATGACATGTTGTGTGAGGGGGCGTGGCAACATGCTAGCGCATGCGTGCGAAAATTAAAATACGAAAATTTCTTCTAAAGGCCAGTCAGTCATTTATGCGAAAATTTGCACCATCGAAAATTTCCCGCTATACGGTATTACACATAGTGCATCTGCCACATGTTCAGGAGCTACCATTGCACTCTAGCTAATACTCAAGGTAATAGAGTACATGGAAACTGTGCTTCAAAGAAAATATCCTGAATTCTTGAGACTAATGTGTGTAAATGCAAATAATGCCAAATATAATTAGGCTTCTCTACAACCTTTTTGCCTCTCTCATGGTGCTGTATGATCTCCAACAGGCTGACAAAGGTAAAACCGAAGTGGCTGTGAAGATCTTCAGCCGTTACGATGACACCTCTTGTGATAGTTCCACAGAACTGATCAAGAACTACAGTGACATGCGGTATGAGCTGAACAAGCTGAGCTCCCTGGAGCACCCCCACATAGTCCGGTTCATTGGGGTCTTCACCAACCCACACTCCTTTGTCCTGGAATGGGCCCCTGAAAAGACCCTACAGCACATCCATCAAAGGCATACTGAGAAGAGCATCAACATATGCACCACATCCCTGTTCCTGGTACTACTGCAGGTATACACCAAAGGATGATGGGTGAAGAGGTCATGAAATTTCCCAGCCTCTCACACTCCCAGCTTGAGAGCTTGGGGGAGGGTGAGAGTCAGGGAACAGGGCTAACATTGATGATGGGGGGGGGGGATGGGGTCATGCAATTTCCCAGCCTCTCACACTCCCAGCTTGAGAGCTTGGGGGGAGAGGCTGGGAACAGGGCTAACATTGATGATGATGATGGGGGATGAGGTCATGCAATTTCCCAGCCTCTCACACTCCCAGCTTGAGAGCTTGGGGGAGAGTGAGAGGCTGGGAACAGGGCTAACATTGATGATGATGAGGTCATGCAATGTCATCAGTTGTCATGATTTGTCATGATAGTCACTGATACGGAAATAGTATCTGCATTCAAAGCATAGACAACTTATGTTGTACCGTAGATTGAGAAATTTTCACCATTAAAATATTTCGCCGGGTTGCTGGAGCAACGAAATTAAACACACTGAAAATTAAAACACATATATGCGCTACATTGCGGAACCATCGAGCGAAGAAGTGTTTTTAACACGAAAATTTACAAATTATCTTTACAGCGAAAGTTTCCCGATCTACGGTAGGTAATCAGCAGAAACATTTTCGTACAGAAGGAGTATGTCTCCTAGCATATTTCTCATTGTGCAAGAATTGTCTGTGAGAGCTTGCACACAAACTACTTGCAACAATTCAATTGCATGTAAAATCAGTGAGGCTGTACACTTCATCATGTGTTGTACATTTATCCCCTCATTTCAAAGATCACCAATGCACTCATCTATCTGCATGAGAAGGTGGGCATTGTCCATCGTGATCTCAAACTCAGCAACATCCTGGTCTTCCGCTTCCCTGAACCGGACCACATCTGCTACAATGGGAGAGAGGACGTGGCACAAACTTGTACCTTGTGCTTTCCATCAGAGCAAGCCAGTTGTGGTGTGCTACTGAAGCTTACAGACATGGGCATCTGTGCCAACCCAGCAGCCCACAGAGCCAAGGACAATACAGGGATAAGACAATTTGTTCCAGAGTGTCTTACCTCTGACACTCTTGCAAACCTCACTGAAAAGGTATACAATGCGTAATGGCTTTGGTATGCTAGACATAGTATCATTACATACCACTATATTGAATTAGGAACCTACATACAATCTTACATACAGCAAGATGGACCACTGCTTAATTATAGTGAGCATTACTAGTCTTGATTATCCATACGCTCTTGTTCAAAGCTTCATCGATTATGTCTTCAGTGTTACCTCTGTTCTGGATTGAAGCTCTCTTTGACTATATCATGTGCTTTTGTATGTAGCAGGATTGTACACACCTCTGTTGTGCTCCATCCTTAACATTTCAAAGCTCACAGAACATAACATTATTCCCTGATTGCAGGTTGATATATTCACTCTTGGCAGCTGTCTCTATGAGCTTATGACCCTCCGGGGCCTGCCTCCTGATGACATCTCTGAAATAGAGTACAAACACGTGCTGCAGAGTGGGAAGAGGCCACAGTTCTACAGAAGGGTGAGCCCCAAATCACCTGTACATGCGTACAACCCAGAAAGAGTCATTACTTTACCCAAGTGGCCTCCTCATAGAAGCACAAGTTGTGTTAACCTACAATAATGTATTGGTCTTCGTGAAGTTGTTTTGAGGGCTGTGAAATACTTCAGCACTTCACCTTTACTCTAAAGAGAACTGCGTACACTTAGCATCTCTCAAGTATAGCTATATAGCTGAATAGTTTTTTGGATACTAAATTTTATTGATAGACCCCCACCTTCCTGCTATGGGGTACTTTGTGCTGAACATGCTGAAGAATCCTACAAGCCAAGTAGTGCATGCAAAACACATCATTGAGCTACTATTTTATAGGTACCAGCAGTTTAACTTTCCAGAATACTAATTATCCTCTGCATGTTTGATCACAGGATACCTCCTACCCACTACTGCTCTTCCAGTTCCTGGAGGAGTGTTGGCAGCACAAACACTTTAAACGTCCCTCTGCAGAGGGCCTCAAGAGAACCCTACAAACCCTCACTGGCTTCTCGGTTCAAGATGACTCTGAAATAGTGAAGTGTTCTCCTCAAAAGCTACTAATGGATACATTTGTCCTACATCAGAGCCACCATGTTTCAGCCTCCCATGCTATTGCTGCACAAGATTCCTTCTCAATCTGTGCTGCACTGTCTTCTCCCAATGAAAGTACTACTACAGTTGCGGTTGTCAACCACCACCACTCCAATCTCAAAACAAAGCTGCAAATGAAGGTATGTTACTATTACCGTAGTCTCGTGAAGGAGTGCCCATGGGCGGAGCACCTTACAATTCTGCCAAAGAGGGGGGTGGACGTTCTTTCACATTTAACCACAAAAGAGCGCCCATGTCATGTTTACAGCAAGTCAGTGCCCTCGAAACAAATATTTGGACAAACAATAGCATACAACGGAGCTGTCAGCAGCTTCAAAGTCAAGTCCTGACAGTACACAGCACTCTGAAACAGCACCATGTCACCGTGAGTGTGCGGTGCACGCCACATTAGATATGTCTGTCTACGCAAAACAACATTGTGATAGCCTTCAGTGAAGTATAACACGAAATTTCTTTACCTCAGATACGCAATCATGTTACTATTGCGCTCACACGACTTTGCTTCCCAAACTTCATGAGTACGCTCTGTTAATCACACGAAGCTCACTCCAGGGTGGGCGCTCATCTTAGTAAACTTGGATCCTCTTCAGAAAATTGGGCCAAAAGTATTGGGTGGGTGCTCTTTCGAGGGTGGGCATTCTTTCGTGAGACTACGGTACATACAATGTCAAGGCTTGTGTTGGTACGGAAGGTATGTAAGCAATCATGTTACTGAAAATATGTCCATGGGCAATGAAATTTGAATTTGGTGGAAGGAGTTGGATATATTTTTGAAAGTCATGGTACTACCCACTCACTGAACATGCAATATTCCAGCTCATATAGCCATAGATATGCATGCTGTGACTCAGTAATGTTGCGTACAGTCTCACTAATCATGCGCCTGCATGTACAATATCAGCAAACTAATGGAGCCTACCTTAGTCTCTCACAATATTACTTCTCCTAACCTCATTCCCAGACCCCCACCCAGCTTTCCACTGCTTGCAGTACAGAAAAGTGGGCAGAGCCTGGTGCATAATCTCACATGCTATGATGTAATTGAAAAATGGGCAAGGTTTTCAGAACTAAATGGCGACATTTTACATGTTCAAGCAACTACAAGCTGAACACTTGGTGCATGTGACAGTGATCTCCCACAAGCTAGATACATGTGCTAAGTTACCTTTTACCTTTGTTTTTCTGGTTGTGCAGACTCTTGGAGAGCTCAAGAACCAGCATGTGTCTGCCCTTCACATGACAGCTGACAAGGATATTTTAGTGGGCTGTGCAGATGGCAAAGTTATCTTGTTTGACTCGACAGGCACCAAGATGATCTCAGATCCGGCCTCAACCTGCTTTCCTGACTATCATCATGGGGAAATCATTGGTCTTTACCATGATATGGAAGGAAAGCTTTTGGTCATTGGGTTTAGTAGTGGAAATGTACATATCAAGAAGTGTACTGAAGGGATACGTAACTGTCTGGTGAACCAGAGGAAGGATTTCTGCAGTTCTATCAGTGATAGGCTACAGCTGCATGCACTCGAGTGTGTTTCATCCCAATCTACCAGCTTATTGGAGATCTGGTGTGGCGGTGAGGAGAGCAAAATCGAAGTATGGTCCTTACCAGAGAGAGAACATCTGACACCAACTCTTGATACAGTTGCACAACAACGGCAAATCACGACAGTTCAGACTGGCCATACCACAATTGGTGAAAGGGGTATGGTAGTGAAACAAATGAAACCAGGAACTGGTCTCTGTGAATCCAAGATGGTGGCTCTCTTCCACAAGCAGAATACTACAGTTATAGCATTTGTGGATATGACATCAAAGATAATTGAGAAAACTGTACAGTGCAATCTCTCAGGTAAGTTCTGTTTGTGTACGAATTGGACCGACATTAATGTTCATATTTAACTGATCAAAACAAAATTTATGTTATAATTAACAAACAATATAATAAGCCTGCAGCCCTGACTTAAGCAAAAAAAATGTGTGCATGTAGAAGTCTTCCTCCTAGCAGTTGCCGATGTACACCGTCATAACTTATAACTGTTTTATTCTGTGCTTTAGTGTTCTGTTTTGCCTGTTAAGCCTGTTTCAAACTCACTTCTATTTATTTTTTGCACCAGTTGCCTCCTTCACATTGTCCCCTACCAAGCTTCTAATTGGGACGTATGACGGCAAAATTCTTCTCTGTGACACTGAGAAACTTCTGAACAATGAGAGTACCGTACAGACATTCAGCTCTCAGCCAGTGAAAGAGTTACAGGGCCACTTCTTTGCTGTGTACTCCCTGTTGTGTGTGAAAGGCCACATCAATACTGACGGCACCACTTCATTCTTCCCCACGTTCATCGGAAAAGCAAATGAGTCCCTTCCACAAGAGTTCCTTGTCAGTATTGGGTTTGGAAAAGGTCACAAAGAATTGGAAAAATTTCTAAAGGGTTCAGTAGCCAAGGGAGGAACTTACATAAACGCCTGGCTACTGTGAGTTATATATGCACCTTTGATTCTAGTCCATTAAATTGCACTCTAATTTGTTGTACTATTCTTAAATTTGTTGTTAAAAGAAATTTTAACAAATTTATTACAATTAAACAAAATTAACTGTTTGCTACCAGCACATTAGTGTCACCCTAGAGCTTAATGTGCATCTCCAGCAGCAAGATTAAGTTGCTAGTGCACTTTGTAATAGACATTTTGGTGAGTAGTTTGCTATACCCCCACCAGATTACTACAGTTACAAAGTGGTGACCTGCTTAATAAACTTATTGTTGTACATGTTAATTAACCACCATCAATGCTTTGTGTTCAGTAAGTTCTGTTCCACTGGGTTGAAGATATCTGATGTTGATAGCTACGTACTGTAACTTAAATTAACTCACCAAGGTGTGCCAACTTGATTTTTTATATGTACCACCAAAAATTTATAATTCACAAAAAAAAAACACCCATCAGGACTATCTCATAGCCTTAATTAGTCTATCCAGGGATAATATATTACGTATATACGTAATATATTCTATCAAGCCAGCCCATCTCTCACCCTCCAGAAAATGGTCTGGCTTGATAGACTAAACCTTAATGTGAAGATTAAGAGTCTACAGCTGGGAATGGTAAGCTTGACATACAAACATCATTAGCCATTCCCCATGTTCGTGTGTAGTTCATGCTTCTCGTCTCAGTTGAGCTCACATGAAAGGTAATGACAGTATGCACTCAAGTATGCATTACCTGTGCATAGTATATTGTGTACAAGCACTGTTATTCGTGTCTTAGTGCTGTTCACCTGTATCATCATAGTTCAACAAAAGTGATGAATCTCTGCGATGTTTACTTTTTTTTCTTTCCTTTCTTCTTGCCCTTTCCCTTGCCTCCTTTCCCCTTTCCTCCCCCATCATCATCTCCCTTGGCCAGCCTTGCCCTCTTCTTACCCAGGGGAGTCTTCTCATACCATGCCTGCAAGCAACAAAACAAACAGCTCTAACATGTACAACCCATCCTGAGCTACCAAACCTTTAGGAATAACCTATTTCTCACAAACACTACATTATCCCACCCACTCAAATCAATCCGTCTACTGATAGTGAGGGTATATAGAGCCAACATCAGAGTGGGAAGGCAACAAAACATGTACAACTGAATTATGTGGACCTCCATTCTTGACTTCTAAGGCAAAAACACATGCATATCCCTCCTCTGCACTGCAGAATGAATCCCAGCCACCCAAGTGATGACTGATGGCTCCACCTTGTATTTCTCCTCCTCTTCCTTGTAGATAGGATCAATTTTAGAGAGAGGAGCAATAAATTCAGCAGCTGTCAGAGGCCTCCTGTGAAGCTGAAGAGAATAACCACACTCACTACCTTCCTACACAACAGTAGTAGTAGTAGTAGAGATATACCTTAAGGGCACTATTGATTGCGGGTATTTAATTTAGCGATTTTAGCGAATAACCCATTTTTCGCTAAAAATTGTACTCGCCAATATTAAATTCATTGCTACATTCATTCCAATAGCTAGATTAAAATTTCAAAATCGCTAAAATGAATACCCGCTAAATCCGCTATTTTTCGAAACCGCTAAAATTTGTAACCGTTAATAATGGTAACCCTAAGGTACTGAAATATACAACACAAAACAAGAATCTATACCTGCTGGATTCTTCTTTCGGTGAGGACTTGTGTCACCACAGTGTTGATGTGTCCGGGGGTGTAGCCATCTGTGACTTTGGCCAGAGAGCTAATGTCCAGAGCATCAGTAAAATGGCCACCACTTTTGGTGATAATGACCTTCCATACCACTACATGAGTGAATAAAAATCATTGAAGCACCCAGACATGTAATCTCCTACAGGAATACACTTGCGCATGCAGTAGTAAGTGTAAGGGCCGTTAACTTGAGTGGATCAAGGCAGGTTACATATCTTGCACATGCAGTAGTAAGTGTAAGGGCCGTTAACTTGAGTGGATCAAGGCAGGTTGCATATCTTGCACATGCAGTAGTAAGTGTAAGGGCCGTTAACTTGAGTGGATCAAGGCAGGTTGCATATCTTGCGCATGCAGTAGTAAGTGTAAGGGCCGTTAACTTGAGTGGATCAAGGCAGGTTGCATATCTTGCGCATGCAGTAGTAAGTGTAAGGGCCGTTAACTTGAGTGGATCAAGGCAGGTTGCATATCTTGCGCATGCAGTAGTAAGTGTAAGGGCCGTTAACTTGAGTGGATCAAGGCAGGTTGCATATCTTGCGCATGCAGTAGTAAGTGTAAGGGCCGTTAACTTGAGTGGATCAAGGCAGGTTGCATATCTTGCGCATGCAGTAGTAAGTGTAAGGGCCGTTAACTTGAGTGGATCAAGGCAGGTTGCATATCTTGCGCATGCAGTAGTAAGTGTAAGGGCCGTTAACTTGAGTGGATCAAGGCAGGTTGCATATCTTGCGCATGCAGTAGTAAGTGTAAGGGCCGTTAACTTGAGTGGATCAAGGCAGGTTGCATATCTTGCGCATGCAGTAGTAAGTGTAAGGGCCGTTAACTTGAGTGGATCAAGGCAGGTTGCATATCTTGCGCATGCAGTAGTAAGTGTAAGGGCCGTTAACTTGAGTGGATCAAGGCAGGTTGCATATCTTGCACATGCAGTAGTAAGTGTAAGGGCCGTTAACTTGAGTGGATCAAGGCAGGTTGCATATCTTGCACATGCAGTAGTAAGTGTAAGGGCCGTTAACTTGAGTGGATCAAGGCAGGTTGCATATCTTGCACATGCAGTAGTAAGTGTAAGGGCCGTTAACTTGAGTGGATCAAGGCAGGTTGCATATCTTGCACATGCAGTAGTAAGTGTAAGGGCCGTTAACTTGAGTGGATCAAGGCAGGTTACATATCTTGCACATGCAGTAGTAAGTGTAAGGGCCATTAACTTGAGTGGATCAAGGCAGGTTGCATATCTTGCAAGGCTTACCCACTCTAGAAGCATAGTCTGGACGAGGTACCAAGACTATTCTCTGGTATATCCCACATAGACCCTTCACCTCACCATCTGAGCAATAGAAATTGTATATAGCTTGGAGAGACTAACCATACATACACCAACATAAGATTCCCACTGCCATTGCAACAGGGTTTTCACTTCTTATTTTCGAACAACTAGAAGGGGCTAGGGAGGTTACGAACACAGACTGGGGTTGTGAGTATCAAGTATGTGGTACATATACCATGATCTATCACCTTGTCCCACGTGAAAAAGTAACTTGTAGGTTAGTGCTGTGGCTTCACATTTTCAGGAAGACAGTAGTATGCAATATTTGCTCACCAAATGGTGACTTGGTTACTCCAATGATCATCACTCTGTCTTCTTGCTTCATGGTCTTCAGGATCTTTGGTAGAGCCTTCTTCACCCTCTTGGGGTCAGTCTGCAGTCAGATATGTACACAATCTTTTACCTTCCAGCTTGAATGGTGCTACTCGAATATAGTGCTTACCTACAGTCTCCCAGCCCTTAATGAATTTATTTACTGTAAAAATAATACCCAGTTGCAGAAGCACTTGTTACAGCAGAAGGGACTCAAAGTTATCAGTGTCAATCGAGACAATAATAAGATGGCAGATACTCATTAGACATATATCACACAACCTGATAGTCACCATAGCCCAAGAAGTACTGGTACATGTAGTTCACATGCCTTATCCGTCTTGGGCACTTTCTTCATCCATGTTCTTTCACACTCTCCAATGTACACCACTGAAGGCTGCCAGGCTTTTGCAACCTGTGTGGCAGGACACGGTCAGGATGAAACATTCTGGAGCTATAGCAGAGACGTTACTCAGAGTCTGGTGCGTCCCTCACCTTGAAGACCATGTGCAGCAGCATATTAAGCCCTGCCTTCCCAGGGTATTTGGTGGCAATGTTGGCTGGAGAGAGGTCAAACATATTGGCCCCTGTCTCAGTGCAGATTGCATGTACCAGCATCTTCTTGCCCACTCCTCTTGGGCCAGCAATCATGAGAGATTTGACATGGGGGGCCTTCTCATGTACCACCTGGGAGCCTACCATTGCAAGTGTGTGTGTGTGTGTGTGTGTGCATGCGTGTGGAGGGGGGTTCAGAGAGAAGACAAGGCTTGGTATAGCTAATGAGCGACAGAAGACAGTCAGCAAGCAAAATGGCACAATGTCAGAGATGCGAAAGACAAATGACTTTATTCCCCCCTCACATGTGACTGTTTTACGGTCGTGAAAAGGCAAGAGCGTGTGTGTATGTGAGATGTGTGTGCAAGGAAGGAGCAGGTGCGGGTCATAAAAATTATGGAGCTTACCTCATTTACCTCATTCCAAGGATAATTACGATGGTCATGACAAAACTTAAGGCATGAGTCACTAGAAAGCACACATCTCCACTGCTATTCATTATACCAAACTGTCTGCACCAGTTGTTTAGATGGTGTGTTTGATAACATTGTACATGCTCACCTAAGGGCAATATACAGTGTTCAGTCATCACCCTTCTCACATCAGAAAGAGAAGGCATGGGCTCAATTTCCATCTGCCGAAGGGTAGAGCCTAGGTAGCTGAGGGAGGGAGAGGAGAACTCAGTACACACATGCACACTGGTTCAGCCATCGTATGTGGCACAGTGGAACTCCACTCAAGAGATACATCACCTTGCTACACAGGACACAAGAACAAGATTGATACTAAGTCTCTAAAGACACTTCACTAGCTTGGGGTTTGAGGGTGTCCATATTAGAGAGGTTCTACTGTACACAAGTCAACATTAACAACTGTGTATGCAGAGCATATTATCAATTCTCATGTACCTGTACTCCCCCACAAAATCAGATAGTCTGGTCTTAGGACACTTTACAATGATCCCCTCACGTGCCAGCTCCTCATAAAGAGACTCAATGGTTCTGAGAACAGCAAGAATCAAAGACATGAAATATTTGCACAAAGGGTTACAAACTGCATACAGAGGGTATCTGTGTAGATGGTATATACACAGGTGCACAGAGCTCTTATACCTATCTGGGGTCAGGTCTTTCTCCTTCTTGCCTTTCTTTCCTTTTTTCCCCTTCTGAAAGCCAGAAATGGAACCATAATGTCAGTATACAGTACAGTATATGCATGCATCCACTGCTGTAATATAACCCCATGCCCACACCTTCCAGTGCTACAAGTGACGAACACTAGAAGGTCTGGGTATGAGGCTACTGTAGCATGAAACAATGAAGTAAATTGCAACTTTAGGAACAATTTTGTCTTACCCCCTTCTTCCCTTTCTTTCCCTTCTTCCCCTTTCCTTTCTTTCCTTTCCCCTTGTCTCTCTCCACAGCCTAAATACAAAAGCAGCAAACACAAGTTCTTAGTTCAAATGTAGCTATGCAGGGTTTCATACAGGATTTTGAGTTGGGGGGGAAAACAGGATGGTAGCAGGATGATAGTAGCGTGTGAAAGTTCATGCACGCGTAAGCGTGCGTGCCTACTAGGGGGGTCTGGGGGCATGCCCCCCAGGAAAATTTTGAAGTTACTCTCAGATTGCTTCTGACGCAATCTGGGACAAACTTTCCAAACAACATTTTGATGACACATACTTATGTCCAGTAACATGTAAAATTAAATAGCTAATATTGATGGCACCACAATACTCAATTTCAAGATTTCTGGGGGGGGGGGGGGATTCCAGGGCCCCCCCCCCCTCTGTATGAAACCCTGCTATGTATACAACAACTGCATGAAACACTGCAAGGGACAAGCATCGTTATGCCACAGGCTGTGATACAAATACTGTATCAATACCAGCTGCATGGATTAAAATGTCTCCACATTTACAACATCCTACCAGTTTGAGGTTTTTGAGTTCTTCTCTCATCAGTTCATCAACTTGCAGCCTTATCTCTGCTTCCAACTCAACTCTACATGTATAATATTATGTATATGTAATAGAACATGTGTGTAATAACTCTGGGTTCTTATTTATGCAGTCCCACAGAGTCTACACAGCTTTGCACAACACCACATGTATGTTTGAAAACCTCATACATGAGTAGTCATCTCCCTGCAGGAGTTGCAACTATACAAACCTCTCGGCCCCCACTGTGCATGTGGGAGGCTATAACACACATACACACCTTTTCTCGTCCTTAACTAGTTCCACGTCATGTTTTTGGGAGGGATTACCACCCTCATCTCTGTCCTGCCAGACACCTGCATTGAATAAATTATACATGTCACTCCAGCACAGCTGATGTGAGGCCCGGTATTGGCCAAAATGTGTCCTGCACAGTGGGTGACTTGGCATAGCATCTATTCAGGGAGATGTAGTTCATTGATTGTTCATGTCATTCTAGCAGTACGGAATAAGCAGTGGCAATACTGAAAAATAATCCACCAAAAATCTCATCTTTTACTGCACAATGCTCCTGCTATGTGAATGATACACAGTGAGGTAGTAAAATTGCTAGTTAGAGGTGGCCACACATGTGCATGACATTAATTTGGAGAAATTGCTTATCTGTAACTCACTAATTGGTATTGACCTTATTCCCAAACCTTCCCCACCATCCAGTTTTTGATCCCATACTGTGCACTGCAAGCAATCAAAAACTGGATGGTTGGGAAGACCCGAGGACGAGGCTATATGCATGGACTAAATACAATGAGTCAATTTTCTGTACATACATGGACAGTGACAATACTGAAATGGTTAATGTATGTACTCATACTTGCGTATGACTGGGCTCCTTCACCAACGGTGGGGACAAACTTGGAGGGTTCCATCTTCACTCCTTCCTCCTCCTCCTGTGGGGATAACACACAATTTCATCATTCAGAGCTATACTTCCCATGTAGGTTATTGATCTTTCTAATGAATCACTTTGATATATATCACTCCGTGACCTTGGTAAATAATCTAGCAATACTCTTGCCAGTCAGCCACATTGTAGTCTTGTACCTCATTCCCTCTTTCCATGCACAGAAAAGAGCCAGGTATGAGGTTAGACTGGTTGCAAACTCCTGGTCAACTCTTTTTTGGTGACTAGGTAGCAGAACTCTCAGAACAATAAGTCACACCGTGCCTCAAGACCTCTTAGCTTTGATCAGCATCAAGTCAATGCACACACCACTTACTTCATCTCCTTTGCCTTTGCCTTTCTTTCCTTTCTTCTTTCCCTTCTTCTCTTTCTCCTTTCCCTTCTTCTTGCCCTTCTTACCCTTCTTGCCCTTTCCACCCTGTAGAGAGGAATTCACACACAACAGACCACCTCTAATGTAGTTTCTTGCATGAAGATTGAGTACAGGGGCAACTTGAGCAACTTGTAACTAATTAGTCTCAATATGCAACTCCTAATCCATAAAATTTGCATACAGATCACATCAGACATGTTGAACTTACCTCCTCTTCCTTTTGATCACCCTGCAGAACATCAACAATAATTGTAGGTAATATGCAGGCACTACAGGAGCCCACAAGTAGTGTGCAGTGTACTTGCGCATTCACAAAAGCTGAAGACTTGGGCTTGTACTACAAATTGCTAGCCAGTCTTATATGTGCATGCTGTAAATGGTCATTTTAGTACCACATTGGCTGATCATCTATAATGGTCATTTTAGTACCACATTGGCTGATCATCTATAATGATTGACACTCGTGATCAAATAGAAGATTGGTTGGTTGATTGATTGTTACTTTACATCTAGGAGAATCCAAGAGGCTTATTACATTACTCACAGGCTCCAACAGTCAACTCATTATATCTGTGCTGGATAAACTTACTCCTTCTTCTCTCTTCTTGAAGAGGACAGAAGATCCTCCCTCATCCACATCAGGGTAGTCTGGAAACTTGCCTGTGGCATCTCTGTCGGGGTGGAGCCAGTAGGAAATTGAGGCCACCCTCACCAACATACACACACACCTCCTCTCAAGATACACACATGCAATCCCCCCTTCATACCAACACTTACACACAGTACTATCATATGATTGTGCATATGTACATTGCAAAGCAGTTTGCATGTATGTGGGTACGTTATATGTATCCCACACCTGACTTCAATAAACCACTGTCTGATCTGGTCCTGCATCTGCTCCTTCATGTCAGGGCCTTCTGTTTCAGCCAATTTGTCCTTAATGGTCACTAGGGCCTACACATGGAGGATAGAGGGGAGTAGGGTCACACCGGTTCTGCACGTTGCACCAACTAAATTGTGAATCTAGTCAAAAACATACGTACACATGTACATGTATGTGTATTTCTGTATAAGTGCATGGGGCTACTCACCTCCTGATAGTCTTTCTCATACTGCTCCTGAATCAGTCTTCGCTTTTCCTACATGTATGCATATATAGAATTCCAAGTATGCATGAATAATTTGCAGCTGGGTACCCTTCAGCCTCTACTTGCTGTGTGATGCAAACCATTACACAGCAGATAAGCTGACCTCAGTTTTCTTGGACATTGCTCCAGCATTGTGTTTCTGAGAGCCTGGCGGGGAGGTAGCAACCTGGAACAGTACATAGCATAATGAGATCCATTTTGTTAGGGCTAAAATAACCACATAAAAAAATGTCAATTATAGTTTTCTCAACAGCTGTCTGGTTGGGGAAGACATTGTCACACATTCAACTCAAAGCACACACACATCTGTCTGTAGGCTACATGACAGGTTACCATTCCAATAAAGACCAGCTCCTCATTCCTCATGGTGGCAATCTTCTTGCGTTGGGAGTAACCCCTCCAGGTCTGCAAGTGGAAATGATCAAGATAGCTATGAAATAGTGATGAGAAATAACAATTATTACTGTCACTTGTGATTTTGAGCAGACGGAAGACAGCCTTGTTCCCAACTATGGGAAGTTTACGACTAAAGCTCAGTGTGTCAAAAGGAATGTAGTCTAGTGAAATAGCTTTGTCAATGGATCAAGTCACACTGGAAGACTCCTCAAGCTACAAGCATTTGATACTTGCAGTGCAGATCAGAAAAGTTGGAAGGAAACTAGCCTTGTTCTCAGGCTCCCTACATGAGCTGCCCAGATTTTCATTACTTGCAGTAGTAACAATATGAACCTTGAAACGAGAAAGTACATATGACTGTAGTTACCTTCTGGATGCTGGTGGCCGCAACATGTCTGTCTATCTTGGGAGGTCCTCTCAGCTGAGCCTGCCTCTCTCTCTCCTCCTGTAGCCTAGAGAGTAAACAAGGTCTGTAAACTTACTGACTGACTTACATCCTCACAGCTAGCCTCGTATAGATCCAGGCCTTCTAATCCCCCACAGTTAGTACTACAAACAGCAAACCTTAGGGTCAAAAGGCCTGGGTACAAGACTACCACACACCCTTTTCAAAGCTTGCACAACACAAAATGAAGAAGGCAAAGAGCACAAATTAGGAAACGATACTTAAGTCTTCACCGGCAACAAGCTGGATTTCATGTCGTTGAGTCTCGAGTGCAAACAGCAAAGAAACGTGATATATATTCCCTCACGGCACCAACCTGATCTCTCTCATAAACTTTGCCCTCAGTCTGCCCTGTCGAGCTCTCTCATGAATCTGAAGATATGGGAACATTTATGTTAAACAGCTACAAATGTACTACATGTACATGCCACAATCTCTCAAAACTATGCCAACCCTCAAAACAAGCCCACCAACCTTTGTATCTGTTGCACCAACACTAACTAACATATCAGGAAAGAGCTGTACCTGTATGAGTCTGATGGCATCCTCAGTTGTCATGCTGTCTTCATCCTTGGGCTAGAGAAAAATAAAATTGTGTGTGCGTGTCAGTGTCACTTGAAGTAAGCCACAAGATACCATGCTGCTGTGCAATACGTTATGGGAAGCATACTTAGCATACCACCATATACTCTCATAATACAGTGACTGATTTAGTGAACTTTAGTCTAGAGACCCAGAGAGCTAAGATATCATGCTGCTGTGCAATACGTTATGGGAAGCATACTTAGCATACCACCATATACTCTCATAATACAGTGACTGATTTAGTGAACTTTAGTCTAGAGACCCAGAGAGCTAAGATATCATGCTGCTGGAAGGGCAGTACCTCGGAGGCATCCTGTGGGCCTATCTGAGCAAGGATGGTGCCTAGCATTTTGTCTCTCTCCTTAAGCATCTTGGAGTTTTCACTGGTGAAATAACGAGGAATGGGCAGCTCAACATCAACCTACAGAGCAATAAAGATGGGTGGTATATTGTCACATTGTTGGTAAGATTGGCAGACAATACTGCAGTTAATGTTGTTAGAAAATTTCTCCAGAAAGCAACTTCACAACAATCTTGTTTTGACTACGTAGATGCTTAAAAGGTTGGTAAGTTGTTATGTGGTTTCCATAAAACTGTGTAAATATGTTCCACAAATCGTGCACTTCTGTGAAAATGTATGGCAGACAAAGAACTGTGAGTATAAACTTTCCACTCCAGCATATCACAGCTCACTGGGGTAAGTTTCATGTCCGTGAGGATGTCATCAAAGTAGTGGAACTCTAGCAACTCCAGCTTGACCATCTCGTGCTTCAGCTCAAGTACCCTGCAGGGAGAGATGGGAGTGAAAAGCTGTATAGATAGTCCTCGTAATCCAACCTGAAAGTGCATTATACCGAGTTACTTCTCCCCTTTACAAAGTCATGTACACCCTCCTCCTCCTCCTCACAGTGCACCTTCCTGCTCACACCCCTCACAATGCACCCTCTCTCTCCCCTCACAGTGCACCCTCCTGCTCACACCCATCACAATGCACCCTCTCTCTCCCCTCACAATGCACCCTCTCTCCCCTCACAATGCACCCTCTCTCTCCCCTCACAATGCACCCTCTCTCTCCCCTCACAATGCACCCTCTCTCTTCCCTCACAATGCACCCACTCTCTCCCCTCACAATGCACCCTCTCTCTCCCCTCACAATGCACCCTCTCTCTCCCCTCACAATGCACCCTCTCTCTCCCCTCACAATGCACCCTCTCTCTTCCCTCACAATACACCCTCTCTCTCCCCTCACAATGCACCCTCCTCCCCCTTACATACACCACCCCCCTCTCACATGCACTCTCCTCCTAGGCTCCCATTCATACGCACTCTCCTCACTCCCTCACCCTGCATCCACCTCCCCCTCACAGTGCACCATTCTCCCACTCACACCTCTCACAGTGCACCAAGAGCGCATGATGACGACATTCTTCACATCATCATGTGCCCTTGAGTGCACCCACCTCCTCTTCACACCTACCACCCCCTCACAGTGCACCCACCTCCCCATGGTGCCATCCAGAATGTGCCTGATCAGTCTCCTCTTCTGTGGGTGTACAACCTGGTCATAGCACTCCTCCAGCTTGCGAAATATCAAGACATAGTTGATGTACATTGTTGCAAACTTCTGAAATGCAGTTATCTTGTCCTGGAGAGAGGGAAAAGCAGAATGAAGTGACCAGAGTAAAGCTATCTGCACATGTAGGTACTAGTATTGACTTTGAGCTGCAGAATGGGTACCAAGCATTTATCCATGCTGCAAATACTAAGCTGATTTCAAGTTGCACCATGCATACAAACTCGAGCAATCCACGGCTGCAGATACGTAGTAAGCACAATAGCACAACCCTGCATCACTTCTCCCTGTCTTTACAAGGCAACATTTAAAGCAAACTTGTGTATGGACCCATTCCAATAAATGAGCATTTTCAGCATCGTTTCTCTTCTTGTATCATCAATAGTCTATCAAGCCAGACCCTCTCTCACCCTCCAGAAAGGCTCACTTTTCTGGAGGGTGAGAGAGGGTCTGGCTTGATCGACTAGTATCATCAGTAGATAAATCACCTTTTCAGGTTTTGGTGGTTCTTTTGGTATTTCAATTTCCAGCATCTCAGTGACGCCCAGCTGGGCTGAGTACCACTGGCTGTTGTACAACCTGCAGAGTGTGTGTGTGTGTGTGTGTGCGTGTGTGTGTGTGTGCATGTGTGTGTGTGTGTGTGTGTGAGCGTGCGTGCACATTTTGTATGTGGACAGATGTCAACTTAACCACTCCAGTTGTACTAGTAGCCTATTGCATTAAACATAGGAAAATGAGTTGAAATTTGACTGAGGCTTCTATACACTGTGTACACTGTTTGTTCCTTCTCTGTCATTGGCCCAGTGGCTTAGTAGTAAGAGAAGCTGACTAGTAATCAGAGAGGGTCTTACTAGCTGCTACATTTCATTTCAATTGATGTTTGTCTCAACCTTTTAGTACTGCTATTTCGCAGATTGTTTCATGCAGACAGTAATATACTCCAGCCTCGTACACAGGCTCTTTTCTGCATGGAAAGAGGAAGTGAGCCTGGACAAACCATTATACCCTGGACAAGCATTGATCACCCTGCATCCACATGATCCAGGATCACCCTGCATCCACATGATCCAAGGTAGTCAGTATTATAGTTAATATAAAAAAAGTGCTGACCACCCTGCATCGTTGATCCACCTGTAGTGCAGGATGTCCACTATGTCTATGAGTCATGCCATAGATCGTGATCATGCTTAGTGAATGATTCAACACAGTGTTTGCATATTATTACGGAGTGTATGCATCCATGCAACTGTGAAAACCTGCATAGTAATTGCTGCAGCTTGGATTACATAAGTAAGCCACTCACCTGTGGGACATGGTTGGGTGAGTGTTTACAGTTCAGAGTCGAGGGTGCGCTTGTTACCATAGCAACACATGAGCCTGTTGCACGTGAGTTTATGTGACGTCACAAATAGTACTATGCTGCAAGTTACCCTGCAAGTTACCCTGCAAGTTACCGGTATGTAAAAAAACTATATCAAGACGAACGTGAGGCAGATGAATACTTGAAGTCTGCTCGCATCTTACTACAAAATTTATACAAGCATTTATAGTTCTACAACCCTTGGTGGGTTCTAAATAGAATCACCTGTTACATCATTTTCGCCGGTGGAGATGCTAGCGGTTGTTGGGAGAAAGGTTGTAGGTCTGTACAGACCTGGAAACTTGGTGTCAGAGGGACACCTATGGGTAAATGCTTCAGGAAGGAGCGTTTTCCGGCAGCAGCGAAAGGACATGAGGGGCCAGGTATGGAGGAGACTGGCCAATACAGATGCTAAAGGGACCATTGTGGAGGCTATTCCTGTTGGGACTGTAGGAGCTGGTCGTGCAGGAATAAGGGGTGAGTCAACACCTTGCTTTTTGCATCCCTGACATCGTCATGGATTGTGGACACCGCAGAATTAAAAAAAGTATTGTATGCAAAGTTATACATATGTATGCATGGTGAAGGTGGTTTGTAATTTGAAGTAACTTCCTGTGGTTCATATTTCACCATTCAAAGTCAACTTTTTTTTGGTTTACAATGTTTGGATGACACTGATACACATTGGAGGTAATCATGCATAGCGAATGTTAACACCCAACCCAAGGATCTGACCATGCGAGACTATATTGCTTATGCATTACTTGTGGAGTGATGTAAGGCTAGATCTTGTGCATTCATCCTGCTCAGTGGGTGGTTTTACTACTTGTATCTAGGCCTGCCTATTTCTCCATCTGTATGCTTCCTCCCTGTGTAGGAGATCAGATTGGGCGGGCCATTCTAGGTGGCGGCTGTCTGTTCGGCATTGGGAGCCTCTGCTACTATGGGCTGGGGCTCTCGAACGAGGCTGGTGCCATTGATAGAGCTGGGTAGGCCATGCTCACTGTGTGTGTGTGTGTGCACATCAGTGTTAATCATGACTTACGTGGCATTGAACTATGACTGACAAACTAGTCTTGTGTTCAAAGAGAGTTGAAAATCAACCCAGGGCAATAGTTTTCCCACTTAATTATACCCAAGCTCGGTTCTGAGCAGCAAAATTTCCAGGCCTCCAGTTTTTGATTGAATACACAAAAATGAAGAGAGAAGGCCCGGGAAATTTAGTCACGTGCGACAATGTTAGGTAGACAGAGGATAGACACATGAGGGGCTGTACCTGATTGCTATAAATTGCATTGTCAGTCCTGAGTGTACAGAATAATGAGCTGTATTGACACTGCCTTGTGAACATCCCACCCTCCAATCCTTGGACAGCCAATGTACACAAGACAAGGAGGAGCCTCAAGATTTATCGTCAGACACCACTCCCCATGTGTCCTACCCTCTGTCTACCTGACGTCATCGCACAGGACTGAATCTCCCAGACCCTCCCCTCTGTCTACCTGACGTCATCGCACAGGACTGAATCTCCCAGACCCTCCCCTCTGTCTACCTGACGTCATCGCACAGGACTAAATCTCCCAGATCCTCCCCTCTGTCTACCTGACGTCATCACACAAGACTAAATCTCCCAGACCCTCCCCTCTGTCTACCTGACGTCATCGCACAGGACTAAATCTCCCAGACCATCCCCTCTGTCTACCTGACGTCATCGCACATGACTAAATCTCCCAGACCATCCCCTCTGTCTTTGCATACTGGAAGCGATCAAATACTGGATGTGGTGAAGGCTTGGGAATGAGGTTATGTAGCAACCAAATGTGTGTCATTCTGCAACAAAACCCCCTACTTGTTAATTGTCTGCTGACATGTATTCACCTCATTCAACCCCTCCTCTGTCCAGGTTTTGGCCACAGGAGGTGCGTCAGCGTGTCAACAAGACCTACACCTACTTTGCCTCAGGACTGGCTGTCACCTCACTGGCTGCATATGCTACCACCAGAGCTCATTCCATGATGAGGTTCATGGCCACCAGACCACTTGCAGTGAGTCTGCATGCTGCCATGATTCCATTGCTCTATGCTACTGTCCAACTAGCTTTAGTCCTCCACCACAGCTACAGTGTATCTAGTATGGGTAGCACAAAGAAGGCCTAGAGGTATTTCACAGGTAAAGCGTTGACGTAGTCATTCTGACTCCAGCTTGCATGATGTACATAGCACCACACATCACGTGTCCAGGCCTTTTCTGCGTTACTCATACTGTAAGCGATGATAGCTATGAAGGAGGACTGAGCTACCATCTAGCTCTGTATCTATAAGGCTGGCATATTTATTTACAAGTATTTCTACCTTTGACTCTTGAGTTTAAAATAACATACACATACTTTAACTGAAGTTTATTCTTCCCCCAGTCTCTGGCCCTATTCTTTGTTGGGACGATAGGGTCTTCTGTGTTGTGCTTTGCTACTCCCTACACCCCTGAGACTCTGCCCATGAAGATTGGGGCCTTCACCCTCTTCGGGTCTGTCATGGGCATCACTCTCGCTCCTCTTGTCACCATCGCAGGTGGGTGTGTTAAGGCTGGGGGCAAAGGTGGCTTACACATGGACTGCTTACGCTTTACCTCCCACACAGTAGTCACACACACACTCTCCCCTCTCTCATATCTCACCCCATATTCACACAAACACTAAAAAAATGTAAGGAGCTTTCCAATGGGGCACCCCCCAGGACCAAGGCTGAGCCCTGTTTACTACATCAGGAAACTGTGAGCCAACGCTAGACAATCCTGAGGCCAGGCCAAGTATTCACAGGAGCACTTACTATACCTCTCCAACTGTGGCGTAGGCACAGGCCTGAAGCAACACCTGTACCGCAGTGGAATTAGGCATAGCTGATGATGTTGTCCATCCCCGGCAATAAGGTCCCCAATTTGCCTGGCCCTGGGTAAAGTGCCTGGTAGTCACTGGTGGGAGACTTGAACTTGTAATCTTCAATTGCAGTCAAGTGCTTTCACCACTTGGCTGCACAGTCAGACACACACATGCACGCACACACACATGCATGCAGCACGCATGCACGCACACACACACACACACACAACCACACACACACACACACACACACACACACTAGACTACATGACTACATGCTCCAATTTGAGAACACTCACACACTCACTCCTTTTATTCGCCCAGGTCCCCTGGTTGCTCGTGCAGCACTCTACACAGCTGGTGTAGTAGGAGGGCTCACACTGACTGCAGCCTGCGCCCCCAGTGAGAAGTACCTCCACATGAGTGGACCCCTCTCCCTCGGGCTAGGAGTGGTGGTGGTAGCCTCCCTAGGTCAGTCCCCTTACATCATACATAAGTAGGTAGAGGTGTGTGTTGATGGAAGTCCAGGTTGACATTGTAGGTAGGGATGAAAGTCCACTGTAGTGGGTTTGTAGGTAGGCATTCGTGTTGAATGAAGTCCATTGTGGTGAGTTTGACATTATAGGTAGGCATTCATGTTGGTGGAAATGTACTGTGGTGGGTTTTGTAGCTTGACACCCAGCTTTGACTGTGGAGATACTTCATCATTGTGTGGGACAAGCCTTAGTTGGCAAGAGTGGAAACAAGTCGTCGTGCAGTCTGAAAATGAAGTGAACAAGTGTCAGCTAGCTAGCTATGTGCATAGCACAGCGGCAAAGTTTTAGTTTCTAAGCTGGTGCATATAAATACTGTTGATTTTTCACTGTTCATGGTGTGACAAATGCCTAAAATGAAACATAAGAAAATTGAATACATGTACATATATGTGCTACATTGATGCAAACATTTAACCCTATAGTACACTTTTGATAACGTCATACTGCGCACTGCGCAGAAAAGATGATACTTTCTGAGCACAGGTTCTGCGTCAGCAGAAAGGGTGGGACAGGGGGAGGTGGGTGGGGTCACCCACAGGGTGCTGTGCGCATGGCAGCTGTTAGGCTTGGCTGTAAAAGCAACATGGTTGGCACTGGGTTGGCCAATTCTCGCCCTGGCTTCGTGAGCAGGCTTAGAAAATGCTACTCTCACCTTTTAGGGGGTTCATTTCTGGCAGGGAAGGCTTCTCGGGCTCCAAGCGGGTGTTTGCCTACCGAGAGTGCTGATTATTGCATGCTCCTTAATGAGTGGGCATGGTTAAGGTCACAAGTCTGCTTATTAGGCCTGAAAGTGCACTTGGGTTCGTTTTTGGAGTCAGAGCTCAGACAGAAATGAAGATATGGTGCGTTGCAAGCATGTGTCTGCTAAACGTAGCCTCAAGTGAAACAAATTAGGTGTATTAATGTGCAAACATGTGGGGTGGATTGGGGTGGGGTGGGGAGGGGAGGGGAGGGGAGGGGAGGGGAGGGGAGGGGAGGGGAGGGGAGGGGAGGGGAGGGGAGGGGAGGGGAGGGGAGGGGGAACGTCCTATAGCCTCTGCTGGTGACCCAACATATACCATAAACATTGTGACATCATACCCATTCATGCGCGCACACACACACACACACACACGTTACATATTCTAGGAGGCATCTTTGCTTCTCCCGGAACGGCCCTGTTTTCTGGTCTGCATGCCATCTACATGTATGGTGGTCTGGTGCTGTTTGGGGGTTTCTTGCTTTACGACACACAGAAGATCATACACCATGCAGAGCACGACCACCACTATGACCCTGTCAACATGTGAGCACTGCACAATGTACAAGTACCAGTTTACACGGAGATGCTAGTGAATCTACTGAGCTATTTTGTGCCTCTGCTTACTGCTTTGTTACTACATGTCATGTGTTAAAGTTACTTCACACTGCACATATCCATTACATATGTAGCAGTACTGGATAGAAATTGAATAGTATTTTGTTGCGTATTTCAAGTGCATCATCGAGATCAAAGTGCTGTAGCTCTGAGCTTCTGCTAAGGGCAGGGCTTATATGCGCACTTCTTAATGCGTGAATACCTGATGAGTCTATGAAGCGAGTATGAGTTAGTGAAGCTCAGTGCTACAGCGCGTCAAACCCAATGATGTGCTTGAAATATGTGATGGAATAATATTCCAGGACTACCACACATACATGTACCTGCATCACAATGCAGTACAACAAAAGGCTGTTTACATTTCCAAATTTATGTGCACAGTGCAACTTTTCCCATGCTAGTAATCAAACAAACTAAGACACACACATCAACTGTGCGTGCTTCAATTAGAAATCACAATGGATACCACAGAACTGCTCAAAGAACCAAGAACTGATGGCAGCAATGAGGTCTCTTCTTACCATCCCCAAGTTGTACCAGCTCGTCCGGAACATGTCTGTAACCACACGCTTGTGGGGGCAGACTCTCTATGTATGGAGTCCACTGATGATGGCTCTAAGTGATTTAGATTTAAAGAGCCATCACTGTAGTTTTGTGCGCCCAGACCCTCTCTGGAGGGCGTCTGGGTACAAGGCTACTGCTTGGAGTTACTTTATGCATACAGTATGAAAATCAGTCTTTTAGTTAAACCCTATAGTACACTTTTGATAACGTCATACGGAAAATCAGTCTTTTAGTTAAAGAGTAGTAGCTAGTGTAACTTAGCAACCTGTAACAAATGAAGGTGCCCATTCAACACTAGCCTGGTTCCCAAACTCCACTCAAAAAATCCTCAATTTCATGCACAGAGTCTGGGAAAGAGGCTAATGCTATTATACGTACATGTGCATATTCTGTATCTATTTCTAAACTGTCAATCTTTCAAATTTCTCTGCTTGTTGCTGTGTATAGGTCCATGGGGATTTACTTGGACACAGTAAACATATTTATCCGCATCCTGGCACTGCTGGCTGGATCTTCCGGAAACAGGAGGCGATAAACATCAAATTAGTGGACCCAAAGTGTCTAAGTGACAAATTATGTAAATTTGCTGTCCTATAACAGTTTAGATATCTCGTATCATGCTCAAGTTTTTATGCATTGCTGTAATAACTATTGCTAGTAGTTGCTCATAGAATGTAGTATTTGAAAGACTTTCTGTATATATACTGTTTGCATGTAGTGACCTGGGCCTTCTACCAAGCCATCAAGAAGAGGGCCTAGTTCTCTTCTACCAAGCCATCAAGAAGAGGGCCTAGTTCTCTTCTACCAAGCCATCAAGAAGAGGGCCTAGTTCTCTTCTACCAAGCCATCAAGAAGAGGGACTAGTTGCTCTTCTACCAAGCCATCAAGAAGAGGGACTAGTTGCTCTTCTACCAAGACATGGTGGATCCAGTGCCTGCTGATGTCCCGATTGCCTGCGTGGGTTGTGGCGCCTGTGATATCACACTGCTCCAAGCCATTGCAAAGCTCACTAATGGCATGCACACAAATGGATATCCATTGCTTCTTCTAGCCCATGTATTACATTAGATGGTATAATATAATATATGTGCACTGGTACAATCTTTGAGAATGGTATTTCAATCATATGCTGAGAGAATATGTTAGCAAATCGTATTCATAAAGTGCGGCTATACATACATGCATACAAGCATTATCATCACAAGACCATAGTGTATATGGTACAAAAGTTTCGTGTTTGCTGCTGTTTACAGTTCTTCCTCATGGGTTGGGATCGTGGAGAGCGATAAACACCTTCATTTTCTCTGGTAGACAATCCATATTTTGGTATGGAATGTGTTCTGCTATGATTGCTCGGGCAGCTTGGCACATGAGAAGCGGAGGGGTACAACAGTCGAGGAGAACTTTTGTTTCATTATTGGTACACATTTCTAGTGCAGTTTGGTTACCACTAAGCGACACAGCATCTAGATGTGCTCCATGCTCCAAAAGAGCACGAACGATGGGAACTTGGCCACTGCAAGGCCAGCACATTTTGTTCACAAGTAGGATAGCTAAATGGATAGGTCTATATCCACCATGGATCGGGGTATTGATGACTGAATCTGCACCCCAGCATAGCAAGGAAGGGACAAGGCCAAACAAGTCCTTCAGGCCAAGCTCATTCTCTGGCAGCCTACAGCATAGCTGAGCTAGGAAGGTATGAAGGATGGTCGAGTCCTTCAGGTGTAGGCATTCTGACATAAACTTACAACCTACCATTTCTAAGCACTTGGATGGTTTGTCCTCTTGCTTGAGATCAGATGCAAGCCACTGTGAGAAGATGCCCAGGATGTGCCACGTTACCCCACACAAGTCACTTACAGTGACTCCCTGACCACAAATGCAATAGTCGATGGACTTATTCAACAAATCCATTCCTTTCATGGCAAACTCAATGTAGCGACGGAAGCATGGTTGCTGGTTGAAGAAAAGCATTCGACTAACATGGTGGGTGCAATCTGAAAGTACCACACTAAGCAGTATGCCTATCGACTTGACTTGAACCATCACGTCCCACTGATGCAATAACATGTCCAGGTAACGGAACCACAGGGCCTCAAAGTGGTTCAAATCGGTACCGGCAAGCTCTCTCAGCGTTCTGGCCACTTGGTCGTCTGCATACCCCAAGCACCGCTCCTGGATCAAGAGACACTGGTATGCTCCCTCGAGATCTGAGCCCATAACCTTTTCTAGGTCTTCCAGACTGCTCATTTCTGCTCGGCTACCATATTCTTCGATGTGAACCGACGGAGATAGAAAGATTCCATGGCTCTCTCGAATAGAGATTGCCTCCCTCCAGTGGATTTCACGGCAGATGCGTTGCTCACTGTAGCTTCCAAGGAGCAAAAGGGCGTCAACTTTGGAGGTAACTGGACAGTTGGGAAGAGTCATAAGCAGCTGAACAATCCTCTCTGACTCGGGATTAATGTAGCTGTGGCAACAAGCACTCAAGTAAAGTGGACAAGGAACAAAAGATATGCTACTGCAACCTTCATTCACAAAAACAGAAGGCGGTGCACCAAACAGCAGTAGCTCCTTTACAACTTGTATGTCATTCCTTCTCGCAGCGATATGCAATGGAGTGTATCCCTGGTTGCTTGCTTGACTGCAGTCAGCCCCCTTTCTCAGAAAGAACTTGGTGATTTCAAGATTGCAGGGTATGATTGAAGTAATGAGAGGGGTATCCCCAAAGCGATTTTGCGCATTGATATTGGCACCATGGTTGAGAAGAAATTCTAAGACCTTCTTGCTACCTCGTCTCGAGCCAGTATGAAGTGGGGTCTCGTTGCAGCAGTTGCAAATATCGACATTTGCCCCTTCCTCGACAAGCATCTTCACAATGTCAATCATGCCAGAGGCACTAGCAATGTGGAGTGGGGCACTCATCGACCATACACCACCGTACAACACCCACTCCTTGCTATTCACATCAATCAGGCTACCGTAGTTGCTCAGGATATACTTGGCTGACTTGCTTGCCTTGATGGCTAAAGAGAGCATCAGGAGTGACTTCTTATGCTTGTGAGGGTCTTTGTTGAGGACATGCGAGAAAGAACGAGGACCAAGTCGGTGGCATTTCGATTTGTCTTTCAGATAGACATCCAGTTCTTGAACCTGGTTGTCCTTGATGAAGGGTTCCATCTGATCGTATGCACCTGGATTGTCCTCAAGAACCCATTCTGGCAACAACATTAACTCTTCAGAGGTTTCTTCACTGGCCATGCCCAACAACTATATATATAGTATAGAAAGAAAAAAAATTATTAGACACTTATTTCTTAGCGTAATGCATGAAATACATGTATATGCCCATATTTCGCGTTATTTGACATGCTATGCATGCCAATGTGCATAATTATACATGTTATAGCATGGGGTCAGAGTGGAATATGGTGAGTTCTTTCACAAGTAATGCAACTATAGTTGAAGGTGAGTGAAATACAGCATATGAGTGAAATGACTCCACTCTGGTCCATTTACTAAGAGAACCATTAACACTACCGGTTTATAAACTTTGCGAGTGTTTACAGTGTCAGAAAGATTACATGCATTTTGGTGTACTAGTCAGCATCATGTGCGAGCCTGCCTGAGTGAGCAGCACACTGCTGATTTAATATTTCATCATGGCACATAAACCATGCATAACAGCAGGATTTGTCACTGAGCGTTATAAGCCAAACTTGATAATGCACAAGTTACTGTATAATAAAGTCCTCAGCAGAGGTAGGTAGTTAGGCATCCATTCCCAAGCCAGGGCAGCTACTGGGGCTACACAGGCATGAACTAAGCGTCATAAGCTGCATGAATCTCTGGCCCTTCATTACCCTTCACCTGCTAAGCCCAAGTGCATGAGGACGTTCATGAGCAAATGCGCTTATATATTATTCATGGTTTAAAGCACATGTTTGCAATGCAGGCTCACTAGTGTAGGGCTTTGCTCAGGCTCGCCCTAAGATTCCTGGCTGTTAGGCCACTATAGCTATTCGACCATACTATTTTCATATCAGCAACTTGCTCTAAAGTCAAAACGAGCAGGCAGCCATCACCCTTATAACATTATTCATTGACTGCAATGTGAGGCCACACTCCCTATAAAACAAACACTTGGGAGTAAGTGCTTCAATGTTCTAGGGAAGGAGACACCTCATAGCTGTTTTGCAGTGTGAGTAGTTACAAACTGGTAAAGTATTGCCATCGAAGCATAAGCATGCCGGTAGCAGAGAAGACACTCACATAGCGGCTTTGCTGTATATGTTCCGCGCAATCTGAGAATTTGCGCAATCTCGAGATTGCGTTGCGCATTCTCAGAATCCCGAGATTGCGTTCTAATCTCGAGATTGCGCAGGCAATCTGGAGATTGCGTAACACGTGTGCGCAATCTGGAGATTGCGTAACACGTGTGCGCAATCTACGAACTTTGCCTGTACGCCCGACAGTGAGTGATCTACAGTGTAGCTCGCAGGATGGAAGACATCCTTGATAAGCGGCGTCTGCCTCCATAGGAGGCATATTGCGATCTGGAAGAGTGAGTAATGCTCAGTCGTTAAGCCAGCGGTCCAGATAATTGGATTTTAAAGCAAGAACAGGAAGTGCCCGGGAGGCTTCATTCCAACGTGTAATTAGCGTGCCGCTTACTTCCTGCCTTTTCCAACAGACAGCTCTCTCAAACCATGGCCGATTCAAGCTGGACTTGCGCTCATTTTTATACAATGGTACCTTAACTTCACGAAAATCCACTTTTGGTCGGCGTCAGGCAAGGTTAGGCGGCGTACGAACGGCTTTTGTCAACATTGTCGCGCACGACTCGATCGACATCCCCGCACGAAATTTTGTCACATTTTGTTACGCCTGGACCGATCTGCACGATCTATATATCGGCGGATAGCCCGGAAAAAAATGCACAAAATATGTGAAAATGGGCCTGTCTTACCATAAACTTTTTGCACTACCCGAGCTACAAGCAAGCCAAAAATTTCGCGTTCACATGTATGTAGACAGGCCTCAGACACAACTCAGGGAGCTGGAAGAAGTGAAAGACTGTCGATACAAGCTAAAAGAAGCAAAAAGAAGGTAACAGCAAGTTGAAATAAAGTGGGCAATAGCCATATAGCCAAGATAATGCCATCTATAGGCCTATAATGCAAAGTACCACCAGTAATTCACTGAACAAGAGAGTACCGTACCATAGCAAGTGTGTTGCTGTGTCTGTCAATCTGTATGCTAGTGTTGTCTCATTACTACCAACCAGTGTGCCTGAATGGACCTGAAAATACGATACTAGTGAATGTGGTATTTTCAGATGCTGAACCGGTAGGTGATATAGTGACAGAGCGAGACAACACTGGCATATAGGTACAGGGTGTGCAGTTACATCATTGTGCCATGGTTATGTCACCATCTTGAGAGACCAACAGGATGGTTTTGATTAAGAATTTATGCACTAGTGCATCAACTGCCCATACCAGCATTGCTTCCAGTAGAAGCCTTGTATACTGTATGAGGTACATGTACGTGGAATACCTTTACTAGCTCCCTGCGTAAAACAGAATGCTGTTTAGGTTAGCGCATTGTTGTTGATTGAGTTGTCAAAGGCTAGTTTTCAAAAGAAGAAATAAGAGTTGCCAGTTTTTTAAGATGCATTTCTCTTACTGTGACTGGTTCCAAACCAAAACGGCTTAGGCAGTTCACAAGTATTTTCCCCTTTGTAGCCTGGGTGGTGGCCTGATTGTGAGGCTATAAAAATAGCATAGCTAAATGCATGTGATGGGGTCACTACCTGTGCAACTATGTTGATATGCCAAGCAGTGTCATATCAATGCATTAAAGATCAGTGATACCGGCAAGGCACGAATTGATGCGATATTACCATGGTATGTCAACAGGATAAATTACGATGCCAAGCAATACCAGTGGCAAGGGAAAGTAAAATCTGAGGTGTACTTTGTCACTACCAAAAGTACTTTTAAGTATTAGCTAACTGTTCTTCATCCTCGCTCACAACACTTTGTACTTTGTGGATAAAGAATGCATAATTATGCTTTGCTACTTGCCAGTTTACACATCTTGGTGTATATTGGAATAGCCTTGTACCCAGGGTCCTGGGTACGAGACTAGTCATCAGTGCATATCATGGCGTACGGTAGTACGCCATATGTAGGGATGACCCCGAAAAAAAATGGCCGCCACATTAAAAAGTGCACAAATAACACGCTCGAAATGTCTTCGTTAGATTAGTCAAAGGCCTGTATGAGCCATATCAGGCATTATCGAGTGTTTTCATGAGCAAAAAGACTGTTAAGTTTGCTGGAAAGTATCGCTAAGCACCAGACCGGCAAGTCGCCAAAACGGACAAATCGTCTATCTTCTGACTTCTTCTTCTTCTTCCTCTCACCGCGATAGCACGATAACGGCTGGAGCTTTTACAACGATTCAAACGCAAAACAACAGGATAAATCACTAGGTATTGCACCTGCCACTTATTGGTCTAAAATAAAGAACTCAAACTTGTCGGCGATTCTCAGGTAATCTCACACTTACGCTAGCTGCTACACGCCATTTTGCTCGAATTAAATATGACTCATAATTACGTCACCAGGGTTCAACTGAGCACGTGGTTCAGTACTTCGTAGATCGAGAAGGTGAGAATTGTGATTGAGCGTTGCAGTTTGCAAATCTGATTTCGTGGATCAGTTGACGTGGTTGTGCTGCACTTTACATCGAACGCAATATGCGTAATGTCCGAAAGAAACGAGCGCAGGACAAGCAGAACTACCTGCGAAACTAAGGGGAAAAAAAGGCAAGCGTCCCGTAATAATTACTGGAAGGACCCGGAGAAACATAGGGCATCTTCCCGGGCGTCCTCCCATGCCTGTTATTGGAAGGACCCTGAGACGAAAAGGGCATCCTCCCATGCCTGTTATTGGAAGGACCCTGAGACGAAAAGGGCGTCCTCCCATACCCGTTATTGGGAGGACCCTGAGACCAAAAGGGCATCTTCCAGGGCATCCTCCCATACCCGTTATTGGGAGGACCCTGAGAAAGGAAGGGCAGTTTCCCGCGTATCCTCCCATACCCGCTATTGGGAGGACCCTGAGAAAGGAAGGGCAGCTTCCTGCGTATCCTCCCATAGTAGTTATTGGAGGAACCCTGACAAAAAAAGGGCAGCAGCTCGTATGACTAATTTGAAGGCTGCAAAAGCCAAGCTCAAGTGGTATAGACGGTACTATGCCAGCTAGTGTTTTAACCATCAAGTACTTCATATGACTTAGAACACTAGCCACTGATATTCAATTTCAAGTTTTATTGTCAACTTTCACATTTCAAATTTGCTTGTTATAGTCATTTACATGCATATAGTACACATACAATGTTTACTGCGAGTTGATGGTAGCACTTTGGCTGGTGTCTTCTTAACATCCTCCTTTTGTGTTGTGCCTGAGTCTTCATATTCCTCCAACGAAGCAAGTGGCAGCCTATTGGTAGCTTGGTATACTCAAACTCTAGTAGCACCGAGTCAACAGTGCATGGCTTCATTCCAAACTTCTGCACTATAGAGGTGGCCACAGAACTGGCGGTTGTTCAGCTCCACAGACCCCTATGCGTTCGTTTCAAACCGATTTAGACTATAGCTACTCACCATCAAACAGTTCTGTAATGGGGTCTTACGACTCAATACTCTGGTGACAGTCTATGGAGAGTTTTTCGGTGAACCCATTAGTAGTCCACGTGAAATGAGCACAGGATTTATAAGCTTGCATGCAAAGCCTTATTAAACTCATCTGCTTTTCACTTGGTTTGTATGAGGCTTTGCTTGGACTGTACTTCTAAACCCCCCGAAGTTTGATGTTTGGATTGACGATTTCACTTCAAAGCGTTTGAATTTATGACAATTCTTAGCTCTTTCTACTATCATACTGTACACACCATGCATCTTCCCCTCGGCCTACCCTCCCATGTCACTTCTCTCTTACCATTCCTAAAAAGCAATACAAAAAAAAAGAGCAGGAACAAGTCACAAAAAAGTTTTCTGAATGAAAACAAGTGCATGTAGGGATGGAACCCTCAAAAACCAACCAAACTAGATGGGAATGACACCACAACAATTTCACACCATCCCTACATCTTGTGCCATTTTGCCAACTATGCACACCAGTAAACTCTCTAGCCTATTCACATCCACTAAATGAATACTAGCTGTAGTTAGCGCTGCTCACTCCACAGCCTTTTACATAAAGACAATCCATATCTGCCATGTTCAGCAGCAATAAAATTTCACAACATCACTTACTCCAACAGACCCAGCTCATGCACTTGACAGTTTCTGCATTCAAGACTAGTCTCACAAGCCAGACCCTTTCCGTTCCACAGTGCAGATCGCTTTCAGTATTGGCACGCAGAGGAAGGCACTAAGAATCGTCATAAATGCTTTGAAGTGAAATTGTAAATCCAAACATCAAACTTCTTCCCTCTGTGTGCCGCATACTGAACGCGATTGGTGCTGCGCAGAAAGGGTCTGGCTTGCAAGACTAATTCAAGACAGACCATACCTGCCATCCTCAGCATAGCAACTACATCACAGCCACCCACAACATAACTCACCCCCCATGCACATCAACATGCACTCCACACCCAGCACTACCCATCCCACTGCCTTCAACAACCCTCCTATGAACACAACTAACAAACACAAAGTATAGTTGGCAAAATGGCACAAGATGTAGGGATGGTGTGAAATTGTTGTGGTGTCATTCCCATCTAGTTTGGTTGGTTTTTGAGGGTTCCATCCCTACATGCACTTGTTTTCATTCAGAAAACTTTTTTGTGACTTTAGGATACTAAACGTGTAGGGAGAATGCTTTGTTCAATGAATTTATACTGGCTGGTACTTTATAGATGGCATTATCTTAGCTATATGGTTGGAATATGCTATTGCCCACTTTATTTCAACTTGCTGTTACCTTCTTTTTGCTTCTTTTAGCTTGTATCGACAGTCTTTCACTTCTTCCAGCTCCCTGAGTTGTGTCTGAGGCCTGTCTACATACACGTGAACGCGAAATTTTTGGCTTGCTTGTAGCTCGGGTAGTGCAAAAAGTTTACGGTAAGACAGGCCCATTTTCACATATTTTGTGCATTTTTTTCCGGGCTATCCGCCGATATATAGATCGTGCAGATCGGTCCAGGCGTAACAAAATGTGACAAAATTTCGTGCGGGGATGTCGATCGAGTCGCGCGCGACAATGTTGAGAAAAGCCGTTCGTACGCCGCCTAACCTTGCCTGACACCGACCAAAAGTGGATTTTCGTGAAGTTAAGGTACCATTGTATAAAAACGAGCGCAAGTCCAGCTTGAATCGGCCATGGTTTGAGAGGGCTGTCTGTTGGAAAAGGCAGGAAGTAAGCGGCACGCTAATTACACGTTGGAATGAAGCCTCCCGGGCACTTCCTGTTCTTGCTTTAAAATCCAATTATCTGGACCGCTGGCTTAACGACTGTGCTGTGTATTGATGAGCAACAGAAGAGAAGGTCGCGTTCGAAGTTTGCCTGTCGATTGTAGTTGGCCACAGTCAGCTTATATGCCACACGCTACTGGTTTAATCGAGTGTATAAGCTTACTATCTAATTGTGTCAGCGACAGTTGAAACGTACCTTCGCTGAAACTGTCAGCCATCTTTTGCGGGTCATTTTCAGGTACACAGCGGGTACCCGCGTTTCCACCGTTGTAGCTTATTCCGACTTTACTAGCAGGACTCCTGACTACGTCCTGAGTAAGGCAGGTTTGTTTTCAACCAAGCTAAGCCAAACTATCATTGCCTGAACTCTGCTATTTTACAAGATATAACGCAAATTATGAATAAACACTACACAAAGTCGCCATTTTTTAGTAGCTTCTCGAGATGGTTTCTGCACATGCGCATTGGGGTAAAAGAGATTGCGCACTATACTTGCGCAATCTCGAGATAGCGCAATGTAGTGCGCAATCTCGAGATTGCGCAAGTATAGTGCGCAATCTCGAGATTAGAACGCAATCTCGGGATTCTGAGAATGCGCAACGCAATCTCGAGATTGCGCAAATTCTCAGATTGCGCGGAACATATACATTGAAATTTCAGCAGTAAAGAAATTTTGGTTGGTTTGCACTTGCGAAATTAAAAACTGCAAATTATGTGTGGGACACACGTTTATACATAACATGCACACTGCACTAGCATGAGTCACGAAAATAAAACCCGTGAAAATTTCGTGCAGCAAGCTTTTTCAGCAGTGGCGTAGCAAGGACATCGCCGATGCTAGGGCACAGCATGGGTACACTACGTTTGTACGAAATTCTGCGCAAAGTGCAGAAGCATTAGGGGATCCGGGGCATGCTCTCCTAGAAATTGTTTGGAATTTTATAACCTCCCAGGTCGGTTCTGAGGCCACATCGTAGTGCAGTGTATGTCACATATACGGCAAACTCGCGTACAGTGAGCGTACGAGACTCGTAATCCTGTGGATATACATAGCGATACTGCGCTGTTCAATTTCAAGATGGTTTGGCGCCCGATTTGCGATCGACAACAATACTATCCACGCCGATAATTCGCTTGCATATATACCTGCACTGGTGGGGCACGGCCTCTAGTTGCTAGGGCACATGCCCCAGTGTGCCCCAGCCTGGCTATGCCACTGTTTTTCAGGCTTTCCAAACATATCATTCCCGTGAAAATTTTAATGTATATGTATCTTACATTCTGCACTAAAGTAAAGGGTGGGGGGGTTACATAGCAGCTGTTGTGCCTAGCAGTACAAAGCCCTTGGTCAGCTCTGGGCAGTCCATTTCTCTTCTCTATTGCACAAGCAGGCCTAGAAAACCTTTGCTTTCACCTTGTAGGAGCTCCATTTCTGAATTCTAAACAGGCAACATTGACACCACCATATTTCGACATCATCTCTGGCTATAGCCTCGTTCCCAGGCCTCCCCCGTTTTTTTTGTTCTTCGGTTTGTGTTCAGTACAATACACGGAAGCAGATGAGCGGCAAAAAAAACGGGGAAGGCCTGGGAACACCTATCACATGAATGACGTCTGGTGGACGCAAGGTGGACGTAGGGGGGGGGGGGAGGGTCCACATTCAAATAACGTACTAGACTTCACCACCGAGCGCTCAAACAACAGCCAGGACCCCAGACATTCACGAGATCAACAGTACTCGACTTCACCGGTAAGATACTCGCTCTATCGTTTATTGCACACAGGTTTGTAGATGGGCACCACCCCCCCATGTCCACCAGACGTCATTCACGTGATAGGTGTTCCCAGGCCTTCCCCGTTTTTGCCACTCTTCCGCTTCCGTGTATTATACTGAACGCAGACCAAAAAACAAAAAACCGGGGAGGCCTGGGAACGAGGCTACTCTATCCAACACCAAGTGCCAAAATAGCATATGTCAAACATTCAACATTCCGTTTGTCCTTAACCCATTACACCCGATAGCGGCCAAATGCGCCCGTGAAATTTCTTGTCCGTTACACCCGATAGTGGCCAAATGCGCTCGCACTTCGCTTCCGCTATTTATCATGATCGCTGCGCCTTTTTGGACTTGGAGTTAGTTATTACGTGGAGCAGGAAGTCAATCGAAGCAGAATTAGCTGCGGTGTCCTATAGGGACTTCCCCTCAAAATCGCGTTCGAAGTTTGCCTGCCGATCGTAGTTAGCCACAGTACAGCTTAAATCCACACGCTACTTGTTCTATCGTCTATATACTATCTAATCGTGTCAGAGACAGTTGAAACGTACCTTCGCTGAAATTGTCTGCCAACTTTTGCCGTGTATTATCGGTCATTTTCAGGTACACAGCGGGTACCTACGTTTCCACCGTTGTAGCTTCTTCGGACTTCACTAGCAGGTCTTCTGACTACGTTCTGAGTAAAGCAGGTTTGTTTTCAACTAAGCTAAGCCTAACTATCATTGCCTGAACTCAGCTATTTTACAAGATATAAATAACGCAATGAATCAACACTTCACAAAATCGCCATTTTTTTATTAGCTTCTCTCGTAACCACGCGATCAATTTCTGCGCATGCGCGTAGGGGTTAAAGGGTTAACAACATGACAGTAGTGGTACACCACATACAGACAAAAAGCACTTCAGCATGCTACGGTTGATATCAAAAGGTCAAGTGAGAGAGGTGCTTATAGAGGGGGCAGCTGGAACATATGAATATCTACTGTACAAGGCAAGCAGTTGTGTCTAAAAACACGAAAGACAACCATGTACCGACTGAAAGCAGATGAAATTGTTTGTTCTCGTTTTTGTTTTTTTTTGAAGAACACGTATCAAGCTGTCCATGGCAACGCATTCCCATATGCTAGTATGTGTAACCCTTAGCACAAGTACAGTGCATCCTCCTCCTTGCTAGCATGTTGTAACTAATGTGCTCTAACGTCAAATTTAGTGCAACTAGAACCCGTACACAAGTTTTCAGGTTTCAAACACGGCCTTAGGCCACACAAACTTAATTTTAGCTGAACTGACCAGCCCTAATTTTGGCCACAACCTACATAGTGCCCCAGCTACCTACTTAGCAAGGCTGTTGTGGCTACCAGTGCAGACATATGATTGTTGTATCTGCAATTAGCTCCATGAACAGCTTCAGAAGCACATCTGAGCACCTAAAATGTCCACCTTTTCCTAGGGAGCCTACCCCTAGGAGCTGTTGGAAGCAAGTTAATAAAGATGGTCAGGCTGTTCGCACACAAAGTGCATGGCAAAATTTTAGCCTACTATTACTTTACAGCAATCTCTCATTGAAATTCAGTTTCAAACTAATAGCTACAATGCTACTTCCAATCTGAAGGTTCCTGTGTACTCTTTTTCCACTGTTGACCTCACTGTTACCAACCATGGTAGCTAACATAGTGATTAATGATGCCACCACCCAGAAAATGTTCAATTTTAAGTTCCATGCAGTGCTGTGTACAGGGGTCTACTCACTAAAGCAGAAGCTCTTCCTAACATTCACTTGCTTGTACAACAGTAGATCTCTCCTTCAGTGCTAATTAGAGTCATTTAGCAATCACTTAGCTACCAGTGGCAGTGGTATCTTCCATTGTGTTCCAGTTGCATAGGTGAAAATATTGGTATTTGGCAAGTAAAAAAAAAAAAAGTGGCACACAGAATCACATGTGCAGTGCAATCTTACTACTGTGGTCCTAAACACATGCTCGCCCCCACACAACAACTATTGGCATCACGTTGATTCTGGCATGCAGTGGTATAGCTCAAAATGGAATTACATCATTGCTAGGTTTGTATGGATGGAATGGACTTTTTGGACAGTTTGTTACTCCCTCGACTACATGAGACTACAGTTGGGTAGGTGACCAGGCAGTGTGTGGTTGATCTTCTTGCCTGATTTTCATTCAAAGCAAGCCCAAGAAATGTCTACAGTGATGTAACACAGTCTCGGCAGAATGCCTCAGAAGTACTCCCACAGTACACTTATATAGACCTTATGCAAATGACGTCATCACTTCTTGTAACCAAACGTGAAACAGATGGTGGATGGAAATCCGGATACTACGCCGCCATTTTGAGTGGCAAAAATGACCACAGTCTATGGAGCTTAAGTACAGCGGAGCAGTTTGCGAGCTCCTTTCTCACCAGCGCAGGAAGTGATTTTACATTTACACCCAGAATGCACAAGTTCTCAACAGGACCTAACGCTTACCGAAGCAAATAAGCTTACCTGCATGCCTCGTTGACACAGTGAGCTCGCAAAGTGCTTCACTGTACTTTGCTCCATAGACCATGGTCTCTTCCTTGCCACTCAAAATGGCGGCATAGAGTCCGGATTTCCATCCACTGTCCATTTTACGTTCGGTTACATTAGGTATTGCATAAGGTCTATAGCTAGTGACTGAGAGAGACTGGATGTGGAGCAAAGAAAGCTTTCTCCACTATTGGCACCTGGGCTGACACATGCATGAGCAATTACACATTCCAGAATTATGCACATGGACGCAACTCTTTTTATCCCTCTAATGCATTGTTTCTTAGTTCTGTCCTTCAGTTTTTTAACCCATCTTCTGTACTATTATGCAAGTTGCAGCGACCAGGGTAGCGTGAGTCACACACCGTACGATCGCACATGGCCAGACCCTTTGCGCGGCGAACAACAGGGTATGGAGACTCAATAGAGGCGTCAATTGATACCAAGAGCGCATAAGAACGGGCGGCTCGAGTACTCTAGCCGCCCGTTCTTATGCGCTCTTGTTGATACTCATTGATACTCGGACACTTAAGAAACGTTGCGCTCTTGTTGCGCGCGCACAGAGATCCAGCAGACACAAGAACTGTAGGATAGGTGCGCTAATGTTTGATAATCAACATACCTAAAATTCAACTCCAAACAGTCTTCTACCCGAGATTCAGCAAACGAAACATTACACCCGTTCTAGCACCTGTTCTCGGAAATAAATATTCTACTAGCGGACAAGTCTGATAACCATGTATTATATCATCGCTAGCCAAATTTTGTAACTGTTGCAGCATGGTATCGGCTCGTATGCAAAGTCAATGGAAGAGCAAGAACTATCGTCTTTCCTTTCCGGAAGAGGCGGAAAAAAGTTTTTGTGCATGGTCGTAGAGGCGAAAATTTATTCTCGGACTGCTATATTCTGGGACTGCTATATTCTGGGACTGCTATATTCTGGGATCCCAGACTTCAAAGGTCTAAGCGCGGTAACAACAGTGCAAGATCATCAGAGCGAGAAGGCCTGCAGGAGCTGGGATAGTTTTCGATACCCGAGACTATTGTAGTATGCGAGGATAGAAAATCACGTCCGAAAATACATTGCGCTGAAATCATGAGTCAACAGGCCTATAGTCCTCACGCGCATGCACTGCAGTAGTCCGCGCTGCAAGACTAGACTGTTCACTCAAACTGTTTACCGTCCAAAACCACAAAAACATAAGGAACAAGAACACAATAGAGTAGTTACGCTAACCTTCAGTTCTTGACTAGCAATTCTTCTCAAGAGGACCTCTAGTACCGAGAGTGACTGGACTTGGCATGTCGCAACTCGCTGCAAAGAACAACACTGTAGGTCCGCAGCCCAAATTTATCATCGATAGGATGTTCCAATCTATATACTGATTTACGGGCCGTAGCTTTTTGCTTCCGGCGCCGCAGCGACTAGTAATCATGCAGCGCACACCACCAATCCTGGCGCCACCTTATCACCATGGCAACCAGTGTAATTATTCCGCCCTCCTACATTGGAGCGTAGTAAACACATGATGGACTCGGTTCCAGATTCTACTGTCAGGGCAGTCGCTAGGAAACTGTAAGTGGAGAATTAAAGCTTATGTCGCTTTAGTGTGGGAGTGTGGAGCACAGTTATTACTGACGGAATGTAGGGAATCAATGTGTTGTTTACTTGTGTGATTACACCTCCAGGCGGTGTAAGCTGGATACCACCGATATAGCCACACGAAACCAATACTCATTTCCTCCCCAATCAGCTGGTTGTCTGAGAAAGCCATGGCTTCAAAATGACCTACACACCAGAGATTGTGTGGTTTTTAGCATAGTTTGGGGAGTGTACAATAAATTATGTATGTGAGGACCTGCTCATACCCCGACTACTCTTCAATCTGTGAGTACTACTTCACAGCCTGAAGCTGAAGTTGCAACACTGTAACTGCACAACAGTGCTGTGGTGCTACAGCTGGGGTCAATCTGTTGCAAGAGCAGTAAATCCGCATAATAGTAGTTTACGGATTCTTCTGTTTGGGGGGGTTACTGACTGTTCCATTAGTTTTGGAAACTAAATGAGCACTTTGCACAGTCCTCTCACTTGCCGAATATAGTTGCCATGAAAAGCCATAGAATGTTGGAATGAAACTGAAATTGACAGACTGTAAGATAATAAAGTTGAAAGATTGTGGAGAATAACATTAATTTTGTCAAAAGACAGGTCCTATTCTCATTCCCAGACCACAAAAGTGTGCCGAGCCTCGTTCCTACCCAGCATACTGTTGTCTCGTTCCCAGTCTCCTGACCAATTTAATTTTGTCCATACAGTACCAGTAGTATAGTACACAACAAGAGCTGGGGAGAAACCGGGGAATGAGGCTCAAGTGCACTAGTTTTAACATTCAGTTTTACTTACGTACCAGGTCTGGTTCATACGTAGCTAGTTTCAAGCCCAAGCTGTTTTCCTAAATATACGCAAGTTGCTTCTTAACCAAATGAGTTTGCCACTGAGCCAGTGTTAGGCTTGTGCTGCTCTGCTAAAAAGTCAATTGTGGATCTCCAAACCAGCAAGATGAATACATTCAATTTCAGTTCTGTGTGTATTTCTTGACCACACTGGTGGCTGTTAGTACAACAATTTTGTGTTGATGGACCTTTAACACAACCTGGATTACACTATTCTGACTACAGTTCTTCACCCTGCTTGTCTCTTGACTACTTTGCTTTGGATTGTATATATGTGTTTCAGGAGAGGGAGGAAGCCCTGGGATAGCTATCCCTTTCCAAAGGCCAGTTTCTTCTCTTCCTAGAATCTTGGCACCATCATCTCAAAACCAATTTTTGTATTTCAAAATGGCTTCAAAAGAGAATGTAAAAACCTCAGATTTTCTTGGGAAGGGATGGGAGGGTGCATGCACCATGACCTTCTAGCGATCTGTGTTTTCAAGAAGCTCAACCCTAATCCTACCCTCCCCCTTAAATTTAAAATCCTGTAGAAAACCTAAATGTCCCCTGACTAATTTGAATTTAACCCCTAAACTGCATGTCTTGCATTTAACCCCTGGACAGCATATCGCCTGACTACTTTGCATTTAGCCCCTAAACTGTACGTCTTGCATTCAACCCCTGGACAGCATATCGCCTGACTACTTTGCCCTAAACTGTATGTCTTCCATTTAACCCTTAGACAACATGTCTCTTGACTACTTTGCATTTAACCCTTGGACAGCATGGCTACTTGTCTCATCTCTGCTCTGGTCATCCCTAAAAACAATGCTTTACTTTAGCTTAAGCTACAAGGACCTTTTTGTGGCGAGACCAAATACCAATGATTATGCTACCTAACTACCTGTATATCTGACTCCCCATTTTCAATGTTTGTAGTAGAATGACTGCTAGAAATATGCCCTGTGAGCAATGCAAATCACTAAGCTATGTAATGTAGACTACATATATATTAAAACCATAAGCATTAGTGTGGTATGTATGACTCAATAGCCTGCCTTGATTGTGTTGACCAGACCCTCCTGCCTATTCATTAAGCTTGGGGGAAACTAGGGGTAGTGGGAGGATCTTGCTAGCAAGAGCGGTTGTAAGTGTATGGTTTTGTGTACACAGGAGACACTACATTGATGTTGAGAGGAGGGAGGATGGTTTTGACAGATCTGGGCCTCTAAATTCACTGGGAGAGTTCACCTCTACTCGTGGAGTAAGTCAAACTTCACACAAACACGCATTTTAGCTGACAAACACATTGACCGATACTATAGCTTTCCATAAAAGTTGCTACTACACATGTAGCTGAACTACAGTTGTGATGCATATACAAAGTGACACACTGTAATAGATAATGCATGGTAGCCTGGGATTTATGGTCAATAACCACCCGACTCCGAGGGTGGAGCCCGAGGACAAGGATGGTTATTGTAAACCATGAATCCAAGACTAGCATGCATTATGTGTTATATTCTCCAACCACCTATACAAGGAGTATATCGTGTTTATACTCCAAGTATAGGTAGAGTATATCCAATTTATACCACATTGAGACAGTAAACTATAACTTGATTTTGTGTAAACTATTCTGTACATCATGCAAGTTTTGTGCAAACTATTATTTTACAATTTTTACATAACAGGAGTGTATGCAATAGAAAATGCATGGTAGGCTGGGATTTATGGTCAAATATATCCCACCTAGTATAGTTTTGCCTATACAACAGGTGGGGGTTTACTGTGATAATTTCCCTCCCTGAGGGCTACAAGGGAAATTATGGCTCATAATTCCCTCTCCATGTATTTTTAGTTTACAGTCTACTACATTGTCATGCAGACTATAGTACAGATTTTACATCATTTTACTGTGACAGTAAATAGTGTTGAAGTTACTGTAAACACTTGCACATGTACAGATGTGTTTACAGTAATAACAACAAAGGACCAATCAGGTGGGATATATAATAATTATAGCACAGGTGGCCAGGGATTTATGGCTGTAGTAAACAAACCTCGTCCTCGGGCTACGCCCTCGGACTCGGTCTGTTTACTGCCATAAATCCCTGGCACTGTGCTATAACTATAGCTTACCACCCGACTCCGAGGGCAGAGCCTGAAGAGAAGGGTGGTTATTGTAAACCATAAATACCAGACTAACATGCATTTTGTGTTATATTCTCCAACCTGATTGGTCCTTGTTGTTATTAGTAAACACAAGGTAGCTTACACTATGTTATTAAACATGCAAGGTAGTTTACACTGTAAACAAGGTAGTGTATAGGAAACATCATTTCACAACTTCCTGTGGTATATGGAACAGAATCTACAACTTCCTGTCAGTATGCATTGAAAATCACAGGTATGTGCGGTACCTTTGTGGTGGGACTGTAGCCACTATACCAGGCAACCTCAGAGCTAGCTAGTGGAATCATGCAACTTGTCATGCATTGTTAGATTGTACGAAGCTAAAAACAAGTCGCCATAAGCAGTGTAAGACAATAAAACAAGCCTTCGTGGGACTACAAGTCACTAACAATAGCTTCTCATAGTTCCATTTCAGAGATATAATTTGTACTGGAGCTGTTGTATTGCAACGTGGCATTGGCATAAAATAATGGATGGTAAGACGGGAGAAATCCAGCTTTGTCCTTCTGCTCTACTATCTATGGTATTATTTTCCATGTAACGCGTAACACAGGTAAGGTCAAAGGGCATGCCGCGTTCAGTATGGACGTTAATGGCAGACTGATCACGTGAGTTAAGTGCATTTTCAATCCATATCCTTCTACTCTACTATCTATGATAATACCCACTGTTACCACAGAAACAAGGGTGATATACTCCACTGTTCATCCAATGAAATACTTAGAAAGTGATGTAGTGTGGTATAAAATTATAAATGTAATGTGGTATTAATATAATTATACCACATTACATCACTTTCTCATTGGAGGAACAGCAGAGTATAATGGGTTACACCACATTACATCATTTTCTAAGGGGGGGGAAACCAACTTCATTTTGAGTGAAATATATACATGTACATACAGAAGACGGACCCCAGAACTCAAGATAAACAAGTATAAAACTTGGGCTTGGCAAGGGCAAAAACTGCACAATATGAACTAGACAAAACATAAAAACAATGACCGGAGAAAAGCAATAATGTTATGTATGAACATTAACAGAATGGTTGAGTTGAGTTCCATAGTGGGTTGAGGCGAGCACAGAATATTCTGTGTGAAGCAGTTACTGCAGCTTTAGCTGCTGAATCAAGAAGGTGTGTGGCAGCTGACTTGGAGAGTGAAGAGACCTGCTGCCGTAGTGAGGAGCGAGTGTGTGGCAGCCAGTGGCCTAATGCACCAATTTCAACAGTCACTAGTTCAGATATCATTCCTTTTGTTTCTAGATCGCTCAAAGCATGCTGGTATATTTCCTTGCTCTCTTTTCTCGATCTTGCATTTTGGAGGCAGTCAGGTGAGTTATACGGAACAGTTAGTTCAATAAGGATGATTTCGCTAGCACTGACTATGACAATGTCCGGGCGGGCTGAGGTGTCCAGGATTTCAGCTGGGATGGTAGATGGGGGGTTATCAGTAACTCTCAATCCCGGTAGATCTGCGTATAGCCTTTCTCCTGGTTGGAGATACTCCCTTAGACCATTAGCCAAGATCTTCAAGGCACTGTCATGTCGCCAGGTATACCTTCCTTGTGTGAGAGATACAGGGCAACCATTTAATATGTGCTGGACAGTAGGCCATGGGTTGTTGCAGAGAGGGCACTTGGCATCTGGCCTTAATCTCCATCGTCGCAAGTTTAGAGGAGTGGGGAGCGTGTCTGACCCAGCCCTCAGCAGAAATGACAGCTGTCCAGCAGGCATTCCTTTCTGGATACGCTTCCAAACATTGTTCTGGGATTCTAGTTCTGTGATGTCGGTGAATTTGCTCTGGACTGTCAATTCACTAAGTTTGTCATTCCAGTGTTTGACACGACTTTCCCGATGGATACTTGTGCATTTACGTGACAGAGTTTTGGTGGTGATAGTGGATATGGAGTTCTTTGCCAGAGCCAAGAGCTGATTCACCTCAGAGGGTATGCGTTGACTTCTAGTGAAGCCCTGATCCAATAGCAACTCAGAGATTTCAGTGATCATTGGGTCCTTCGAGGTAAGGATAGAGGAGAGAAACGTTAATTTTGCTTTCGTACGATACTCTGAGATGGCTGGGATGTCAATAACATTGGGGTGGTGTATAACAGCATTTGTAACTCCTCTTGTGAGGCCGAGCCAGCTCTTGATCTTTCTGGTGCATTGAGACTGAACTTTCTTGATGCTTGAATCAGGTATCACATCTACTGATAAGACGAAGTGAAATGAGGGAATAAGGAATCTGCGAAGAATCCATAGTTTGTATTCCCCTCGAATGGGAGATGTGTCCAAGCTATCCAGCTTCTCCAGGAAGGAGATCATGAATCTCTTGCCTGACTCCTTAGTTGTTGCTGGCAGGGTTTGGCAAAGGGTGTGTCCTAGGAACTTAGTGGGACCTGTGGAGATGTTCCTAGTGGAACCATCCTTGAGTGAGAACGTTATATTGCTGAGCACTTTCTTGCCATTATAGACAAAGGACACACATTTAGAAGGCTTCAGTGTCAGATCAAGATCTGAACAGTGTTTGTCAATGATTTGTAAGGCAGTTGCATGGTCATTCATTGAGGAGGAGAAAACAGAGAGGTCGTCAGCGAATCCTTTTACTTTGTGTGTCTTGGAGTGTTTGGTACGTGTGGTGGTAACTGTAGAGGGGGGGTTAGAAAGATACCATTTGCCATTCCCTGGGGCTGAAAACCAATTAGTCTCGAAAAGGTTGAGTGTTTCCAGCATTCTCCCTTTACGATAAAGTACTGTTGCTGTGCCATCTGATGATACCGAGATGACTTTGGCTAGATACCAGCCTTGGGGTTCGTCTGAGTCGTCCTCGTCCCATTGGACATAAAGGTGTGAGTTCACCTTTGGAAGTTCTTGTGCGGTGGGGTCTGACAGTTTGAGTCGGAAGCCACAGGTTGAAAGCGACTGTGCAAGTTGGATGATGGGATTAAAGGTAATCAAGAATATCAGTGGTGACAGTGTGTCCCCCTGAAAGACTCCTTTGCTAATTGGGAAGCTAGGTGTTGACCAGTTCTTTGTAACTACTCGTGCAGTCAATTGAGAGTAGGCACTGGATATGTATGATCTCACTTCAAGTGGAAGCTGGATGTGAGCTAGCATATCATATATGAGCTGGTGTGGTACTGACCCAAAGGCATTCTTGAGGTCAAGAAAGGTGACTGAGAGAGGGAGGCCATTCTGAACAGCATTTTGGATTATGGCTGAAGTGGCAAAGATATGTTCCATTGTGCCATTAATGTTGGTCAAGAAACCTTTTTGGAGACTGGTATCTATGATATCATTGTCTCGAACGAAACGTTCCAGTCGGAGAGCCAGGATTTTGTTGAAGAGTTTGCCTATTGCTGAAGTCAGTGCTATAGGGCGAAAGTTCTCGGGATTGGACAGATCCTGATTTTTGGGGATAAGGGTAATCTTGGCCTGGCACCAGGATTCTGGAGCAGCATGATTTTCCAGTAAGATCTTTGAAAACAAGGTCGCCAGGAAGTGGTGGGCAGAGGGTAGCTTTTTCAGATGGTGGTAAGTAATCTCGTCTTCCCCTGGAGAAGAGTTAGAGGGGCGACTTTTCAGAACCTTTCTGATGGTACTAGGAGTAATGGCAGATAGGTCAAACTCGGTTGGCTCATCACGTTTGGTGATGGGCATAACTTGTTTCACCCACTCTGGAAGTGTCTGGTAAGTCTGATGACTGCTAGCAGTTGAATCTAAGAAATATGCGTAAGCTGTTTCAGCACTGAAGTCAGGTTCTGCATGGGTGTTTTTCCCAGAACAGCACTTCTTTGCATAGAGCCAGGGATTGTTTCTGAATGCTCTTTCGTGTTTACGGATGTTTGTGGAGTTCTCTAAGTTCCTCTTAGCTTTTAAAGCTTTGCTATATGCTCTACATGCATCATGAAAAGCACGTGGTGCATTTTTACGGTTTTTCCTGCAAACGGACAGTAGTTGCTCATTGGAGGAACAGCGAATGGGTTACACCACATTACATCACTTTCTGAGTATTTCATTGGAGGAACAGTGGAATATAACGGGTTACACCACATTACATCACTTTCTGAGTATTTCATTGGATGAACAGCGGAGTATCACGGGATGTACTCCTGTTATGGAAAAGTGTACAGTAATAGTTTGCACAAAACTTACGTGATGTACAGAATAGTTTACACAATACTGAGTTATAGTTGGGGCGAGCCTGAGCGAGCCCCACACCGCGTGACTGCATTATGCACGCGTGTGTGTATCGGCCGGCCGGCTATGCTTGGACCGACCACTTACCGTAAATTTTAAATGAGCGCATTCAAATATTTCATGAAGATCAATTATCGTGCGTGAAGCAGCCAGTGGAGGGCTACTGTTAGAGTGCAGCGTCGGGGACCCGGAGCGAAGACGACTGAAGTTGAAGCACACGTGGCATACCGTAGACTCTGGTTAATAAGTGCATGCGCTTATAAGTGTAAGTGGTAAGCAAATATGCGCCTAATAGAGGATATGCGCTAAATAAGGGATGTAAAGAAAGCTACGCCCTACAGGCGGCTTGACGACTCAGCGCTATGATGCAGTAGATCGTTAGACGGGGCGAGTATCAACGTAAAATCAGAATACTATATATATATAGACATATCAGAAAAATTCCGCCGTTCAACTCACTAGTGTGGGGCTCGCTCACGCTCGCCCCAATAATAGGTGGAAGTGTCCAGAGAAACCCACATGTTAAACAAACCATGACTTTTCCTTTATCACATAATTTGATCTTCATGTGCAAGTAGTAACTCACACGCCTGTTTTTGTATTTACTGCAGTAGATGTGTGTTCTTTGTGTTGGTAAATGTGTGGGTGACAGTCAAAATGATTATATTTAAATTTAAATGACCTCAGAGTGAAGGGAGGTTGGACATACTTATTACTTCACAAAGGATGCAGCAGTGATCTCCAGTTTATGATGGTTTCGCAGCATTCAATGACTAGTGGGCTAAGGTTGACTTAGCCATATATAATGCTAAAACCAACCTGAGTGCTATTTTCATGTAATTGACCTTGATTCTCATATGCAGGGTACCCTTTATTACAACAGTTTGCAAGATAAGCACCTGCAGCACTACTTCAGGAAACCACTGATTAGGAAACGTCTGGAGGACTTGAGAGTGGTACGTACACCGCAGATAGATTGATAGATTGATAGATAGATTGATAGATAGGTTGATTGATTGATTGATTGATTGATTGATTGATTGATTGGTTGATTGGTTGATTGATTGGTTGATTGGTTGATTGATTGGTTGATTGATTGATTGATTGATTGATTGATTGATTGATTGATTGGTTGATTGGTTGATTGATTGGTTGATTGATTGGTTGATTGATTGATTGGTTGATTGATTGATAGGTTGATCGATTGATTGGTTGATTGATTGATTGATTGATTGATAGGTAGATAGATAAGTAGATATGATTTTTGGTTTCTTCAATTCCAACCCGAATTTTTACATCAATTATGATATAATAGTATATGGCAGGTACTGATTCAGTAGTTTTCAGGTTGGTTGTCCATGAAAATTTTTGGAAACTGGCTGACACATACGCAAGAAGTTTTTCATGTGTTGTAGCAACATCCAAACCAGAGAACAGTTAGAATCTGCTCACCGATTGCCTCGCATATACTAAATTTTGTTGAATTTGGACCTAGGAACTCACAATGCAAGCAAAATACACCGGAAATGTTGCACATGCCAGTGTTCTCGCTAGGCCTATACCGAAGGGCACTGTGCCCTTTGGGGCCTCTAATGTGCCCTTTGGGTCTGCCCCAAAACCAACAATGTGCCCTTTGGGTCAGCCACAAAACAGACAATTTTCCTTTTGTATTCAGCAGCCACTTAAACTACTTGAACTTATGAAAACTGACAGGCCTCTGAAGTTAAGTGTGAACAGCTGATAGTTTATATATGTTACGCCACTTAGCAGCAGCAAACGCTCGCCACGAAGCTACAGCTCCGCGGCGAGAGCTTGGAGTGCCTAGCACGTCCCATCCGCGAGGCACGGTCGATAAAGACGATACCGCCGACTCGAGTGGCAAAGCGGTCGATGGTTCAGAACCTTGAGCGAAAGAGAGTGTCTTCTGGCCTGCTACCAACTTCGGTTTCTTCGCTTTGCCTTTGGGAGGCATGATCGACAACAGTACACGTGCAGCGAGCGTTCGGCGAATTGCGCAACAAGCAAAGCACGAGTTAAGGGGCGTGGCATAAATACGCAACGGCGCGGCGCGGCGTGCGCAAGATAGGGGGCGTGGTCATGAATTATTACTTGTGCCCTTTGGCCTGTAAATCCTGGCGAGAACACTGGCACATGCGTGAACAGATTTTAACTTTTTTTCACTGCAACCAACTTGAAAGCCTCAGTATATACCTGGACAGTGACACTGTATGAATGCTGGTGTCCAGATGTAACACAAGAAGCCTTATCGACTGGGTGGGTCAGTCTGATTTAATTTGATAAGGGAGGAGGAGATTAAGTTGTTAATTGTTACCAAGGACAGGGAATCTAATTAAAGGGACAAGGATCATGTTATATGGTGCATGCACCTTGTTATGTAGCACCTGTACCTATGCCTTTTAACCCCAGCATTTGTTGCTTAGTACTAGCAACAAACACTGGAGTTGCCACGTCTTGCAGCTCCATTTGAATAACGCACACTTGCACTGCACAATGTGGACTATAGTAACTACACAAACATGAGTCCTCCCTTGAAGAACTGTTTCTGTCAAAAGCCATGAAATACGTAACGTTCAAGCAGAACTGCAATTTGTGGTGCAGGTAGTGTATGCTTCCAGAAGTGTTAGACGGGTTTTGTGGTCACCACAGAAACTCCATTTGTCTTAGTGGTTTTGACCCACTGCTGTTGACAGCTCACTTTCTGTGTGTACCATGAATATTAATCGGGGGTGACTCGGCCCGGAAAGATTAGCAGCGTACTGTGATATGACATACAAAATTAGAGATGCTACAAGAACACTTTCTAAAGCAGATAACCACTGCTTGTCTGGACATGTTAGATCATGCATGTGTAAGACTAAGACAGCTGGAGAAACACTAAAGTTATAAGATATGAACATGGGGGTGATATTATAAGAACCAGCATTCGTTGCTAGCAGTACTAGTACGGTAGGAAGTCACTTATCCAAGCACACTGGGACCAAGGGGACCAAGGATGTTCAGATAACTGGATAATATTATGTTATTTGCAGAGTGCTTTCCATTTAATGCACAGCACAAAAGCTATGAATATCACTATTTTGTAGTGTTTTTGTGTGCTATGGGAGGAGCTACATAAGGAGTGGAATGATCACTGCATGCATGACCACTTGTATCGCCAGGCTGGAGATTGCAGTACCTTCACCCATTCTATTGAATAGTGATACTTAGAGTATAGCATTGTTACTTCCATGAATTTGATTGGTCCACAACAAGACTCTAAAAGCAATAGAGACTTGCTGGTGAGTCTCTCTTACGTTCAATAGTGACTTATCACCTAGGCAGGAAAATTGTTTATTACAAATAATATTTGTTTAGTATACAATACATGTTGTTTACAATGTCATGTAGAAATTGTTGCTACACTCTAAATAAGTTAAATGTTTCATCCAACAGGATCTACGTGATTTAGAAACTGTGCCCTCACTGCACTTGGGTGGCCACAACTTCAGGCCCTCAGATTTCTAAGTCGCATAGATCCTTTGGAATTAGCGTCTAACTAGCTATTGCGCATCATCGCTCTGCAGGCACACAGACTAACATCCCAGCCATTGTAACTATGTATACATACTTAGAATGATGCTAAAGTGCAAGTTTGAACCAGGGTCTCCTCTTCTACTTGGAGGCTAGATGACACAACTTTTTAACTAAGGGGATTTAGAACACTGTGGGGCAAGCCTGAGTGAGCAATACAGTTTATTTGGCTAGCTAAGGTTTCACCAATGCATTACCAGCATACAGACATCATAAACCTCGTTCTCAGGTCCTGGATATACCTGGGTTTGAGGCTGTGTGGAAGAGGCCCTGAAACAGCTGTGTGCAATTACACTCAGGCAGGCATCCATCCTGTTTGACTTGTGTGTACCTGCTGAGATCATGTGATTTTTCTGTTATGGTTCTGTAGGTTCCTGAAGGTGCTCTTGAAGACAGGCATGCCAAGGTAGAGTGAATAGTGGTTCTTGGGAAAATGGAATCATCTTGAAAATGTTATGGTGGCAGAGGATCCTGTATTTTCAATGTCGACAAACCTGGAATCCAAGCTGATGGAATTCTTTGTCTTGTTAAACGTTTAGCGCACAGTCAGTTTTGGGAGTCTTCAACCGTTCACTGTCCGTAAAATTGGGGATTTTCCCAGCTTCCTGTCGGCATTGGCATCCAATAATCAGTTTATAATTAAGTTAGTTAAGATGTGGCCTGGCGGAACCCCTCATGTGGTGGTCGGAACTTTGAAGATAAGCAGTGTCAGTAGCTGTGAGTAGTGCGTAATGCCTGCTTGTGAAAGCAAGCTTGTGTCTAGAAGCAGCAGAAAGGCCACAGTGGCCAAGACTGTACTCATTGGGTAGGCCCAGGTCTTGCAATCGTATGCCAAGCTTAGTAGGTGACCGTGGCCCGGTGCTTCAAGTGCTGGGCTGGGCTTTAACTAGAATGCACAATATATCGTTGGTACTACGCTGCAGTAGATAAGAAAGCTGAAGAGTGGTTGTGTGTGGAACAGAGCCATGAGTTGTTTAGCGACATAAGGGGGAGAGGTGGGGCTAGTAATGCTTGCTTCCACTCGTGAATGAGCCCCTCCTGTGTGAATTTTTTGAAATGTGCATTCATTTTGGTGCAGTCAAAGTTGTCCATTCCAAGAGTAGTGACAAACATGAGTCTAGCCTGACTTTGAGAGTAGCTCTGAACAAAAGCTGGCACAGACTGATTTGAGATACATTGGTACCTACAGTGAGCATGTAGATGCGTCCATTGAGTGGCAATTTTGAGTCATGAATATATTAATAAGCTACTAAAACCCTTTTTTAAAATTAGGCAAAGGAAGATTGCCCTAAACCAAACCCTAACCCTGAAACTAGGAGTAACCCTGGTCCTGACTGTAACCCAGGTTTATGTTTTCGTTAACCTCCGCCGAGAGACTTCCGCTGCCACCTTAAGAACCTGTATTGAAACGTATGTATTCAGAGCATTTTTGGTTAGAGGACCTTTAAGTCCTTGGTTGTATCCTCATGGCACAACTATAAGGACCTTATAAGGTCCTCTAACCAAAAAGGCATAAAGCCATTGATAACCAATTACGATACTAGCTCTAGTTTCTGAGTTATAGGAGCCATTCTTTGAAGCAGTTGAGCACTCACTTCCCACATATCCTCCTTCCCTCCCCAGAGCAAACACCATCGGCATTCCAGGTCAGTTGCAACCTATAATATACTACTGTCTAATATACCCCCCTCCTTCCTATGGTAATTTATATAACCTCATTCCAAGACCACTCCCATATATATCTATACAGTCTAGCCTCATTCCCAGGCCCTCATCCAGCTATTTGTTGCTAAAAAAACTGCAAGCAACAAAAAAAGTGGGTGGGGCCTAGGAACAAGCTAAGGCTAGTGATATTCAACCATCCCAACTACATGTAGTAGTACCCACTGTATATAGTGCACTATATTGGATAGCTCTGTTAGTCAACTAGTATATAGCTAACACAATGATAAGTTGTGCCCGGAGGTGCTACATACATCATTTTTCTTCCAGTATGCCACCTCAGGTTTCAGAAAGATGTCAGAATTCACGACTGGTAGACACTGCTGCCAAAATACTCATGGAAACTGTAAGTTCCACTCGTAACTGTACGTAGCTACCTGTACAAAGCCGTACTTGGATACACATGTACATGTCTAAGACCTGTGTACACACCTACACACTGACTGAGCCACAGTGCCAGTATGGAGAAAAGGAGCAAAAGTACAATTAAGTGCTTTATTGGGCACCTCTAGTTTTAGGATTGGCCTTTGCATAGTCAACTCATGCAATCTTTAGAGAAGAAAGCACAAAAGCGTACTGCCATGTACTACTGTGGATACACCTTGCAAATGTTAGTGGTTTACCATTTATGTACATGGTGCCAAGAGCAGGGTTAATTTGTACCCAGTCATGGAGCTGCATGATTGCACTAGTAATGAGGAAAATTAACGGTGTACGTACATTTGTTTTGGTACATGTGCCAGACTTTATTAAACACAGAACTTTGTAAGCTGGTTGTCGATGGAGGTAATGAGAAATGCTAATACTGAGCAGCTAATGAGCCGGCTTAAGTCTCGGTAGTTAAGTGTTAGCAACTCCTACTCATTACCTGTGTAGTGACATATATACTTAGACTGCAAAGCTCTGTAGATATTCACTGAGATGAAAGGACTTACAGGTGTTTTAGGCTACTTGGAGATGTGGTATGTTCTACAATTCATGATAGTGATATACCTGGCCTTCTGTCACTAGCTATATCCTTTCTCCCAACAGTCGAGTGCCCATGGAAACTACTCAAGTTTTCTGTCAGAGATACCCCCAGACCAACAGTCTCTTACCAGTGAATCTGGTAAGCTTCCAGCAAGTAACCACATAGTCCTAGACGGATGTGCAATCATTAGTGGATTATGTATGCCCCTGGATAACCATCAGTATTATGTTGTGCACTTAAGTTGCTTTGAATGCAATCAACGAGCCAAATCTCCCTTATGGCTGTGTTTGGTTGCCATTGTGTAAACTTCTGGGTGTGTAGTACAAGAACTTGGTGGTACTTCTGATGTGTACCTGTTAACCTTCCACGCACATGCACAGCAAGGGTTACAATACTTCGTTTGTCTGTCTGTCTGTCTGTATGTCTGTTACAACTAGCTTGACTCACCTGGCGGCTAAATCTCTGAAGTTTGGACACAGATAGGCTTCAAACCGAACGAGGATGTGTTTAAATTGAGCCGATTTCGCCAAGAACGTTTCGTTCAAGAGTTATGCTGCGATTCGTTTGCCACGGCGAGCGCTAGTCAGCCATATTCTAGTCTGAGAATGAGTTCACTCGCCTTGGTCTGGGATCCTGGCAGCATAACTCTTGAACGAAACGTTCCGTACATGCATGGTCAATACTGCTACAATATGTATGTACAGGCATGGTACATATCCAGGATTACCAGGAAGTGTCCCACAGATTCCCTACTCACTACACATGCTCACTACATTAGGGAGGGGTTTGTTGGGGCAAGGTAAAGGGATAGTAGGACAACTTGGGACACTGTTATCCTGTACGACTTTGTGTAGTCTCAGCTAGCTATCTAGTGTACCATCATACCACATGAATTTCCTTCGCCTACTTAGCTAGCTATGTCCTGTGACTCTGCGTTAATACTATGTGCCGAGGGTTAAGCACTTCAGTGCTATTCATTGTGTATGTGTTCATTGGCTGTGTGTGCTTGCTGTGTTCATTTGCAGTGTGTGTTTGCAGTGTGCTTGCATGCTTCTGTGTGATTGCCATGCATGCTTGCTTGTGTGTGGGCTCCATACTATAGCTATTTGAATGCAGTAGATCATCAATACTGTGGCCAATTGTTGCAGCAGAATGCTATATATATATCATGCAGGTCGCTCTACACCAACCCAGTCTACAGATACAAGGAAGAGGAAACCAAGCAACCAACCATCGGTAGGAATAATGTAGCCATGTAAATTGGGGGCTGGAATATTTACAGAATCCTATTGCAAACAGACAAGCACACAGGCTTAATGCGATTCAGCACCCATGTGAGACTTACTCAAGCTGGTTGCCAAAGCTTCCACAGTTGCTACTGTCCCTAGTACAGGGTCATATACATACATGATTTAGGCATGTAGTATAACATTTCCACTCCTCACTTCAGGTAACCTCACAAACACTCTCTGGCTCACTCCATGCTGCTGGTGGCAAGAGAGAGGGAAGTGGGTCCAGAGAAGAAACTCCTCCGCACCAAGCTGGCTCCACAGACACTGCTGAACCAGACATACATCTTCGAGCAGCTAACAGCAAGGCTAGATCACATCCCCCCTCGAGTGTCACTGTTACTCAGAGCCAGTCGCACTCAGCCTTCCCACAAAACACTCCTCACATACACGTCCAACCAAGGTCCCAGGCCGTCAATACACAGGGCTACCCAACACTTGCAACGCATCCTGCAGTAGAGATGTCTGCCTGGCCTCCTAGTTCATCCATACCCATGCCATACCCCCCACCTGGCAGCTCATCAGCAGCCTTTCCTCCTCCCCCGAACCCCAGTTTGGCCTTCCCTCCAGCCAACCAACACTTACTAGCCACCTACCCACCAGGAGCCACTGGTCTTCCCACCACCCAGCAATGGTCCCAGGGACCTCCTCCTAACTGCTCTCTAGCTCACCCAGCTAACTACCAGATCTCACAAAGTTCACCTGTGAATTTGGATCCTAATGTCCTCCACTCACATCCTGATGGCTTCACAACAGAAGGTACTGTGGCCTTAACTATGTTATTACTATAATAATTATGATAGTTTAGTGGCATAATTATACCAAGAGCACATAAGAATGGGCGGCTTGAGTAAGAGCGTGTAACTCCAATAGAAGCTCGTAGTCCAGTCAAAATTATTGGACTCTACTAAAAATAGAACACCTGGTCATGTGCTTAGCAACAATGGCTCATGTATACACGCAGCATGCACAGTACGTGTTACTATTTTTAGTACTAGCAGTAAATTCTGACCGGTTTCAAATTGTACGGAGTTACACGCTCTTACTCAAGCCACCCGTTCTTATGTGCTCTTGTTATACGTTAATTTTTTGAATGGATAATTTACAACTTAGTCTGCGCTTGTGAAATTAAAACCACAGCAAGCAGATCATCCTTATGCACTAATGTATTGCACTCATCACAGTAGCTAGTCTTCAACTGACAACTGAACATTTTGCACACAAAGCATGGGTGAGAAAACAGTGTGGCTTCTCTCCTGACAGAGTTCAGATGAGGGATGGTGGTTGTAACACAGTGATCAGAGCATGCTAACTCAAGCCAGGATGGCTGGATTCAATTCCCAGCGATGCCGGCTTTTCATTTTTCTCATAACATAATACGTCATTACTGTGTACTTTCTCACCCACACTAATGTCACGTTTTCTTCCAGAGCTGCAGGGGGGTTCTCGTAAGTCCAGGCAGAGTGTGCATGTGGAGAGTGTGGCGGTGTCTACAGCCACAAGCTGCGATGCCAGCACACAGACTCCTGTGGATGCTGAAACTCAGACTGAGAAGTCAGCAGTAAGTACATTTGTGTGAGCGTAGGCAGCTATACCCTTGGTTTCAAAGTCTTCTGGACTAAGGCTAAAGCAGCCATAGATGGGTAACTAGTACTTGTATAGTATCAGTACACAAACTTCAAGGGCAACTCCTATCCCAGTTTTGTCGCAAACACCATGTTGCTAAAATAGCCATCTATGTACTTGATTATTTAGCAGAGATTCTTTCTGGGAATTTCACAGAGCCGTTGCCATGCTCTTACCTCTATTGTCAGCATAGATACTAAGCTATAGCTGCACCATGACTATCTTTCCACCAATAAATTTGTAGAGTCAACTTTTGAGGTCAAATGTTTTGGCCACTATGCATTGGCCCCATCTCTGCAGCTCAGCAGAATCCCTCTCTGACTTCAAGTACACTGATGAGGGCCACTGCATGGTGGCCGAAATGTTTGATCTCAGAACTGTTTAGTTGGTGCGAGAGGGAAAAAAAACTGGCATCTTTCCACTAATACTTCCAGTTGATTACAAATACATATATAGGTCATCTGTGAAAATATTACTTTGTTAGCCTTGTTCCCAGGCCACATGGGCAAGTACATGGCTTGGAAATGAGGCTAATTGCTCTGTGAACTAACCATGGTGCTCTTCCATAGTTGGCCAGGGTTCAATCTGGGAAGGTGAAAAGAAGAAAAAGGAGAATGGGAAGCAAAATGGAGGAATGTTCCAGTATTCGGAGGACTCGTACTGAGGTAGGGTCAGAGAGGAGTTCTGCTGACCTGCAGAGACTACAAGTGGAGCCACATGGGACAACATCGGAGGAGCCTCAGGGACAGAAGGCAGTGTCACACGTCGAGACGTCAGGGGAGCCTCAGACACAGAGGGCAGTGTCTCACGTTGAGACGTCAGAGGAGCCTCAGGGACAGAAGGCAGTGTCTCACGTCGAGACGTCAGAGGAGCCTCAGACACAGAGGGCAGTGTCTCACGTTGAGACCTCAGAGGAGCCTCAGACACAGAGGGCAATGTCTCACGTTGAGACGTCAGAGGAGCCTCAGACACAGAAGGCAGTGTCTCACGTTGAGACCTCAGAGGAGCCTCAGACACAGAGGGCAGTGTCTCACGTCAAGACGTCAGAGGAGCCTCAGACACAGAGGGCAGTGTCTCACGTTGAGACGTCAGAGGAGCCTCAGACACAGAGGGCAGTGTCTCACGTTGAGACGTCAGAGGAGCCTCAGGGACAGAAGGCAGTGTCTCACGTCGAGACGTCAGAGGAGCCTCAGACACAGAGGGCAGTGTCTCACGTCGAGACGTCAGAGGAGCCTCAGACACAGAGGGCGTTGTCACACATTGAGGTGTCGGAGGGGAACTCTGGAAAGCAGGTGGAGTCACACAGCAAGGTCACATCAGATATTGAGTCTCCAACACAACAGGAAGAGTTACAAGATGAGAAGTCAGATGAGCCACAGAGACAAAGGATAAAGTCACAAGATGAAACCACATTGGAGAGGGGCTCTTCTGAGCTTCAGAGACGAAGATTGGAGTCACAAGATGAGACTGCATCAGTGGAGGTATCTGTTGAACAAGGAGAGGAGATAATATCAGAGGAGAATGCTGCTGAGCCACAGAAACAAAGGGTGGAGTCGCGAGAAGAGGCTGAAAGTGGCTCTGCTGAGCGGTTAGAACTACACAGTGAGCTAACATCAGAGAGAAATGCTCCTGAGCCACAGAGACAGAAGGTAGAGTCACGAGATGAGGCTGCATCAGTGGAGGTATCTGTGAAACAGGTGGAAGAGATCATGTCCGAGGGAGATTCTGCAGAGATACAGAGCCCAAGAGTGGAGTCGCGAGACGAGGCCACAGGTGGCTCTGCTGAACAGTTGGAGCTGCATGATGAGATAATGTCAGAAGAGAACGCTGCTGAGCCACAGAGACTAAGAATGGAGTCGCGAAATGAGAGTACATCAGAGGCAGGCTCTGTAGATCAGGTGGAGTTGCAAGATAAGGTCACATCAGAAGTGGTTGCTGTTGAGCCTCAGAAACAAAATCAGGTGAGTATCACTCATCTGTATACCTATGTCACCATTAGTATGAAATAATAGTGCCCAAACTCTTCCACACGTGCAAAGAGGGTCTTGTATTCTGAGGGACAATTCCTCACTAATAGATAGCAAATGATAACCTGTCAAGGCTGTAGCAGTCAGTTTGTGATGAGCGCACATGGGTGTGTTAGCACATGGGTTTGGGGCATGTACCTGTAGACTGACAAGTTAGATGCTCGGAAATTGTTTCTGGTGGTCATACTGGTACTGAAGTCCAAGGAAGGTTGATGAGGTGAAGAAGGAAGGTCTGTACATCAAGGCACCGAGTAGCCACAGCTATTAGCTAAGAGGCCATGAGTTCAATCATGCTAGCTTAGTACACTGTTTTATTTTTGCTGTTAAATGAGCGTGCATGGACAAATTAGTGATCACAGTATCCCCCCTCTGCTGATGTGCCTAGCATTAAGTGAGTAGTGGGTGGGTGTGGTTTAGTTGACAAAATATCAGTCCGACACTCACCACTCTGCTGGACCTTGTGCTGTACCTATGTCTGTACATCCAAACATGCTTTGATAAGACCTTGTATAACTTCTCCATAATACATTATGGATTGTTGTTGATTGTAATATTTGTATGTATGTTTGTTTGTTTGTATGTATGTCACAAGATGCAGGAGGACCAAGGCAAAGGTACTAACACTTCCGTGGACCTGACACAAGAGGAGGCACAGAATGACAACTTGGGTGGCAACAGTGAAAATGACACTGGCCAAGCCTGATTAATACCAGTACCAGCATGATATCATCATAACATCATTATTACACACCATGTTATAAATGTTTCCAGTATTGCACCGTATAATTATACAGTCATGTAAATTTCAGCATTGCATTCTGACATTAATAATGGTCTTAATTATGTGAACAAGCTGGAAGTGTTTGTTCTTGAGATAGGTGTTGGCTGGAGAACAAAGAAGTACCATTTTATACACTGCTGTCCATGCACACAGTAGACAAGAGTGGAAGGGAAAGGCCTGGTGGTAATGCTAATGTATACAGAGGATCGGAGGATGGGTCCCTGGCTAAAGGAACATATTTTATGCACAAGCAGTGCAAACATTCTGGACTGCAGTCTTGGATAGACGTAGGAAAAGTCTAAAGATCATTCCGCCATACCCCTCCCACCTCTGTCTACCTAGTCTCACAGTCATAATAAAACTTCACTGATCAGTCTGGATGGATGGGAAGACCTAACCTTCTCCATCATCATATCACAACCATGTATCGTCACTTGCAGTATGCATGAGAGTAGCATAGCAAAAGCCTAGTAAAAATTATCACGTGATATCAATGTAATAATTATTAAATAATTTAGCCTCCTACCCAGGGACATGGTGTCCTGCAAATAAGAATAGCACTGCAGCGTGATATAGCTACCTACAGTATCAATCAAAATAGCATACAGAATGGAACAGCCCAGCCAGGTGAAGCATGTTAATATGAGAGCAGATAATTTCACCAGACCTTCCAGCACTTCTCGTACCACAAGTGACAATGGTTGTAGTTGAGGGCTGGGAACAAGGCCAGGGAAACAGGCTAGCCTGCTCCCTTGCTATGCTACCAAACTCTCATCTCTCAGCATCACAAAGTGGATAAGAATGGATGAGACTGACGGCCTACAAGGAACACTACAATCTAGAAGTTGAGCAGATTATGCAGACAAATAACCCACCTCTTTCTCTCTGTCTTCCTCTCCTCCTTCTCCTGCTCCTCTCTCATCTGCCTCTTCCAGTGTTCCTCAGCTATCCTGTTCAGAACTGCAGTGGCGCGTGTGGTAAAATCGGGAGGAGCAACAACCTTGGTACCCAGGTGGGTGTCAACTCTGGTGAAAGAGATGGTAAGTAATCAATGTGAACTTCCAACTAAGTCACATATGCTGCACCCCCGGTTTTAGTATGGGATAGTTTCTTGACAATAGACAAGTCAATCCATGATCTAGCTTCATTCTCAGGTTGAGACAGGAGACATGGCTATGCTTGTCAGCATGATGCACAGTGGTAGGTGGGGAGCGGATGGGATGGTATGTAGCTAAGGTACAGTAGTGGGTGTGGGAGGTGGACGAGGAAGATGGGAGTGGTTGGTCTTACCGAGCCTGCCCTCTCTTGAGCGCTTTGGAGGTGCCCTTGGTCTTCTGTGGCATGACCTTCACTTGAGACTTCATGCTGGGAAACAGCAAAAGTGAAGAGAGAGTGTAAAATTCCCTTAGATGGAATGCACACCTCATTATTGCCTCTATCCGATTCTATCACCACTTGTTGCAAACTTCTGATTGCTAAGCAACAGACAGCAGACACAAACAAACCCATACGTATTGGAGGTTGGTTTCACTTCTACAGGAGCTGGAGTGACTGGGCGCAGGAAGAATTGTGCTAGGGTGTCAGCGATGTGGGCCATTAGAGGGGAGGAGAATGAGAGGTGCAGGTCTAGGGACAACAGGGGCCCATCCAGATCAGGGCATGCCTATAGGGGGAGAGAAACAGATGATGATGATAAGTAGCCTCACTCCAAGGCCAAATTTCAATCTAATGATTCAAGAACTGGGATGGAGATGATCTTGGGAATGAGGCTAGTACACAAGAGAGATCCTGAACAAGATGGAGAAGAGTGGCCAGATAGTGACTGATACACCATTTATCTACCATGCAATCTCTGGGTATGTTTCTTAATCTTTTGATAATGAGCAACATGCTAGCACATTTCTAATGTCAAGTAGAAATAGCCTAGCCTCGTTATAGCCGTGATGTCTACTGGGGTGCATACACCAGTACTAGGCCTTCTATGCATATTTTGTACCATAGTGCCAAATGTTGCACAAGGTTAAGTGAGTGAGAGTGTATATTCTCACGGAAGTACTGCACACCTGGGAGAGTTTGTACGCCTCCAACACCCTACTGTCTTTTTCGATGGAGTGTCTCTGCATGAGCTTGCTCCAGGACACATTGCTCATGCCGTCCTTCATGGGCAGTTTTCGGCATGTCCGACAGACCCTGGAGAGACCCAGTATTGCACAGTGGCGGACACTCCAGGAGGACAAATCTGGGGGAGGTGAATTGGTGCCATGGTGATACAGAGGAGAAGACGTTGATAGACATTTGTTAGCTTCATTCCCAGGCTCTCTCCCATGTGCAGAAAGAGACTGGAAACAAGGCTAGATATTTGTGTGTCCATTATAGAGAATCAATCCAGCTCAGATTTGGATTTGTACATGACTTTTATTTGGGAGTAATTTTGTGCCCAGACCCCTGGTCAGTGGTCTAGGAACAAGACTAGCTTGGGAGAGGGGGACACACACTCCTAGGGGCTACACTTTCACTCACCGCACTTGCTCAGTGTGCCTTCAGTTTCAAACTCTGACAGCTGAAGCAGCCCATACTCTTTTGTGACCCCTCCTAACTGCTCTGTCATGCACCCTCCCTCCAGTGCAATTCTCTGAATGTGTGAGGTTCTTCCATAGATCACAATTGCTGCCATATTGAGCACAAACGTGAGTGCTACCTCACTTGGCCAGTTTTCAAACTTTGATGCACTTTCTTCCCGAAATGCCACATTCTCTGTGCCCAGTGAGGGCGGTAAGGAGAAGGAGAACACACTATGTCTGTACAGAGTACTAGGGGGTACTTGACTACCCAAGATTCCGGCTCCTCCACTCAAGGCTGTAGTACTGTGCGTGTAGTGCGTGCAACGTGTCTCAATGTTTCGTCCTGGTACTGACACAGTGACAGTCTTCCCCATACATCTGTCTCCACCAGCCTGCTGATTGTGATCTTGTTTCACTTGCAAGTATTGAAATTGATTGTCAAGGAGCCCCACTCTGTGAAAGGATTCTTCCAGTGGCGATTCCATCTTCCCCTGGTCTGCTGATGCACCACTAGTCTCAAGTACATCACTCACAGATGCCTTATTCTCACCAGCTGCATCACTGCCATCTCTCCTCTCCTTTGAAAGCTCATTAGAAACAGCAGAAGAGCCTAAATTCTTGGAGCCCCTTCTGGTGGACTTGAACTCTGAAACAAGTGAGAACATCCCCGCAGACTTTGAAAGGCCCAGTTCTAGGCTGCTTGTGCTACCCAAATCGACACTTGTGTTGCTGCTACTGCCACTGGCTATGATGTCAGGTATCGTCTCATTCTCAATCAGGCTCTGTGTACCAACGCTACTCTCCAACAGTTCTTGTGAACCTACATCAACAAATTCTACGAATCCAGTGGGAACTTGAAGTAGGTTACGGCCAGCCTGATCTTTGCTGCCAGTTGACAATTCTGTTACAGTCTCAGCTAGGGTTGTCCATGTGGCTGTTTGCTCGTCTGTGATACCAGACTCCAAGTGGGGATCCTGGAACTCTGGCTGCATTCCAAGAATGTTCAAGGTGATGAGTCTCTTGGGGCTGCTTCCCTGTGACCCCTTTGCCTTGCTGGGCAGAGATGAGCCTTGCTCTGAAGTGGGTAGTTTGAATCTGGTGTCCTTGATTACAGGGTTTATGGGAGGAACGTTAGAGGTGGAGTGATAATCGATATCTGGTGTAAGACCTTCCATTAATCCGGAACTGGGGTCATGCTGTCTGGGAGACGGTTGTTGTGTGTCATGGGAGAGTTGGCCTTCCCTAGTGTGTGGTGTGCCCTTGCTGCCTCTTGCTAGTGAGTGGACAAAGTTGAGGACATTTATGTTAGCTTGGGAAGCTGTGCAGAGAATCTCCATTGCCAACATGCCTTCCATCCTGTGAAACAGAGAAGGGAGAAGGGAATGGTGGTGAGAGGTAGAGGGAGGGAGGGAGGGAGGGAGGGAGGGAGGAAAGGACGGAAGGAAATATGTATATTGAGAAACGGAGGGAGAGAAAAACAGAAAAAGAAAACACACACAGTTATGTTTTCTACTGTTAGCAGCCACAAAAACTAGTCAGAAATGACCTATGGGTAAAAAGGAGTGTTCCCTTCCACCTTACAAAAATAGATTTTCGCAGAAGTTGCCAGTACTATGCATGTTACACTGCATTAACACAACTCACTATAATGATCATGATCAACACAAGTTCAAACCTGCCTGCCAGCAGAGTGGCGACATTGTCAGCCACAGCTTTAAAACTGTACAGCCTGTGAATAAAGCTAGTAAAATAGCAGGTGCCAGGTCCTGCTTTCATTTTTACTGAGTATTTTCATTTTCCATTCTAGAATACAAAAATTCTAGGTAAATGTTTTTTTTAACTTTGGATGGCTGCCATTTGGACTGATAGGGCTAGGAGATAAATTAAAGATTATGCTCTGCAACATTTTCACTGCTCTCACCAGTTCTTTGTGTGGAAGCTGGTGGAGCAGTTATGGAAGTCCTCAATGGCTTCCTGCAGGGTCTCACAGCCCTGCCGGCTGCACTGCCACACATCCAGGGCATGCCAGAGAACTGCAGGGAGGCTGCCTCCACCGTGGCCACCAGGACTGGTGGTTCGGAGGGAAGAGGCTCCTCTCTGTGGAGGGGGAGGAGGGGTACAATGGTAGTCTTGTTCCACAACCCTACATCTGAGCAGATCTAGAGAGGGGCAATGAACTTCAGCAAATCCCTCATTCTTTATTAATTAATGAGGAATTTCAAACTTCAAATCACATTAAATGTGTGTTAATGTGTACACACCTCGTCCTGAGCTAGTGTGACTGGTACCCTTGTCTCCTTCTCCACACCCTCCCCCCTGGACACAGGCGAGGAGAAGACGCTAGTGGTGGGGTCATGCAGGGGCCTGCTGCACTGCTCACATACCAGCAGACCCTATGCAAGGGGAAAATCTTCAGTTGTGTGCTGTCTCCATTCTTACATTTTTTACAAGACTGGAGGCACTGCCAGGGGGAGGAATGAAATTATGTATGTACCAAGTAAGTGTATGTGTGTGCAATCTGCATAGTATGTCTTGAGTATGGCTTGGTTCAAGTGAGGGAACTAGCCCAGTTCCCAGACCTTTCCCCACCTCCAATTTTTGATCCTTGCAACAAGCCTGTCTAGAACAGCACCTCAATCTTGATATGATTGCCTGTAGCCAGTGCACATTTCACTAAGTTGAGCACACCATTCTAAAAAGGGCTCATCAAGAACATGGTGCAGACCCTACACTGTTTCATCCTTTGGTTTCCCACAAACAAATTAACCCTACACATTTGCTTCTCACTTGCAGTACCAAACTGTACAGTTTAAACTGCATAAAGTCCAGGAGCACACACGACACTTGCTCCCTCACTCACTCACTCACCACTTCAAGTGCTACTTTCCAGTGCAGCAATGCCTCAGGAATGTTTCTGTATACCCTCTCTCTGTTCTCAAATCCTGGAGGAAGAGGAGGGGGGGGGGGCAATATTCTAATATTCAAATGTTTCTATGAAATCCTAGCCTCGCTCCCAGGCCTTGTGCGTTTGTCGCTTGCAGTACGAAAGTCACGCAGAAGGCTTAGTCCATTTTATCACATGATGCTAATGAAATCCCACTTACCTTCTAGATCAAACTTCAACTGTCGAATTTGTTCTCTAGTGCAAATATCCTGCGGGATTTATTATAGGAACAAAACATGAGGCCACTAGCTTTTGCTAGGAGGTATGGACACAATGATCCTAGCTCCCCTCTTTAGAGAGTACAGCACATGAGGGAACAGGCTTGGCTCTTGGGAAACTCTCATAGCTCACTAGCAAGTACTGTACTAGCCTCGTACCCAGGCCGCGCGGCCTGGGTGCAAGGCTAGTACTGCACAGTCTACTTGGTTCTACTTGACTCTACCCCACTCTATCTTGCCTCTACCTGGTTCCACTTGACTGTCTATGTATTTTATTTGACCTCCTCTGATAAGCTAGACCCCTCTCTCCCTTCCCCCCTCCCCAATAAAAGCTTGGGAGCAAGACTAACCTGCACGGCTCCGGTAAGGTGGTGATGGAAGACCCTCAGGCTGACCAAGTAGAGGACCTGTGGGAGGGGGAGAGGGGGAAGTCAAGCAATGCAACACACACATGTACACACACATGCACACACACATGCGTGCACACACACACACACACACACACACACACACACAACACACACACACTCTCTCTCTCTCCCTGAGTCTACATAACAACTAATTACCAATCATATCATAGCCTACCTATGACATCATGAGATAAAGTCCGTCACATGTAGAAGAGAAAGAAGAGATCAACAAAAGAGAAGAATCTAGCAGCATCCTAAGAGATAAGTCATAGAAGTATACTTCTGGCATTGCTACTACTTTCATTTTGCTGGTCTGCAAACAAGTTCAAGTACTCATTTGATTCTCAGAGATTCAAGTTAAAGGTCAAATAGCTGTGACAGTCTATAGTCATTTAGCTACCATAAGACTGGTGACTCAAAGCATGTGTAAGATCGCATGTAGTGAGCCTACATGTTCCAAGCCCACATGCAGCATGTCCCAACTACCAGACTGAGCTGGACTCCATGTACATATGGGAGTGGCTCCGCCCTTTCTGTAGCCATCCACAGGTTTGGGAGTTTAAAGGAGCCGAAACCTGTGTTTGTGCGATGATCAGACTGGGAACTCCCCTGATGACCAGCAAATAAAACAGTAAATTTTAAAAGAAAGTAGCAAAACTGCATACTCACTCGATATCCATATAGCTAGGTACTATGTAGCTCAGCTTGATAGTACTCTGTACAGTATATCACACACAAACAAGCGCCTCCAAAGAAGAATAAGAGAAAAATCATTAATCTTGTTTTCACTGACTCAAATTGCAATGGACACATTCCCTGCCACCCTCCTTAACAGGAAGACTCTCAAACACACACATACTACACATGCAGTAAAGCCAATTATTTTGTGAAAATTTGCTGACTCTCCCATAGGAATAACTACAATTTTTGGGGGATTCGGATAAGCAAAGATTCAAATGAGGCGGTGACTTTCTACTATACAGCGATATCCCCATTACCTTCAGCAACAGTAGTTCTCCAGACCTGAGCATGTTCCCTGATATCACGTCACTCTTCAGCCACTGGTAGCACAGGCCAGCAATGTACAGCAAGCTATACACGTAGAGTGAGAGTCAATTTCAACTGCATGGCCTCCCAGAAGAGAGGAAGCTGAGAATGGCAGCCACCACGGCTTTGACTAGTCTGGGAAACCAGACCCACGCTTTAAGCTGCTTACAACTGCTCTCACATGCTTTGTTATTGAGTGGGTGTGGCCTAAAATTTCAGTAACATTCAGGCTTTCCAGAGCTCACACACTCTGGAAAAGAAAGTTGGTGGTTGTAGCTCAGTGGTTAGAACAGTGGACGCTCAAGCCGGGGGACCCTGGGATCAATTCCCAGTGACTAGTCAGTTTTCAAATATGTAGAAAAGCTTTACATATGAAGTGATCCAAAATTCACCCTGTGCTAAAATGGGCATGTTGCCTTTAACAAGCACATGCTATAGCTTCGGTTCCAGGCACTCTACTTTTCAAGCACCTAGCAATGGGGCTAGGACAATGGCTACCATGTACAAAAAAACAATCTAATGTGTATTATAGTGAGTTGAGATTAGCAAACCTTGGGATGTGTGCCAGAGAGAGAGGAGCGTGGTTCAGAGAACTAGCCAGCGTCAGCAATACCTCTGTGTGTGGAGGTGGGTGGGGAGGAGGGGAGGAAGGGAAGAGGGGGAGGAAGAAGAAGGAGGGGGGAGGAGGGGGGAGGAGGGGGGAGGGGGAGGGAGGTAGAGGGAGCGGGAGCGGAGGATGGAGAGAGGTGGGGTGGGGGGGAGGGGGAGAGAGGTGGAGGGAGCAGAGGATGGAGAGAGGTGGGGTGGGGGGGAGGGGGAGAGAGGTGGAGGGAGCAGAGGATGGAGAGAGGTGGGGTGGGGGGGGGGGGGGGGGGGGGGCAAAGAGTACATAATGAGCTGAGCTGCTACATGAGTCTGTACAATTCATGTCACAAAATATTAATAAGACTAGTATTTTTAGAGCAGTCAGTACTGGTATATCATTATCATGTCGGCAAACGATTGGGACACTAAATATAATATGCCATTGAGCTCTCTAGTTAGACGCCTATGGTTCTTGATCTTCAGTCAATGTGTGTCCTTGCCTTCCTGGTCGGGTCCACAGCATTGGCAGAGCAGAGTGAGCTCCAGCCATGCACTGGAGACGTCTGGGATGATGTCCACAAGATCCCCATGATGAGAAAGGGAGGAGGAAGAGGAGGAAGCGGAGTCACGACTAGGGTGGTACAAGCCAGCCTTGTACTAAAACAGTGGGAAAAGCACAAATAAATGGAGAAGCTAAAATTAATTATCATCACAGTGTAACAGATTATTGATATTAGAAGGATGTCTACTTGCCCACTTTAGCAAGCATGCTTTGTGCTTGATTACGTTACTTGGGCTCTGATGACATCATATGTAACTTATAAACTCAACATACCTGTAATTACCGTGACCTGTGGAAAATATGCCGAGGGGGATGAACTTAAGTGGCTCCTCAAAGAGGGGGGTGGGTGTATTTCGAGAGTTGTGATATTTCTCTGGAAAATATGTCCACGGCACCTCACATGCAGTTAGTCTAGCCCCAGCAGTAATGCCTCTTTTGTCATGCACTTGCTTATGCAATAACAGCAAGTGGCGTCTGCCTTCATTTGTTAGTCCCTCCCTGCACTGTGCTGCTTCTTCAGTGCTTCTTGCTTAACATAACAGCATGTAAAATAGGTGGACTTACTTGAGAAAAACACCCTTTGCAACAACCTCACTCAAAAATGGGGGGTGGGCTTATTTTCGAGAGTGAGCCTGAGATTATGGTATTAGTAGCAAATTGTTATAAATGTTTAACAATAATTGTTAATGTTTAACAAAATTGTTATAAATGTTTTGTTGTTGTGGCTTAACAAATTGTTATGGCTCAGTTTTCAAGTAACAAGTTTGTGGTATGACATCAACATTCATTGGGTAATAATAGTTTGTCATTTTGTGCATATGACCTCAATCATGTTATACTTACACTCAGAGTAAGAGTATTCAGAGAGAGTCAGACTCACCTTGGATTGTATGATTGATTCTAGAACAAGGTAGAGTTACTTATAGGTCACCAGTTGAAGTGTTTGCGACCAGGATCAATATTTTGAATCATGCTTGATCACATGATGGCTTCCTTACTAAGCTCTTGATTTACAATGGTTCAAAGGGCAGAATAGCCACTACACCTACCTTGATCTTTGCACTATACATCTGTGCATCATGAAATTGGGAGATTCACATGATAATTGAAATTTTCACCACAGATATAATTACCACTAGTTTGTTGCCTTCGGCATTGTTACTTGTTCTGTGCACTCATAACAGTACTTACAGACTGTGCATAACAAGTTTGTGATCTTATCCAGCTCTGTGCTACGGTGACATGTACCTATGCACATACTTCATACTCCGTATATAGGGGTTGCTGGTACCTTAGCATGTAACAGTGATCTCTTGACTACTGCATCCAGCTTATCACGATCACTCTCAGCAGTGTAGTTGTACTGCAGGGAGTGAAGAGAATGTTGCAGAGAACCTTGAGGGACATGCTGTACGCAGCCTTACACTGATGTACGAGGGGTAAGGAAATACTGAACAGATGGTATTGTCTTTAATGCATTACGATGCTTATATTTGTACTTGTAGGGGTAGGGAGGCCAAGAGCGATTCATTACCTTTGCAACAAAAGCCGGTGTTATTTCCGCTGCAGGCATATTCTTTGCAGTCCTGAGATTAATAGAAATGTAATTAAGCACATAGATGTACACATATATACTAGTTTCACAAGCCAACCCTTTGCCGAGAGATGGTCCACGCAACCACCAAACTGCCATTATGATAAAATGTTGCTGTGACCCTGTGTTCCTCATAGACTACATTGTTGTCATGGAGTAGCAACATGATTAGTACCTGACTTCACTATAGCATTCCATGTAACAAACTAGATCTAGCAATTGTTTGTTTGTGTATTTGTATTGTGTGTGTCTTGGAGGACTCCCAGGTAGACCAGCATTTTGCTGATGGGACATTTCCTGTTAAAAAATTCTATCTATCTATCTATCTATCTATCTATCTATCTATCTATCTATCTATCTATCTATCTATCTATCTATCTATCTATCTACCTATCTATCTATCTCATCAGTTGCAGGATGACTGTTAGGCTCCCGCACATTATGCTCCATTGCTATCCTATTATGCTATTCCTTTACCTGATAATTTTACCAATTATGCTCAGTTATCTTCCCCATTATGCCCAATGTGTACACAGCGTTTACGAGACAGTTCTGATCGCGTAGGAGCCTTGAGTCGGTCCAGCAATGATACAGTCAACTCGGAACATGTGGACTCCGCCTCCTTGGGCATACTACCCGAGCTCTGATATGAGCTGTTGCAAGAGTAAGACGTTGCGATCCTCGTGCTAGTAGTACCTAGCGTGAGCGGTATATTACGTATACTACAGTTACTTTACACGTGGGCATTGTTTAGTATTTCTTACTAGGTTCAAAGGTTAAATAATTATGTAAGTGTGTTGCGCTTACCTATTATGCTCAAGATTGTGCTTATGCTAATAGCTGCCTATTGTGCTTTAAATTATGCCAGCATAATGTGCGCATGTCTAATGACTGTTCCTCTTTCTGCAATGGGTGTGGCTTGTGAGACAACATGCACTACACACTGTCACACATTATTTCGTTACGTTATGTCCATAGCAATACACATCATTTCCACTCAAACCCCATGACATGTGCCACTTGCTTGAGTGGCAAAAAGCAACGGTTAACTGTCTTCAAATTGGTTTGCTAGTGCAAAAATGATTGACTAAATGATGCACAATATAGTATTTGTTCTGACTAAACACACAGTATACTTCATTTCTCAAAGACGCATTGTATCAAGTTAGTTGTTAGTCTCTCCAAAAAAATGTGAGGAGGGAAAGTACATCAAAAGTGATAATTGCACAGCAAAAATCGTATTTGTTTCTACACTTGAGGAGACTTGTTGATACTAGTGTAAGTCCTACATCCTGCAGTTTTGTGATTCAAGTACCGGAACACAACTAATTCGTGATGACTACAATACCGGAACAACCCCCACCCACCCTCTACATGTCTGACCATCCCGGACCCTGTGCACGTACTTCAATATTCGTCCAGCTTTCTGGTGCTTCTGGGCCAGAAGCTGTTCTGCTCTCGATAGAGACACAATCCCAAACTTGTGATCTACCGGCACTTTGACGATCGGCATTCTGGGTGCAGTGGGTAGACGGTCACAACTCAGATCTGCAGCATAACAGCCCCGGGATGTTACCATGGAAACAAATAATTGTTATAAAATCTTGAAATACCTTTTTCGTCACTTCCGCCCACATCGACCAACTGTCAACTAGCTGACTGACAGACTGTTGATGCCCTTGGCAAGGACGAGTACCAAGATCTCTAGGCCTTAGGAACCAAAAGAAAGTTATAATCATATTGGTGAGTTTCATTTGTCGCTTTGTGTAATGTACGTGTGTGTGTGTGTTGAGTCTTCTACTGGAATCAAGTTGCGTGCGCTCGTATCCTGATCGTAAAGTCTACACTACACGTTGCCGCCTCGGCGAAATCACTATGGCCGAGTTGGTGTTCACATGGGTGAACCAAACATTGAGGCAGTTTTAGTAGCGTTCAGTTTTTGTCACCTTGGGCAGTAAATTTACACCTAGTCTGAGTCGGAACGACTAGGTGTAAGTCGACTCCGACTAGGTGTAAGTTTTCAGACAATCATTTACACCACTGTGGAGAAACCAAGTTTGGTTCCCTCCCCCCCCCCCCCCCCAGACATGATTATTTAAGTCTGTGAGACAATCCGAGCGTTAAGTACCCAACATACACATCCTTTTTAGTTTTTACATTACCCCCCAGGACTTAATAACTTAACTGCACCCCAGGGGGTTAGCCCAAGGAAGATTAACGTTGTCCTTCAAAGCGTGACATGGCTTTATCCAGGCAAGTCCATAACTTAAATGTGTTACACTGGTGTTGGAACCTACCTAGTGGAGCATATACACATGAAGATAGTAAGTATATGTTGACTACTAAGGCCTAGTCTAGTAAGTCATAACTCAGCAACGTTGCTGTGCTAGTCATTCTCCGGGTTCGAGTGCTGAAGGTGCTTTGTTCCCAACATTCTCGGCATCCATTCCATCCACTGGCACTCATGCGTCCAGAAACGGCCAATAAACCGTCAGAGAGAAGTCTCTACGTCTTCACCCTCAAGAATGGTCTCTGAGACTGTGTGTAGAAGGCACCCACGCCCTGTGATCCGACATGCACAAGACGCAGGTTAGTCACTAATCTCATACCATTTTGGAGGCTACTTACTTGCCGTTTCACCGTCCTCCATTGCTATCTTTCAGCGCACACCAGGTGTACAACGTGACTTTCAGTGCAAAATGAAATTTGTCGTATTAAAAAATTATATTATGATGTGCAACAAGCAGCAATACGGCAATATTTTCAAGTATCGAAAGTAAGCGAAATACAGCACACAAGTGAAATGACTTGTACAGTAAGGGATTTATCATTCACCATTAACTAGTTAACCACACAGCTACAATTTGTATGTATGCATGTTGCATGTTTTAGGTCTCAAATTATCTCATCGGGTGCTTCCCCTGCACACAATGCAGACAGAGGGATCTTCTCAGGAAAGAGCACTCCTTATACACCATTTTAAAAGGTTCTTTTGAAGGCTGTGCAGCAGATAGACACGTTTGTTAGCATTACACCAGCAGTCTATTGCGCTCGTGACGTTTATCACTCATTCGATAACATCATTGATATGCACAAATAGAATAATGGTGATGAAGTAGCATCTAATGTTGACCCCCTCCCCCACTTACATTAAATTGGTAAACCACATTCCTTGGAAGAGGGAGGTAATCATAGACAATATATGTTATTTCAACCCTAACCCTATTACGTAAACAACTGGCATTCTGCCAACTGTAATTATGCTCTACTTGACTGCAGCAATGACCCAAGCAAAGAACAACAGCCAATGCATTCCTCTAAGGGCTGTTCACATCCTTATTTCTTGAATATCATTCAACAAACCAAATGACACCGTAGGACAGATTACCATTCACTGTTTTTCCTGGAGATTTTTACTGTATTTGCAGATCCATGACAACTGTGGATGTGGGTTTACTTTCAAATGACAATCTGTAATAGATAATGCAAGTAGCTTAACCGCCCGACTCCAAGGACAAAGCCTGAAGACAAGGGTGGTTAATGTAAACCATAAATCCTGTAGCATTATACGATCTCCAACCTGCTTGGTCCTCTTGTTGTTAGGGAACATCCAAGGTAGTTGCTGTAAACAAGGTACATGCAGTTAGTAGGAAACAACCTCCTGTGGTTCATAGAAGATAAAATACTCACCTGTAACTATAGAAACAGGGGTGAAGTGGATTATAGGCTAGTTCTGTCTCCGGTACTGTAATGTGGTGTAATCACAAAGCTGTCACAAAGAATGTTAAGTTGTGTGTCATGGTTTCTGTTGCTATTCAACCAGCCATTGCCTGATTTGCTGGTATGGAGGAGACCCCACATAGTGCAGTGATTGGCAATCTGCTAAGCCTTTATTGTATGTATTTAACTGTAACAGGCAAACAGACATACCCTATTACGTTTGAGACATTGCATGTTGACTGTTACCCTATTGTGTGTGTGTGCATGCATGTGAAAGTATTAATACTTTAGCGGTTATGCATCATTTGGGAATGTGACATGTCCCTCAGCCAATGTTTATTTTCTTCGTGTTCACTTCACCTCCACAGCAACTGCGTATGTAGCTGACTCTTCACATGGCCGCCATGAAACTCCCACACAAACCCACCTTCTTACTTCTCATTCTTGGATTGGTAGCGTGTGTATCGAGTCAGAACTGTTCCCCCCGGAAGAATGGCACACTGTACATTCAGGGATTTGTCCCTGGAGAAAACCCAGTGTATTCGTCACCCAATATTGTCCCAGCTGCAACCGTTGCTGTAAAGGAGATCAACTGTAACCAGAATCTACTGCCAAACTACCACATTGAGCTGAACTTCTCCAATACCAAGGTGAGTTGCCTGCCCTTGGGACCAGATGGCTACATTATAAAGGAAGTGTGAGTCAGAAGTGGTATGCATGTTATTTTGCCTCATCCTGTCAGGTTGCCTGTCAGGTTGTTGGTGTTATATCAACTGGTATTTCCCTAGTATTTTCCTGGTATAGGGTTGGTTTTGTTATTGCTGTTTCCTGATGGGTTGATTTACACTACCCTCCTCTCTTCCTCTCCTTTATCCTTTTTCTGTTTACCTCCTTCACAATTCCCCCTCTTACTTCTCTCCCCTCCTCTCCACTCTTCACCTCTTCCTTCATTCCATCCCCTTCCTTTTTCTCTCTCTTCTCTTCTCCTCTTCTTTCTCTCCCCTCTTATCCTTCTCTCTCCTGTCATGTCCTCTCCCCTCCTCTCCTCCCCTCTCCTTCCCTCTCCTCTCCTCCCCTCTCCTTCCTTCTCCTCCCCTCTCCTCCCCTCTCCTCTCCTCTCCTCCCCTCTCCTCTCCTCCCCTCTCCTCCCCTCCCCTCTTCCACACAGTGTGATGCCTCTGAAGCAACATGGCAGTTGATTCAGGCTGTCCTGAACCAGCCCACTAGAATCATGTTCCTCGGGGGAGGGTGTGCCCCCACCACTGAACCCCTTGCTGCACTCTCTGGGCGATTCTACAATATCTCACAGGTATGGTTATTAATACAAGTGCAGTTTATTAAGGATTGTTGTCACGCCTCCAGACACTCACCTGGTGTTCAAAACACATTTAAACCCTCTCCCCCACTGCATACAACACAAACTGGGGCAGAGGCTTGGGTAAAATGATATCTTGTTTGTGATAACTTGTACCGAATTCTTTGTGTTAAGGAAGGTTTCATTCTGCCCATATAAGGATGTTGGGTAGCATGAACTATACGGTTGGTTTCAGTTGCATGATTCAGAATGAAGTACACAATAGCCTTTCCTTCTCCTGTTATTACATCTACACACATGCAGCCCACACAACACACACATCACGTTTCATGTGCATACAGTATATGACACAAGTATTATGTACATGCATGCAGTACACATACGTACATGTACCATACATGCACACCCATACACACAATGCACACACACCACTCACATACACACATACACACTAAAACACACTACCTCACACTCTCCATACACACACCACACACATACACACTAAAACACACACCACACACATACACACTCAAACACACTACCTCACACTCTCCATACACACACTTTCATACACACATATGCCCGTACACATACAGATCTCGTATGGCTCGTCCTCCCCAACGCTCTCAGACCGAGACATGTTCCCCACATTCTTTCGTACCATCCCCTCAGAGACCCAGTCAAACAGTGCCCGCTTTGCCCTCATGCAACGTTATAACTGGACAAAAGTGGCCACACTGCATGAAACCCGAAACGTCTTCACCCTGGTTAGTTAGATTGTACTCAATATTTCATCTCCCACCACTCGTCATAGAAAAGCCACTGTACTAGTAATCAATGTAGCTTGTACAGTTGGCACATTCTATATTGAATCTTAAACTGTTTCAGATCCTATATGGCTGGATCATTTTGCAAGACAGTTAATGTTATTTTTGGGAATTAGTCCTATCAACGCATGCATGTACATATTCAGTAATTATGCATTATCCAATGGATATTTCTGCAACAGTATTTTCCTATTTCTGTGCTGTGCAATATCACTCTATGTTGTGCAGGTGTTATTACACAAGCCCTGGGGCTATACAATGTCCTAGCAAACATGACGTGCTTTAATTAGAATTGACATGTTCTAATTATCTGCAAGTTACCTAGTTAGTACACTTTGTGTGAGTAGAGACACACAACACTGTTATGGTAATAGGTAACAAAGTTTTCACTACACTTGTTAACATGCATATCACGGTTATTGCACTAGCTCTGCTGCATTTTCACTTATAGACACACTAACAACACACACTATATATATTTACACAAATAATGTGTACTTACAAACCCTCATCACTAGACGGTGGAAGACTTTCGTACACAGTACAACAGACTCTACAACACCTCCAACAATGGTGATAATGGTCAAGAGGAGGAACTGATCACCCGGAGTTTCACAGATGATCCTGAGATCCCACTGAGACAGATTAAGGTACGGAGAAAAATCAGAGCTAGGGTTAGTAGATGAGAGAGGGATAGGGGGGGGAGCACATATAAGGAGGAGAACAGTAGAGAAGACAAGGGGAGGGATGTTTGGGTAGGGGAAAGAGAGGTAACTGGAGAGAAGGGAAGGAGGGATCTGGAAGGAAGGGGTGTGGGGAGGAGGGAGGTGGCTGGAGCTCTAGCTATTAGGGGTGTTTGGGTAGGGGAAAGGGAGGTAGCTGGAGAGATGGGAAGGAGGGGTCTGGAAGGAAGGGGTGTGTGGGGAGGATGGAAGAAGAGGAGGGAGGTAGCTGAGCTGTATGTACCTCAATGTTGCTCTTCAGGGGAAGGATATTCGTATCATCATGGGGTTCTTCTATGAGGACAAAGCCGTCAATGTTCTCTGCCAGGTGAGGGAGTACACAAACATGTACATTCTGCCATGCACATGTAATGAAGTGAGAATTATGAAGAGTGTACAGTATGTGCATCTTCACAGAGGATAGTTTCACAGATCCACAAAAGACAATGTTGTTAGTGCAAGTAAAGCTAGTATCCTATTCTGTGTGTCTTCAACTTTCAGACTGTAGAAATCATGCACAGTACATTCAATGTACTTACATGTATGTCTTGATCTTTGGTGTGTTTCTGTGCAGGCGTACCACATGGGTCTGACCACTCAGAATCACCTCTGGATGTTCCCCGCCTGGTACAATGCAGGCTGGTGGAACACCAGTGTCGACGGGATGATGCCAGACAAGAATTGTACTCGAGAGCAAGTAAGGGACCAAACCTACCTCTTTTCCCTCTCCTCCTCTCACATGCACACAAGCATTCACACATGTGACCCCTTCCTCTTTGTCCAACATTCCCGCAGATGCAAGAAGCAGTCGCACTCTCCCTATTTCTGGACTCTTACAACTACGGCCTTGACCCCAACGCAACCACTGACACAGGCAGTGTAAGCTAATCAACTAAGCTAACAGACTTTCCCTGCATTTTCTTACAACTCATCCCCCCACTTCCCCCCCATCAGGACAATCAAACCTTTAGTCAGAAGTATCGTGAAGAACTCGATGTTTTCTTAAGGAGTACTCTGGCCAATCCAGAAGATCGAAACCCACATGCTTATCGGACATTCACCTATGATGCTGTCTATGCAATGGCGTTTGCGCTTAACAAATCAGAGAATGAACTACAGATGAACGGCCTCAGTTTGACTAATTTTAGTTACTCGGACAATGTCACTGTTGAAGAAAACACAACCATTTCAGATCTCATCTTTCAGCACATGAATGAAACTAACTTTCATGGTGTATCGGTGAGTATCCTGCATGTACAACTCATTAATGAAGTGATGGATGATCAACCATATCTTACTGAAATCGTCTCCTTGACAATGTACTACACCAAGCTATAGGAGTCCAAAAAAGCACCATTCTTTGTGTTTCTGAGTTGCGCTGGCAGTTATTTTTACCCTAGTTTTTATTCACTTTTTTTAAGTCTGTTGAGTGTTTTAGTCATGTCCTCTGTATCAAACCTTGTACAAGTGCCTAGACATAACTACACTAAAGTAAATCTGGTACCTCTAAATTAAACCTCCCTGCAGCGTGCAGTTGCACTTGTAGTTCAAACCTTGAGTCCTGATCCCTAGGCTGGGTGTTGTCACCTGAGACCATCATGCAGTACTCTTGTTCAGTCTGTGTGCTAACTCCAAATCATGATTACTGGTCACTTTGTTTTATTTCTAGGGCCATGTAAGGTTTGATGCCAACGGATCAAGAATTGGCCTCAATGCTATCTATCAGCTTAGTAAGTTGTTCATCCTTGACTCAGCAAACTCCTTATATGGCCTCATTCCCAGGCTCATGTGTCCTGGGAACAAGACTAACATACACGTGTGTAGTATATATGTATGCATAGCTAGGCTATGCATTGGGATGTATATCCTGTAGAGACTGCACTGAAGTGTACATAGCTGACCTGGAGCATACACGGTGTTGTACTGGATCACGAGCACATAATAACATAAAAAGGTGAAAGGAAAAGTTGGAGCGTGGAATGACCACACAATAGATTCAAATTTCCAAACTTACCCACGGTAGGCCTGTTACTATTTTTATCACTCACGCACATGTACGTATGGCAGGCAGTCGTCAGTGATGGCATCAGTGAGAAAGATCGCTGGGAGAGACAAGACACTGTCCATTAGTGCTGCAAATTTAAGATATATTTCTCAGCAGTCATCAAACCCAAAAAGCCAATTATCTTTCGCTACCACTGACGCCTGGAGGTCTCCTCACTTGGCTGCGAAGCCTGCATCCCAGCCCCAACGTAAATATTCCCATTTGTGAGACTCAGGCCTTGGTATTTACTTCTAGCTGTCGTCCTTTGTTAAGTTTGCGATTTGTGTTTCTGCACATGTATATGAGTGGTAAAAATAGTGACAGGCCTACTGTGGGTAAGTTTTAATCTTTTGCGTGGTCGTGTTATGCTTCAACTTTTCCTTCCTTATATCAGTATGCTCTCCTGACCAGATTCATACAGCAGTATTGTGCACTGAGCCTCATTGAGTGTCATTGTTGACAAAGGACCTTAGGGCAGGAAGTTGGTATCCTGAGATACAGTGATAGAAGACCTATGGCATTTTGATCCACCCTGCTACCTGCCATAAACAAGCCTTTCTGTGAACCTATGTACTACACTTGTTTGGTATCTGGCTGTGTTTGTCCCCAGGTACAACTGCCACTAGCTTTCATGTAACTGCACTTGTGAGGCTATATCTGAACCGCATTAGGTTTTCAGTAGAATATAGGAGATTGATGCATACCCTATGCCATCCCAATCGAGGCCATCATTAGAGCTTTGCTGAACTTTCAAGATTAATGTTGGTTCTGTGCATGAATATGCAATTGGGGTTACGCACTTGAAAATTGAGAATGGACTATATGCTTACTCCTATGCTGTTTTTTCCCCCTATATTGTACAGACAAAGGCACTGATGTGTTAATTGTATACCCTCATATAGGGGTTGGATAGATATCAGGTGTGCATTATTTGGAGTATGTGTTTGTGTTCAGGAAATGACACTGAGTCGGGTGAGCTGGAGCTGGTGCAGCTGGCGGTGCACAACCCCGGTGATGCTGACAGCGAGGGACTCTACAACTACACCCTCAACTTCATTCTGGAACCACAGTGGAAAGGTACGTTGTGTGATATCAGAGATCAAACAATATATACTGCATGGCCCTCTGTACATAGTGTTGTATGACTTAGAAGATTACCGTAGATCTGGAAATTTTCGTTGTAAAAATATTTTTGTGGTTTGCGTATACCACAAAAATAAAAAAAACGAAATATATTTTACAACAGATAATTATTACAGTCGACACATTTTCATACACACGGTTTCACAGCACAGCTAGCTAGTTATTTTGCGCGAGATGGCCTCTTCTTCGATACCCGCAGGTGGCCGTCATGGCAAACGCGTTACAACTTTCCTCTCAGTGTCCAATAAACCGTCTGTCTTTACTACCACAGTACGTGCCTACAGTGTTCTTCGGTTCTCTTTCCCACGCGAGTAGTTCGCCAACAGCTGCGTAGCAGCCACAAACACAGCAAACTGTTCGTACTCCACATTTTCTCGGCGTGCGTAGTCTCGTTCCAGATCACAAAACCTGGGAACGTAGGATCGATTTAATACCGTCAAAAATTTTTCGTGGGTATCCTAGACCACAAAAATATTTTTACATGAAATTTTGTAACACAAAAATTTCCAGATCTATGGTATTTTAAAGTGCTATATTGGTGAGCTTCTGTTCAAGATGAGACTCGCACTCGCTTTGTACATCTAGAATGCACGTGCTTTCCGGCAAGAGTAAACTCTTGTACCTACCTAGCCTTGTTCCCAGCCTCTCCCCGCTATGGAGGGAGAGAACCTGGTACATTTTATCATATGCATGGTGTCAAGAATTCAGCTTAGCTCATGAATCTTCTCTCAAAACACTACTAAGCACGTCTTTCTCTCTTCCAGCTATAGCGCTTCTGTGGCAGAGGGGCTGAACACTGCACATATTATGAATATACTGAGAACCCCTTAGCATGCTGTTCAGAACCTAACAACCCAGGTTCAACCCAGAATGTGGGTTGTGAAAAATTGGATTGTGACCTAGATTGCAATCCAGATTAGAGTGTTTGCATGAACCCATATTAGGACTCCCTAGTGTAAATAGATAGGAAGACTTGTGGTTGCCACTAAGAATTGTAATGAAAACCCCATGTCTCCCACCTCTACATGTACACATTTAGGTGATATGCCTCCGAAAGATCGGCGTACCCCCGTCAGAATGTTCCTGAACCGTGCCCTGATTTACGTATGTGATGTATTCACCGGGATTTCAATTCTTGTAGCCATTGTGCTACTCATCTTCAACATTGTCACGATACAGAAACCGTGAGTACTGAATGTCTACCTTGTACAGGTATATGTAGACAATTATGATTTGTTTTGTTTGACGATCGCTTTTGTCAAAGTTGTATGGTCAAAATGTCCTCCTTTGTCCTTCCTCTCCTCCCTTCTTCCTTCTCCTCCTACATGTACATGCACACACAAACCCCCGCATACACACACACATGCACACACGCACACATCTGCACACACACACGCGCACACACACACACACAGTCTGATCAAGGACTCTGCCCCCTTCATCAACATGATTGTGACTGTTGGCTGCATCCTGATGCTGATAGCATGTATCCTCCTTGGCGTTGACTCCGAGACTCCGCACACTGATGAGAGCAACAAGGAGTTTCGCTATGGTGCTATCTGCAATGTAAGTCCGTAACTGAATGTGGCCAATGAAAGAGTACTAGGTATACACATGTGCATATAATCTACATGCCTCATAGCCTCATACCTAGGCCGATCGTAGGAGAAACAGCCTGGTAACTTACCCGGGTTCAAACTGTATACGGATATGACATCAAGGAGATTACGGCTGCAAGTGATGAATATTGGATAATGCATGTGATATTTGATCGTAGCCAGTCGTTCCAAGTGCTAGCAGTATACAACGGGACAGGTACGGTATATTTGTTGCGAACCGATTGCAAACTTAACCACTTTGTAAACAGCCCACCTTTAAAAATCGGGCCGAACGGTTTGAAAGCTGGCCAAACGGCTTGGAAGCTGGCTGAATGGTTTACAAGCAGCCCGAACGGCATGCAAGGCTGGCCTAGCAATTTACTGAAGCATACAAGCAAGGCAGTCTCGCAAGCGAGACCCAACCAACGCCAGCGCGGATCGCATACTGAAAGCGATTTGCGCTGGCATTGGTTGGGTCTCACTTGCGAGACTAACAAGTAAAGCTAAGACAAACATGAAAATAAACTGACTAGCTTCGTTTCCAGTAGCTTTTGTCGCCACACATGAAAGACAGTTGACCATGCGCAAAAGGTGGTAAGCCATCCAGCACATGTGCAGGCCCATTTTTTTTGACCGCGCACGCCTGCTTATTGACCCACATTTTGACTTTGTGTAAACTGAACCGGTTTTAAATCTGCCCGACCAGCTTATAATCCGGTTGAACAGTTTAAAAACCGGTCAAAGGTTTGAAATCCAGCTGTAACGTATTCGTTATATTGTGATGCATTTATGACAAAATTGAAATTCTACAATTGTCGCATGAAGCATTCTGAAATCTGATTGGTACTGCCAACTCCAGGGCAGCGTAAGTCAACAGTTTGAACTTGCCAGGCCGTTGTTTTTTTTTAATGAGCAGCCTGGGTACGAGGTTGATCACTGGTGGTGAGCACTGCTACCTTTTCTTCGCACATGCTGAATCATGTACCCTGAAACAGTTTGACTGAATCACTCTTGGCAATGTTAGCACAGCTCCAGCTTAGCCTCATTCCCAGCCCCCTGCACACAATTGCCATGTTCATGTTCCAGACCGAGGGAGCCTGGGAATAAGGCTAGCTCTGGATTAAGTACATTAAGTACCTTTAGGTTTCACCTAAGTGCATGCAATTGGAATAGAGCCAAAGTACTTGATATTTTACTGTATTCATGAGCACTTGAACTATGGTATAATTACTGCAATATCTCCTAGCCTAGCTCTTTCTAACCCTCTCCACCCTTCAGGCAAGGCTATGGCTCCTGACTTTTGGGTTCACTCTCTCCTTTGGAGCTCTTTTTGCCAAGACCTGGCAGGTGTACCGAATCTATACCAACTCCAAGCTCAAGAACGAGGTAAACTGGGGTTTTTTTGTTTGTTTTTGATTGTATGATTTGTTTACCCCTTTGCTCTCTTCTTCCATCCCTCTCACCCTTCATTCTTATTCTCCTCCTGTTTCCCCTTCTTTCGTTTCTCTCCTCTTCTCCTACCTTCTCCTTTTTCTCTCTCCTGTTCTCCCAATCTCACCTCCTCGTTTCTTCCTCTTTGCCCCTCCTCCCTCTCTTCCTTTGCCCCCCTCAGCCTTTCAAGATGTGGAATTTCCTGATCATACTTGGTATTTTTCTACTGATCGATATCTTCTATATGTCTCTCTGGACCGGATTGTACCGCTTCCGCTGGAATGAAGAGCCACAGGATGTGAGTCAAAATGCTTTAGGCATCACAATTGAAGTACCAAGATAGTTGCTAAGCACAGCACAACTTGATCAGCACATTATGTCTCAGCCCTCTTTGTACGTAAGTATAAAATTTGTGTGTACCTAGTCTAAGATCTGGAAATTTTCGTTGTTTATGTCATTTTTGTGGTTTATGTAAAACCGTGAAAATACAAACAAATGCAATGAAACCGAGGGGTCTACAGATTTAGTAGATTCTGCGGAACCTATACGAAAAAAAACTCCCTAGCAATAGCTGCAGTTTAAATTCTCATCAGCTTCGTTCGATACTTTAACCGTTCTGCCAACAGGTAGCAATAGGAAAGCATACTAGCTGTTCACATTCTAGTCCGTAAGAGTGAGCTCTGCCTAGCTTCTACCCACCCAGAATTGAAAACACATTCATGTAACGTTTCTGCAGTAGCAACCTCATAGGCAATACTTCACATTGGCCAATCAAATTAGTATTTATTCAATCAGATTAAATTACAAAAACAATAGCACTGATGTGAACCCCTATGAATGTTTAATTGTACTTTCCATGATAGTTATAGTATGATTGAATTCTCTTCCTTCCCTCCTTTCACCCTCTCCTCTTCTCCCTACCTCCCTTCTTTCCCATTTCCCCTCACCACTTTAATCCTTGCACATACAGGACAATGATGGAGATCGAACCGTCATTTATGAACAGTGCGAGTGTGACAACTTTGGCTACCTCATCGGTGCCCTTTATGTATACAAGGGTCTTATTGTGATCTTTGGGCTCTTCCTTGCCTATGAGAGTCGCAACGTCAAGTACCACTACATTAATGACTCTCGCTTTGTTAGCATCTCAGTCTACATTGTCGTGATCCTGGTGGGGATTGGCGCCCCACTTAGTCTGGTGCTGGCAGTACACTTCTTCATTGATCCCGCCTATGGCCTTGCTGTGTTCATGATCATTGTGTCCTGCATGGCATGCCTTCTCATCATATACGTGCCTAAGGTAAGCACATACACACACCATGTGTGGTTGTTGTATGATCAGTATGGCCAGATATTAGTCAAGTGTGAGTACCATAAGCTCGCAACAATACACCCCCTTTGAGCAAACAATCCCCTTCACTTTTTAGTGTCACAGGCTATGAGCCCATACATACCTAATCATACCAGCAGTATCATATGGCAGAAGCCAGGTGCTTGAGCAGATTGAAGGCTCTTATGGGGCGGGGCTTCCATGGCCACCTCATAGAGTATGACATTGTGGTGTTGAAGCAGTATACTGCACTTGGGTGTCATCTATGGTCACCACATGCGTACACCATATTATGGAATCTTTTCTTCCTGCTGTCTCCCATCTCTCCCTTTGCCAACCTCTCCTCCTCCTCCTCCTCCCCCCAACTCTCGGGGCTTGTGATCACCTTTCAGTTTTACTACATGGCTAAAGGCCTGGACACCATGGTCCAGGATAACCCTCGGGAGGAGGTGACAGTCTCAGATGGACTGCAACTTGGCAGGTCCATTGCCGACCAGACTGATGCCAGGAATGGAGAGAATGAAGGCAACGACCAAACTGGCGAGGTATGTGCAAGTGTTACAACAGTACCTTGAGGCCTAATCATATCCTTCCTCAGTTCTTGCAAACTATGTACATATTTTTATGCAATAAGCACCTTCAAAATTAAACTGAAGTACATATACAAGCAAAAACTGTTCATGGTGTGGGTTCCTACCTCTAAATTAGATGTGATACAGTTAGCACTCTCTGAGGCTATTCTATGTAGACATACTGAGAACTAATGTACTTCTTGCAAGCCAGGTTAATTAGGGTGTGTCAAGCATAAGCTGAAGTATGCACTGCACATTCTACTTACATGCACCTAACTATGTGTTGTGGTTGGCATTAATTGGAAATGCAAAACATGCATGGATGTGATTCTATAATTTTGTATCATATCTCCCCTCTACAAGGACCGTGAGATGCAAGTATTGGACGAGGAAGAGGGGGTGGAAAATACCAATCTGAAGGAAACCCAGATGACTTCAGACAGAGACAGCGGGACTGGTGATGAAATCTTCTCCACAGAGTCCACAGTGAACGGGGGGGAGCAGCAGCAAGTCAACCCCACCCCTACTACCATGGAAAACAGCAGTAACACGAATGAACTTAAATGAACCAAGCACTGATATTTCATCAAATGAACAGACTGCGTACCATTATAGATAATAGGACTCCATAACTCCGTATATAAACAGTTACTATGACAAACACAACGTTGTTTAACTTTTTCTTCAATGATTTTTTTGTGTGTGTATGTGTGTGTTTGTGTGAGACACATGGCTTTTGATCATGTGCACACACTTCAAAAAAAATGTTAACTTACTAGCTATGTATACCTCCCCCCCCCCCCCCTCTGAATATCCACAGTTTCTTTTTAGTTTGCAGAATGTAATTATTCATCTTTGGCATAAGTACATGAACAGTTATGAGTGTCTTTGAACAATGAACCACATCTCCCTATTAAAAGCAGGCCTAGATGTGTACTGCGTCACCCAGGACATACTGCATGGGTTCAATCTTGTGCAGGAAGCGTACTTGATAGCAAGTGCTGACATGCATGCATCAGATCTGACCTGTCTTGTGTGCTATGCTGGGAACGTTACAGTGGCTTCACGGATGAAGACATTAGATCTACCATTGCAATGTAGCTGCAGCTCCCTCCAGGTTGGGATCAAGTATATATGTCACGTGCTGCATGATGTCAAATTGGCACACATACTATTGTATGTAGCTATACACCACATGCACAAAACAGACAACATTACAGTATCAAGTGAGTTCAGAGCCAAGTTAATCAAGAACAAATGCTTCATCCTCTGCCACATCCCACAAACCCTCCAGTGTCTGTCCTGGCCTCAGAAAAAATCCAAAGTCAAACAGCTTCATGTTTTTGTCCAGACCTCTCAGCTGGTCCACATCTTCTGCATCAAGCCGAACCTCTTGAGCTTCAAAATTCTCGATGAGATGTTGCTTCTTTGAGCTTTTCGGGACCACTGCTAGGCCCAGGTGAAGTGCATAGGCAATGCATATCTGTATAATGATGAGTGGCTGTGTACTAATTCTCATACCTCTTGCTATCATTGACCAGTATCGAAAGTACAGAGGGGGGGCCCTGGGAGATCTGGTCACATGCATGTGATGATGTCAGGTAGACAAAAGTTAGATACATTGGGGGTAGTGGCCAAATCATACAGCATCTATACCAGGGATGGATCAATGTGAACATGAAATTGCATCATGCACATGACTATATCTCCCAGGCTTTCCCCTGGGCCTCCACACTTGCACACTCAAGCAAGATAAAGACTGGAGATGGGAATCAGAATGACCACTTATGTGTATACGTATGCACAGATGTGGTACAATATACATATAGGCTATGTGGTAGATCACAACCTGGAAATAAGCCCTTTAAGAGAAAAATGTGTCAAGCAAGTATTTTGTAGTATGACTGTACTTATCCATAGAGTCATATCCTGAATGTCATCAGCTTGGTAAAAAATTTTTCATTTCTCATCTGAGAACTTGGAGAGTTGAAACTGCACATTATTGTTAGATACTCTGGTAGTGGTATGATCGTGTTCACTCACTTGTGCAGGTGTGGCCTTGTGCTTCGTGGCAATCTGGCCAATAATGGTGTCCTCAAGCACTTTGGGCTCACCCTCCTTCTTGAAATCCCCCGAGCGGCCTGAGGACCCCAGAGGTGCATATGCCTCAACAGCAATCCCTACAGTTCAATGAAAGATTATCCACATTCGGAAGATTTGTCATTCATTTTTGGAGTCCAACCTTACCTGGAGAAAGAAGGAGAACGGAAGGAGGTGAAAGATCGAGGAGGCAATAAAACCTTAATAACAGTGTAGCTATGACATTCAAAAAAATTACCTTTTGATTGGCAATACTTTCTCAACTTATTCTGTTGTAGATAAGGGTGGAACTCAACTGAAGGATAGAGGATAAACAAATCATGTAAGAGTGACTGTCTAAATTCCTGTCACAACAATGCCCCCACAAAGCACGCAAACTTTACCCAAGAAAATAACAGGACTAAGGCCATGCAATATACTGTACATGAAAGTGTAGTGTCCTGTGGACCCTGAAGGAAGTTGTACTAAAGAATTCTGCATTAACCACATAACTACTAACTATAATACACGCTAATAAAAATGCACCCTTTAAGGTACTTTATATAACTAAGATAACAAAAAATAAACAACAACATTGAGTGGCATGCACCAAAGAAGCAGCCTCACACTATCACATAACAGTATTACATCAGTACTAAACAATGCACACTGAAGTCTATATAGCCTCATTCCCAGGCCTACACTGCAATACAGGAAACAAGTGTAAGTCCTTCACCGTTTCATGCACATGCAAAGTCAGGTTACAAGCACAATGTTTTGTCTGTGAAAAAAAAAACTAACAGTAAATGCATGTAATGCGGGGGTTCATGAACACTTGTCTAATGAGAAGTTCAGACAGCTGTGTGTCTTAGTTCAGATTCTATCCCAAAACCATTAGTCTTGGATTATGGAGATGCACATGTTATAGAAACTAGGGTGCACACATGAGGGGGCAACATACTCTGGTTGACAGCAGGAACAATCTTTGCAGTCTTCAAGAGGTTTTCCAGCTTCTTAATGCTGAAGTTGGTCACACCGATGGACTTCACCAGACCCTGGTTGACCACAGCTTCCATAGCCTTAAATTGTGTGTGTGTGTGTGTGTGTGTGTATGTGTGTCCATTTGAGTTCTGGGGAGTTGGCTGAGCTAAAGCAACATTTCTGCAACATCACCAATGGCAATGCTAATGTGCAGGATCAATCTCAGCTGTTGCCTTCAGACATGCAGTTTGTTTTCCACCCCTCTGCCTAGTAAATCATATGAAATCATTCTAAGCATATTCTTCAAAAAGTTGGGATCCCAGTTAGGTTGTTTCTATGCATACATGCAGAACTAGGGTTTGGAGCAAGAGCTTGCATGTCCATGCCCCTTAAATGATAGCTACTAGTTCACCATTATAATGCAGCAACCCATTTACTAATCAATAGCTAATAGCTTTAGTATCATGTCCAGACCTGCCAAGTTTTAGCAAAACGTTCTGGATCATAAGCAGGTGCATCATCGCTGCTCAGTGTTGTCAGGGATGTGAACGGATGTACCTACACCAAACACAGAGTAACATAATCAAACTAGTACGCACACCACTGGAAAGTAAGCTCATTGCTATGGTAGAACATGCACAGTGCTAGAAAGTTACCATATAACTGACCTTTAAACTTTGTACCACCCCTTACACACCTTTGTAACTGCTTAGCAATGTGGAAAAAGTGATAGAAAGCTGTACAGAGGCCTAGGAATAATGCTTGGTACTTTTAACCTTGTTCTCAGGCCTCCTTACAAGGCTAACATAACACAGAGTGGTACACGTGACATCCATGTATATGTAGGCCATCCAGTTCGAATATGTGCAGCTGCATTGAGGGTAGTGTGTACCAAGTACTATGCACCTCAATTGAAGTTCTATGCCATTACCTGTAGACAATCCAGGTAGTCAAGCTTAAGGAGCTTTAAGTTCTCCCTCACATCCACCTCTACCTCCTCTGGAGCATGGCGTGCACTCCTGAGTTGACAGAGGAAGGTGGCTGCAGCATCATAGACATGTTCCAAAGTCTTTCACTTCAGCTTTTGTAAAACAGAGTTAGTAAAACTAAACAGTCACATGCAGTGACATGCCTGCAATGTCATAGTGATGCAAGTTGGTGCCACAGTATGCACTATAAATTACACACAATCATAATATTTTAGCTAGTTGGGCCTTGCCCTTTACCTGGCTTGACTACAACAGTCAGGACTCTGTATCTTATACATACTGAGAATGAGAAACTAGAACCATGTACATTCGGGTTTCCAATAAATATGTAGCCGTACTTTTTGGGGAGCAAACACGCAATCAAGACGCAGCAGACCTTCCACCTTGAGAGAAGCTTTCCTTGTGTATTTATGCATCTACTTCTCACTTGCAACTAATGGTAGAGAATTGATGTAGTCCTTTCTTAATTGCCTGCATTTAGAATGCAGTTGTACTGCATGCTGGCCCCCTGAAGTGAATATGTACTAAGCCATACCCCAGGAAAACAATCTGTACTGCAGCAGAACAATTCCCACTATCCCTGTCCACAAACCCAAGTTTCTCAGTGAAGAAGAGTTCTTCTCTTTTCACCACTCCCTCCCGAAACAACTTCTGCACTGCAACTCCAATATCTGCCTGGTTGTCATGGAATGCAGATACATCAAAATGGCGGTAGCCAGCACGGATAGCTGTTTCGATAACTGTACCCTCCATCATCCAGGTGCTATGAAATGCAAAACAAAACTATGCTAAAAGCTTTATCCAAGTAATATTTCCACACATTTTTGTAAATTCGCTTCCACACCTGGGAGAGGGTTCTGTCAGTTTGGAAGCTAGCTAGCCTCATTCCCATGCTATGTAGCCTTGTTCCCACATGACCTGGGAATGAGGCTAGAAGCTAGCTACAAAGTTTGTAGTGTATTATTATTAGCTGCATAAATGGTGTAAGCATACATGCATACAGACTACTATAGTGGATGAAATGCACAAAACAGGAACTCCTGTTTGAAATTCATTTGATGGATACTAGTAGGCTTAGTCTCACAAAGCCCAACTCTTTTTGTGTGTAAGAATCCTGCTTCATGAGACTATACTGTAATTCTATCCTAGTCTCGCAAGCCCGACCCACTTCCGCAAGAGAAGGGAAGGGTCTGGTGAACTGTGTATACAAGCCGTGTCCCACCGGAATGCAATTAGTTGGATGACGTAACCAGATTTCAAATAATGCACTCTTGAATTACCTGTTGCGGAGTAAGCACGCTCCCCGAAAAGTATAGTCGAAGTGTTTTTACAGCTTCTGCAGTAGCGGAAAAGATGTCCTAGCTCTCTTTCGCCGTTTTCAAGACTGCTATTGCTACTCAAACAGTGACGTAATGCGTCATGTGAAAAAATATTGCAATGTGATTGTACCGCACTGTACAGTGCGGCGGGACACGGCTTGTATACGCTGTTCACCAGACCCTCTCCCTTCTTTAGCGGAAGTGGGTCGGGCTTGCGAGACTAATTCCATCCATGGACCAAAATTTTGGTCTGGGGACTAATTTCCCAGGAAAAGTATTCCCCAAATCAAAGTTTCTGTAACTGATGAATACGTTATCTCACCCTAGCCCAAAGGCTGGCATGACAGCTCCATTGTTTAATGTCAGTGTCAAATTATTAGCCTGAAAGGAAGAGACGTAAGTTACTAAGATGATTGCTGCGGATGCTATTCAATCAACAGTGTATTAAAGTTAGTAGCTAGCATTGATTTGTGCTTGGCTGTTAGAATACAAAGCTAAACTTGCCATTGTTGAGTCGCAGTCACGATTAGCTGTGCGTTCACAACGAGGCTCGTTGTTAGTTAATTAGAATTAGTGGACCGCTATCATCATGTGACTTTGACGAAAGGTCATGGGTTATTATGGGTAATTCCAACGGCCTTTGTAAGACAGATGAAAAGCTTTTCGTGTCTTTACTTTTCTATTTTAACGGAAACATTCGTTTAAAAGTTGAAATGAACATCTGGAATGGCTTTTACCGTTCAAGTTAGTCATGGTAAGTGCTTTAAGCTAGAGGGATCAGTCTAGTTCAGAGTACCTCTTGCCTCCACCCAGGTTCAGACAAACACCAGATCGAACTCTCCGGCCTCAGTTCCACTGTAGATGAACTGAAAGCACTGCTCAAAGAAGCCACTGAAATTCCTTCTGACTCACAGAAAGTGATTTTCAAAGGTGTAGGTTAATTCCAACATGAATGTCAATTCTAGTTTCCAGACGGAAAAAAATCAGCACTTAAATCCCCCCCTCCACTTGTGGCGGAATTCACTCTGTCATGCTTTTACATTCACCTCAGAAAAGTTTATGCAACAATTTATTCAATGCTTTTAAACCCTACAAGAGACCCGTCACAAAGTAACTTGACTTGCTAAGTAAAGTCTCCCCAGGGGCAACTTACTTCGAAAATAAATCATCCCCCTTTGAAGTAATTTGCTCCCCGAACTCACACAAAGGATAGTTGATGTCAACCATGTACCAACATAGTCAGATTGCTAGCTGTCATGAAGTCCCATAGAAAAAGCATGCATACTGTACTAGTGCATTTTAGTCATGAGTCATGAAGAATCAAGAACGATTGCTGTGCCAGAATACAGAGGAGTGTATTACTACTATATGCTAGTATTGCAATTTTATCGACATAATTATCATTGCTTATTGACTGAGTTCTTAGGTAGAATACTCATTGCTTATCTCTTCAAAGACACTTTACTATGAAGTACGTTGCCAGACACTTCAAAGTAAGTTGTAACCAAAATAAATTGTCTCCCAAACACTCTACTTTGAACTTTTCCCTGCATGGACACTTAACTTCCAAGTAAGTTGTCCTCTGGACACTCCACTTCACCCATACAGTTTACTTTTTACACCCCAAGTGGAAAGGAAAAAATGAATGAATGAAAAGCCATAGAAGTGCACATGCATGTCCGATGTTTTACTGTTTCTTTCCGAGCTTGAGAGGACTTACTGGAATTTGACACCACAGCTAGATAATGTTATCATTGAAGTATCTTTGGCTAAAGAGCTATGGCTGAGAGGTAATCTACGGAGACTATACAGGGCCAAACATTTTTGCCATCACGAAATTGGACCTATGGTGACACAGGACTTTACAAACTAGCTATCTTAGCATGGAGGTACTTACGTTTGCTAAAGATGAGAGTATGCAATTTTTTTAAATAGCTGCTAACCTGAGTTATGATCAAAAATGTTGACACTTCAGTACCCACACACAAAAAAACAGACTTGCAGCTCTGGAGCTTTGTATAAAGGCTAATGTAGGTACATTGCTAACTACAACTTTCTGGTAGCAGACTACCGATATAGTACACCCTCACTGAGCTACAAGTCACTTTGAGCCTTCGGTGAAGTGCACACTTAGCTATAGCACATCCCATGCCTCCACAGCGTTTTTGATGGCAATGGCACTTCTTTACAACACCAACCAACATCTCTCAATAGGCTTTGTGTGGTGTTCTTAGCTCCCACACAACTCAGATATAGATGCCTACAATAGTAGCATGGCCATCTTCTGCCCAGCAAGTTGGCTGCCTATGTGAAGCTAGTGGGTTAGCTTAATGACTTATTTAAGGAAGGAAAAGCTGATTCACCTGCATTCAAGCCACCTGCATTCAAGTCACCATTTTCTTTCCACTTGGGGAGCAGTTAGCCTCAAAATTTTTTTTCAAATGTAGAAAAAAATTTTTCATTAAAAAACTGATCCCGTTGTGGCTACAAAGCGTATGCATGTGGCCCTCCCCAGCCCCTTCCTTGAACTACTCTGATCTATCTCATATATATTATATGCTATCCCATCACTTCATGCAGGGAAGACACTCCATGATGGCTCAAAGATGGTTGGTGAACTTGGAATGAAGCAAGGAAGCAAAGTTATGCTCCTAGGAAGAAAAGTATAGTTATGTACTTTATTTAGGACCCCCATAAAGTTAGTATGGATCCTCTTCGCATGTGTAGATATTTCCATACTGGGACTACACTTCTTAATCACTGTCCTTGTGTCCATTTGATGGCTGGTGCCTGCTGTTTTTTTTTGTTTGCAGTTCAGCCCAGAGCAGGAGATTATGATGAGCGAACTGAATGGGATATCAAAGACAGTGGATGGGATTGAGAAGAAAATGGAGGCAATCAATGAGGAGGTAGAAGGGATTGAGAAGGTAAAGGGGTGATACCAACACCAGTAGAGTGCTAAACATATAAACAATAGGTACTTGTGTTTCACAAATGGTGTGCTTCGTACTTGTCCTTCCCACCCAACAGTGTTTTGAATTTTACATGTATGTACATGTAAATTGGAAAGATGGAAATAATCCTGCAAACTGGCTTTTAGGGATTAACTCCTACTTGTACAATCTCCTACAGTCATTCTAATTTCATTGCTAGACCAACATTACCAAGTCTGCACTGATCAAAATGCACTCAGAGTAGAGTCCGTTGAGTTTTAAACTTAATCATCTACATTTAGTTTTGAGTGTAAATGTTGCAGCCATGCTCTCAAACTCTTGTTCTATCAAGATAGTGATAGCTCCCATGAGCCACTATTTATCAGGCATTACCTCTCCCAGTTAGCCTAGTTCTCAATCCTGTCTAAAAAATCAGGGCAACAAGGCCACTCTCTTCATCTTTTTGTCTGTCTGTCTGTCTGTTGGTCTGTTCCCTTATCCCCAGGGCTTCTTGCAGTCTGAACTAGTTTTGGAGGCTTGCCGGGGACTGGACAAGAGATGTGCAGCCTGTAGTGAAATGTTAATGCAGAACATGGAGAAAGTGGATGCATTGGTGAGTAACCATGTGGTCCATCATACTACATAGCTGGACACTAGGAACCAAATGTTGGCTTTTGTACATGAAGGCAGTAGAGTGAATCATGATTGGCCAGGTCTTGAAAGGTGTTCTTTTCTGTGCAATGTTTTGATTCAATGTTTTATTTTAGCACAGTCCATACCGTTTCACCCTATTGTTGTTACTGGCAATATGATATATTTATGTACTCTTTTTCAGAACATTCCAGCATCAGAGAAATTGGTCAGAGGGAAACGGAAATCAGCTATTCTTAAGATACAGGTACTATCAATGAAACAAATTATGCAGCAACAACAGCGGTGTGTTAATTGTAAAATTGGAAAGACGTTCATTTCAAGAAATCATTGTCCATAGGGTCTCTTGGGCAGGACTGATGAGCTGGCTAAAAGATTAGCAAAGTGCAGAACTGCAAATAGCAGCTAGAACAGTGAATATGTAACTGTTCTTCTTGTCTGTTAGTTACCATAGAATTTTATTATGTCACCTGTTGTCATAACGGGCTGTCTGGATGGATAAATGGATGGATGCACCACTGCAAGAATTACTCAGTTAAAATAACCTATTGAGTGATTATTCCAGTTTCAGTGCACTGACCCACCTTCTACAAAAGTATACCTCATGTTGTGACGAACGTGGAATGTTTTTAACGATTGCCATAACCATTTAGATTAGATATGAAAGCTGGGAGCTGTAATTCGGCCAAAGATACCCTTTAACCACCCATCTCAGCTTGGAATATTGGTTGCTCTAAGGGCTGGGAATGATATTAACCTTGGTACTGTAAGTAAACTTTCCAGTCCTTGAAGCAAAGTCATTTGTTGTACTCCATGCATGTGCTTTGCATTTGTCCGTAGGTGGCTGTCATGAGGATGCCTTTGTCATCTGGAGTTTGGAGTACTGCAACAATTGAAATTGCTATGAGGGTTGGAAATTTTACATACTGTAGGCCACAGACAAGGAAAAGAAACAATGCCTTTAGTGCTCGCCAGCTGTCCAGTGTTGTCCTTATGCTGTCAAGTCCTGTCCTTACAATGTCGAGTATTGTAATGTCTCATGGTGTCTCACGATGTCTCACAGTGTCCCACAATGTCTCACAATGTCTTATAATGTCTCATTGTGTCTCATGATGTCTCATAATGGCTTGTAGTGTCTCATGATATCTCGTAATGTCTCATTCTATCGCATAATATCTCAGCATGTCTCATGATGTCTCTACTGTTTCATGGTGTCTCATAATGTCTCATTGTGTCTCATGATGTCTCATGAAGTCTCAAGGTGTCTTGTAATGTCTAATAATGTCTTGTGGTGCCTCATGATGTCTCATATTGTCTTGTGGTGTCTCATGACGTCTCATCATGTCTCATAATGTCTTGTGGTGTTTCATGACATCTCATAATGTCTCAAAGTATCTCATAATGTCTCATGGTGTGGTTATGAGACATCATGGGACACCAAGAGACATTATGAGACACCATGAGACACCATTAAGAATTATGAGACATTATGCAACTTCATGAGACGTCATGATACACAATGAAACTTTATGAGACATCATGAGACATTATGAGACACCATGAGGCATTGTGTAGACATTATGAGACACCATCAGACACTATGAGATGTTATGAGACATTATTAGATACCACGAGAGAAAATATCAGACATCATAGGAAATCATGAGACTCTGTTACTGTTGATATGTTTCTACTTCTCTGTACTCTGATTCTACTCGACTCTACTATGGCTCGACTTGACTCTACTTCACTCTAGTATCTCTCGACTTGACTATTTCACTCTACTATAGTTGACATCACCCTACTTCACTTTATTTCACTGTACTATAGGAGTGATTCCAAAAGATAAAGAAGCAGCTTGTGTTTAGGATTGGTTTGTGCTATGAGTGACCACAATGTCCCAATAGTTGCTCTTTGCAGAAAATTGTGGTTGCTCTATTTCCTTTTACCATGGCTCTACATGACTCAGCTTCACTCTACCATGGTGCCATTTCACTCTACTTTACTCTACCATGGCCTATAATATGGTGGCTTTACTTGATTCTACTCCACTCTGCCATGGCTCTACTTGATACTACTTGTCTCTGCTTCACTGTACCATGGTTCTACTTGACTCAATTTTACTCAGCTATTGCTCTATTTTACCCAACTTCTCTCTACCATGGCTGTACTTGACTCAACCTGACCCTACTTGGTTCTTCCATAGCTCTATTTGACTCGGCTTAACTCTATTTTTCTACCATGGCTCTACTTCACTCATCTTGACTCTACTTCATTCTACCATGGGTCAACTTAACTCTTCTTGACTCTACTATGGCTCTACTTGACTGTACTTCATTCTACTATGGTTCTACTCTACCATAGCTCTACTTTAATCTACTTCACTCTACGATGGCTCTGCGTATGAAAAATGTCAAAAATGACACTTCCACATGTCAGGCGAGCCCCAATTATTTTCCATATACTGACATTATTATACCACAGAAGTTGTAAAAAGATGTTTCCTATAAGCTACCTGACAAACGGGAAAAATCTGTTTGGCACCAGGACACATGAGAGTAGAATCATGAAGTTGTCTTGCAGTACATGGTTGTCAGCTGGAGGTGGTAGTGGCATGCAGAGCATCACCTCTAAAAGACATGTGAAACCAACTCTGCCTCTTACTGCGTATGTCTTCCACTGCAAGAACTATTCAGTTATAGTATGGTTACTCCAGTCTCAGGATTTGTTTTAATTATGGACAGGACTGGAGAGTATAAAGCCAACACTTGACAGTGTAAGGACAAGACTGGACAGCATAAAGACAACACTGGACAGCTTATGGACATGAGTGGAGAGCATAAAGACAACACTTGACAGTGTAAGGACAAGACTGGACAGCATAAAGACAACACTGGACAGCTTATGGACATGAGTGGAGAGCATAAAGACAACACTGGACAGTGTAAGGACAAGACTGGACAGCATAAGGACAACACTGGACAGCTTATGGACATGAGTGGAGAGCATAAAGACAACACATGACAGTGTAAGGACAGGACTGGAGAGTATAAGGACAACACTGGACAGCTTATGGACAGGACTGGAGAGCATAAAGACAACACTTGACAGTGTAAGGACAAGACTGGACAGCATAAGGACAACACTGGACAGCTTATGGACATGAGTGGAGAGCATAAAGACAACACTGGACAGTGTAAGGACAAGACTGGACAGCATAAGGACAACACTGGACAGCTTATGGACATGAGTGGAGAGCATAAAGATAACACATGACAGTGTAAGGACAGGACTGGAGAGTATAAGGACAACACTGGACAGCTTATGGACAGGACTGGAGAGCATAAAGACAACACTTGACAGTGTAAGGACAAGACTGGACAGCATAAGGACAACACTGGACAGCTTATGGACATGAGTGGAGAGCATAAAGACAACACTGGACAGTGTAAGGACAAGACTGGACAGCATAAGGACAACACTGGACAGCTTATGGACATGAGTGGAGAGCATAAAGACAACACTTGACAGTGTAAGGACAAGACTGGACAGCGTAAGGACAACACTGGACAGCTTATGGACATGAGTGGAGAGCATAAAGACAACACTTGACAGTGTAAGGACAGGACTGGACAGCATAAGGACAACACTGGACAGCTTATGGACATGAGTGGAGAGCATACAGACAACACTGGACAGTGTAAGGACAGGACTGGAGAGTATAAGGACAACACTGGACAGCTTATGGACAGGACTGGAGAGCATAAAGACAACACTTGACAGCGTAAGGACAAGACTGGACAGCATAAGGACAACACTGGACAGCTTATGGACATGAGTGGAGAGCATAAAGACAACACTGGACAGTGTAAGGACAAGACTGGACAGCATAAGGACAACACTGGACAGCTTATGGACATGAGTGGAGAGCATAAAGACAACACTGGACAGCTTATGGACATGAGTGGAGAGCATAAAGACAACACTTGACAGTGTAAGGACAGGACTGGACAGCATAAGGACAACACTGGACAGCTTATGGACATGAGTGGAGAGCATAAAGACAACACTGGACAATGTAAGGACAGGACTGGAGAGTATAAGGACAACACTGGACAGCTTATGGACAGGACTGGAGAGCATAAAGACAACACTTGACAGTGTAAGGACAAGACTGGACAGCATAAGGACAACACTGGACAGCTTATGGACATGAGTGGAGAGCATAAAGACAACACAGGACAAGACTGGACAGCATAAGGACAACACTGGACAGCTTATGGACATGACTGGAGAGCATAAAGACAACACTTGACAGTGTAAGGACAAGACTGGACAGCATAAAGACAACACTGGACAGCTTATGGACATGAGTGGAGAGCATAAAGACAACACTTGACAGTGTAAGGACAAGACTGGACAGCTTATGGACAGGACTGGACAGCATAAAGACAAAACTGGACCGCGTAAGGACAAGACTGGACAGCATAAAAACAAGACTGGTGAATGTAAAGGCAAGACTGGACAGCATAAGAACAAGACTGGACAGCGTAAAGACATGACTGGTCAGCATAAGGTCAAGAATGGACAGCATAAGGACAAGACGACAGCATAAGGACAAGAGTGGACAGCATAAGGACAAGATTGCACAACAAAAGGACAGAACCGGACAGCATGAGGACAACACTACAGCATCAGGGGAAAATTGGACACAATAAGGACAAGACTGGACAGCATAATTAAGGACAGTGCAAAAACAGGACTGGACAGCATAATGACATAACTGGACGGCATAAGGACAACACTGGACAGCATAATGACAACACTGGACAGCATCAAGACAAAATTGGGCAGCATAAGGACAAGACTGGACAGCAGCATAAAGACAACATTGTACAGCGCAACAACAGGACTGAACAGCATAAGGACAAGCCTTGACAGCATACAGAAAAGACTGGAGAGCATAAGGACTAGACTGCTCAGTGTAAGGACAACACTGGACAGCATAAGGACAACACTGGACAGCATAAGAACTAGACTGGACAGCATAAGGACAACACTCGACAGCGTAAGGACAACACTGGACAGGATAAGGACACTGGACAGCATAAGGACACTGGACAGCATAAGGACAACACTCGACAGTGTAAGAACAGGACTGGACAACATAAAGAAAACACTGGACAACATATGGACATGAGTGGACAGCATAAAGACAAAACTAGACAGCTTATGGACATGAGTGGAGAGCATAAAGACAACACTGGACAGTGTAAGGACAAGACTGGACAGCATAAGGACAACACTGGACAGCTTATGGACATGACTGGAGAGCATAAAGACAACACTTGACAGTGTAAGGACAAGACTGGACAGCATAAAGACAACACTGGACAGCTTATGGACATGAGTGGAGAGCATAAAGACAACACTTGACAGTGTAAGGACAAGACTGGACAGCTTATGGACAGGACTGGACAGCATAAAGACAAAACTGGACCACGTAAGGACAAGACTGGACAGCATAAAAACAAGACTGGTGAATGTAAAGGCAAGACTGGACAGCATAAGGACAAGACTGGACAGCGTAAAGACATGACTGGTCAGCATAAGGTCAAGAATGGACAGCATAAGGACAAGACGACAGCATAAGGACAAGAGTGGACAGCATAAGGACAAGATTGCACAACAAAAGGACAGTACCAGACAGCATGAGGACAACACTACAGCATCAGGGGAAAATTGGACACAATAAGGACAAGACTGGACAGCATAATTAAGGACAGTGCAAAAACAGGACTGGACAGCATAATGACATAACTGGACGGCATAAGGACAACACTGGACAGCATAATGACAACACTGGACAGCATCAAGACAAAATTGGGCAGCATAAGGACAAGACTGGACAGCAGCATAAAGACAACATTGTACAGCGCAACAACAGGACTGAACAGCATAAGGACAAGCCTTGACAGCATACAGAAAAGACTGGAGAGCATAAGGACTAGACTGCTCAGTGTAAGGACAACACTGGACAGCATAAGGACAACACTGGACAGCATAAGAACTAGACTGGACAGCATAAGGACAACACTCGACAGCGTAAGGACAACACTGGACAGGATAAGGACACTGGACAGCATAAGGACAACACTCGACAGTGTAAGAACAGGACTGGACAACATAAAGAAAACACTGGAGAACATATGGACATGAGTGGACAGCATAAAGACAACATTGGACAGTGCAAAAACAGGACTGGACAGCATAATGACATAACTGGACGGCATAAGGACAGGAACGGACAGCATCAAGACAAAATTGGGCAGCATAAGGACAAGACTGGACAGCATAAAGACAACATTGTACAGCGCAACAACAGGACTGAACAGCATAAGGACAAGCCTTGACAGCATACAGAAAAGACTGGACAGCATAAGGACTAGACTGCTCAGTGTAAGGACAACACTGGACAGCATAAGGACAACACTCGACGGCGTAAGGACAACACTGGACAGGATAAGGACAACACTGGACAGCATAAGGATAACACTCGACAGTGTAAGAACAGGACTGGACAACATAAAGAAAACACTGAACAATATATGGACATGAGTGGACAGCATAAACACAAAACTAGACCGCGTACGGATAAGACTGGACAGCATAAGAACAAGACTGGACAGCGTAAGGACAAGACTGGACAGCATATGGACAAGAATGGACAGCATAAGGACAAGATTGCACAGCAAAGGACAGTACTGGACATCGTAAAGACAAGACTAGACAGCGTAAGTACAAGACTGGACAGCATAAGGACAAGAGGACAGGATTGGACAGCATAAGGACAGGACTGGACAACATAAGGACAACACTGGGCAGCATAAGGACAACACTGGACAGCAAAAGGACAAGAGTGGACAGCATTAATACAAGACTGGACAGCAGTACGACAAGACTAGACAGCATAAGAACAAGACTGGACACCATAACGACAAGAGTGGACTGCATTAGGACAAGACTGGACAGCATTAGGACAAGACTGGACAGCATTAGGACAAGACTGGACAGCATTAGGACAAGACTGGACAGCATAAGGACAAGAATGGACAGCATTAGGACAACATTGGACAGCATAAGGCCAAGAATTGACTGCATTAGGACAAGACTACACAGCATTAGGACAAGACAGTACAGCATAAGAACAGGAGAGGACAACATTAGGGCATGTCTGGGCAGCATTTGGATAAGACTGGACAGCATTAGAACAAGACTTGACGGCATTTGGACAAGACTGGAGAGCATAAGGACGAGAGAGGACACCATTAGGACAAGACTGAGCAGCATTACAACAAGACTGGAGAGCATTATGACAAGATTGGACAGCAAAAGGACAAGCGTGGACACCATTAGGACAAGACTGGACGCATTAAGACAAAACTGGACAGCATAAGGACAAGAGTGGACAGCATTAGGACAAGATTGGACAGCATTAGGTCAAGACTGTACAGCATTCGGACAAGACTGGACAATGTAAGGACAAGAGTGGACAGCATTAGTAAAAGCCTGGACAGCATATGGTCAAAGCTGGACAACATAAGGACATGAGTGGACAGCATTAGGACAAGACCAGACAGCATCAGGCCAAGAATGGACTGCATTAGGACAAGACTGGACAGGATTACGACAAGACTGGACAGCAAAGAGACAAGACTGTACAGCATTAGGACAAGACAGTACAGCATAAGAACAAGAGAGGACAACATTAGGGCATGACTGGACAGCATTTGGATAAGACTGGACAGCATTAGGACAAGACTAGACAACATGAGGACAAGTGTGGCCAGCTTTATGACGAGACTGGACAGCATTGGGACAAGACTGGGCAGCATTACGACAAGACTGGACAGCATTATGACAAGATTGGACACCATTAGGACAAGTGTGGACAGCATTAGGACAAGACTGGACAGCAAAATGACAACAGTGGACAGCATAAGGCCAAGACTTGACACCATTAGGACAAGACTGCCCAGCGTTAGGACAAACCTGGACAGGAAAGGACGAGACAGGACAGCATTAGGACAAGATTGGACAGTATTAGGACAAGACTTGACAGCATTAGGACAAGACACAACAGCATTAGGACAAGCCTGGACAGGATAAGTACAAGAAAGGACAGCATTAGGACAAGACTGGACACCAAACAAAAAGAGTGGACATCATTAGGACAAAACTGGACTGCATTAGGACAAGACTAGACAGCAGTAAGACAAGACTGGACACCGTAAGGACAAGTGTGGACAGCATTAGTACAAGCCTGGAGAGTATAAGGACAAGACTGGACGGCATTGGGACAAGACTGGACGGCATTGGGACAAGACAGGACAGCATTAAGTCAAGACTGGACAGCATAAGGACAAGAGTGGACAGCATTAGGACAAAACTGGACAGCATCAGGCCAATAATGGACTGCATTAGGACAAGACTGGACAATATTACAACAACACTGGACAGCATAAGGACAAGAGTGGACAGCATTAGGACAAGACAGGACAGCATAAGAACAAGAGAGGACAACATTAGGGCATGTCTGGACAGCATTTGCACAAGACTGAACGGCATTAGGACAAGACTAGACAACATGAGGACAAGTGTGGCCAGCTTTATGATGAGACTGGACAGCATTAGGACAATCGTGGACAGCATTAGGACAAGACCGGACAGCAAAATGACAAGAGTGGACAGCATTAGGACAAGACTGGAAAGTATTGGGACAAGACTACACAGCATAAGGACAAGGGTGGCCAGCTTTTGGACAAGTTAGGACAGCATTAGGACAGGACTGGGCATTATTAGGCAGGACAATATAAAGGCAACAGGGGACAGCATTACAAGAAGACTGGACAGCATTGGACAACACTGGACAGCATTAGGACAAGGCTGGACAGCATTAGGACAAGGCTAGACAGTATGAGGACAAGTGTGGCCAGCTTGAGGACAAGACTGGACAAGATTGGACGGCATTGGGACAAGACAGGACAGCATTAAGTCAAGACTGGACAGCATAAGGACAAGAGTTGACAGCATTAGGACAAAACTGGACAGCATCAGGCCAATAATGGACTGCATTAGGACAAGACTGGACAATATTACAACAACACTGGACAGCATAAGGACAAGAGTGGACAGCATTAGGACAAGACAGGACAGCATAAGAACAAGAGAGGACAACATTAGGGCATGTCTGGACAGCATTTGCACAAGACTGAACGGCATTAGGACAAGACTAGACAACATGAGGACAAGTGTGGCCAGCTTTATGATGAGACTGGACAGCATTAGGACAATCGTGGACAGCATTAGGACAAGACCGGACAGCAAAATGACAAGAGTGGACAGCATTAGGACAAGACTGGAAAGTATTGGGACAAGACTACACAGCATAAGGACAAGGGTGGCCAGCTTTTGGACAAGTTAGGACAGCATTAGGACAGGACTGGGCATTATTAGGCAGGACAATATAAAGGCAACAGGGGACAGCATTACAAGAAGACTGGACAGCATTGGACAACACTGGACAGCATTAGGACAAGGCTGGACAGCATTAGGACAAGGCTAGACAGTATGAGGACAAGTGTGGCCAGCTTGAGGACAAGACTGGACAAGATTGGACAGCATGAGGTCAAGTGTGGCCAGCTTTAGGACAAGACTGGACAGCATTAGGACAAGATTGGACAGTATTATACAAGACTGGACAGCATTTGGACAAGACTGGACAATATTAGGACAAGACTTGACAGCATTAGGACAAGACACGACAGCATTAAGACAAGACTGGACAGCATTAGGACAAGCCTGGACAGGATAATTACAAGAAAGGACAGCATTAGGACAAGACTAGACAGCAAAACAAAAAGAGTGGACAGCATTAAGACAAGACTCAACAGCATAAGGACAAGGGTGGCCAGCATTTGGACAAGACACGACAGCATTAAGACAAGACTGGACAGCATTAGGACAAGCCTGGACAGGATAAGTACAAGAAAGGACAGCATTAGGACAAGACTGGACAGCAAAACAAAAACAGTGGACAGCATTAAGACAAGACTCGACAGCATAAGGACAAGGGTGGCCAGCATTTGGACAAGACACGACAGCATTAAGACAAGACTGGACAGCATTAGGACAAGCCTGGACAGGATAAGTACAAGAAAAGACAGCATTAGGACAAGACTGGACAGCAAAACAAAAAGAGTGGACAGCATTAAGACAAGACTCGACAGCATAAGGACAAGGGTGGCCAGCATTTGGACAAGAGAGGACAGCATTAGGACAGGACTGGGCAGGATTATTACAAGATTGGACAGCAAAAGGGAGAGAGTGGGCAGGATTAGGACAACACTGGACAGCATTTATTACAGAACTGGACAGTGTAAGGACCATACTGGAGTGCATAAAGACAACACTCCATGGCATAAGGACAACACTGGACAGAATAAGAACAGCACTGGACAGCGTAAGGACTGGAATTGACAGCAGAAGGGCCACACTGGACAGCATGAAGACAAGACAGGACAGCATAAGGACAATTCTAAGACTCCATGAGACTATATCATAAGACACCATGAGACACCATGAGACTACATCATAAGACACCATGAGACATAATGAGACATCATAAGACACCACGAGACACCATGAGACATCATAAGACACCATGAGACACCATGAGACATCATAAGACACCATGAGACACCATGAGACATCATAAGACACCATGAGGCATAATGAGACATCATAAGACACCATGAGACACCATGAGACATCATAAGACACCATGAGACACCATGAGACATCATAAGACACCATGAGACACCATGAGACTACATCATAAGACACCATGAGACTCCATGAGACATCATAAGACACCATGAGACACCATGAAACTACATCATAAGACACCATGAAACTACATCATAAGACACCATGAGACACCATGAGACTACATCATAAGACACCATGAGACATAATGAGACATCATAAGACACCACGAGACACCATGAGACATCATAAGACACCATGAGACACCATGAGACATCATAAGACACCATGAGACACCATGAGACATCATAAGACACCATGAGGCATAATGAGACATCATAAGACACCATGAGACACCATGAGACATCATAAGACACCATGAGACACCATGAGACATCATAAGACACCATGAGACACCATGAGACTACATCATAAGACACCATGAGACTCCATGAGACATCATAAGACACCATGAGACACCATGAAACTACATCATAAGACACCATGAAACTACATCATAAGACACCATGAGACACAATGATGCAAATTAAGACTTCATGTGACATCATAAGCCACCATGTACCACCATGAGACTCCATGAAACATTATAAGACAGCATGAGACTACATCATAAGACACCATGAGACACCATGAGACATATTAAGACTCCATGAGACATCATAAGACACCGTGAGACATCATAAGACACCATGAGGCATCATAAGACACACCATGAGACACCATGAGACTACATAAGACACCATGAGACATATTAAGATTCCATGAGACATCATAAGACACAATGAGACACCATGAGACTCCATGAGACATTATATGACACCATGAGACTACATCCTAAGACACCATGAGACACCATGAGACATAATAAGATTCCATGAGACATCATAAGACACCATGAGACATATTAAGACTCCAGGAGACATCATAAGACACCCTGAGACACCATGAGACTCCCTGAGACATTATAAGACACCATGAGACACCATGAGACTACATCATAAGACACCATGAGACATCATAAGACACCATGAGACTACATCCTAAGACACCATGAGACACCATGAGACACCATGAGACATAATAAGATTCCATGAGACATCATAAGACACCATGAGACATATTAAGACTCCATGAGACATCATAAGGCACCCTGAGACACCATGAGACTCCATGAGACATTATAAGACACCATGAGACACCATGAGACTACACCATGACACCATGAGACTACACCATGACACCATGAGACTACATCATAATACACCATGAGACACCATGAGTCATATTAAGACTCCATGAGGCATCATAAGACACGTACCATGAGACACCATGAGACATAAGACACCATGAGACACCATGAGACATCATAAGACACCTTGTGCCATAGTGCGTGGGAAGATCAAAGGCGCCGGTGTGCCAATATATGCCATATGGCACTGCCCGCTAGGGCTTCCCAGTGCCATATGAGAATAGTGGCACACCGGCGTCTTTGATCTCCCACGCACTTAATGAGATATTGGCACTGGGAATCCCTAGGTACAGTCGTTGGGCCAGCGGCCCAAATAATTGGATTTTAACTTCAGTAGCGGAAGTCTACGGAGTGTGGAATTTGGCCACTAATTATCATGGCGCTTACTTCCTGTCTTTTCTACAGACCAGCTCTCTCCTCCAGGCACCGATTCAAGCCGGACTTGCGCCAGATTGTGTAGAAGAGACTTTGTACTTCACAAATATCTACTTTTTATAAGCGATATACGCAAATGACTGGCGTACGAGCGCCATCTGTCGACCTACCTGCCGAGCGATCGCGATAGGCGGTACTACTCTAAGCGGTTACAATTTGTTTCGCCCCATGCAACCAGGCCGACCTATATATCGCCGGATAGCCCGCAGAAAATGCTACAAAATATGCAAAAACCAGCCGTTTCTACCGGGTAGTTTTTGCGCTATAGACGCTTTTATTTGTAGGTAATTGCCACCTGTTTTAGCCACGCGGGAGCTCAGATCAATGGAAATTTCGAGGCAAACAGAGACAGAGCAGCCCGTGTTGCGATTTGTGAACCAGCAAACTTCTGTCTAAGCATGTGCAAACTGCTGGATGGCTCAGAGAGCCTGCAGACAGGTTTGACTTCTGAGTGTACTTGCATATTTGGCATGCCATCCTGAGAGGCACTAAATTGGGATAGTCTGTGCATGAGTGTGGTAGTGAAACATTTCTTCAGCAGATTTGGCTTCAGTATGACCATCAGAACAGCCAGTTTCTGAATGCCATACTAGTAAGGGTATATAAACTTGTTGTATACATGCAGTCTCTGAGCATCCCAGAAGCAGCAACTCTGTGATATGCTGGGGCCGAGAGTTGTCAAGCACTTTTGGCTAGGGCGTGGCACACACATGAGAAATCCGGTGATTTATGCTAAGTCAGTTGCATGAAGAGGCCACGCAAACAAAAACTTGCATAGCCATTTAGCCATCTGCAATTTTGGAGGTCCTAGTGATATCATTTCAGTCAGCAAGCCACTCATTGTTCTGCACTGTATACATTTTATTAGTCTATCGAGCTAGACCAAGCTTCTCTCACTCGCCGGAAGTTGCCTATCAAGCTAGACCAAGCTTCTCTCGCTCACCGGAAGTTGCGCCCCCAACTTCCGGCGAGTGAGAGAAGCTTGGTCTAGCTCGATAGACTAACATTTTATGTAAAACGCAAGTGTAACGAATGAGTTGCACTTGGGTTTTAGTAGAGTTAGACAGTTCAGGAAGACACAAGTGTGTGCACAGGCAAGATGAAGAATAGCTGCTATCAATAGGTATAGGTTTGGATTCCATTGGCCGCATCTATGTTGATCAACTTTGTGGTATAGGATAGAGACACTAAGCCAATGGTGTGCCTTTCATGTGTCAGCGGTAGCTGGTGTTGTACTTTCAAGAAGCACTATGCAGTACTTTCATCTAATTCTCATATACCCCCACCAAACTTCGAGCTGCAATCTCAGTGTATATGGTTTGTGGTCAATATATGTGGTATTGATTTGACATGGCAGCTAGGTTTTAACAGTGGGGGGTTGTCCGATTCAACAAAATACTAGAAGCATCTCTTTCCATATGCCAAGACCATAGAAGCTACTCCAACTGGTGGCTGTTCAGTTCAAAGTTCATGGCATGTGCCTCTACAGTGCAAACTGGTATGAAGTAATCCAAGCTTGCAAAAACTTGCATGGCTTGTAACTACTGAGACAGTTTGTTGTCCATAAGTATGCCTCTCAGGATAACTGTTGCATGCAAAACATGCTGTACACTCACCTCACCCCTGTCTGCATGCTCTCTGAGCCATCCAGCAGTTTGCACATGCTTATACAGACGTTTGCTGGTTCACAAGTCGCAACACGGGCTGCTCTGTCTCTGTTTGCCTCGAAATTTCCATTGATCTGAGCTCCCGCGTGGCTAAAACAGGTGGCAATTACCTACAAATAAAAGCGTCTATAGCGCAAAAACTACCCGGTAGAAACGGCTGGTTTTTGCATATTTTGTAGCATTTTCTGCGGACTATCCGGCGATATATAGGTCGGCCTGGTTGCATAAGACACCATGAGACACCATAAGGCATATTAAGACTCCATGAGACATCATAAGACACCATGAGACTCTATGAGACATTATAAGTCATCATAAGACACCATCATAAGACACCATGAGACATATTAAGACTCCATAAGACATCATAAGGCACCATGAGACACCATGAGACTACATCATAAGACATCATGAGACACCATGAGACTCCATGAGACATCATAAGACATAAAGGTAGAGTGTAGTAGAGCCATGGAGCGCCAAGTACAGCCATGGTAGAGTGTAGTAGAGCAAAGGAGAGCCAAGTAGAGCCATGGTAGAGTATAGTAGAGAAAAGTAGAGCCAAGTAGAGGCATCGCGTAGAGTGTAGTAGAGTAAAGTAGAGTCAAGTAGAGCAATGGTAGAGTGTAGTAGAGCCAAGTAGAGCAGAGAAGAGCCATGGTAGAGTGTATATAGTAGAGTCAAGTAGAGTCAGGTAGAGCCATTGTAGAATGTAGTACAGTCATGTGGAGCTAAGTAGAGCCATTGTAGAGTGTATTAGAGCCAGGTAGAGCCACAGTAGAATGTAGTAGAGTAAAGCAGAGCTAAGTAGAGGCATGGTAGAGTGTAGTAAAGGACAGTAATAGAGCCAAGTAGAGCCATGGTAGAATGTAGTACAGTCATGGAGAGTCAAGTAGAGCCATGGTAGAATGTGGTAGAGCAATGGTAGGGTGTAGTAGAGCCATGGTAGAGAGTAGTAGAGTCACGTATAGAGCCAACTAGAGGCATGGTAGAATGTAGTAGAGCTAGCCAACCCTATACAATGGCTCTACTTGTCTCTGCTTGACTCTACTTGACTCTACTTCACTCTACCATGGCTCTACTACATTCTACCATGGCTCTCCTTGAGTGTGCATGACTCTACTACATTCTACCATGCCCCCAGTTGACTCTACTTGACTCTACTACACTCTGCCATGGCTCTACTTGGCTCTACTTGACTCTACTACACTCTACCATGGCTCTACTAGGTTCTACTACACCCTACCATTGCTCTACCACATTCTACCATGGCTCTACTTGACTCTACTTGACTTGACTCTATACTACACTCTACCATGGCTATACTTGACTCTACATGACTCTAATACATTCTACAATGGCTCTACATGACTCTACTTGACTCTACTACACTCTGCCATGGCTCTACTTGGCTCTACTGACTCTACTACACTCTACCATGGCTCTACTAGGTTCTACTACACCCTACCATTGCTCTACCACATTCTACCATGGCTCTACTTGACTCTACTTGACTTGACTCTATACTACACTCTACCATGGCTATACTTGACTCTACATGACTCTAATACATTCTACAATGGCTCTACTTGGCTCTACTTTCCTCTACTACACTCTACCATGCCTCTGCTTAGCTCTACTTTACTCTACTACACTCTACCATGGCTGTACTTGGCGCTCCTTGGCACTACGCTACTCTACCTTTTGTAGAGTCAAGTATAGAGCCAAGTAGACCCATGGTAGAGTGTAGCAGAATCAACTAGAGTCAAGTAGAACCATAGTAGAATGTAGGAGAGTCCTTTAGAGTCAAGTAGAGCCATAGTAGAATGTAGTAGAGCCATGGTAGAGTGTAGTAGAGTCAGGTAGAGCCATGGTAGAGTGCAGTATAGAGTAAAATAGAGCTACGTACAGGCATGGTAGAGTGTAGTAGAGGAAAATAGAGCCAAGTAGAGCCATGGCAGAGTGTAGTAGAGTCAAGTAGAGTCAAGTAGAGCCATGGTAGAATGTATTAGAGTCATGTAGAGTCAAGTATAGCCATGGTAGAGTGTAGTATAGAGTCAAGTCAAGTAGAGTCAAGTAGAGCCATGGTAGAGTGCAGTAGAGTCATGTAGAGTCGAGTAGAGCCATGGTGTAGAATGTAGTAGAACCAAGTTAGAGTGTAGTAGAGCCAACAAGCGCCAAGTAAAGCCATGGTAGAGTGCAGTAGAGTAAAATAGGGCTAAGTAGAGGCATGGTAGAGTGTAGTGGAGGAAAGTAGAGCCAAGTAGAGCCATGGTAGAGTGCAGTAGAGTCAGGTAGAGTGAAGTAGAGCCATGGTAGAATGTATAGTACAGTCATGGAGAGTCAAGTAGAGCCATGGTAGAATGTACTAGAGCAATGGTAGGGTTTAGTAGAGCCAAGTAGAGCCATGGTAGAGTGTAGTAGAGTCAAGTAGAGACATGTAGAGCCATGGTATAGGGTATTGTAGAGTCAAGTATAGAGCCAAGTAGAGCCATGGTAGAGTGTAGAATGTAGGAGAGTCATGTAGAGTAAGAGTCAAGTAGAGCCATGGTAGAGTGTAGTAGAGAAAAGTAGAGTCAAGTAGAGCCATGGTAGATTGTAGTAGAGCCATGTAGTGTCAAGTACAGCCACGGTAGAGTGTGGTAGAGTCAAGTAGAGTCAAGAAGAGCCATGGTAGAGTGTAGTAGAGTCAAGTAGAGTCAGGTAGAGCCATGGTAGAATGTAGTACGGTCATGTAGAGTTAATTTGAGCCGTAGTAGAACGTAGTAGAGCCATGGTAGAGTGTACTATTGAGCCAAGTAGACCCATGGTAGAGTGTAGTAGAGCCAAGCAGAGCCAAGGAGAGCCATGTTAGAGTGTAGTAGAGTCAAGTAGAGCCAGGTAGAGCCATGGTAGAGCGTAGTAGAGTCAAGTAGAGTCAAGTAGAGCCATGGTAGAATGTAGTCAGAGTCATGTAGAGTCAAGTAGCGCCATGGTAGAATGTAGTGGAACCATGGTAGAGTTTAGTACGTCAAGTAGAATCGACTAGAACCATGGTAGAATGTAGTAGAGTCATAGAGTGTAGTAGACTCAAGAAGAGCCAATTAGAGCCATGGTAGAGTGTAGTAGAGTCAAATAGAGACAAGTAGAGCCATGGTAGAATTTTGTAGAGTCATGTAGAGTCAAGTAGAGCCATGGTAGAATGTAGTAGAGAGCCATGGTAGAGTGTAGTAGTCCCAGGCAGAGCCAAGTAGATCCATGGTAGAGCGTGGTAGAGTCAAGTAGAGCCATGTAGACCCATGGTATAGAGTGTAGTAGAGTCATGTATAGAGTCATGGTAGAATGTATTAGAGCCAAGTAGAGCCATGGTAGAGTGAAATAGAGTCAAGTAGAGCCAAGGTGGAGTGTAGTATAGTCAAGTAGAGCCATGGTAGAGTGTAGTAGAGTCAAGTAGCGCCATGCTAGAATGTAGTCAGAGTCATGTAGAGTCAAGTAGCGCCATGGTAGAAGGTAGTGGAACCATGGTAGAGTTTAGTACGTCAAGTAGAGTCGACTACAACCATGGTAGAATGTAGTAGAGTCATAGAGTGTAGTAGACTCAAGAAGAGCCAATTAGAGCCATGGTATAGAGTGTAGTAGAGTCAAATAGAGACAAGTAGAGCCATGGTAGAATGTTGTAGAGTCATGTAGAGTCAAGTAGAGCCATGGTAGAAAGTAGTAGAGCCATGGTAGAAAGTAGTAGAGCCATGGTAGAGTGTAGTAGTCCCAGGCAGAGCCAAGTAGATCCATGGTAGAGCGTGGTAGAGTCAAGTAGAGCCATGTAGACCCATGGTAGAGTGTAGTAGAGTCATGTATAGAGTCATGGTAGAATGTAGTAGAGCCAAGGTAGAGTGTAGTAGAGCAAAGGAGAGCCAAGTAGACCCATGGTAGAGTATAGTAGAGAAAAGTAGAGCCAAGTAGAGGCATGGTAGAGTGTAGTAGAGTCAAGTACAGCCATGTAGAGTAATGGTAGAGTGTAGTCGATTGAAGTAGAGTCAAGTAGAGCCATGGGAGAGTATAGTAGAGTCATGTTGAGGCAAATACACCCATGGTAGAATGTAGAAGAGCAATGATAGGGTGTACTACCGCTAAGTAGAACCAAGTACAGCCATGGTAGAGTGTAGTACAGTCAAGCAGAGTCAAGAAGAGCAATGGTGGAATGAAGTAGAGTCATATAGAGTCAAGTAGAGCCTTGGTAGAATGTAGTAGAGCCATGGTAGTGTGTATAGTACAGACAGGTACAGCCAAGTAGAGTCATGGTAGAGAGTAGTAGAGTCGTGTAGAGTCAAGTAGAGCCTTGGTAGAATGTAGTAGACCATGGTAGAGTGTAGTAGAGCCAGGTACAGCCAAGTAGAGCCATGGTAGAGTGTAGTAGAGTCATGTTGAGGCAAATAGACCCATGGTAGAATGTAGAAGAGCAATCATAGGGTGTAGTAGAGCTAAGTAGAACCAAGTACAGCCATTGTAGAGTGTAGTACAGTCAAGTAGAGTCAAGAAGAGCAATGGTGGAATGAAGTAGAGTCATATAGAGTCAAGTAGATCCATGGTAGAATGTAGTAGAGCCATGGTAGAGTGTAGTACAGACAGGTACATCCAAGTAGAGTCATGGTAGAGAGTAGTAGAGTCGTGTAGAGTCAAGTAGAGCCTTGGTATAATGTAGTAGACCATGGTAGAGTGTAGTAGAGTCAAGTAGAGCCACGTAGAGCCATGATAGAGTGTAGTAGAGTGAAGTAGAGTCAAGGAGAGACTTGGTAGAATGTAGTAGAGCCATGGAAGAGTGTACTACAGACAGGTACAGCCAAGTAGAGTCATGGTAGAGAGTAGTAGAATCGTGTAGAGCCAAGTAGAGCCTTGGTAGAATGTAGTAGAGCCATAGTAGAGTGTAGTACAGTCAAGTAGAATCAAGTAGAGCCATGATAGAATGTAGTAGAGTCATGTAGAGTCAAGTAGAGCATGTAGAGTAATGGTAGAGTGTAGTCGATTGAAGTAGAGTCAAGTAGAGCCATGGGAGAGTGCATGTTGAGGCAAATACACCCATGGTAGAATGTAGAAGAGCAATGATAGGGTGTACTAGAGCTAAGTAGAACCAAGTACAGCCATGGTAGAGTGTAGTACAGTCAAGTAGAGTCAAGAAGAGCAATGGTGGAATGAAGTAGAGTCATATAGAGTCAAGTAGAGCCTTGGTAGAATGTAGTAGAGCCATGGTAGTGTGTAGTACAGACAGGTACAGCCAAGTAGAGTCATGGTAGAGAGTAGTAGAGTCGTGTAGAGTCAAGTAGAGCCTTGGTAGAATGTAGTAGACCATGGTAGAGTGTATACGTTGGCTCTACTACATTCTATAATGGCTCTACTTGACTCTACATGACTCTACTTCATTCCACCATTGCTCTTCTTGACTCTACTTGACTGAACTACACTCTACCATGGCTGTACTTGTATGGATCTACTTAGCTCTACTACACTCTACAATGGTCTACTACATTCTACCAAGGCTCTACTTGACTCTACATGGCTCTACTACATTCTACAAAGGCCCTACTTGACTCTACTTCACTCTACTCCACTCTACCATGGCTCTACGTGGCTCTACTTGACTCTACTACACTCTACCATGGTCTACTACATTCTATCAAGGCTCTACTTGACTCTACATGACTCTACTACATTCTACCATGGCTCTACTTGGCTGTACCTGTCTGTACTACATTCTACCATGGCTCTACTACATTTTACAAAGGCTCTACTTGATTCTACATGACTCTACTACCTTCTACCATGGCTCTACTTGACTCTACTTGACTGTACTACACTCTACTATGGCCGTACTACATTCTACCAAGGCTCTACTTGACCCTACACGACTCTACTACTATAAACTATGACTCTACTTGGCTGTACCTGTCTGTACTACACACTACCATGGCTCCACTACATTGGCTCAACTTGACTCTACTTGATTGTACTACCTTCTACCATCATTCTATTTGAGTTTCCATAGCTCTACTACACTCTACCATGGCTCTACTTGACTCTACTTGACTCTACTTGAATCGACTACACTCTACCATGGCCATATATGGCTCTCCTTGGCTCTACTACACTCTCCCATGGCTCTACTTGACTCTACTTTACTCTACTACACTCTACCATTCATCTACTTGGCTCTACTTTTCTCTACTACACTCTACCATGGCTCTACTTGACTCTACATGACTCTACTACATTCTATCACGGATCTAGTTGACTCTACTTGACTCTACTACACTCTACCATGGCTCTACTACATTCCACGAAGTCTCCACTTGACTCTACATGACTCTACTTCATTCCACTATTCCTCTTCTTGACTCTACTTGACTTTACTCCACTCTACCATGGCTCTACCTGGCTGTAGCTGGCTCTACTAGATTCTACCAAGGCTCTACTTGACTCTACATCACTCTGCTACATTCTACCATGGCCCTACTTGACTCTACTTCACTCTACTACAGTCTACCATGGCTCTACGTGGCTCTACTTGACTCTACTACATTCTACCAAGGCTCTATACTTGACTCTACATGACTCTACTGCATTCTACCATGGCTCTACTTAACTCTACCTGGCTGTACTACACTCTACTATGGTTCTACTACATTCTACCAAGGCTCTACTTGACTCTACACGACTCTACTACTATCTACCATGACTCTACTTTGCTGTACCTGTCTGTAATACACTCTCCCATGGCTCTACTACATTCTACCAAGGCTCTACTTGACTCTACATGACTCTACATCATTCCACCATTGCTCTTCTTGACTCCACTTGACTGTACTACACTCTACAATGGCTGTACTTTGTTCTACTTAGCTCTACTACACCCTATCAATGCTCTTCTACGTTCTACCATGGGTCTATTTGCCTCGACATGACTCTACTACACTCTCCCATGGCTCTCCTACATTCTATCAAGGCTCTACTTGACTCTATATGACTCTACATCATTCCACCATTGCTCTTCTTGACTCTACTTCACTCTACTACAGTCTACCATGTCTCTACGTGGCTCTACTTGACTCTACTACACTCTACCATGGTCTACTACATTCTACCTAGGCTCTACTCGATTCTACATCACTCTACTACATTCTACCATGGCTCTACTTCACTCTACTTGACAGTACTGTACTCTACTATGGTTCTACTACATTCTACCAAGGGTCTACTTGACTCTACACGGTTCTACTACTCTCTACCATTACTCTACTTGGCTGTACCTGTCTGTAATACACTCTACGTTGGCTCTACTACATTCTATAATGGTTCTACTTGACTCTACATGACTCTACTTCATTCCACCATTGCTCTTCTTGACTCTACTTGACTGAACTACACTCTACCATGGCTGTACTTGTATGGATCTACTTAGCTCTACTACACTCTACATAGTCTACTACATTCTACCAAGGCTCTACTTGACTCTACATGGCTCTACTACATTCTACAAAGGCCCTACTTGACTCTACTTCACTCTACTACACTCTACCATGGCTCTACGTGGCTCCACTTGACTCTACTACACTCTACCATGGTCTACTACATTCCATCAAGGCTCTACTTGACTCTACATGACTCTACTACATTCTACCATGGCTCTACTTGACTCTACTTGACTGTACTAAACTCTACCATGGCTCTAATACATTCTTCCAAGGCTCTACTTGACTCTACACGACTCTAATACTCTCTACCAAGACTCTACTTGGCTGTACCTGTCTGTACTACACTCTACCATGCCACTACTACATTTTACATTAGGGTAGAGTGTGGTAGAGTGAGGTAGAGTCGGGTCGAGCCAGGGTAGAGTATAGTAGAGTGAGGTAGAGTCAGGGTAGAGTGTGGTAGACTGAGGTAGAGTCGGTTCGAGCCAGGGTAGAGTGTGGTAGAGTGAGGTAGAGTCGGGTAGAGCCACGGTAGAATGTGGTAGAGTGAGGTAGAGTCGGCTCGAGCCAGGGTAGAGTACGGTAGAGTGAGGTAGAGTCGGGGTAGAGTGTGGTAGAGTGAGTTAGAGTCGGGGTAGAGTGTGGTAGAGTGAGGTAGAGTCGGGGTAGAGGGTGGTAGAGTGAGGTAGAGTTGGGTCGAGCGAGGGTAGAGTGTGGTAGAGTGAGGTAGAGTCGGGTTGAGCAAGACTACAGTGTGGTAGAGTGAGGTAGAGTCTCGTCGAGCCAGGTTAGAGTGTGGTAGAGTGAGGTAGAGTCAGGGTAGAGTGTTGAGTCGAACCATGGTAGAGTGTGGTAGAGTGAGGTAGAGTCGGGGTAGAGTGTGGTAGAGTGGGGTAGAGTCGGGGTAGAGTGTGGTAGAGTTGGGTCGAGCCATGGTAGAGTGTGGTAGAGTGAGGTAGAGTCGGGGTAGAGTGTGGTAGAGTGAGGTAGAGTCGGGGTAGACTGTGGTAGAGTGAGGTGGAGTCGGGTCGAGCCAGGGTAGACTATGGTAAAGTGAGGTAGAGTGAGGTAGAGTCGGGGTAGTGCGTGGTAGAATGTGTTAGAGTCGGGGTAGAGTGTGGTAGAGTGAGGTAGAGTCGGGGTAGAGTGTGGTAGAGTGAGGTAGAGTTGGGTCGAGCCACGGTAGAGTGTGGTAGAGTGAGGTAGAGTAGGGTTGAGCAAGGGTAGAGTGTGGTAGAGTGAGGTAGAGTCAGGGTAGAGTGTGGTAGAGTAAGGTACAGTCGCGTCGAGCCAGGGTAGACTGTGGTAGAGTGAGGTAGAGTCGGGATAGAGTGTGGTAGAGTGAGGTAGAGTTGGGTCGAGCCATGGTAGAGTGTGGTAGAGTGTGGTAGAGTGAGGTAGAGTCGGGGTAGAGTGTGGTAGACTGAGGGGGAGTCGGGTCTAGCCAGGGTAGAGTGTGGTAGAGTGAGGTAGAGTCGGGGTAGAGTGTGGTAGAGTGAGGTAGAGTTCACTCAAGCCAGGGTAGAGTGTGGTACAGTGAGGTAGAGTTGGGGTAGAGTGTGGTAGAGTGAGGTAGAGTCGGAGTAGAGTGTGGTAGAGTGAGGTAGAGTCAGGGTAGTGTGTGGTAGAGTGAGATAGAGTCAGGGTAGAGTGTGATAGAGTGAGGTAGAGTAGGGTCGAGCCAGGGTAGAGTGTGTAAGAGTGAGGTAGAGTCGGGTCGAGCCAGGGAAGAGTGTGGTAGAGTGAGGAAGAGTCGAGGTAGAGTGTGGTAGAGTGAGGTAGAGTTGGGGCAGAGTGTGGTGGAGTGAGGTAGAGTCGCGTTGAGCCAGGGTACAGTGTGGTAGAGTGAGGTAGAGTCGGGGTAGAGTGCGGTAGAGTGCGGTAGAGTGAGGTAGAGTTGGGTCGACCCAGGATAGAGTGTGGTAGAGTGAGGTAGAGTGGGGGTAGAGTGTGGTAGAGTGAGGTAGAGTGAGGTAGAGTGGGGGTAGAATGTGCTAGAGTGAGGTAGAGTCGGGGTAGAGTGTGGTGGAGTAAGGTAGAGTCGGGTCGACCCAGGGTAGAGTGTGGTAGAGTGAGGTAGAGTCGGGGTAGAGTGTGGTAGAGGGAGGTAGAGTCGGGTCGAACGAGGGTAGAGTGTGGTAGAGTCAGGTAGAGTCAGGTCTAGCCAGGGTAGGGTGTGTTTGAGAGAGGTAGAGTCGGGTCGAGACAGGCTAGAGTGTGGTAGAGTGAGTTACAGTTGGGGTAGAGTGTGGTAGAGTGAGGTAGAGTCGGGGTAGAGTGTGGTAGAATGAGGTAGAGTTGGGTCGAACCAGGGTAGAATGAGGTAGAGTGAGATAGAGTCGGGTTGAGCTAGGGTAGAGTGTGGTAGAGTGAGATAGAGTCGGGTCGAGCCAGGGTAGAGTGTGGTACAGTGTGGTAGAGTGTGGTAGAGTGAGGTAGAATCGGGGTAGAGTGTGGTAGAGTGAGGTAGAGTCGCGTCGAGTCAGGTTAGTGTGTGGTAGAGTGAGGTAGAGTCTGGGTAGAGTGTGGTAGAGTGAGGTAGAGTTGGGTCGAGCCAGGGTAGAGTGGGGTAGAGTGAGGTAGAGTCGGGTGGAGCCAGGGTAGAGTGTGGTAGAGTGAGGTAGAGTCGGGTCGAGCCAGGATAGAGAGTGGTAGAGTGAGGTAGAGTCGGGGTAGAGTGTGGTAGAGTGAGGTAGAGTCGGGTCGAGCCAATGCAGACTGGGGTAGAGTGAGGTAGAGTGAGGTAGAGTTTGGGTAGTGCGTGGTAGAGTGAGAGTCGGGGTAGAGTGTGGTAGAGTGAGGTAGAGTCGGGGTAGAGTGTGGTAGCGTGAGGTAGAGTTGGGTTGAGCCACGGTAGAGTGTGGTAGAGTGAGGTAGAGTCGGGTTGAGCAAGGGTAGAGTGTGGTAGAGTGAGGTAGAGTCAGGGTAGAGTGTGGTAGAGTAAGGTAGAGTCGCGTCGAGCCAGGGTAGAGTGTGGTAGAGTGAGGTAGAGTCGGGGTACAGTGTGGTAGAGTGAGGTAGAGTTGGGTCGAGCCATGGTAGAGTGTGGTAGAGTGAGGTAGAGTCAGGGTAGAGTGTGGTAGAGTTAGGTAGAGTCGGAGTAGAGTGTGGTAGAGTAAGGTAGAGTCGGGGTAGAGTGTGGTAGAGTGAGGGGTAGTCGGGTCTAGCCAGGGTAGAGTGTGGTAGAGTGAGGTAGAGTCGGGGTAGAGTGTGTTAGAGTGAGGTGGAGTTGGGTCAAGCCAGGGTAGAGTGTGGTAGAGTGAGGTAGAGTAGGGGTAGAGTGTGGTAGAGTGAGCTAGAGTCGGAGTAGAGTGTGGTAGAGTGAGGTAGAGTCAGGGTAGTGTGTGGTAGAGTGAGGTAGAGTGAGGTAGAGTAGGGTCGAGCCAGTGTAGAGTGTGTAAGAGTGAGGTAGAGTCGGGTCGAGCCAGGGTAGAGTGTGGTAGAGTGAGGAAGAGTCGAGGTAGAGTGTGGTAGAGTGAGGTAGAGTTGGGGTAGAGTGTGGTTGAGTGAGGTAGAGTCGCGTTGAGCCAGGGTAGAATGTGGTAGAGTGAGGTAGAGTCGGGGTAGAGTGTGGTAGAGTGAGGTAGAGTTGGTTCGACCCAGGATAGAGTGTGGTAGAGTGAGGTAGAGTGGGGGTAGAGTGTGGTAGAGTGAGGTAGAGTGGGGGTAGAGTGTGGTAGAGTGAGGTAGAGTCGGGGAAGAGTGTGGTGGAGTAATGTAGAGTCGGTTCGACCCAGGGTAGAGTGTGGTAGAGTGAGGTAGAGTCGGGGTAGAGTGTGGTAGAGGGAGGTAGAGTCGGGTCGAGCGAGGGTAGAGTGTGGTAGAGTGAGGTAGAGTCAGGTCTAGCCAGGGTAGGGTGTGTTTGAGAGAGGTAGAGTCGGGTCGAGCCAGGGTAGAGTGTGGTAGAGTCAGTTAGAGTTGGGGTAGAGTGTGGTAGAGTGAGGTAGAGTCGGGGTAGAGTGTGGTAGAGTGAGGTAGAGTTGGGTCGAACCAGGGTAGAATGATGTAGAGTGAGGTAGGGTCGGGTTGAGCTAGAGTAGAGTGTGGTAGAGTGAGATAGAGTCGGGTCGAGCGAGGGTAGAGTGTGGTAGAGTGTGGTAGAGTGAGGTAGAGTCGGGGTAGAGTGTGATAGAGTGAGGTAGAGTCGCGTCGAGTCAGGGTAGTGTGTGGTAGAGTGAGGTAGAGTCTGGGTATAGTGTGGTAGAGTGAGGTAGAGTTGGGTCGAGCCAGGGAGAGTGGGGTAGAGTGAGGTAGAGTCGGGTTGACCCAGGGTACAGTGTGGTAGAGTGAGGTAGAGTCGGGTCGAGCCAGGGTAGAGAGTGGTAGAGTGAGGTAGAGTCGGGGTAGAGTGTTGTACAGTGAGGTAGAGTCGAGTCAAGCCAGGGTAGAGTGTGGTAGAGTGCGGTAGACTCGGGTCTAGTCAGGGTAGAGTGTGGCAGAGTGAGGTAGAGTCGGGTCTAGCCAGGGTAGAGTGTGGTAGAGTGAGGTAGAGTCGGGGTAGAGTGTGGTAGAGTGAGGTAGAGTCGGGTCTACCGAGGGTAGACTGTGGTAGAGTGAGGTAGAGTTGAGGTAGAGTGAGGTAGAGTGAGGTAGAGTAAGGTAGAGTAGGAGTAGTGTGTGGTAGAGTGAGTTAGAGTCGGGGTCGTGTGTGGAAGAGTGATGTAGAGTCGGGGTAGAGTGTGGTAGAGTGAGGTAGAGTTGGGTCGAGCCAGGGTAGAGTGTGGTAGAGTAAGGTAGAGTCGGGTTGAGCAAGGGTAGAGTGTGGTAGAGTGAGGTAGAGTCTGGTCGAGCCAGGGTAGAGTGTAGTAAAGTGAGGTAGAGTCAGGGTAGAGTGTGGTAGAGTGAGGTAGAGTCGGGGTAGAGTGTGGAAGAGTAAGGTTGAGTCGCGTAGAGCCAGGGTAGAGTGTGGTAGACTGAGGTAGAGTCGGGTCGAGGATGGGTAGAGCGTGGTAGAGTTAGGTAGAGTTGGGGTAGAGTGTGGCAGAGTGAGCTAGAGTTGGGTCGAGTCATGGTAGAGTGTGGTAGAGTGAGGTAGGGTCGGGGTAGAGTGTGGTAGAGTGAGGTGGAGTCGGGTCTAGCCAGGGTAGAGTGTGGTAGAGTGAGGTAGAGTCGGGTCGAGCCAGGGTAGAGCGTGGTAGAGTGAGGTAGAGTCTGGGTAGAGCCAGGGTAGAGTGTGGTAGAGTGAGGTAGAGTCGGGGTAGAGTGTGGTAGAGTAAGGTAGAGTTGGGTCGAGCCAGGATAGAGTGTGGTAGAGTGAGGTAGAGTGGGGGTAGAGTGTGGTAGAGTGAGGTAGAGTCAGGGTAGAGAGTGGTAGAGTTAGGTAGAGTCGGGTCGACCCAGGGTAGAGTGTGGTAGAGTGAGGTAGAGTCGGGGTAGAGTGTAGAAGAGTGAGGTAGAGTCGGGTCTAGCCAGGGTAGAGTGTGGTAGAGTGAGGTAGAGTTGGATCGACCCAGGATAGAGTGTGGTAGAGTGAGGTAGAGTGGGGGTAGAGTGTGGTAGAGTGAGGTAGAGTGGGGGTAGAATGTGCTAGAGTGAGGTAGAGTCGGGGTAGAGTGTGGTGGAGTAAGGTAGAGTCGGGTCGACCCAGGGTAGAGTGTGGTAGAGTGAGGTAGAGTCGGGGTAGAGTGTGGTAGAGGGAGGTAGAGTCGGGTCGAGCGAGGGTAGAGTGTGGTAGAGTCAGGTAGAGTCAGGTCTAGCCAGGGTAGGGTGTGTTTGAGAGAGGTAGAGTCGGGTCTAGTCAGGTAGAGTCAGGTCTAGCCAGGGTAGGGTGTGTTTGAGAGAGGTAGAGTCGGGTCGAGACAGGGTAGAGTGTGGCAGAGTGAGTTAGAGTTGGGGTAGAGTGTGGTAGAGTGAGGTAGAGTCAGGGTAGAGTGTGGTAGAGTGAGGTAGAGTTGGGTCGAACCAGGGTAGAATGAGGTAGAGTGAGATAGAGTCGGGTTGAGCTAGGGTAGAGTGTGGTAGAGTGAGATAGAGTCGGGTCGAGCCAGGGTAGAGTGTGGTAGAGTGTGGTAGAGTGTGGTAGAGTGAGGTAGAATCGGGGTAGAGTGTGGTAGAGTGAGGTAGAGTCGCGTCGAGTCAGGTTAGTGTGTGGTAGAGTGAGGTAGAGTCTGGGTAGAGTGTGGTAGAGTGAGGTAGAGTTGGGTCGAGCCAGGGTAGAGTGGGGTAGAGTGAGGTAGAGTCGGGTTGAGCCAGGGTAGAGTGTGGTAGAGTGAGGTAGAGTCGGGTCGAGCCAGGATAGAGAGTGGTAGAGTGAGGTAGAGTCGGGGTAGAGTGTGGTAGAGTGAGGTAGAGTTGGGTCAAGGCAGGGTAGAGTGTGGTAGAGTGAGGTAGAATCGGGGTAGAGTGTGGTAGAGTGAGGTAGAGTCGGGGTAGAGTTTGGTAGAGTGAGGTAGAGTCGGGTCGAGCCATTGTAGACTGGGGTAGAGTGAGGTAGAGTGAGGTAGAGTTTGGGTAGTGCGTGGTAGAGTGAGTTAGAGTCGGGGTAGAGTGTGGTAGAGTGAGGTAGAGTCGGGGTAGAGTGTGGTAGCGTGAGGTAGAGTTGGATCGAGCCACGGTAGAGTGTGGTAGAGTGAGGTAGAGTCGGGTTGAGCAAGGATAGAGTGTGGTAGAGTGAGGTAGAGTCAGGGTAGAGTGTGGTAGAGTTAGGTAGAGTCGGAGTAGAGTGTGGTAGAGTGAGGTAGAGTCGGGGTAGAGTGTGGTAGAGTGAGGGGTAGTTGGGTCTAGCCAGGGTAGAGTGTGGTGGAGTGAGGTTGAGTCGGGGTAGAGTGTGTTAGAGTGAGGTGGAGTTGGGTCAAGCCAGGGTAGAGTGTGGTAGAGTGAGGTAGAGTTGGGGTAGAGTGTGGTAGAGTGAGCTAGAGTCGGAGTAGAGTGTGGTAGAGTGAGCTAGAGTCAGGGTAGTGTGTGGTAGAGTGAGGTAGAGTGAGGTAGAGTAGGGTCGAGCCAGTGTAGAGTGTGTAAGAGTGAGGTAGAGCCGGGTCGAGCCAGGGTAGAGTGTGGTAGAGTGAGGAAGAGTCGAGGTAGAGTGTGGTAGAGTGAGGTAGAGTTGGGGTAGAGTGTGGTTGAGTGAGGTAGAGTCGCGTTGAGCCAGGGTAGAATGTGGTAGTGTGAGGTAGAGTCGGGGTAGAGTGTGGTAGAGTGAGGTAGAGTTGGTTCGACCCAGGATAGAGTGTGGTAGAGTGAGGTAGAGTGGGGGTAGAGTGTGGTAGAGTGAGGTAGAGTGGGGGTAGAGTGTGGTAGAGTGTGGTAGAGTGAGGTGGAGTCGGGGAAGAGTGTGGTGGAGTAAGGTAGATTCGGTTCGACCCAGGGTAGAGTGTGGTAGAGTGAGGTAGAGTCGGGGTAGAGTGTGGTAGAGGGAGGTAGACTCGGGTCGAGCGAGGGTAGAGTGTGGTAGAGTGAGGTAGAGTCAGGTCTAGCCAGGGTAGGGTGTGTTTGAGAGAGGTAGAGTCGGGTCGAGCCAGGGTACAGTGTGGTAGAGTCAGTTAGAGTTGGGGTAGAGTGTGGTAGAGTGAGGTAGAGTCGGGGTAGAATGATGTAGAGTGAGGTAGCGTCGGGTTGAGCTAGGGTAGAGTGTAGTAGAGTGAGATAGATTCGGGTCGAGCGAGGGTAGAGTGAGGTAGAGTGTGGTAGAATGATGTAGAGTCGGGGTAGAGTGTGGTAGAGTGAGGTAGAGTCACGTCGAGTCAGGGTAGTGTGTGGTAGAGTGAGGTAGAGTCTTGGTAGAGTGTGGTAGAGTGAGGTAGAGTTGGGTCGAGCCAGGGAGAGTGGGGTAGAGTGAGGTAGAGTCGGGTTGATCCAGGGTACACTGTGGTAGAGTGAGGTAGAGTCGGGTCGAGCCAGGGTAGAGAGTGGTAGAGTTAGGTAGAGTCGGGGTAGAGTGTGGTACAGTGAGGTAGAGTCGGGTCAAGCCAGGGTAGAGTGTGGTAGAGTGCGGTAGACTCGGGTCTAGTCAGGGTAGAGTGTGGCAGAGTGAGGTAGAGTCGGGTCTAGCCAGGGTAGAGTGTGGTAGAGTGAGGTAGAGTCGGGGTAGAGTGTGGTAGAGTGAGGTAGAGTCGGGTCTACCGAGGGTAGACTGTGGTAGAGTGAGGTAGAGTTGAGGTAGAGTGAGGTAGAGTGAGGTAGAGTCGGAGTAGTGTGTGGTAGAGTGAGTTAGAGTCGGGGTACTGTGTGGTAGAGTGATGTAGAGTCGGGGTAGAGTGTGGTAGAGTGAGGTAGAGTTGGGTCGAGCCAGGGTAGAGTGTGGTAGAGTAAGGTAGAGTCAGGTTGAGCAAGGGTAGAGTGTGGTAGAGTGAGGTAGAGTCTGGTCGAGCCAGGGTAGAGTGTAGTAAAGTGAGGTAGAGTCAGGGTAGAGTGTGGTAGAGTGAGGTAGAGTCGGGGTAGAGTGTGGAAGAGTAAGGTTGAGTCGCGTAGAGCCAGGGTAGAGTGTGGTAGAGTGAGGTAGAGTCGGGTCGAGGAAGGGTAGAGCGTGGTAGAGTTAGGTAGAGTTGGGGTAGAGTGTGGCAGAGTGAGCTAGAGTTGGGTCGAGACATGGTAGAGTGTGGTAGAGTGAGGTAGGGTCGGGGTAGAGTGTGGTAGAGTGAGGTAGAGTTGGGTCGAGCCAGGGAGAGTGGGGTAGAGTGAGGTAGAGTGAGGTAGAGTCAGGGTAGAGAGTGGTAGAGTTAGGTAGAGTCGGGTCGACCCAGGGTAGAGTGTGGTAGAGTGAGGTAGAATCGGGGTAGAGTGTGGAAGAGTGAGGTAGAGTCGGGTCTAGCCAGGGTAGAGTGTGGTAGAGTGAGGTAGAGTCAGGTCTAGCCAGGGTAGAGTCTGTTAGAGAGAGGTAGAGTCGGGTCGAGCCAGGGTAGAGTGTGGTAGAGTGAGTTAGAGTTGGGGTAGAGTGTGGTAGAGTGAGGTAGAGTCGGGGTAGAGTGTGGTAGAGTGAGGTAGAGTTGGGTCGAGCCAGGGTAGAATGTGGTAGAGTGAGGTAGAGTCGGGTCGAGCTAGGGTAGAGTGTGGTAGAGTGAGGTAGAGTCAGGGTAGAGTGTGGTAGAGTAAGGTAGAGTCGCGTCGAGACAGGGTAGAGTGTGGTAGAGTGAGGTAGAGTCGGGGTAGAGTGTGGTAGAGTGAGATAGAGTCGGGGTAGAGTGTGGTAGAGTGAGGTAGAGTCACGTCGCGTCAGGGTAGTGTGTGGTAGAGTGACGTAGAGTCTGGTCGACGAAGGGTAGAGTGTGGTAAAGTGAGGTAGAGTCGGGGTAGAGTGTGGTAGAGTGAGGTAGAGTTTGGTCGAGCAATGGTAGAGTGTGGTAGAGTGAGGTAGAGTCGGGGTACAGTGTGGTAGAGTGAGATAGAGTCGGGGTAGAGTGTGGTAGAGTGAGGTGGAGTCGGGTCTAGCCAGGGTAGAGTGTGGTAGACTGAGGTAGAGTCGGGTCGAGCCAGGGTAGAGTATGGTAGAGTGAGGTAGAGTCGGGGTAGAGTGTGGTAGATTGAGGTAGAGTTGGGTCGACCCAGGATAGAGTGTGGTAGAGTGAGGTAGAGTGGGGGTAGAGTGCGGTAGAGTGAGGTAGAGTCGGGGTAGAGTGTGGTAGAGTAAGGTAGAGTCGGGTCGACCCAGGGTAGAGTGTGGTAGAGTGAGGTAGAATCGGGGTAGAGTGTGGTAGAATGAGGAAGAGTCGGGTCCAGCCAGTGTAGAGTGTGGTAGAGTGAGGTAGAGTCAGGTCTAGCCAGGGTAGGGTGTGTTAGAGAGAGGTAGAGTCGGGTGAAGCCAGGATAGAGTGTGGTAGAGTGAGTTAGAGTTGGGGTAGAGTGTGGTAGAGATAGGTATAGTCGGGGTAGAGTGTGGTAGAGTGATGTAGAGTTGGTTTGAGCCAGGGTAGAATGAGGTAGAGTGAGGTAGAGTCGGGTTGAGCTAGGGTAGAGTGTGGTAGAGTGAGGTAGAGTCGGATCGAGCCAGGGAAGAGTGTGGTACAGTGAGGTAGAGTCGGCGTAGAGTGTTGTAGAGTGAGGTAGAGTCGGGGTAGAGTGTGGTAGAGTGAGGTAGAGTCGCGTCGAGTCAGGGCAGTGTGTGGTAGAGTGAGGTAGAGTCGGCGTAGAGTGTGGTAGAGTTAGGTAGAGTCGGGGTAGAGTGTGGTAGGGTGAGGTAGAGTCGGGGTAGAGTGTGGTAGAGTGAGGGAGAGTCGGGTCTAGCCAGGGTAGAGTGTGGTAGAGTGAGGTAGAGTCGGAGTAGAGTGTGGTAGAGTGAGGTACAGTTGGGGTAGAGTGTGGTAGAGTGAGGTACAGTTGGGGTAGAGTGTGGTAGAGTGAGGTAGAGTCCAAGTAGAGTGTGGTAGAGTGAGGTAGAGTCAGGGTAGTGTGTGGTAGAGTGAGGTAGAGTCGGGGTAGAGTGTGATAGAGTGAGGTAGAGTAGGGTCGAGACAGGGTAGAGCGTGTAAGAGTGAGGTAGAGTCGGGTCGAGCCAGGATAGAGTGTGGTAGAGTGAGGAAGAGTCGAGGTAGAGTGTGGTAGAGTGAGGTAGAGTTGGGGTAGAGTGTGGTTGAGTGAGGTAGAGTCGCGTTGAGCCAGGGTAGAGTGTGGTAGAGTGAGGTAGAGTGGGGGTAGAGTGTGGTAGAGTGAGGTAGAGTGGGGGTAGAGTGTGGTAGAGTGAGGTAGAGTCGGGGTAGAGTGTGGTGGAGTAAGGTAGAGTCGGGTCGACCCAGGGTAGAGTGTGGTAGAGTGAGGTAGAGTCGGGATAGAGTGTGGTAGAGGGAGGTAGAGTCGGGTCGAGCGAGGGTAGAGTGTGGTAGAGTGAGGTAGAGTCAGGTCTAGCCAGGGTAGGGTGTGTTTGAGAGAGGTAGAGTCTGGTCGAGCCAGGGTAGAGTGTGGTAGAGTGAAGTAGAGTCGGGGTAGAGTGTGGTAGAGTAAGGTAGAGTCGCGTCAAGCCAGGGTAGAGTGTGGTAGAGTGAGGTAGAGTCGGGTTAGAGTGTGGTAGAGTGAGGTGGAGTCGGGTCTAGCCAGGGTAGAGTGTGGTAGACTGAGGTAGAGTCGGGTCGAGCCAGGGTAGAGTATGGTAGAGTGAGGTAGAGTCGGGGTAGAGTGTGGTAGATTGAGGTAGAGTTGGGTCGACCCAGGATAGAGTGTGGTAGAGTGAGGTAGAGTGGGGGTAGAGTGTGGTAGAGTGAGGTAGAGTCGGGGTAGAGTGTGGTAGAGTAAGGTAGAGTCGGGTCGACCCAGGGTAGAGTGTGGTAGAGTGAGGTAGAATCGGGGTAGAGTGTGGTAGAATGAGGAAGAGTCGGGTCCAGCCAGTGTAGAGTGTGGTAGAGTGAGGTAGAGTCAGGTCTAGCCAGGGTAGGGTGTGTTAGAGAGAGGTAGAGTCGGGTGAAGCCAGGATAGAGTGTGGTAGAGTGAGTTAGAGTTGGGGTAGAGTGTGGTAGAGATAGGTAGAGTCGGGGTAGAGTGTGGTAGAGTGATGTAGAGTTGGTTCGAGCCAGGGTAGAATGAGGTAGAGTGAGGTAGAGTCGGGTTGAGCTAGGGTAGAGTGTGGTAGAGTGAGGTAGAGTCGGATCGAGCCAGGGAAGAGTGTGGTACAGTGAGGTAGAGTCGGCGTAGAGTGTTGTAGAGTGAGGTAGAGTCGGGGTAGAGTGTGGTAGAGTGAGGTAGAGTCGGGGTAGAGTGTGGTAGAGTTAGGTAGAGTCGGGGTAGAGTGTGGTAGGGTGAGGTAGAGTCGGTGTAGAGTGTGGTAGAGTGAGGGAGAGTCGGGTCTATCCAGGGTAGAGTGTGGTAGAGTGAGGTAGAGTCGGAGTAGAGTGTGGTGGAGTGAGGTAGAGTTGGGGTAGAGTGTGGTAGAGTGAGTTTGAGTCCGAGTAGAGTGTGGTAGAGTGAGGTAGAGTCAGGGTAGTGTGTCATAGAGTGAGGTAGAGTCGGGGTAAGGTGTGATAGAGTGAGGTAGAGTAGGGTCGAGACAGGGTAGAGCGTGTAAGAGTGAGGTAGAGTCGGGTCGAGCCAGGATAGAGTGTGGTAGAGTGAGGAAGAGTCGAGATAGAGTGTGGTAGAGTGAGGTAGAGTTGGGGTAGAGTGTGGTAGAGTGAGGTAGAGTGGGGGTAGAGGGTGGTAGAGTGAGGTAGACTCGGGGTAGAGTGTGGTGTAGTCAGGTAGAGTCGGGTCGACCCAGGGTAGAGTGTGGTAGAGTGAGGTAGAGTCGGGGTAGAGTGTGTTAGAGGGAGGTAGAGTCGGGTCGAGCGAGGGTAGAGTGTGGTAGAGTGAGGTAGAGTCAGGTCTAGCCAGGGTAGGGTGTGTTTGAGAGAGGTAGAGTCTGGTCGAGCCAGGGTAGAGTGTGGTAGAGTGAGTTACAGTTGGGGTAAAGTGTGGTAGAGTGAGGTAGAGTCGGGGTAGAGTGTGGTAGAGTGATGTAGACTTGGGTCGAGCCAGGGTAGAATGAGGTAGAGTGAGGTAGAGTCGGGTTGAGCTAGGGTAGAGTGTGGTAGAGTGAGGTAGAGACGGGGTAGAGTGTGGTAGAGTGAGGTAGAGTTTCGTGGAGTCAGGGTAGTGTGTGGTAGAGTGAGGTAGAGTCTGGGTAGAGTGTGGTAGAGTGAGGTAGAGTTGGGTCGAGCCAGGGTAGAGTGTGGTAGAGTGAGGTAGAGTCGGGGTAGAGTGTGGTAGAGTGATGTAGAGTTAGGTCGAGCCAGGGTAGAATGAGGTAGAGTGAGGTAGAGTTGGGTCGAGCCAGGGTAGAGTGTGGTAGAGTGAGGTAGAGTCGGGGTAGAGTGTGGTAGAGTGATGTAGAGTTGGGTCGAGCCAGGGTAGAATGAGGTAGAGTGAGGTAGAGTCGGGTTGAGCTAGGGTAGAGTGTGGTAGAGTGAGGTAGAGTCGGGTCGAGCCAGGGAAGAGTGTGGTACAGTGAGGTAGAGTCGGGGTAGAGTGTGGTAGAGTGAGGTAGAGTCGGGTTAGAGTGTGGTAGAGTGAGGTAGAGTCGCGTCGAGTCAGGGTAGTGTGTGGTAGAGTGAGGTAGAGTCGGGTCAAGCCAGGGTAGAGTGTGGTAGAGTGAGGTAGACTCAGGTCTACTCAGGGTAGAGTGTGGTAGAGTGAGGTAGAGTCGGGTCTAGCCAGGGTAGAGTGTGGTAGAGTGAGGTAGAGTCGGGGTACAGTGTGGTAGAGTGAGGTAGAGTCGGGTCGAGCCAGGGTAGTCTGTGGTAGAGTGAGGTACACTGAGGTAGAGTCGGGGTAGTGCGTGGTAGAGTGAGTTAGAGTCGGGGTAGAGTGTGGTAGAGTGAGGTAGAGTCGGGGTAGAGTGTGGTAGAGTGAGGTAGAGTTGGGTCGAGCCACGGTAGAGTGTGGTAGAGTGAGGTAGAGTCGGGTTGAGCAAGGGTAGAGTGTGGTAGAGTGAGGTAGAGTCGGGGTAGAGTGTGGTAGAGTAAGGTAGAGTCGGGGTAGAGTGTGGTTGAGTGAGGTAGAGTTGGGTCAAGCCAGGGTAGAGTGTGGTAGAGTGAGGTAGAGTCAGGGTAGAGTGAGATAGAGTCGGAGAAGAGTGTGGTAGAGTGAGGTAGAGTCAGGGTAGTGTGTGGTAGAGTGAGGTAGAGTCGGGGTAGAGTGTGATAGAGTGAGGTAGAGTAGGGTCGAGACAGGGTAGAGCGTGTAAGAGTGAGGTAGAGTCGGGTCGAGCCAGGATAGAGTGTGGTAGAGTGAGGAAGAGTCGAGGTAGAGTGTGGTAGAGTGAGGTAGAGTTGGGGTAGAGTGTGGTGGAGTGAGGTAGAGTCGGGTCAAGCCAGGGTAGAGTGTGGTAGAGTGAGGTAGACTCAGGTCTAGTCAGGGTAGAGTGTGGTAGAGTGAGGTAGAGTCGGGTCTAGCCAGGGTAGTGTGGTAGAGTGAGGTAGAGTCGGGGTACAGTGTGGTAGAGTGAGGTACAGTCGGGTCGAGCCAGGGTAGTCTGTGGTAGAGTGAGGTAGACTGAGGTAGAGTCGGGGTAGTGCGGGGTAGAGTGAGTTAGAGTCGGGGTAGAGTGTGGTAGAGTGAGGTAGAGTCGGGGTAGAGTGTGGTAGAGTGAGGTAGAGTTGGGTCGAGCCACGGTAGAGTGTGGTAGAGTGAGGTAGAGTCGGGTTGAGCAAGGGTAGAGTGTGGTAGAGTGAGGTAGAGTCGGGGTAGAGTGTGGTAGAGTAAGGTAGAGTCGGGGTAGAGTGTGGTAGAGTGAGGTAGAGTTGGTTCGACCCAGGATAGAGTGTGGTAGAGTGAGGTAGAGTGGGGGTAGAGTGTGGTAGAGTGAGGTAGAGTGGGGGTAGAGTGTGGTAGAGTGGGGTAGAGTCGGGGTAGAGTGTGGTGGAGTAAGGTAGAGTCCAGGGTAGAGTGTGGTAGAGTGAGGTAGAGTCAGGTCTAGCCAGGGTAGGGTGTGTTTGAGAGACGTAGAGTCTGGTCTAGCCAGGATAGAGTGTGGTAGAGTCAGTTAGAGTTGGGGTAGAGTGTGGTAGAGTGAGGTAGAGTCGGGGTAAAGTGTGGTAGAGTGATGTAGAGTTGGGTCGAGCCAGGGTAGAATGAGGTAGAGTGAGGTAGAGTCGGGTTGAGCTAGGGTAGAGTGTGGTAGAGTGAGGTAGAGTCGGGTCGAGCCAGGGAAGAGTGTGGTACAGTGAGGTAGAGTCGGGGTAGAGTGTTGTAGAGTGAGGTAGAGTCGGGGTAGAGTGTGGTAGAGTGAGGTAGAGTCGCGTGGAGTCAGGGTAGTGTGTGGTAGAGTGAGGTAGAGTCTGGGTAGAGTGTGGTAGAGTGAGGTAGAGTTGGGTCGAGCCAGGGTAGAGTGTGGTAGAGTGAGGTAGAGTCGGGGTAGAGTGTGGTAGAGTGATGGAGAGTTGGGACGAGCCAGGGTAGAATGAGGTAGAGTGAGGTAGAGTCGGGTTGAGCTAGGGTAGAGTGTGGTAGAGTGAGGTAGCGTCGGGTCGAGCCAGGGAAGAGTGTGGTACAGTGAGGTAGAGTCGGGGTAGAGTGTGGTAGAGTGAGGTAGAGTCGGGGTAGAGTGTGGTAGAGTGAGGTAGAGTTACGTCGAGTCAGGGTAGTGTGTGGTAAAGTGAGGTAGAGTCGGGTCAAGCCAGGGTAGAGTGTGGTAGAGTGAGGTAGACTCAGGTCTAGTCAGGGTAGAGTATGGTAGAGTGAGGTAGAGTCGGGGTAGAGTGTGGTAGAGTGAGGTAGAGTCGGGTCGAGCCAGGGTAGTCTGTGGTAGAGTGAGGTACACTGAGGTAGAGTCGGGGTAGTGCGTGATAGAGTGAGTTAGAGTCGGGGTAGAGTGTGGTAGAGTGAGGTAGAGTCGGGGTAGAGTGTGGTAGAGTGAGGTAGAGTTGGGTCGAGCCACGGTAGAGTGTGGTAGAGTGAGGTAGAGTCGGGTTGAGCAAGGGTAGAGTGTGGTAGAGTGAGGTAGAGTCGGGGTACAGTGTGGTAGAGTAAGGTAGAGTCGCGTCGAGCCAGGGTAGAGTGTGGTAGAGTGAGGTAGAGTCGGGGTAGAGTGTGGTTGATTGAGGTAGACTTGGGTCGAGCCATGGTAGAGTGTGGTAGAGTAAGGTAGAGTCGGGGTAGAGTGTGGTAGAGTTAGGTAGAGTCGGGGTAGAGTGTGGTAGAGTGAGGTAGAGTCGGGGTAGAGTGTGGTAGAGTGAGGGGGAGTCGGGTCTAGCCAAGGTAGAGTGTGGTAGAGTGAGGTAGAGTCGGGGTAGAGTGTGGTAGAGTGAGGTAGAGTTGGGTCAAGCCAGGGTAGAGTGTGGTAGAGTGAGGTACAGTTGGGGTAGAGTGTGGTAGAGTGAGGAAGAGTCGGAGTAGAGTGTGGTAGAGTGAGGTAGAGTCAGGGTAGTGTGTGGTAGAGTGAGGTAGAGTCGGGGTAGAGTGTGATAGAGTGAGGTAGAGTAGGGTCGAGCCAGGGTAGAGTGTGTAGGAGTGAGTTAGAGTCGGGTCGAGCCAGGATAGAGTGTGGTAGAGTGAGGAAGAGTCGAGGTAGAGTGTGGTAGAGTGAGGTAGAGTTGGGGTAGAGTGTGGTGGAGTGAGGTAGAGTCGCGTTGAGTCAGGGTAGAGTGTGCTAGAGTGAGATAGAGCCGGGGTAGAGTGTGGTAGAGTGAGGTAGAGTTGGGTCGACCCAGGATAGAGTGTGGTAGAGTGAGGTAGAGTGGGGGTAGAGTGTAGTAGAGTGAGGTAGAGTAGGGGTAGAGTGTGGTAGAGTGAGGTAGAGTTGGGGTAGTGTGTGGTGGAGTAATGTAGAGTAGGGTCGACCCAGGGTAGAGTGTGGTAGAGTGAGGTAGAGTCGGGGTAGAGTGTGGTAGAGGGAGGTAGAGTCGGGTCGAGCGAGGGTAGAGTGTGGTAGAGTGAGGTAGAGTCAGGTCTAGCCAGGGTAGGGTGTGTTTGAGAGAGGTAGAGTCGGGTCGAGCCAGGGTAGAGTGTGGTATAGTGAGTTAGAGTTGGGGTAAAGTGTGGTAGAGTGAGGTAGAGTTGGGTCAAGCCAGGGTAGACTGTGGTAGAGTGAGGTAGAGTTGGGGTAGAGTGTGGTAGAGTGAGGTAGAGTGTGGTAGAGTGAGGTAGAGTTTGGGTAGAATGTGGTAGAATGAGGTAGAGTCGGGGTAGAGTGTGATAGAGTGAGGTAGAGTAGGTTCGAGCCAGGGTAGAGTGTGTAAGAGTGAGGTAGAGTCGGGTCGAGCCAGGATAGAGTGTGTTAGAGTGAGGAAGAGTCGAGGTAGAGTGTGGTAGAGTGAAGTTGAGTTGGGGTAGAGTGTGGTGGAGTGAGGTAGAGTCGTGTTGAGTGAGGGTAGACTGTGGTAGAGTGAGGTAGAGTCGGGGTAGAGTGTGGTAGAGTAAGGTAGAGTTGGGTCGACCCAGGAGAGAGTGTGGTAGATTGAGGTAGAGTGGGGGTAGAGTTTGGTAGAGTGAGGTAGAGTGGGGGTAGAGTGTGCTAGAGTGAGGTAGAGTCAGGGTGGAGTGTGGTGGAGTAAGGTAGAGTCGGGTCGACCCAGGGTAGAGTGTGGTAGAGTGAGGTAGAGTCCGGGTAGAGTGTGGTAGAGGGAGGTAGAGTCGGGTCGAGCGAGGGTAGAGTGTGGTAGAGTGAGGTAGAGTCAGGTCTAGCCAGGGTAGGGTGTGTTTGAGAGATGTAGAGTCGGGTTCAGCTAGGGTAGAGTGTGGTAGAGTGAGTTAGGGTTGGGGTAGAGTGTGGTAGAGTGAGGTAGAGTTGGGGTAGAGTGTGGTAGAGTGAGGTAGAGTTGGGTCGAGCCAGGGTAGAATGAGGTAGAGTGAGGTAGAATCGGGTTTAGCTAGGGTACAGTGTGGTAGAGTGAGATAGAGTCGGGTCGAACCAGGGTAGAGTGTGGTAGACTGTGGTAGAGTGAGGTAGAGTAGGGGAAGAGTGTGGTAGAGTGAGGTAGAGTTGCGTCGAGTCAGGGTAGTGTGTGGTAGAGTGAGGTAGAGTCTGGGTAGAGTGTGGTAGAGTGAGGTAGAGTTGGATCAAGCCAGGGTAGAGTTGGGTAGAGTGAGGTAGAGTCGGGTCGAGCCATGGTAGAGTGTGGTAGAGTGAGGTAGAGTCGGGTCGAGCCAGGATAGAGAGTGGTAGAGTGAGGTAGAGTCGGGTCGAGCCAGGGTAGAGTGTGGTAGAGTGAGGTAGAGTCGGGGTAGAGTGTGGTAGAGTGAGGTAGACTCGCGTTGAGCCAGGATAGAGTGTGGTATAGTGAGGTAGAGTTGGGTTGAGCCAGGGTAGAGTGTGGTAGAGTGAGGTAGAGTCGGGGTAGAGTGTGGTAGAGTGAGGTAGAGTCGGGTCGAGACAGGGTAGAGTGTGGTAGAATGAGGTAGAGTCGGGGTAGAGTGTGGTAGATTGAGGTAGAGTCAGGGTGGAGTGTGGTAGAGTGAGGTAGAGTCGGGGTAGAGTGTGGTAGAGTGAGGTAGAGTTGGGTCGAGGCACGGTAGAGTGTGGTAGAATGAGGTAGAGTTGGGGTAGAGTGTGGTAGAGTGAGGTAGAGAAGTGTTGAGCCAGGGTAGAGTGTGATAGAGTGAGGTAGAGTCGGGTCTAGACAGGGTAGAGTGTGGTAGAGTGAGGTAGAGTCGAAGTAGGGTGTGGTAGAGTGAGGTAGAGTTGGGGTAGAGTGTGGTGGAGTAAGGTAGAGTCGCGTTGAGCCAGGGTAGAGAGTGGTAGAGTGAGGTAGACTTGGGTTTAGACAGGGTAGAGTGTAGTAGAGTGAGGTAGAGTCGGAGTAGAGTGTGGTAGAGTGAGGTAGAGTCGGGTCGAGTCAGGATAGACTGTGGTAGAATCAGATAGAGTCGGGTAGAGCCAGGGTAGAGTGCGGTAGAGTGAGGTAGAGTCAGGGTAGAGTGTGGTAGAGTGAGGTAGAGTCGGGGTAGAGTGTGGCAGAGTGAGGTAGAGTCGGCTCGAGCCAGGGTAGACTGTGGTAGAGTGAGGTAGAGTCGGGGTAGAGTGAGGTAGAGTGAGGTAGAGTCGGGGTAGTGTGTGCTAGAGTGAGGTAGAATCGGGGTAGAGTGTGGTACAGTGAGGTTGAGTTGGGGTAGAGTGGGGTGGAGTAAGGTAGAGTCGCGTTGAGCTAGGATAGAGTGTGGTAGAGCGAGGTAGAGTCGGGCTGAGCCACGGTAGAGTGTGGTAGAGTGAGGTAGTGTCGGGGTAGAGTGTGGTAGAGTGAGGTAGAGTCGGGTCGAGGCAGGGTAGATTGTGGTAGAGTGAGGAAGAGTCGGGGTAGAGTGTGGTATAGTGAGGTAGAGTCGGGGTAGAGAGTGGTAGAGTGAGGTAGAGTCGGGGTGGAGTGTGGTAGAGTGAGGTAGAGTTGGGTCGAGCCAGGGTAGAGTGTGGTAGAGTGTGGTAGAGTTGGGGTGGAGTGTGGTAGAGTGAGGTAGAGTCGGGGTAGAGTGTGGTAGAGTAAGGTAGAGTTGGGTCGAGCCAGGGTAGAGTGTGGTAGAGTGAGGTAGAGTCGGGGTAGAGTGTGGTAGAGTGAGGTAGAGTCGGGTCGAGGCAGGGTAGAGTGTGGTAGAGTGAGGAAGAGTCGGGGTAGAGTGTGGTATAGTGAGGTAGAGTCGGGGTAGAGAGTGGTAGGGTGAGGTAGAGTCGGGGTGGAGTGTTGTAGACTGAGGTAGAGTTGGGTCGAGCAAGGGTAGAGTGTGGTAGAGTGAGGTAGAGTTGGGGAAGAGTGTGGTAGAGTGAGGTAGAGTCGGGGTAGAGTGTGGTAGTGTAAGGTAGAGTCGGGTCTACCCAGGGTAGGGTGTGGTAGAGAGAGGTAGAGTCGGGGTAAAGTGTGGTAGAGTGAGGTAGAGTCGGGGTACAGTGTGGTAGAGTGAGGTAGAGAAGTGTTGAGCGAGGGTAGAGTGTGATAGAGTGAGGTAGAGTCAGGTCGAGCTAGGGTAGACTGTGGTAGAGTGAGGTAGAGTCAGGGTAGAGTGAGGTAGAGGGAGGTAGAGTCGGGGTAGTGTGTGCTAGAGTGAGGTAGAGTCGGGGTAGAGTGTGGTAGAGTGAGGTTGAGTTGGGGTAGTGTGGGATGGAGTGAGGTAGAGTCGCGTTGAGCCAGGATACAGTGTGGTAGAGTGAGGTAGAGTCGGGTTGAGCCAGGGTAGAGTGTGGTAGAGTGAGGTAGAGTCGGGGTAGAGTGTGGTAGAGTAAGGCAGAGTCGGGTCGAGGCAGTGTAGAGTGTGGTAGAGTGAGGTAGAGTCGGGGAAGAGTGTGGTATAGTGAGGTAGAATCGGGGTAGAGTGTGCTATAGTGAGGTAGAGTCGGGGTAGAGAGTGGTAGAGTGAGGTAGAGTCGGGGTGGAGTGTGGTAGAGTGAGGTAGAGTTGGGTCGAGCCAGGGTAGAGTGTGGTAGAGTGTGGTAGAGTTGGGGTGGAGTGTGGTAGAGTGAGGTAGAGTCGGGGTAGAGTGTGGTAGAGTAAGGTAGAGTTGGGTCGAGCCAGGGTAGAGTGTGGTAGAGTGAGGTAGAGTCGGGGTAGAGTGTGGTAGAGTGAGGTAGAGTCGGGTCGAGGCAGGGTAGAGTGTGGTAGAGTGAGGAAGAGTCGGGGTAGAGTGTGGTATAGTGAGGTAGAGTCGGGGTAGAGAGTGGTAGGGTGAGGTAGAGTCGGGGTGGAGTGTTGTAGACTGAGGTAGAGTTGAGTCGAGCAAGGGTAGAGTGTGGTAGAGTGAGGTAGAGTTGGGGAAGAGTGTGGTAGAGTGAGGTAGAGTCGGGGTAGAGTGTGGTAGTGTAAGGTAGAGTCGGGTCTACCCAGGGTAGGGTGTGGTAGAGAGAGGTAGAGTCGGGGTAAAGTGTGGTAGAGTGAGGTAGAGTCGGGGTACAGTGTGGTAGAGTGAGGTAGAGAAGTGTTGAGCGAGGGTAGAGTGTGATAGAGTGAGGTAGAGTCAGGTCGAGCTAGGGTAGACTGTGGTAGAGTGAGGTAGGGTCAGGGTAGAGTGAGGTAGAGGGAGGTACAGTCGGGGTAGTGTGTGCTAGAGTGAGGTAGAGTCGGGGTAGAGTGTGGTAGAGTGAGGTTGAGTTGGGGTAGTGTGGGATGGAGTGAGGTAGAGTCGCGTTGAGCCAGGATACAGTGTGGTAGAGTGAGGTAGAGTCGGGTTGAGCCAGGGTAGAGTGTGGTAGAGTGAGGTAGAGTCGGGGTAGAGTGTGGTAGAGTAAGGCAGAGTCGGGTCGAGGTAGTGTAGAGTGTGGTAGAGTGAGGTAGAGTCGGGGAAGAGTGTGGTATAGTGAGGTAGAATCGGGGTAGAGAGTGGTAGAGTGAGGTAGAGTCGGGGTGGAGTGTGGTAGAGTGAGGTAGAGTTGGGTCGAGCCAGGGTAGAGTGTGGTAGAGTGAGGTAGAGTTGGGGTGGAGTGTGGTAGAGTGAGGTAGAGTCGGGGTAGAGTGTGGTAGAGTGAGGTAGAGTTGGGTCGAGCCAGGGTAGAGTGTGGTAGAGTGAGGTAGAGTTGGGGTAGAGTGTGGTAGAGTTAGGTAGAGTCGGGTCGACCCAGGGTAGAGGGTGGTAGAGAGAGGTAGAGTCAGGGTAAAGTGTGGTAGAGTGAGGTAGAGTCGGGGTAGTGTGTGGTAGAGTGAGGTAGAGAAGGGTTGAGCCAGGGTAGAGTGTGATAGAGTGAGGTAGAGTCGGGTCTAGCTAGGGTAGAGTGTGGTAGAGTGAGGTAGAGTCTGGTCGAGCCAGGGTAGAGTGTAGTAGAGTGAGGTGGAGTCTAGGTAGAGTGTGGTAGAGTGAGGTAGAGTTGGGGTAGAGTGTGGTGGAGTGAGGTAGAGTCGCTTTGAGCCATGGTAGAGAGTGGGAGAGTGAGGTAGACTTGGGTTTACACAGAGTAGAGTGAGGTAGAGTCGGGCTAGAGTGTGGTAGAGTGAGGTAGAGTCGGGTCGAGTCAGGATAGAGTGTGGTAGAATGACATAGAGTTGGGTCGAGCCAGGGTACAGTGCGGTAGAGTGAGGTAGAATCAGGGTAGAGTGTGCTAGATTGAGGTAGAGTCGGGGTAGAGTGTGGCAGAGTGAGGTAGAGTCGGGTAGAGCCAGGGTAGACTGTGGAAGAGTGAGGTAGAGTCGGGGTAGAGTGAGGTAGAGTGAGGTAGAGTCGGGGTAGTGTGTGCTAGAGTAAGGTAGAGTCGGGGTAGAGTGTGGTAGAGTGAGGTTGAGTTGGGGTAGAGTGGGGTGGAGTGAGGTAGAGTCTCGTTGAGCCAGGATAGAGTGTGGTAGAGTGAGGTAGAGTCGGGTTGAGCCAGGGTAGAGTGTGGTAGAGTGAGGTAGAGTCGGGGTAGAGTGTGGTAGAGTGAGGGAGAGTCGGGGTAGAGTGTGGTAAAGTGAGGTAGAGTCGGGATAAAGTGTGGTAGAGTGAGGTAGAGTCGGGGTAGAGTGTGGTAGAGTGAGGTAGAGAAGTGTTGAGCGAGGGTAGAGTGTGATAGAGTGAGGTAGAGTCGGGTCGAGGCAGGGTAGACTGTGGTAGAGTGAGGTAGAGTCAGGGTAGAGTGAGGTAGAGTGAGGTAGAGTCGGGGTAGTGTGTGCTAGAGTGAGGTAGAGTCGGGGTAGAGTGTGGTAGAGTGAGGTTGAGTTGGGGTAGAGTGGGGTAGAGTGAGGTAGAGTCGCGTTGAGCCAGGATAGAGTGTGGTAGAGTGAGGTAGAGTCGGGGTAGAGTGCGGTAGAGTGAGGTAGAGTCGGGTCGAGGCATTGTAGAGTGTGGTAGAGTGAGGTAGAGTCGGGGTAGAGTGTGGTATAGTGAGGTAGAGTCGGGTTAGAGAGTGGTAGAGTGAGGTAGAGTTGGGTCGAGCCAGGATAGAGTGTGGTAGAGTGAGGTAGAGTTGGGGTGGAGTGTGGTAGAGTGAGGTAGAGTCGGGGTAGAGTGTGGTAGAGTGAGGTAGAGTTGGATCGAGCCAGGGTAGAGTGTGGTAGAGTGAGGTAGAGTTGGGGTAGAGTGTGGTAGAGTAAGGTAGAGTCGGGTCGACCCAGGGTAGAGTGTGGTAGAGAGAGGTAGAGTCAGGGTAAAGTGTGGTAGAGTGAGGTAGAGTCGGGGTAGAGTGGGGTAGAGTGAGGTAGAGAAGGGTTGAGCCAGGGTAGAGTGTGATAGAGTGAGGTAGAGTCAGCTCTAGCCAGGGTAGAGTGTGGTAGAGTGAGGTAGAGTCTGGTCGAGCCAGGGCAGAGTGTACTATAGTGAGGTAGAGTCTAGGTAGAGTGTGGTAGAGTAAGGTAGAGTTGGGCTAGAGTGTGGTGGAATGAGTTAGAGTCGCGTTGAGCCAGGGTAGAGAGTGGGAGAGTGAGGTAGACTTGGGTTTAGACAGGGTAGAGTGTGGTAGAGTGAGGTAGAGTCGGGATAGAGTGTGGTAGAGTGAGGTAGAGTCGGGTCGAGTCAGGATAGAGTGTGGTAGAATGAGATAGAGTCGGGTCGAGCCAGGGTAGAGTGCGGTAGAGTGAGATAGAATCAGGGTAGAGTGTGGTAGAGTGAGGTAGAGTCGGGGTAGAGTGTGGCAGAGTGAGGTAGAGTCGGGTCGAGCCAGGGTAGTCTGTGGAAGAGTTAGGTAGAGTCGGGGTAGAGTGAGGTAGAGTGAGGTAGAGTCGGGGTAGTGTGTGCTAGAGTGAGGTAGAGTCGGGGTAGAGTGTGGTAGAGAGAGGTTGAGTTGGGGTAGAGTGGGGTGGAGTGAGGTAGAGTCGAGTTGAGCCTGGATAGAGTGTGATAGAGTGAGGTAGAGTCGGGTTGAGCAAGGGTAGAGTGTGGTAGAGTGAGGTAGAGTCGGGGTAGAGTGTGGTAGAGTGAGGTAGAGTCGGGTCGAGGCAGGGTAGAGTGTGATAGAGTGAGGTAGAGTCGGGGTAGAGTGTGGTATAGTGAGGTAGAGTCTGGGTAGAGAGTGGTAGAGTGAGGTAGAGTCGGGGTGGAGTGTGGTAGAGTGAGGTAGAGTTGGGTCGAGCAAGGGTAGAGTGTGGTAGAGTGAGGTAGATTTGGGGTGGAGTGTGGTAGAGTGAGGTAGAGTCGGGGTAGAGTGTGGTAGAGTGAGGTAGAGTTGGGTCGAGCCAGGGCAGAGTGTGGTAGAGTGAGGTAGAGTCTGGGTAGAGAGTGGTAGAGTGAGGTAGAGTCGGGGTGGAGTGTGGTAGAGTGAGGTAGAGTTGGGTCGAGCAAGGGTAGAGTGTGGTAGAGTGAGGTAGATTTGGGGTGGAGTGTGGTAGAGTGAGGTAGAGTCGGGGTAGAGTGTGGTAGAGTGAGGTAGAGTTGGGTCGAGCCAGGGCAGAGTGTGGTAGAGTGAGGTAGAGTCGGGGTAGAGTGTGGTAGAGTGAGGTAGAGTCGGGTCGAGGCAGGGTAGTGTGTGGTAGAGTGAGGAAGAGTCGGGGTAGAGTGTGTATAGTGAGGTAGAGTCGGGGTAGAGAGTGGTAGAGTGAGGTAGAGTCAGGGTGGAGTGTGGTAGAGTGAGGTAGAGTTGGGTCGAGCCAGGGTAGAGTGTGGTAGAGTGAGGTAGAGTTGGGGAAGAGTGTGGTAGAGTGAGGTAGAGTCGGGGTAGAGTGTGGTAGAGTAAGGTAGAGTCGGGTCTACCCAGGGTAGAGTGTGGTAGAGAGAGGTAGAGTCGGGGTAATGTGTGGTAGAGTGAGGTAGAGTCGGGGTAGAGTGTGGTAGAGTGAGGTAGAGAAGTGTTGAGCGAGGGTAGAGTGTGATAGAGTGAGGTAGAGTCGGGTCGAGCCAGGGTAGACTGTGGTAGAGTGAGGTAGAGTCAGGGTAGAGTGAGGTAGAGTGAGGTAGAGTGGGGGTAGTGTGTGCTAGAGTGAGGTAGAGTCGGGGTAGAGTGTGGTAGAGTGAGGTAGAGTCGGGGTGGAGTGTGGTAGAGTGAGGTAGAGTTGGGTCGAGCCAGGGTAGAGTGTGGTAGAGTGAGGTAGAGTTGGGGTGGAGTGTGGTAGAGTGAGGTAGAGTCGGGGTAGAGTGTGGTAGAGTGAGGTAGAGTTGGGTCGAGCCAGGGTAGAGTGTGGTAGAGTGAGGTAGAGTTGGGGTAGAGTGTGGTAGAGTAAGGTAGAGCCGGGTCGACCCAGGGTAGAGGGTGGTAGAGAGAGGTAGAGTCAGGGTAAAGTGTGGTAGAGTGAGGTAGAGTCGGGGTAGAGTGTGGTAGAGTGAGGTAGAGAAGGGTTGAGCCAGGGTAGAGTGTGATAGAGTGAGGTAGAGTCGGGTCTAGCCAGGATAGAGTGTGGTAGAGTGAGGTAGAGTCTGGTCGAGCCAGGGTAGAGTGTAGTAGAGTGAGGTAGAGTCTAGGTAGAGTGTGGTAGAGTGAGGTAGAGTTGGGGTAGAGTGTGGTGGAGTGAGGTAGAGTCGCTTTGAGCCATGGTAGAGAGTGGGAGAGTGAGGTAGACTTGGGTTTACACAGAGTAGAGTGTGGTAGAGTGAGGTAGAGTCGGGTCGAGTCAGGATAGAGTGTGGTAGAATGACATAGAGTCGGGTCGAGCCAGGGTACAGTGCGGTAGAGTGAGGTAGAATCAGGGTAGAGTGTGCTAGAGTGAGGTAGAGTCGGGGTAGAGTGTGGCAGAGTGAGGTAGAGTCGGGTCGAGCCAGGGTAGACTGTGGAAGAGTGAGGTAGAGTCGGGGTAGAGTGAGGTGGAGTGAGGTAGAGTCGGGGTAGTGTGTGCTAGAGTAAGGTAGAGTCGGGGTAGAGTGTGGTAGAGTGAGGTTGAGTTGGGGTAGAGTGGGGTGCAGTGAGGTAGAGTCTCGTTGAGCCAGGATAGAGTGTGGTAGAGTGAGGTAGAGTCGGGTTGAGCCAGGGTAGAGTGTGGTAGAGTGAGGTAGAGTCGGGGTAGAGTGTGGTAGAGTGAGGTAGAGTCGGGTCGAGGCAGGGTAGAGTGTGGTAGAGTGAGGGAAAGTCGGGGTAGAGTGTGGTAAAGTGAGGTAGAGTCGGGATAAAGTGTGGTAGAGTGAGGTAGAGTCGGGGTAGAGTGTGGTAGAGTGAGGTAGAGTTGGGTCGAGCCAGGGCAGAGTGTGGTAGAGTGAGGTAGAGTCTGGGTAGAGAGTGGTAGAGTGAGGTAGAGTCGGGGTGGAGTGTGGTAGAGTGAGGTAGAGTTGGGTCGAGCAAGGGTAGAGTGTGGTAGAGTGAGGTAGATTTGGGGTGGAGTGTGGTAGAGTGAGGTAGAGTCGGGGTAGAGTGTGGTAGAGTGAGGTAGAGTTGGGTCGAGCCAGGGCAGAGTGTGGTAGAGTGAGGTAGAGTCGGGGTAGAGTGTGGTAGAGTGAGGTAGAGTCGGGTCGAGGCAGGGTAGTGTGTGGTAGAGTGAGGAAGAGTCGGGGTAGAGTGTGTATAGTGAGGTAGAGTCGGGGTAGAGAGTGGTAGAGTGAGGTAGAGTCAGGGTGGAGTGTGGTAGAGTGAGGTAGAGTTGGGTCGAGCCAGGGTAGAGTGTGGTAGAGTGAGGTAGAGTTGGGGAAGAGTGTGGTCGAGTGAGGTAGAGTCGGGGTAGAGTGTGGTAGAGTAAGGTAGAGTCGGGTCTACCCAGGGTAGAGTGTGGTAGAGAGAGGTAGAGTCGGGGTAATGTGTGGTAGAGAGAGGTAGAGTCGGGGTAGAGTGTGGTAGAGTGAGGTAGAGAAGTGTTGAGCGAGGGTAGAGTGTGATAGAGTGAGGTAGAGTCGGGTCGAGCCAGGGTAGACTGTGGTAGAGTGAGGTAGAGTCAGGGTAGAGTGAGGTAGAGTGAGGTAGAGTGGGGGTAGTGTGTGCTAGAGTGAGGTAGAGTCGGGGTAGAGTGTGGTAGAGTGAGGTAGAGTCGGGGTGGAGTGTGGTAGAGTGAGGTAGAGTTGGGTCGAGCCAGGGTAGAGTGTGGTAGAGTGAGGTAGAGTTGGGGTGGAGTGTGGTAGAGTGAGGTAGAGTCGGGTTAGAGTGTGGTAGAGTGAGGTAGAGTTGGGTCGAGCCAGGGTAGAGTGTGGTAGAGTGAGGTAGAGTTGGGGTAGAGTGTGGTAGAGTTAGGTAGAGTCGGGTCGACCCAGGGTAGAGGGTGGTAGAGAGAGGTAGAGTCAGGGTAAAGTGTGGTAGGGTGAGGTAGAGTCGGGGTAGAGTGTGGTAGAGTGAGGTAGAGAAGGGTTGAGCCAGGGTAGAGTGTGATAGAGTGAGGTAGAGTCGGGTCTAGACAGGGTAGAGTGTGGTAGAGTGAGGTAGAGTCTGGTCGAGCCAGGGTAGAGTGTAGTAGAGTGAGGTAGAGTCTAGGTAGAGTGTGGTAGAGTGAGGTAGAGTTGGGGTAGAGTGTGGTGGAGTGAGGTAGAGTCGCTTTGAGCCATGGTAGAGAGTGGGAGAGTGAGGTAGACTTGGGTTTACACAGAGTAGAGTGTGGTAGAGTGAGGTAGAGTCGGGTCGAGTCAGGATAGAGTGTGGTAGAATGACATAGAGTCGGGTCGAGCCAGGGTACAGTGCGGTAGAGTGAGGTAGAATCAGGGTAGAGTGTGCTAGAGTGAGGTAGAGTCGGGGTAGAGTGTGGCAGAGTGAGGTAGAGTCGGGTCGAGCCAGGGTAGACTGTGGAAGAGTGAGGTAGAGTCGGGGTAGAGTGAGGTAGAGTCGGGGTAGTGTGTGCTAGAGTAAGGTAGAGTCGGGGTAGAGTGTGGTAGAGTGAGGTTGAGTTGGGGTAGAGTGGGGTGGAGTGAGGTAGAGTCTCGTTGAGCCAGGATAGAGTGTGGTAGAGTGAGGTAGAGTCGGGTTGAGCCAGGGTAGAGTGTGGTAGAGTGAGGTAGAGTCGGGGTAGAGTGTGGTAGAGTGAGGTAGAGTCGGGTCGAGGCAGGGTAGAGTGTGGTAGAGTGAGGGAGAGTCGGGGTAGAGTGTGGTAAAGTGAGGTAGAGTCGGGATAAAGTGTGGTAGAGTGAGGTAGAGTCGGGGTAGAGTGTGGTAGAGTGAGGTAGAGAAGTGTTGAGCGAGGGTAGAGTGTGATAGAGTGAGGTAGAGTCGGGTCGAGGCAGGGTAGACTGTGGTAGAGTGAGGTAGAGTCAGGGTAGAGTGAGGTAGAGTGAGGTAGAGTGGGGGTAGTGTGTGCTAGAGTGAGGTAGAGTCGGGGTAGAGTGTGGTAGAGTGAGGTAGAGTCGGGGTGGAGTGTGGTAGAGTGAGGTAGAGTTGGGTCGAGCCAGGGTAGAGTGTGGTAGAGTGAGGTAGAGTTGGGGTGGAGTGTGGTAGAGTGAGGTAGAGTCGGGGTAGAGTGTGGTAGAGTGAGGTAGAGTTGGGTCGAGCCAGGGTAGAGTGTGGTAGAGTGAGGTAGAGTTGGGGTAGAGTGTGGTAGAGTTAGGTAGAGTCGGGTCGAGCCAGTGTAGAGTGTGGTAGAGTGAGGTAGAGTCGGGGTAGAGTGTGGTAGAGTGAGGTAGAGTCAGGTCTAGCCAGGGTAGAGTGTGGTAGAGTGAGGTAGAGTCTGGTCGAGCCAGGGTAGAGTGTAGTAGAGTGAGGTAGAGTCTAGGTAGAGTGTGGTAGAGTGAGGTAGAGTTGGGGTAGAGTGTGGTGGAGTGAGGTAGAGTCGCTTTGAGCCATGGTAGAGAGTGGGAGAGTGAGGTAGACTTGGGTTTACACAGAGTAGAGTGTGGTAGAGTGAGGTAGAGTCGGGCTAGAGTGTGGTAGAGTGAGGTAGAGTCGGGTCGAGTCAGGATAGAGTGTGGTAGAATGACATAGAGTCGGGTCGAGCCAGGGTACAGTGCGGTAGAGTGAGGTAGAATCAGGGTAGAGTGTGCTAGAGTGAGGTAGAGTCGGGGTAGAGTGTGGCAGAGTGAGGTAGAGTCGGGTCGAGCCAGGGTAGACTGTGGAAGAGTGAGGTAGAGTCGGGGTAGAGTGAGGTAGAGTGAGGTAGAGTCGGGGCAGTGTGTGCTAGAGTAAGGTAGAGTCGGGGTAGAGTGTGGTAGAGTGAGGTTGAGTTGGGGTAGAGTGTGGTGGAGTGAGGTAGAGTCTCGTTGAGCCAGGATAGAGTGTGGTAGAGTGAGGTAGAGTCGGGTTGAGCCAGGTAGAGTGTGGTAGAGTGAGGTAGAGTCGGGGTAGAGTGTGGTAGAGTGAGGTAGAGTCGGGGTAGAGTGTGGTAGAGTGAGGTAGAGTCGGGTCGAGGAAGGGTAGAGTGTGGTAGAGTGAGGGAGAGTCGGGGTAGAGTGTGGTAAAGTGAGGTAGAGTCGGGATAAAGTGTGGTAGAGTGAGGTAGAGTCGGGGTAGAGTGTGGTAGAGTGAGGTAGAGAAGTGTTGAGCGAGGGTAGAGTGTGATAGAGTGAGGTAGAGTCGGGTCGAGGCAGGGTAGACTGTGGTAGAGTGAGGTAGAGTCAGGGTAGAGTGAGGTAGAGTGAGGTAGAGTCGGGGTAGTGTGTGCTAGAGTGAGGTAGAGTCGGGGTAGAGTGTGGTAGAGTGAGGTTGAGTTGGGGTAGAGTGGGGTGGAGTGAGGTAGAGTCGCGTTGAGCCAGGATAGAGTGTGGTAGAGTGAGGTAGAGTCGGGGTAGAGTGTGGTAGAGTGAGGTAGAGTCGGGTCGAGGCATTGTAGAGTGTGGTAGAGTGAGGTAGAGTCGGGGTAGAGTGTGGTATAGTGAGGTAGAGTCGGGTTAGAGAGTGGTAGAGTGAGGTAGAGTCGGGGTGGAGTGTGGTAGAGTGAGGTAGAGTTGGGTCGAGCCAGGGTAGAGTGTGGTAGAGTGAGGTAGAGTTGGGGTGGAGTGTGGTAGAGTGAGGTAGAGTCGGGGTAGAGTGTGGTAGAGTGAGGTAGAGTTGGATCGAGCCAGGGTAGAGTGTGGTAGAGTGAGGTAGAGTTGGGGTGGAGTGTGGTAGAGTCAGGTAGAGTCGGGGTAGAGTGTGGTAGAGTGAGGTAGAGTTGGATCGAGCCAGGGTAGAGTGTGGTAGAGTGAGGTAGAGTTGGGGTAGAGTGTGGTAGAGTAAGGTAGAGTCGGGTCGACCCAGGGTAGAGTGTGGTAGAGAGAGGTAGAGTCAGGGTAAAGTGTGGTAGAGTGAGGTAGAGTCGGGGTAGAGTGGGGTAGAGTGAGGTAGAGAAGGGTTGAGCCAGGGTAGAGTGTGATAGAGTGAGGTAGAGTCAGCTCTAGCCAGGGTAGAGTGTAGTATAGTGAGGTAGAGTCTAGGTAGAGTGTGGTAGAGTGAGGTAGAGTTGGGGTAGAGTGTGGTGGAATGAGTTAGAGTCGCGTTGAGCCATGGTAGAGAGTGGGAGAGTGAGGTAGACTTGGGTTTAGACAGGGTAGAGTGTGGTAGAGTGAGGTAGAGTCGGGGTAGAGTGTGGTAGAGTGAGGTAGAGTCGGGTCGAGTCAGGATAGAGTGTGGTAGAATGAGATAGAGTCGGGTCGAGCCAGGGTAGAGTGCGGTAGAGTGAGGTAGAATCAGGGTAGAGTGTGGTAGAGTGAGGTAGAGTCGGGGTAGAGTGTGGCAGAGTGAGGTAGAGTCGGGTCGAGCCAGGGTAGACTGTGGAAGAGTGAGGTAGAGTCGGGGTAGAGTGAGGTAGAGTGAGGTAGAGTCGGGGTAGTGTGTGCTAGAGTGAGGTAGAGTCGGGGTAGAGTGTGGTAGAGAGAGGTTAAGTTGGGGTAGAGTGGGGTGGAGTGAGGTAGAGTCGAGTTGAGCCTGGATAGAGTGTGATAGAGTGAGGTAGAGTCGGGTTGAGCCAGGGTAGAGTGTGGTAGAGTGAGGTAGACTCGGGTTAGAGTGTGGTAGAGTGAGCTAGAGTCGGGTCGAGGCAGGGCAGAGTGTGATAGAGTGAGGTAGAGTCGGGGTAGAGTGTGGTATAGTGAGGTAGAGTCTGGGTAGAGAGTGGTAGAGTGAGGTAGAGTCGGGGTGAAGTGTGGTAGAGTGAGGTAGAGTTGGGTCGAGCAAGGGTAGAGTGTGGTAGAGTGAGGTAGATTTGGGGTGGAGTGTGGTAGAGTGAGGTAGAGTCGGGGTAGAGTGTGGTAGAGTGAGGTAGAGTTGGGTCGAGCCAGGGCAGAGTGTGGTAGAGTGAGGTAGAGTCGGGGTAGAGTGTGGTAGAGTGAGGTAGAGTCGGGTTAGAGAGTGGTAGAGTGAGGTAGAGTCGGGGTGGAGTGTGGTAGAGTGAGGTAGAGTTGGGTCGAGCCAGGGTAGAGTGTGGTAGAGTGAGGTAGAGTTGGGGTGGAGTGTGGTAGAGTGAGGTAAAGTCGGGGTAGAGTGTGGTAGAGTGAGGTAGAGTTGGATCGAGCCAGGGTAGAGTGTGGTAGAGTGAGGTAGAGTTGGGGTGGAGTGTGGTAGAGTGAGGTAGAGTCGGGGTAGAGTGTGGTAGAGTGAGGTAGAGTTGGATCGAGCCAGGGTAGAGTGTGGTAGAGTGAGGTAGAGTTGGGGTAGAGTGTGGTAGAGTAAGGTAGAGTCGGGTCGACCCAGGGTAGAGTGTGGTAGAGAGAGGTAGAGTCAGGGTAAAGTGTGGTAGAGTGAGGTAGAGTCGGGGTAGAGTGGGGTAGAGTGAGGTAGAGAAGGGTTGAGCCAGGGTAGAGTGTGATAGAGTGAGGTAGAGTCAGCTCTAGCCAGGGTAGAGTGTAGTATAGTGAGGTAGAGTCTAGGTAGAGTGTGGTAGAGTGAGGTAGAGTTGGGGTAGAGTGTTGTGGAATGAGTTAGAGTCGCGTTGAGCCAGGGTAGAGAGTGGGAGAGTGAGGTAGACTTGGGTTTAGACAGGGTAGAGTGTGGTAGAGTGAGGTAGAGTCGGGGTAGAGTGTGGTAGAGTGAGGTAGAGTCGGGTCGAGTCAGGATAGAGTGTGGTAGAATGAGATAGAGTCGGGTCGAGCCAGGGTACAGTGCGGTAGAGTGAGGTAGAATCAGGGTAGAGTGTGGTAGAGTGAGGTAGAGTCAGGGTAGAGTGTGGCAGAGTGAGGTAGAGTCGGGTCGAGCCAGGGTAGACTGTGGAGGAGTGAGGTAGAGTCGGGGTAGAGTGAGGTAGAGTGAGGTAGAGTCGGGGTAGTGTGTGCTAGAGTAAGGTAGAGTCGGGGTAGAGTGTGGTAGAGAGAGGTTGAGTTGGGGTAGAGTGGGGTGGAGTGAGGTAGAGTCGAGTTGAGCCTGGATAGAGTGTGATAGAGTGAGGTAGAGTCGGGTTGAGCCAGGGTAGAGTGTGGTAGAGTGAGGTAGACTCGGGGTAGAGTGTGGTAGAGTGAGGTAGAGTCGGGTCGAGGCAGGGTAGAGTGTGATAGAGTGAGGTAGAGTCGGGGTAGAGTGTGGTATAGTGAGGTAGAGTCTGGGTAGAGAGTGGTAGAGTGAGGTAGAGTCGGGGTGGAGTGTGGTAGAGTGAGGTAGAGTTGGGTCGAGCAAGGGTAGAGTGTGGTAGAGTGAGGTAGATTTGGGGTGGAGTGTGGTAGAGTGAGGTAGAGTCGGGGTAGAGTATGGTAGAGTGAGGTAGAGTTGGGTCGAGCCAGGGCAGAGTGTGGTAGAGTGAGGTAGAGTCGGGGTAGAGTGTGGTAGAGTGAGGTAGAGTCGGGTCGAGGCAGGGTAGTGTGTGGTAGAGTGAGGAAGAGTCGGGGTAGAGTGTGTATAGTGAGGTAGAGTCGGGGTAGAGAGTGGTAGAGTGAGGTAGAGTCAGGGTGGAGTGTGGTAGAGTGAAGTAGAGTTGGGTCGAGCCAGGATAGAGTGTGGTAGAGTGAGGTAGAGTTGGGGAAGGGTGTGGTAGAGTGAGGTAGAGTCGGGGTAGAGTGTGGTAGAGTAAGGTAGAGTCGGGTATACCCAGGGTAGAGTGTGGTAGAGAGAGGTAGAGTCGGGGTAATGTGTGGTAGAGTGAGGTAGAGTCGGGGTAGAGTGTGGTAGAGTGAGGTAGAGAAGTGTTGAGCGAGGGTAGAGTGTGATAGAGTGAGGTAGAGTCGGGTCGAGCCAGGGTAGACTGTGGTAGAGTGAGGTAGAGTCAGGGTAGAGTGAGGTAGAGTGAGGTAGAGTGGGGGTAGTGTGTGCTAGAGTGAGGTAGAGTCGGGGTAGAGTGTGGTAGAGTGAGGTTGAGTTGGGGTAGAGTGTGGTGGAGTGAGGTAGAGTCGCGTTGAGCCAGGATAGAGTGTGGTAGAGTGAGGTAGAGTCGGGTTGAGCCAGGGTAGAGTGTGGTAGAGTGAGGTAGAGTCGGGGTAGAGTGTGGTAGAGTGAGGTAGAGTAGGGTCGAGCCAGGGTAGAGTGTGGTAGAGTGAGGTAGAGTCAGGGTAGAGTGTGGTAGAGAGAGGTAGAGTCGAGGTAAAGTGTGGTAGAGTGGGGTAGAGTCGGGGTAGAGTGTGGTAGAGTGAGGTAGAGAAGGGTTGAGCGAGGGTAGAGTGTGATAGAGTGAGGTAGAGTCGGGTCGAGCCAGGGTAGACTGTGGTAGAGTGTGGTAGAGTCAGGGTAGAGTGAGGTAGAGTGAGGTAGAGTCGGGGTAGTGTGTGCTAGAGTGAGGTAGAGTCGGGGTAGAGTGTGGTAGAGTGAGGTTGAGTTGGGGTAGAGTGTGGTGGAGTGAGGTAGAGTCGCGTTGAGCCAGGATAGAGTGTGGTAGAGTGAGGTAGTGTCGGGTTGAGCCAGGGTAGAGTGTGGGAGAGTGAGGTAGAGTCGGGGGAGTGTGTGGTAGAGTGAGGTAGAGTCGGGGCGAGCCAGGGTAGAGTGTGGTAGAGTGAGGTAGAGTCGGCGTGGAGTGTGGTAGAGTTAGGTAGAGTTAGGTCGAGCCAGGATAGAGTGTGGTAGAGTGAGGTAGAGTTGGGGAAGATTGTGGTAGAGTGAGGTAGAGTCGGGGTAGAGTGTGGTAGAGTGAGGTAGAGTCGGGGTGGAGTGTGGTAGAGTGAGGTAGAGTTGGGTCGAGCCAGGGTAGAGTGTGGTAGAGTGAGGTAGAGTTGGGGAAGAGTGTGGTAGAGTGAGGTAGAGTCGGGGTAGAGTGTGGTAGAGTAAGGTAGAGTCGGGTCAACCAAGGGTAGAGTGTGGTAGAGAGAGGTAGAGTCGGGGTAAAGTGTGGTAGTGTGAGGTAGAGTCGGGGTAGAGTGTGGTAGAGTGAGGTAGAGAAGGGTTGAGCGAGGGTAGAGTGTGATAGAGTGAGGTAGAGTCGGGTCGAGCAAGGGTACAGTGTGGTAGAGTGAGGAAGACTCGAGGTAGAGTGCGGTAGAGTGAGGTAGAGTTGGGGTAAAGTGTCGTAGATTGAGGTAGAGTCGGGTCTAGCCAGGGTAGAGTGTGGTAGAGTGAGGTAGAGTCGAGGTAGAGTGTGGTAGAGTGAGATAGACTTGGGGTAGGGTGTGGTGGAGTCAGGTACAGTCGCATCGAGCCACGATAGAGTGTGGTAGAGTGAGGTAGAGTCGGTTTGAGCGATGGTAGTGTGTGGTAGAGAGAGGTAGAGACGGTGTAGAGTGTGGTAGAGTGAGGAAGAGTCGGGTCGAGACAGGGTAGAGTGCGGTAGAGTGAGGTAGAGTCGTGGTAGTGTGTGGTAGAGTGAGGTTGAGTTGGAGTAGAGTGTGGTAGAGTGAGGTAGAGTCGCGTTTAGCCAGGATAGAGTGTGGTAGAGTGAGGTAGAGTCGGGTTGAGCCAGGGTAGAGTGTGGTAGAGTGAGGTAGAGTCGGGGTAGAGTGTGGTAGAGTGAGGTAGAGTCGGGTCGAGCAAGGGTAGAGTGTGGTAGAGTGAGGTAGAGTCGGGGTAGAGTGTGGTAGAGAGAGGTCGAGCCATGGTAGACTGTGGAAGAGTGAGGTAGAGTTGGGGTAGGGTGAGGTAGAGTGAGGTAGAGTCGGGGTAGTGTGTGCTAGAGTGAGGTAGAGTCGGGGTAGAGTGTGGTAGAGTGAGGTTGAGTTGGGGTAGAGTGGGGTGGAGTGAGGTAGAGTCGAGTTGAGCCTGGATAGAGTGTGGTAGAGTGAGGTAGAGTCGGGTTGAGCCAGGGTAGAGTGTGGTAGAGTGAGGTAGAGTCGGGGTAGAGTGTGGTAGAGTGAGGTAGAGTCGAGTCGAGGCAGGGTAGAGTGTGGTAGAGTGAGGTAGAGTCGGGGTAGAGTGTGGTATAGTGAGGTAGAGTCGGGTCGAGGCAGGGTAGAGTGTGGTAGAGTGAGGAAGAGTCGGGGTAGAGTGTGTATAGTGAGGTAGAGTCGGGGTAGAGAGTGGTAGAGTGAGGTAGAGTTTGGGTGGAGTGTGGTAGAGTGAGGTAGAGTTGGGTCGAGCCAGCGTAGAGTGTGGTAGAGTGAGGTAGAGCTGGGGAAGTGTGTGGTAGAGTGAGGTAGAGTCGGGGTAGAGTGTGGTAGAGTAAGGTAGAGTCGGGTCTACCCAGGGTAGAGTGTGGTAGAGAGAGGTAGAGTCGGGGTAAAGTGTGGTAGAGTGAGGTAGAGTCGGGGTAGAGAGTGGTAGAGTGAGGTAGAGAAGTGTTGAGCGAGGGTAGAGTGTGATAGAGTGAGGTAGAGTCGGGTCGAGCCAGGGTAGACTGTGGTAGAGTGAGGTAGAGTCAGGGTAGAGTGAGGTAGAGTGAGGTAGAGTGGGGGTAGTGTGTGCTAGAGTGAGGTAGAGTCGGGGTAGAGTGTGGTAGAGTGAGGTTGAGTTGGGGTAGAGTGCGGTGGAGTGAGGTAGAGTCGCGTTGAGCCAGGATAGAGTGTGGTAGAGTGAGGTAGAGTCGGGTTGAGCCAGGGTAGAGTGTGGTAGAGTGAGGTAGAGTCGGGGTAGAGTGTGGTAGAGTGAGGTAGAGTCGGGTCGAGCCAGGGTAGAGTGTGGTAGAGTGAGGTAGAGTCGGGGTAGAGTGTGGTAGAGAGAGGTAGAGTCGGGGTAAAGTGTGGTAGAGTGGGGTAGAGTCGGGGTAGAGTGTGGTAGACTGAGGTAGAGAAGGGTTGAGCGAGGGTAGAGTGTGATAGAGTGAGGTAGAGTCGGGTCGAGCCAGGGTAGACTGTGGTAGAGTGTGGTAGAGTCAGGGTAGAGTGAGGTAGAGTGAGGTAGAGTCGGGGTAGTGTGTGGTAGAGTCAGGTAGAGTCGGGGTAGAGTGTGGTAGAGTGAGGTTGAGTTTGGGTAGAGTGTGGTGGAGTGAGGTAGAGTCGCGTTGAGCCAGGATAGAGTGTGGTAGAGTGAGGTAGAGTCGGGTTGAGCCAGGGTAGAGTGTGGGAGAGTGAGGTAGAGTCGGGGGAGTGTGTGGTAGAGTGAGGTAGAGTCGGGTCGAGCCAGGGTAGAGTGTGGTAGAGTGAGGTAGAGTCGGGGTAGAGTGTGGTAGAGTGAAGTAGTGTCGGGGTAGAGTGTTGTAGAGTGAGGTAGAGTCGGGGTGGAGTGTGGTAGAGTTAGGTAGAGTTTGGTCGAGCCAGGGTAGAGTGTGGTAGAGTGAGGGAGAGTTGGGGAAGAGTGTGGTAGAGTGAGGTAGAGTCGGGGTAGAGTGTGGTAGAGTGAGGTAGAGTCGGGTCGACCCAAGGTAGAGTGTGGTAGAGAGAGGTAGAGTCGGGGTAAAGTGTGGTAGAGTGACGTAGAGTCGGGGTAGAGTGTGGTAGAGTGAGGTAGAGAAGTGTTGAGCGAGGGTAGAGTGTGATAGAGTGAGGTAGAGTCAGGTCGAGCCAGGGTAGACTATGGTAGAGTGAGGTAGACTCAGGGTAGAGTGAGGTAGAGTGAGGTAGAGTCGGGGTAGTGTGTGCTAGAGTGAGGTAGAGTCGGGGTAGAGTGTGGTAGAGTGAGGTTGAGTTGGGGTAGACTGTGGTGGAGTGAGGTAGAGTCGCGTTGAGCCAGGATAGAGTGTGGTAGAGTGAGGTAGAGTCGGGTTGAGCCAGGGTAGAGTGTGGTAGAGTGAGGTAGAGTCGGGGTAGAGTGTGGTAGAGTGAGGTAGAGTCGGGGAAGAGTGTGGTAGAGTGAGGTAGAGTCGGGGTAGAGTGTGGTAGGGTAAGGTAGAGTCGGGTCAACCAAGGGTAGAGTGTGGTAGAGAGAGGTAGAGTCGGGGTGAAGTGTGGTAGTGTGAGGTAGAGTCGGGGTAGAGTGGGGTAGAGTGAGGTAGAGAAGGGTTGAGCGAGGGTAGAGTGTGATAGAGTGAGGTAGAGTCGGGTCGAGCCAGGGTAAAGTGTGGTAGAGTGAGGAAGAATCGAGGTAGAGTGCGGTAGAGTGAGGTAGAGTTGGGGTAAAGTGTCGTAGATTGAGGTAGAGTCGAGTCGAGCCAGGGTAGAGTGTGGTAGAGTGAGGTAGAGTCGAGGTAGAGTGTGGTAGAGTGAGATAGAGTTGGGGTAGGGTGTGGTGGAGTGAGGTACAGTCGCGTCGAGCCAGGGTAGAGTGTGGTAGAGTGAGGTAGAGTCGGTTTGAGCCATGGTAGTGTGTGGTAGAGAGAGGTAGAGTCGGGGTAGAGTGTGGTAGAGTGAGGAAGAGTCGGGTCGAGACAGGGTAGAGTGTGGTAGAGTGAGGTAGAGTCGTGGTAGTGTGTGGTAGAGTGAGGTAGAGCCGGGTCGAGCCAGGGTAGACTGTGGTGGAGTGAGGTAGAGTCGGGGTAAAGTATGGTAGCATGAGGTAGAGTCGGGTCGAGCCAGGGTAGAGTGTGGTAGAGTGAGGTACAGTCAAGTCTAGCAAGGGTAGAGTGTGGTAGAGTGAGGTAGAGTCTGGTCGAGCCAGGATAGAGTGTGGTAGAGTGAGGTAGAGTTGAGGTAGAGTGTGGTAGAGTGAGGTACAGTTGGGGAAGAGTGTGGTGGAGTGAGGTAGGGTCGCGTTTAGCCAGGGTAGAGTGTGGTAGAGTGAGGTAGAGTCGGGTTGAGCCAGGATAGAGTGTGGTAGAGTGAGGTAGATTCGGGGTAGAGTGTGGTAGAGTGATGTAGAGTCGGGTCGAGCCAGGGTATAGTGTGGCAGAGTCAGGTAGAGTCAGGGTAGAGTGTGGTAGAGTGAGGTAGAGTCGGGGTAGAGTGTGGTAGAGTGAGATAGAGTCGGGTCAAGCCAGGGTAGAGTGTGGCAGAGTCAGGTAGAGTCAGGGTAGAGTGTGGTAGAGTGAGGTAGAGTCGGTGTAGAGTGTGGTAGAGTGAGGTAGAGTCGAGTCGAGCCAGGGCAGACTGTGGTAGAGTGAGTTAGAGTCGGGGTAGAGTGAGGTGGAGTGAGATAGAGTCGGGGTAGTGTGTGCTAGAGTGAGGTAGAGTCGGGGTAGAGTGTGGTAGAGCGAGGTACAGTCGGGTCGAGCTAGGGTGGAGTGTGGTTGAGTGAGGTAGATTCGGGGTAGAGTGTGGTAGAGTGAGGTAGAGTTGGGTCGAGCCAGGGCAGAGTGTGGTAGAGTGAGGTAGAGTCGGGGTAGAGTGTGGTAGAGTGAGGTAGAGTCGGGTCGAGGCAGGGTAGAGTGTGGTAGAGTGAGGAAGAGTCGGGGTAGAGTGTGTATAGTGAGGTAGAGTCGGGGTAGAGAGTGGTAGAGTGAGGTAGAGTCGGGGTGGAGTGTGGTAGAGTGAGGTAGAGTTGGGTCGAGCCAGGGTAGAGTGTGGTAGAGTGAGGTAGAGTTGGGGAAGAGTGTGGTAGAGTGAGGTAGAGTCGGGGTAGAGTGTGGTAGAGTAAGGTAGAGTCGGGTCTACCCAGGGTAGAGTGTGGTAGAGAGAGGTAGAGTCGGGGTAAAGTGTGGTAGAGTGAGGTAGAGTCGGGGTAGAGTGTGGTAGAGTGAGGTAGAGAAGTGTTGAGCGAGGGTAGAGTGTGATAGAGTGAGGTAGAGTCGGGTCGAGCCAGGGTAGACTGTGGTAGAGTGAGGTAGAGTCTGGGTAGAGTGAGGTAGAGTGAGGTAGAGTGGGGGTAGTGTGTGCTAGAGTGAGGTAGAGTCGGGGTAGAGTGTGGTAGAGTGAGGTTGAGTTGGGGTAGAGTGTGGTGGAGTGAGGTAGAGTCGAGTCGAGCCAGGGCAGACTGTGGTAGAGTGAGTTAGAGTCGGGGTAGAGTGAGGTGGAGTGAGGTAGAGTCGGGGTAGTGTGTGCTAGAGTGAGGTAGAGTCGGGGTAGAGTGTGGTAGAGCGAGGTACAGTCGGGTCGAGCTAGGGTGGAGTGTGGTTGAGTGAGGTAGATTCGGGGTAAAGTGTGGTAGAGTGAGGTAGAGTTGGGTCGAGCCAGGGCAGAGTGTGGTAGAGTGAGGTAGAGTCGGGGTAGAGTGTGGTAGAGTGAGGTAGAGTCGGGTCGAGGCAGGGTAGAGTGTGGTAGAGTGAGGAAGAGCCGGGGTAGAGTGTGTATAGTGAGGTAGAGTCGGGGTAGAGAGTGGTAGACTGAGGTAGAATCGGGGTGGAGTGTGGTAGAGTGAGGTAGAGTTGGGTCGAGCCAGGGTAGAGTGTGGTAGAGTGAGGTAGAGTTTGGGAAGAGTGTGGTAGAGTGAGGTAGAGTCGGGGTAGAGTGTGGTAGAGTAAGGTAGAGTCGGGTCTACCCAGGGTAGAGTGTGGTAGAGAGAGGTAGAGTCGAGGTAAAGTGTGGTAGAGTGAGGTAGAGTCGGGGTAGAGTGTGGTAGAGTGAGGTAGAGAAGTGTTGAGCGAGGGTAGAGTGTGATAGAGTGAGGTAGAGTCGGGTCGAGCCAGGGTAGACTGTGGTAGAGTGAGGTAGAGTCAGGTAGAGTGGGGGTAGTGTGTGCTAGAGTGAGGTAGAGTCGGGGTAGAGTGTGGTAGAGTGAGGTTGAGTTGGGGTAGAGTGTGGTGGAGTGAGGTAGAGTCGCGTTGAGCCAGGATAGAGTGTGGTAGAGTGAGGTAGAGTCGGGTTGAGCCAGGGTAGAGTGTGGTAGAGTGAGGTAGAGTCGGGGTAGAGTGTGGTAGAGTGAGGTAGAGTCGGGTCGAGCCAGGGTAGAGTGTGGTAGAGTGAGGTAGAGTCGGGGTAGAGTGTGGTAGAGAGAGGTAGAGTCGGGGTAAAGTGTGGTAGAGTGGGGTAGAGTCGGGGTAGACTGTGGTAGAGTGAGGTAGAGAAGGGTTGAGCGAGGGTAGAGTGTGATAGAGTGAGGTAGAGTCGGGTCGAGCCAGGGTAGACTGTGGTAGAGTGTGGTAGAGTCAGGGTAGAGTGAGGTAGAGTGAGGTAGAGTCGGGGTAGTGTGTGCTAGAGTGAGGTAGAGTCGGGGTAGAGTGTGTTAGAGTGAGGTTGAGTTGGGGTAGAGTGTGGTGGAGTGAGGTAGAGTCGCGTTGAGCCAGGATAGAGTGTGGTAGAGTGAGGTAGAGTCGGGTTGAGCCAGGGTAGAGTGTGGGAGAGTGAGGTAGAGTCGGAGGAGTGTGTGCTAGAGTGAGGTAGAGTCGGGTCGAGCCAGGGTAGAGTGTGGTAGAGTGAGGTAGAGTCGGGGTAGAGTGTGGTAGAGTGAAGTAGTGTCGGGGTAGAGTGTTGTAGAGTGAGGTAGAGTCGGGGTGGAGTGTGGTAGAGTGAGGTAGAGTTGGGTCGAGCCAGGGTAGAGTGTGGTAGAGTGAGGTAGAGTTGGGGAAGAGTGTGGTAGAGTGAGGTAGAGTCGGGGTAGAGTGTGGTAGAGTAAGGTAGAGTCGGGTCGACCCAAGGTAGAGTGTGGTAGAGAGAGGTAGAGTCGGGGTAAAGTGTGGTAGAGTGAGGTAGAGTCGGGGTAGAGTGTGGTAGAGTGAGGTAGAGAAGTATTGAGCGAGGTTACAGTGTGATAGAGTGAGGTAGAGTCAGGTCGAGCCAGGGTAGACTATGGTAGAGTGAGGTAGAGTCAGGGTAGAGTGAGGTAGAGTGAGGTAGAGTCGGGGTAGTGTGTGCTAGAGTGAGGTAGAGTCGGGGTAGAGTGTGGTAGAGTGAGGTTGAGTTGGGGTAGACTGTGGTGGAGTGAGGTAGAGTCGCGTTGAGCCAGGATAGAGTGTGGTAGAGTGAGGTAGAGTCGGGTTGAGCCAGGGTAGAGTGTGGTAGAGTGAGGTAGAGTCGGGGTAGAGTGTGGTAGAATGAGGTAGAGTCGGGTCGAAGCAGGGTAGAGTGTAGTAGAGTGAGGTAGAGTCGGGGTAGAGTGTGGTAGAGTGAGGTAGAGTCGGGGTAGAGTGTGGTAGAGTGAGGTAGAGTCGGGGTGGAGTGTGGTAGAGTGAGGTAGAGTTGGGTCGAGCCAGGGTAGAGTGTGGTAGAGTGAGGTAGAGTTGGGGAAGAGTGTGGTAGAGTGAGGTAGAGTCAGGGTAGAGTGTGGTAGAGTAAGATAGAGTCGGGTCAACCAAGGGTAGAGTGTGGTAGAGAGAGGTAGAGTCGGGGTAAAGTGTGGTAGTGTGAGGTAGAGTCGAGGTAGAGTGTGGTAGAGTGAGGTAGAGAAGGGTTGAGCGAGGGTAGAGTGTGATAGAGTGAGGTAGAGTCGGGTCGAGCCAGGGTAGAGTGCGGTAGAGTGAGGTAGAGTTGGGGTAAAGTGTCGTAGATTGAGGTAGAGTCGGGTCGAGCCAGGGTAGAGTGTGGTAGAGTGAGGTAGAGTCGAGGTAGAGTGTGGTAGAGTGAGATAGAGTTGGGGTAGGGTGTGGTGGAGTGAGGTACAGTCGCGTCGAGCCAGGGTAGAGTGTGGTAGAGTGAGGTAGAGTCGGTTTGAGCCATGGTAGTGTGTGGTAGAGAGAGGTAGAGTCGGGGTAGAGTGTGGTAGAGTGAGGAAGAGTCGGGTCGAGACAGGGTAGAGTGTGGTAGAGTGAGGTAGAGTCGTGGTAGTGTGTGGTAGAGTGAGGTAGAGCCGGGTCGAGCCAGGGTAGACTGTGGTGGAGTGAGGTAGAGTCGGGGTAAAGTGTGGTAGCATGAGGTAGAGTCGGGTCGAGCCAGGGTAGAGTGTGGTAGAGTCAGGTCTAGCAAGGGTAGAGTGTGGTAGAGTGAGGTAGAGTCTGGTCGAGCCAGGATAGAGTGTGGTAGAGTGAGGTAGAGTTGAGGTAGAGTGTGGTAGAGTGAGGTACAGTTGGGGAAGAGTGTGGTTGAGTGAGGTAGGGTCGCGTTTAGCCGGGGTAGAGTATGGTAGAGTGAGGTAGAGTCGGGTTGAACCAGGATAGAGTGTGGTAGAGTGAGGTAGATTCGGGGTAGAGTGTGGTAGAGTGATGTAGAGTCGGGTCGAGCCAGGGTATAGTGTGGCAGAGTCAGGTAGAGTCAGGGTAGAGTGTGGTAGAGTGAGGTAGAGTCGGGGTAGAGTGTGGTAGACTGAGATAGAGTCGGGTCAAGCCAGGGTAGAGTGTGGCAGAGTCAGGTAGAGTCAGGGTAGAGTGTGGTAGAGTGAGGTAGAGTCGGTGTAGAGTGTGGTAGAGTGAGGTAGAGTCGAGTCGAGCCAGGGCAGACTGTGGTAGAGTGAGTTAGAGTCGGGGTAGAGTGAGGTAGAGTCGGGTTGAGCCAGGGTAGAGTGTGGTAGAGTGAGGTAGAGTCGGGGTAGAGTGTGGTAGAGTGAGGTAGAGTCGGGTCGAGCCAGGGTAGAGTGTGGTAGAGTGAGGTAGAGTCGGAGTAGAGTGTGGTAGAGAGAGGTCGAGCCAGGGTAGACTGTGGAAGAGTGAGGTAGAGTTGGGGTAGAGTGAGGTAGAGTGAGGTAGAGTCGGGGTAGTGTGTGCTAGAGTGAGGTAGAGTCGGGGTAGAGTGTGGTAGAGTGAGGTTGAGTTGGGGTAGAGTGGGGTGGAGTGAGGTAGAGTCGAGTTGAGCCTGGATAGAGTGTGGTAGAGTGAGGTAGAGTCGGGTTGAGCCAGGATAGAGTGTGGTAGAGTGAGGTAGAGTCGGGGTAGAGTGTGGTAGAGTGAGGTAGAGTCGAGTCGAGGCAGGGTAGAGTGTGGTAGAGTGAGGTAGAGTCGGGGTAGAGTGTGGTATAGTGAGGTAGAGTCGGGGTAGAGAGTGGTAGAGTGAGGTAGAGTCGGTGTGGAGTGTGGTAGAGTGAGGTAGAGTTGGGTCGAGCAAGGGTAGAGTGTGGTAGAGTGAGGTAGATTTGGGGTGGAGTGTGGTAGAGTGAGGTAGAGTCGGGGTAGAGTGTGGTAGAGTGAGGTAGAGTCGGGTCTAGGCAGGGTAGAGTGTGGTAGAGTGAGGAAGAGTCGGGGTAGAGAGTGTATAGTGAGGTAGAGTCGGGGTAGAGAGTGGTAGAGTGAGGTAGAGTCGGGGTGGAGTGTGGTAGAGTGAGGTAGAGTTGGGTCGAGCCAGCGTAGAGTGTGGTAGAGTGAGGTAGAGTTGGGGAAGTGTGTGGTAGAGTGAGGTAGAGTCGGGGTAGAGTGTGGTAGAGTAAGGTAGAGTCGGGTCTACCCAGGGTAGAGTGTGGTAGAGAGAGGTAGAGTCGGGGTAAAGTGTGGTAGAGTGAGGTAGAGTCGGGTTAGAGTGTGGTAGAGTGAGGTAGAGAAGTGTTGAGCGAGGGTAGAGTGTGATAGAGTGAGGTAGAGTCGGGTCGAGCCAGGGTAGACTGTGGTAGAGTGAGGTAGAGTCAGGGTAGAGTGAGGTAGAGTGAGGCAGAGTGGGGGTAGTGTGTGCTAGAGTGAGGTAGAGTCGGGGTAGAGTGTGGTAGAGTGAGGTTGAGTTGGGGTAGAGTGTGGTGGAGTGAGGTAGAGTCGCGTTGAGCCAGGATAGAGTGTGGTAGAGTGAGGTAGAGTCGGGTTGAGCCAGGGTAGAGTGTGGTAGAGTGAGGTAGAGTCGGGGTAGAGTGTGGTAGAGTGAGGTAGAGTCGGGTCGAGCCAGGGTAGAGTGTGGTAGAGTGAGGTAGAGTCGGGGTAGAGTGTGGTAGAGAGAGGTAGAGTCGGGGTAAAGTGTGGTAGAGTGGGGTAGACTCGGGGTAGAGTGTGGTAGACTGAGGTAGAGAAGGGTTGAGCGAGGGTAGAGTGTGATAGAGTGAGGTAGAGTCAGGTCGAGCCAGGGTAGACTGTGGTAGAGTGTGGTAGAGTCAGGGTAGGGTGAGGTAGAGTGAGGTAGAGTCGGGGTAGTGTGTGCTAGAGTGAGGTAGAGTCGGGGTAGAGTGTGGTAGAGTGAGGTTGAGTTGGGGTAGAGTGTGGTGGAGTGAGGTAGAGTCGCGTTGAGCCAGGATAGAGTGTGGTAGAGTGAGGTAGAGTCGGGTTGAGCCAGGGTAGAGTGTGGGAGAGTGAGGTAGAGTCGGGGGAGTGTGTGGTAGAGTGAGGTAGAGTCGGGGTAGAGTGTGGTAGAGTGAAGTAGTGTCGGGGTAGAGTGTTGTAGAGTGAGGTAGAGTCGGGGTGGAGTGTGGTAGAGTGAGGTAGAGTTGGGTCGAGCCAGGGTAGAGTGTGGTAGAGTGAGGTAGAGTTGGGGAAGAGTGTGGTAGAGTGAGGTAGAGTCGGGGTAGAGTGTGGTAGAGTGAGGTAGAGTCGGGTCGACCCAAGGTAGAGTGTGGTAGAGAGAGGTAGAGTCGGGGTAAAGTGTGGTAGAGTAAGTTAGAGTCGGGGTAGAGTGTGGTAGAGTGAGGTAGAGAAGTGTTGAGCGAGGGTAGAGTGTGATAGAGTGAGGTAGAGTCAGGTCGAGCCAGGGTAGACAATGGTAGAGTGAGGTAGACTCAGGGTAGAGTGAGGTAGAGTGAGGTAGAGTCGGGGTAGTGTGTGCTAGAGTGAGGTAGAGTCGGGGTAGAGTGTGGTAGAGTGAGGTTGAGTTGGGGTAGACTGTGGTGGAGTGAGGTAGAGTCGCGTTGAGCCAGGATAGAGTGTGGTAGAGTGAAGTAGAGTCTGGTTGAGCCAGGGTAGAGTGTGGTAGAGTGAGGTAGAGTCGGGGTAGAGTGTGGTAGAGTGAGGTAGAGTCGGGTCGAAGAAGGGTAGAGTGTGGTAGAGTGAGGTAGAGTCGGGGTAGAGTGTGGTAGAGTGAGGTAGAGTCGGGGTAGAGTGTGGTAGAGTGAGGTAGAGTCGGGGTGGAGTGTGGTAGAGTGAGGTAGAGTTGGGTCAAGCCAGGGTAGAGTGTGGTAGAGTGAGGTAGAGTTGGGGAAGAGTGTGGTAGAGTGAGGTAGAGTCGGGGTAGAGTGTGGTAGGGTAAGGTAGAGTCGGGTCAACCAAGGATAGAGTGTGGTAGAGAGAGGTAGAGTCGGGGTGAAGTGTGGTAGTGTGAGGTAGAGTCGGGGTAGAGTGGGGTAGAGTGAGGTAGAGAAGGGTTGAGCGAGGGTAGAGTGTGATAGAGTGTGGTAGAGTCGGGTCGAGCCAGGGTAAAGTGTGGTAGAGTGAGGAAGAATCGAGGTAGAGTGCGATAGAGTGAGGTAGAGTTGGGGTAAAGTGTCGTAGATTGAGGTAGAGTCGGGTCGAGCCAGGGTAGAGTGTGGTAGAGTGAGGTAGAGTCGAGGTAGAGTGTGGTAGAGTGAGATAGAGTTGGGGTAGGGTGTGGTGGAGTGAGGTACAGTCGCGTCGAGCCAGGGTAGAGTGTGGTAGAGTGAGGTAGAGTCGGTTTGAGCCATGGTAGTGTGTGGTAGAGAGAGGTAGAGTCGGGGTAGAGTGTGGTAGAGTGAGGAAGAGTCGGGTCGAGACAGGGTAGAGTGTGGTAGAGTGAGGTAGAGTCGTGGTAGTGTGTGGTAGAGTGAGGTAGAGCCGGGTCGAGCCAGGGTAGACTGTGGTGGAGTGAGGTAGAGTCGGGGTAAAGTGTGGTAGCATGAGGTAGAGTCGGGTCGAGCCAGGGTAGAGTGTGGTAGAGTGAGGTAGAGTCAGGTCTAGCAAGGGTAGAGTGTGGTAGAGTGAGGTAGAGTCTGGTCGAGCCAGGATAGAGTGTGGTAGAGTGAGGTAGAGTTGAGGTAGAGTGTGGTAGAGTGAGGTACAGTTGGGGAAGAGTGTGGTGGAATGAGGTAGGGTCGCGTTTAGCCAGGGTAGAGTGTGGTAGAGTGAGGTAGAGTCGGGTTGAGCCAGGATAGAGTGTGGTAGAGTGAGGTAGATTCGGGGTAGAGTGTGGTAGAGTGATGTAGAGTCGGGTCGAGCCAGGGTATAGTGTGGCAGAGTCAGGTAGAGTCAGGGTAGAGTGTGGTAGAGTGAGGTAGAGTCGGGGTAGAGTGTGGTAGAGTGAGATAGAGTCGGGTCAAGCCAGGGTAGAGTGTGGCAGAGTCAGGTAGAGTCAGTGTAGAGTGTGGTAGAGTGAGGTAGAGTCGGTGTAGAGTGTGGTAGAGTGAGGTAGAGTCGAGTCGAGCCAGGGCAGACTGTGGTAGAGTGAGTTAGAGTCGGGGTAGAGTGAGGTGGAGTGAGGTAGAGTCGGGGTAGTGTGTGCTACAGTGAGGTAGAGTCGGGGTAGGGTGTGGTAGAGCGAGGTACAGTCGGGTCGAGCTAGGGTGGAGTGTGGTTGAGTGAGGTAGATTCGGGGTAGAGTGTGGTAGAGTGAGGTAGAGTTGGGTCGAGCCAGGGCAGAGTGTGGTAGAGTGAGGTAGAGTCGGGGTAGAGTGTGGTAGAGTGAGGTAGAGTCGGGTCGAGGCAGGGTAGAGTGTGGTAGAGTGAGGAAGAGTCGGGGTAGAGTAGGTAGAGTCGGGGTAGAGAGTGGTAGAGTGAGGTAGAGTCGGGGTGGAGTGTGGTAGAGTGAGGTAGAGTTGGGTCGAAACAGGGTGGAGTGTGGTAGAGTGAGGTAGAGTTGGGGAAGAGTGTGGTAGAGTGAGGTAGAGTCGGGGTAGAGTGTGGTAGAGTAAGGTAGAGTCGGGTCTACCCAGGGTAGAGTGTGGTAGAGAGAGGTAGAGTCGGGGTAAAGTGTGGTAGAGTGAGGTAGAGTCGGGGTAGAGTGTGGTAGAGTGAGGTAGAGAAGTGTTGAGCGAGGGTAGAGTGTGATAGAGTGAGGTAGAGTCGGGTCGAGCCAGGGTAGACTGTGGTAGAGTGAGGTAGAGTCAGGGTAGAGTGAGGTAGAGTGAGGTAGAGTGGGGGTAGTGTGTGCTAGAGTGAGGTAGAGTCGGGGTAGAGTGTGGTAGAGTGAGGTTGAGTTGGGGTAGAGTGTGGTGGAGTGAGGTAGAGTCGCGTTGAGCCAGGATAGAGTGCGGTAGAGTGAGGTAGAGTCGGGTCGAGCCAGGGTAGAGTGTGGGAGAGTGAGGTAGAGTCGGGGGAGTGTGTGGTAGAGTGAGGTAGAGTCGGGTCGAGCCAGGGTAGAGTGTGGTAGAGTGAGGTAGAGTCGGGGTAGAGTGTGGTAGAGTGAAGTAGTGTCGGGGTAGAGTGTTGTAGAGTGAGGTAGAGTCGGGGTGGAGTGTGGTAGAGTGAGGTAGAGTTGGGTCGAGCCAGGGTAGAGTGTGGTAGAGTGAGGTAGAGTTGGGGAAGAGTGTGGTAGAGTGAGGTAGAGTCGGGGTAGAGTGTGGTAGAGTAAGGTAGAGTCGGGTCGACCCAAGGTAGAGTGTGGTAGAGAGAGGTAGAGTCGGCGTAAAGTGTGGTAGAGTGAGGTAGAGTCGGGGTAGAGTGTGGTAGAGTGAGGTAGAGAAGTGTTGAGCGAGGGTAGAGTGTGATAGAGTGAGGTAGAGTCAGGTCGAGCCAGGGTAGACTATGGTAGAGTGAGGTAGACTCAAGGTAGAGTGAGGTAGAGTGAGGTAGAGTCGGGGTAGTGTGTGCTAGAGTGAGGTAGAGTCGGGGTAGAGTGTGGTAGAGTGAGGTTGAGTTGGGGTAGACTGTGGTGGAGTGAGGTAGAGTCGCGTTGAGCTAGGATAGAGTGTGGTAGAGTGAGGTAGAGTCGGGTTGAGCCAGGGTAGAGTGTGGTGGAGTGAGGTAGAGTCGGGGTAGAGTGTGGTATAGTGAGGTAGAGTCGGGTCGAAGCAGGGTAGAGTGTGGTAGAGTGAGGTAGAGTCGGGGTAGAGTGTGGTAGAGTGAGGTAGAGTCGGGGTACAGTGTGGTAGAGTGAGGTAGAGTCGGGGTGGAGTGTGGTAGAGTGAGGTAGAGTTGGGTCGAGCCAGGGTAGAGTGTGGTAGAGTGAGGTAGAGTTGGGGAAGAGTGTGGTAGAGTGAGGTAGAGTCGGGGTAGAGTGTGGTAGAGTAAGGTAGAGTCGGGTCAACCAAGGGTAGAGTGTGGTAGAGAGAGGTAGAGTCGGGGTGAAGTGTGGTAGTGTGAGGTAGAGTCGGGGTAGAGTGGGGTAGAGTGAGGTAGAGAAGGGTTGAGCGAGGGTAGAGTGTGATAGAGTGAGGTAGAATCGGGTCGAGCCAGGGTAAAGTGTGGTAGAGTGAGGAAGAATCGAGGTAGAGTGCGGTAGAGTGAGGTAGAGTTGGGGTAAAGTGTCGTAGATTGAGGTAGAGTCGGGTCGAGCCAGGGTAGAGTGTGGTAGAGTGAGGTAGAGTCGAGGTAGAGTGTGGTAGAGTGAGATAGAGTTGGGGTAGGGTGTGGTGTAGTGAGGTACAGTCGCGTCGAGCCAGGGTAGAGTGTGGTAGAGTGAGGTAGAGTCGGTTTGAGCCATGGTAGTGTGTGGTAGAGAGAGGTAGAGTCGGGGTAGAGTGTGGTAGAGTGAGGAAGAGTCGGGTCGAGACAGGGTAGAGTGTGGTAGAGTGAGGTAGAGTCGTGGTAGTGTGTGGTAGAGTGAGGTAGAGCCGGGTCGAGCCAGGGTAGACTGTGGTGGAGTGAGGTAGAGTCGGGGTAAAGTGTGGTAGCATGAGGTAGAGTCGGGTCGAGCCAGGATAGAGTGTGGTAGAGTGAGGTAGAGTCAGGTCTAGCAAGGGTAGAGTGTGGTAGAGTGAGGTAGAGTCTGGTCGAGCCAGGATAGAGTGTGGTAGAGTGAGGTAGAGTTGAGGTAGAGTGTGGTAGAGTGAGGTACAGTTGGGGAAGAGTGTGGTGGAGTGAGGTAGGGTCGCGTTTAGCCAGGGTAGAGTGTGGTAGAGTGAGGTAGAGTCGGGTTGAGCCAGGATAGAGTGTGGTAGAGTAAGGTAGATTCGGTGTAGAGTGTGGTAGAGTGATGTAGAGTCGGGTCGAGCCAGGGTATAGTGTGGCAGAGTCAGGTAGAGTCAGGGTAGAGTGTGGTAGAGTGAGGTAGAGTCGGGGTAGAGTGTGGTAGAGTGAGATAGAGTCGGGTCAAGCCAGGGTAGAGTGTGGCAGAGTCAGGTAGAGTCAGGGTAGAGTGTGGTAGAGTGAGGTAGAGTCGGTGTAGAGTGTGGTAGAGTGAGGTAGAGTCGAGTCGAGCCAGGGCAGACTGTGGTAGAGTGAGTTAGAGTCGGGGTAGAGTGAGGTGGAGTGAGGTAGAGTCGGGGTAGTGTGTGCTAGAGTGAGGTAGGGTCGGGGTAGAGTGTGGTAGAGCGAGGTACAGTCGGGTCGAGCTAGGGTGGAGTGTGGTTGAGTGAGGTAGATTCGGGGTAGAGTGTGGTAGAGTGAGGTAGAGTTGGGTCGAGCCAGGGCAGAGTGTGGTAGAGTGAGGTAGAGTCGGGGTAGAGTGTGGTAGAGTGAGGTAGAGTCGGGTCGAGGCAGGGTAGAGTGTGGTAGAGTGAGGAAGAGTCGGGGTAGAGTGTGTATAGTGAGGTAGAGTCGGGGTAGAGAGTGGTAGAGTGAGGTAGAGTCGAGGTGGAGTGTGGTAGAGTGAGGTAGAGTTGGGTCGAGCCAGGGTAGAGTGTGGTAGAGTGAGGTAGAGTTGGGGAAGAGTGTGGTAGAGTGAGGTAGAGTCGGGGTAGAGTGTGGTAGAGTGAGGTAGAGTCGGGTCTACCCAGGGTAGAGTGTGGTAGAGAGAGGTAGAGTCGGGGTAAAGTGTGGTAGAGTGAGGTAGAGTCGGGGTAGAGTGTGGTAGAGTGAGGTAGAGAAGTGTTGAGCGAGGGTAGAGTGTGATAGAGTGAGGTAGAGTCGGGTCGAGCCAGGGTAGACTGTGGTAGAGTGAGGTAGAGTCAGGGTAGAGTGAGGTAGAGTGAGGTAGAGTGGGGGTAGTGTGTGCTAGAGTGAGGTAGAGTCGGGGTAGAGTGTGGTAGAGTGAGGTTGAGTTGGGGTAGAGTGTGGTGGAGTGAGGTAGAGTCGCGTTGAGCCAGGATAGAGTGTGGTAGAGTGAGGTAGAGTCGGGTTGAGCCAGGGTAGAGTGTGGTAGAGTGAGGTAGAGTCGGGGTAGAGTGTGGTAGAGTGAGGTAGAGTCGGGTCGAGCCAGGGTAGAGTGTGGTAGAGTGAGGTAGAGTCGGGGTAGAGTGTGGTAGAGAGAGGTAGAGTCGGGGTAAAGTGTGGTAGAGTGGGGTAGAGTCGGGTTAGAGTGTGGTAGAGTGAGGTAGATTCGGTGTAGAGTGTGGTAGAGTGATGTAGAGTCGGGTCGAGCCAGGGTATAGTGTGGCAGAGTCAGGTAGAGTCAGGGTAGAGTGTGGTAGAGTGAGGTAGAGTCGGGGTAGAGTGTGGTAGAGTGAGATAGAGTCGGGTCAAGCCAGGGTAGAGTGTGGCAGAGTCAGGTAGAGTCAGGGTAGAGTGTGGTAGAGTGAGGTAGAGTCGGTGTAGAGTGTGGTAGAGTGAGGTAGAGTCGAGTCGAGCCAGGGCAGACTGTGGTAGAGTGAGTTAGAGTCGGGGTAGAGTGAGGTGGAGTGAGGTAGAGTCGGGGTAGTGTGTGCTAGAGTGAGGTAGAGTCGGGGTAGAGTGTGGTAGAGCGAGGTACAGTCGGGTCGAGCTAGGGTGGAGTGTGGTTGAGTGAGGTAGATTCGGGGTAGAGTGTGGTAGAGTGAGGTAGAGTTGGGTCGAGCCAGGGCAGAGTGTGGTAGAGTGAGGTAGAGTCGGGGTAGAGTGTGGTAGAGTGAGGTAGAGTCGGGTCGAGGCAGGGTAGAGTGTGGTAGAGTGAGGAAGAGTCGGGGTAGAGTGTGTATAGTGAGGTAGAGTCGGGGTAGAGAGTGGGAGAGTGAGGTAGAGTCGGGGTGGAGTGTGGTAGAGTGAGGTAGAGTTGGGTCGAGCCAGGGTAGAGTGTGGTAGAGTGAGGTAGAGTTGGGGAAGAGTGTGGTAGAGTGAGGTAGAGTCGGGGTAGAGTGTGGTAGAGTGAGGTAGAGTCGGGTCTACCCAGGGTAGAGTGTGGTAGAGAGAGGTAGAGTCGGGGTAAAGTGTGGTAGAGTGAGGTAGAGTCGGGGTAGAGTGTGGTAGAGTGAGGTAGAGAAGTGTTGAGCGAGGGTAGAGTGTGATAGAGTGAGGTAGAGTCGGGTCGAGCCAGGGTAGACTGTGGTAGAGTGAGGTAGAGTCAGGGTAGAGTGAGGTAGAGTGAGGTAGAGTGGGGGTAGTGTGTGCTAGAGTGAGGTAGAGTCGGGGTAGAGTGTGGTAGAGTGAGGTTGAGTTGGGGTAGAGTGTGGTGGAGTGAGGTAGAGTCGCGTTGAGCCAGGATAGAGTGTGGTAGAGTGAGGTAGAGTCGGGTTGAGCCAGGGTAGAGTGTGGTAGAGTGAGGTAGAGTCGGGGTAGAGTGTGGTAGATAGAGGTAGAGTCGGGTCGAGCCAGGGTAGAGTGTGGTAGAGTGAGGTAGATTCGGGGTAGTGTGTGCTAGAGTGAGGTAGAGTCGGGGTAGAGTGTGGTAGAGCGAGGTACAGTCGGGTCGAGCTAGGGTGGAGTGTGGTTGAGTGAGGTAGATTCGGGGTAGAGTGTGGTAGAGTGAGGTAGAGTTGGGTCGAGCCAGGGCAGAGTGTGGTAGAGTGAGGTAGAGTCGGGGTAGAGTGTGGTAGAGTGAGGTAGAGTCGGGTCGAGGCAGGGTAGAGTGTGGTAGAGTGAGGAAGAGTCGGGGTAGAGTGTGTATAGTGAGGTAGAGTCGGGGTAGAGAGTGGGAGAGTGAGGTAGAGTCGGGGTGGAGTGTGGTAGAGTGAGGTAGAGTTGGGTCGAGCCAGGGTAGAGTGTGGTAGAGTGAGGTAGAGTTGGGGAAGAGTGTGGTAGAGTGAGGTAGAGTCGGGGTAGAGTGTGGTAGAGTGAGGTAGAGTCGGGTCTACCCAGGGTAGAGTGTGGTAGAGAGAGGTAGAGTCGGGGTAAAGTGTGGTAGAGTGAGGTAGAGTCGGGGTAGAGTGTGGTAGAGTGAGGTAGAGAAGTGTTGAGCGAGGGTAGAGTGTGATAGAGTGAGGTAGAGTCGGGTCGAGCCAGGGTAGACTGTGGTAGAGTGAGGTAGAGTCAGGGTAGAGTGAGGTAGAGTGAGGTAGAGTGGGGGTAGTGTGTGCTAGAGTGAGGTAGAGTCGGGGTAGAGTGTGGTAGAGTGAGGTTGAGTTGGGGTAGAGTGTGGTGGAGTGAGGTAGAGTCGCGTTGAGCCAGGATAGAGTGTGGTAGAGTGAGGTAGAGTCGGGTTGAGCCAGGGTAGAGTGTGGTAGAGTGAGGTAGAGTCGGGGTAGAGTGTGGTAGATAGAGGTAGAGTCGGGTCGAGCCAGGGTAGAGTGTGGTAGAGTGAGGTAGAGTCGGGGTAGAGTGTGGTAGAGAGAGGTAGAGTCGGGGTAAAGTGTGGTAGAGTGGGGTAGAGTCGGGGTAGAGTGTGGTAGAGTGAGGTAGAGAAGGGTTGAGCGAGGGTAGAGTGTGATAGAGTGAGGTAGAGTCGGGTCGAGCCAGGGTAGACTGTGGTAGAGTGTGGTAGAGTCAGGGTAGAGTGAGGTAGAGTGAGGTAGAGTCGGGGTAGTGTGTGCTAGAGTGAGGAAGAGTCGGGGTAGAGTGTGGTAGAGTGAGGTTGAGTTGGGGTAGAGTGTGGTGGAGGGAGGTAGAGTCGCGTTGAGCCAGGATAGAGTGTGGTAGAGTGAGGTAGAGTCGGGTTGAGCCAGGGTAGAGTGTGGGAGAGTGAGGTAGAGTCGGAGGAGTGTGTGCTAGAGTGAGGTAGAGTCGGGTCGAGCCAGGGTAGAGTGTGGTAGAGTGAGGTAGAGTCGGGGTAGAGTGTGGTAGAGTGAAGTAGTGTCGGGGTAGAGTGTTGTAGAGTGAGGTAGAGTTGGGGTGGAGTGTGGTAGAGTGAGGTAGAGTTGGGTCGAGCCAGGGTAGAGTGTGGTAGAGTGAGGTAGAGTTGGGGAAGAGTGTGGTAGAGTGAGGTAGAGTCGAGGTAGAGTGTGGTAGAGTAAGGTAGAGTCGGGTCAACCAAGGGTAGAGTGTGGTAGAGAGAGGTAGAGTCGGGGTAAAGTGTGGTAGTGTGAGGTAGAGTCGGGGTAGAGTGTGGTAGAGTGAGGTAGAGAAGGGTTGAGCGAGGGTAGAGTGTGATAGAGTGAGGTAGAGACGGGTCGAGCCAGGGTAGAGTGTGGTAGAGTGAGGAAGACTCGAGGTAGAGTGCGGTAGAGTGAGGTAGAGTTGGGGTAAAGTGTCGTAGATTGAGGTAGAGTCGGGTCGAGCCAGGGTAGAGTGTGGTAGAGTGAGGTAGAGTCGAGGTAGAGTGTGGTAGAGTGAGATAGAGTTGGGGTAGGGTGTGGTGGAGTGAGGCACAGTCGCGTCGAGCCAGGGTAGAGTGTGGTAGAGTGAGGTAGAGTCGGTTTGAGCCATGGTAGTGTGTGGTAGAGAGAGGTAGAGTCGGGGTAGAGTGTGGTAGAGTGAGGAAGAGTCGGGTCGAGACAGGGTAGAGTGTGGTAGAGTGAGGTTGAGTCGTGGTAGTGTGTGGTAGAGTGAGGTAGAGCCGGGTCGAGCCAGGGTAGACTGTGGTGGAGTGAGGTAGAGTCGGGGTAAAGTGTGGTAGCATGAGGTAGAGTCGGGTCGAGCCAGGGTAGAGTGTGGTAGAGTGAGGTAGAGTCAGGTCTAGCAAGGGTAGAGTGTGGTAGAGTGAGGTAGAGTCTAGTCGAGCCAGGATAGAGTGTGGTAGAGTGAGGTAGAGTTGAGGTAGAGTGTGGTAGAGTAAGGTACAGTTGGGGAAGAGTGTGGTGGAGTGAGGTAGGGTCGCGTTTAGCCAGGGTAGAGTGTGGTAGAGTGAGGTAGAGTCGGGTTGAGCCAGGATAGAGTTGAGGTAGAGTGTGGTAGAGTAAGGTACAGTTGGGGAAGAGTGTGGTGGAGTGAGGTAGGGTCGCGTTTAGCCAGGGTAGAGTGTGGTAGAGTGAGGTAGAGTCGGGTTGAGCCACGATAGAGTGTGGTAGAGTGAGGTAGATTCGGGGTAGAGTGTGGTAGAGTGATGTAGAGTCGGGTCGAGCCAGGGTATAGTGTGGCAGAGTCAGGTAGAGTCAGGGTAGAGTGTGGTAGAGTGAGGTAGAGTCGAGGTAGAGTGTGGTAGAGTGAGATAGAGTCGGGTCAAGCCAGGGTAGAGTGTGGCAGAGTCAGGTAGAGTCGGGGTAGAGTGTGGTAGAGTGAGGTAGAGTCGGTGTAGAGTGTGGTAGAGTGAGGTAGAGTCGAGTCGAGCCAGGGCAGACTGTGGTAGAGTGAGTTACAGTCGGGATAGAGTGAGGTGGAGTGAGGTAGAGTCGGGGTAGTGTGTGCTAGAGTGAGGTAGAGTCGGGCTAGAGTGTGGTAGAGCGAGGTACAGTCGGGTCTAGCCAGGGCAGAGTGTGGTAGAGTGAGGTAGAGTCGGGGTAGAGTGTTGTAGAGTGAGGTAGAGTCGGGTCGAGACAGGATAGAGTGTGGTAGAGTGAGGTAGAGTCGTGGTAGTGTGTGGTAGAGTGAGGTAGAGGCGGGTCGAGCCAGGGTAGACGATGGTGGAGTGAGGTAGAGTCGGGGTAAAGTGTGGTAGCATGAGGTAGAGTCGGGTCGAGCCAGGGTAGAGTGTGGTAGAGTGAGGTAAAGTCAGGTCTAACAAGGGTAGAGTGTGGTAGAGTGAGGTAGAGTCTGGTCGAGCCAGGATAGAGTGTGGTAGAGTGAGGTAGAGTTGAGGTAGAGTGTGGTAGAGTGAGGTACATTTGGGGAAGAGTGTGGTGGAGTGAGGTAGGGTCGCGTTTAGCCAGGGTAGAGTGTGGTAGAGTGAGGTAGAGTCGGGTTGAGCCAGGATAGAGTGTGGTAGAGTGAGGTAGATTCGGGGTAGAGTGTGGTAGAGTGATGTAGAGTCGGGTCGAGCCAGGGTATAGTGTGGCAGAGTCAGGTAGAGTCAGGGTAGAGTGTGGTAGAGTGAGGTAGAGTCGGGGTAGAGTGTGGTAGAGTGAGATAGAGTCGGGTCAAGCCAGGGTAGAGTGTGGCAGAGTCAGGTAGAGTCAGGGTAGAGTGTGGTAGAGTGAGGTAGAGTCGGTGTAGTGTGTGGTAGAGTGAGGTAGAGTCGAGTCGAGCCAGGGCAGACTGTGGTAGAGTGAGTTAGAGTCGGGGTAGAGTGAGGTGGAGTGAGGTAGAGTCGGGGTAGTGTGTGCTAGAGTGAGGTAGAGTCGGGGTAGAGTGTGGTAGAGCGAGGTACAGTCGGGTTGAGCTAGGGTGGAGTGTGGTTGAGTGAGGTAGATTCGGGGTAGAGTGTGGTAGAGTGAGGTAGAGTTGGGTCTAGCCAGGGCAGAGTGTGGTAGAGTGAGGTAGAGTCGGGGTAGAGTGTGGTAGAGTGAGGTAGAGTCGGGTCGAGGCAGGGTAGAGTGTGGTAGAGTGAGGAAGAGTCGGGGTAGAGTGTGTATAGTGAGGTAGAGTCGGGGTAGAGAGTGGTCGAGTGAGGTAGAGTCGGGGTGGAGTGTGGTAGAGTGAGGTAGAGTTGGGTCGAGCCAGGGTAGAGTGTGGTAGAGTGAGGTAGAGTTGGGGAAGAGTGTGGTAGAGTGAGGTAGAGTCGGGGTAGAGTGTGGTAGAGTAAGGTAGAGTCGGGTCTACCCAGGGTAGAGTGTGGTAGAGAGAGGTAGAATCGGGGTAAAGTGTGGTAGAGTGAGGTAGAGTCGGGGTAGAGTGAGGTAGACAAGTGTTGAGCGAGGGTAGAGTGTGATAGAGTGAGGTAGAGTCGGGTTGAGCCAGGGTAGAGTGTGGTAGAGTGAGGTAGAGTAGGGGTAGAGTGTGGTAGAGTGAGGTAGAGTCAGGTCGAGCCAGGGTAGAGTGTGGTAGAGTGAGGTAGAGTCGGGGTAGAGTGTGGTAGAGAGAGGTAGAGTCGGGGTAAAGTGTGGTAGAGTGGGGTAGAGTCGGGGTAGAGTGTGGTAGAGTGAGGTAGAGAAGGGTTGAGCGAGGGTAGAGTGTGATAGAGTGAGGTAGAGTCGGGTCGAGCCAGGGTAGACTGTGGTAGAGTGTGGTAGAGTCAGGGTAGAGTGAGGTAGAGTGAGGTAGAGTCGGGGTAGTGTGTGCTAGAGTGAGGTAGAGTCGGGGTAGAGTGTGGTAGAGTGAGGTTGAGTTGGGGTACAGTGTGGTGGAGTGAGGTAGAGTCGCGTTGAGCCAGGATAGAGTGTGGTAGAGTGAGGTAGAGTCGGGTTGAGCCAGGGTAGAGTGTGGGAGAGTGAGGTAGAGTCGGAGGAGTGTGTGCTAGAGTGAGGTAGAGTCGGGTCGAGCCAGGGTAGAGTGTGGTAGAGTGAGGTAGAGTCGGGGTAGAGTGTGGTAGAGTGAAATAGTGTCGGGGTAGAGTGTTGTAGAGTGAGGTAGAGTCGGGGTGGAGTGTGGTAGAGTGAGGTAGAGTTGGGTCGAGCCAGGGTAGAGTGTGGTAGAGTGAGGTAGAGTTGGGGAAGAGTGTGGCAGAGTGAGGTAGAGTCGGGGTAGAGTGTGGTAGAGTAAGGTAGAGTCGGGTCGACCCAAGGTAGAGTGTGGTAGAGAGAGGTAGAGTCGGGGTAAAGTGTGGTAGAGTGAGGTACAGTCGGGGTAGAGTGTGGTAGAGTGAGGTAGAGAAGTATTGAGCGAGGGTACAGTGTGATAGAGTGAGGTAGAGTCAGTTCGAGCCAGGGTAGACTATGGTAGAGTGAGGTAGAGTCAGGGTAGAGTGAGGTAGAGTGAGGTAGAGTCGGGGTAGTGTGTGCTAGAGTGAGGTAGAGTCGGGGTAGAGTGTGGTAGAGTGAGGTTGAGTTGGGGTAGACTGTGGTGGAGTGAGGTAGAATCGCGTTGAGCCAGGATAGAGTGTTGTAGAGTGAGGTAGAGTCGGGTTGAGCCAGGGTAGAGTGTGGTAGAGTAAGGTAGAGTCGGGGTAGAGTGTGGTAGAATGAGGTAGAGTCGGGTCGAAGTAGGGTAGAGTGTAGTAGAGTGAGGTAGAGTCGGGGTAGAGTGTGGTAGAGTAAGGTAGAGTCGGGTCGACCCAAGGTAGAGTGTGGTAGAGAGAGGTAGAGTCGGGGTAAAGTGTGGTAGAGTGAGGTAGAGTCGGGGTAGAGTGTGGTACAGTGAGGTAGAGAAGTATTGAGCGAGGGTACAGTGTGATAGAGTGAGGTAGAGTCAGGTCGAGCCAGGGTAGACTATGGTAGAGTGAGGTAGAGTCAGGGTAGAGTGAGGTAGAGTCGGGGTAGTGTGTGCTAGAGTGAGGTAGAGTCGGGGTAGAGTGTGGTAGAGTGAGGTTGAGTTGGGGTAGACTGTTGTGGAGTGAGGTAGAGTCGCGTTGAGCCAGGATAGAGTGTGGTAGAGTGAGGTAGAGTCGGGTTGAGCCAGGGTAGAGTGTGGTAGAGTAAGGTAGAGTCGGGGTAGAGTGTGGTAGAATGAGGTAGAGTCGGGTCGAAGCAGGGTAGAGTGTAGTAGAGTGAGGTAGAGTCGGGGTAGAGTGTGGTAGAGTGAGGTAGAGTCGGGGTAGAGTGTGGTAGAGTGAGGTAGAGTCGGGGTGGAGTGTGGTAGAGTGAGGTAGAGTTGGGTCGAGCCAGGGTAGAGTGTGGTAGAGTGAGGTAGAGTTGGGGAAGAGTGTGGTAGAGTGTGGTAGAGTGAGGTAGAGTCGGTTTGAGCCATTGTAGTGTGTGGTAGAGAGAGGTAGAGTCGGGGTAGAGTGTGGTAGAGTGACCAAGAGTCGGGTCGAGACAGGGTAGAGTGTGGTAGAGCGAGGTAGAGTCGTGGTAGTGTGTGGTAGAGTGAGGTAGAGCCGGGTCGAGCCAGGGTAGACTGTGATGGAGTGAGGTAGAGTCGGGGTAAAGTGTGGTAGCATGAAGTAGAGTCGGGTCGAGCCAGGGTAGAGTCAGGTCTAGCAAGGGTAGAGTGTGGTAGAGTGAGGTAGAGTCTGGTCGAGCCAGGATGGAGTGTGGTAGAGTGAGGTAGAGTTGAGGTAGAGTGTGGTAGAGTGAGGTACAGTTGGGGAAGAGTGTGGTGGAGTGAGGTAGGGTCGCGTTTAGCCAGGGTAGAGTGTGGTAGAGTGAGGTAGAGTCGGGTTGAGCCAGGATAGAGTGTGGTAGAGTGAGGTAGATTCGGGGTAGAGTGTGGTAGAGTGATGTAGAGTCGGGTCGAGCCAGGGTATAGTGTGGCAGAGTCAGGTAGAGTCAGGGTAGAGTGTGGTAGAGTGAGGTAGAGTCGGGGTAGAGTGTGGTAGAGTGAGATAGAGTCGGGTCAAGCCAGGGTAGAGTGTGGCAGAGTCAGGTAGAGTCAGGGTAGAGTGTGGTAGAGTGAGGTAGAGTCGGTGTAGAGTGTGGTAGAGTGAGATAGAGTCGAGTCGAGCCAGGGCAGACTGTGGTAGAGTGAGTTAGAGTCGGGGTAGAGTGAGGTGGAGTGAGGTAGAGTCGGGGTAGTGTGTGCTAGAGTGAGGTAGAGTCGGGGTAGAGTGTGGTAGAGCGAGGTACAGTCGGGTCGAGCTAGGGTGGAGTGTGGTTGAGTGAGGTAGATTCGGGGTAGAGTGTGGTAGAGTGAGGTAGAGTTGGGTCTAGCCAGGGCAGAGTGTGGTAGAGTGAGGTAGAGTCGGGGTAGAGTGTGGTAGAGTGAGGTAGAGTCGGGTCGAGGCAGGGTAGAGTGTGGTAGAGTGAGGAAGAGTCGGGGTAGAGGGTGTATAGTGAGGTAGAGTCGGGGTAGAGAGTGGTCGAGTGAGGTAGAGTCGGGGTGGAGTGTGGTAGAGTGAGGTTGAGTTGGGGTAGAGTGTGGTGGAGTGAGGTAGAGTCGCGTTGAGCCAGGATAGAGTGAGGTAGAGTCGGGTTGAGCCAGGGTAGAGTGTGGTAGAGTGAGGTAGAGTCGGGGTAGAGTGTGGTAGAGTGAGGTAGAGTCGGGTCGAGCCAGGGTAGAGTGTGGTAGAGTGAGGTAGAGTCGGGGTAGAGTGTGGTAGAGAGAGGTAGAGTCGGGGTAAAGTGTGGTAGAGTGGGGTAGAGTCGGGGTAGAGTGTGGTAGAGTGAGGTAGAGAAGGGTTGAGCGAGGGTAGAGTGTGATAGAGTGAGGTAGAGTCGGGTCGAGCCAGGGTAGACAGTGGTAGAGTGTGGTAGAGTCAGGGTAGAGTGAGGTAGAGTGAGGTAGAGTCGGGGTAGTGTGTGCTAGAGTGAGGTAGAGTCGGGGTAGAGTGTGGTAGAGTGAGGTTGAGTTGGGGTAGAGTGTGGTGGAGTGAGGTAGAGTCGCGTTGAGCCAGGATAGAGTGTGGTAGAGTGAGGTAGAGTCGGGTTGAGCCAGGGTAGAGTGTGGGAGAGTGAGGTAGAGTCGGAGGAGTGTGTGCTAGAGTGAGGTAGAGTCGGGTCGAGCCAGGGTAGAGTGTGGTAGAGTGAGGTAGAGTCGTGGTAGAGTGTGGCAGAGTGAAGTAGTGTCGGGGTAGAGTGTTGTAGAGTGAGGTAGAGTCGGGGTGGAGTGTGGTAGAGTCGGATCGAGTCAGGATAGAGTGTGGTAGAATGAGATAGAGTCGGGTCAAGCCAGGGTAGAGTGTGGCAGAGTCAGGTAGAGTCAGGGTAGAGTGTGGTAGAGTGAGGTAGAGTCGGTGTAGAGTGTGGTAGATTGAGATAGAGTCGAGTCGAGCCAGGGCAGACTGTGGTAGAGTGAGTTAGAGTCGGGGTAGTGTGAGGTGGAGTGAGGTAGAGTCGGGGTAGTGTGTGCTAGAGTGAGGTAGAGTCGGGGTAGAGTGTGGTAGAGCGAGGTACAGTCGGGTCGAGCTAGGGTGGAGTGTGGTTGAGTGAGGTACATTCGGGGTAGAGTGTGGTAGAGTGAGGTAGAGTTGGGTCTAGCCAGGGCAGAGTGTGGTAGAGTGAGGTAGAGTCGGGGTAGAGTGTGGTAGAGTGAGGTAGAGTCGGGTCGAGGCAGGGTAGAGTGTGGTAGAGTGAGGAAGAGTCGGGGTAGAGTGTGTATAGTGAGGTAGAGTCGGGGTAGAGAGTGGTAGAGTGAGGTAGAGTCGGGGTGGAGTGTGGTAGAGTGAGGTAGAGTTGGGTCGAGCCAGGTTAGAGTGTAGTAGAGTGAGGTAGAGTCGGGGTAGAGTGTGGTAGAGTAAGGTAGAGTCGGGTCTACCCAGGGTAGAGTGTGGTAGAGAGAGGTAGAGTCGGGGTAAAGTGTGGTAGAGTGGGGTAGAGTCGGGGTAGAGTGTGGTAGAGTGAGGTAGAGAAGTGTTGAGCGAGGGTAGAGTGTGATAGAGTGAGGTAGAGTCGGGTCGAGCCAGGGTAGACTGTGGTAGAGTGAGGTAGAGTCAGGGTAGAGTGAGGTAGAGTGAGGTAGAGTGGGGGTAGTGTGTGCTAGAGTGAGATAGAGTCGGGGTAGAGTGTGGTAGAGTGAGGTTGAGTTGGGGTAGAGTGTGGTGGAGTGAGGTAGAGTCGCGTTGAGCCAGGATAGAGTGTGGTAGAGTGAGGTAGAGTCGGGTTGAGCCAGGGTAGAGTGTGGTAGAGTGAGGTAGAGTCGGGTCGAGCCAGGGTAGAGTGTGGTAGAGTGAGGTAGAGTCGGGGTAGAGTGTGGTAGAGAGAGGTAGAGTCGGGGTAAAGTGTGGTAGAGTGGGGTAGAGTCGGGGTAGAGTGTGGTAGAGTGAGGTAGAGAAGTGTTGAGCGAGGGTAGAGTGTGATAGAGTGAGGTAGAGTCGGGTCGAGCCAGGGTAGACAGTGGTAGAGTGTGGTAGAGTCAGGGTAGAGTGAGGTAGAGTGAGGTAGAGTCGGGGTAGTGTGTGCTAGAGTGAGGTAGAGTCGGGGTAGAGTGTGGTAGAGTGAGGTTGAGTTGGGGTAGAGTGTGGTGGAGTGAGGTAGAGTCGCGTTGAGCCAGGATAGAGTGTGGTAGAGTGAGGTAGAGTCGGGTTGAGCCAGGGTAGAGTGTGGGAGAGTGAGGTAGAGTCGGTGGAGTGTGTGCTAGAGTGAGGTAGAGTCGGGTCGAGCCAGGGTAGAGTGTGGTAGAGTGAGGTAGAGACGTGGTAGAGTGTTGTAGAGTGAAGTAGTGTCGGGGTAGAGTGTTGTAGAGTGAGGTAGAGTCGGGGTGGAGTGTGGTAGAGTGAGGTAGAGTTGGGTCGACCCAGGGTAGAGTGTGGTAGAGTGAGGTAGAGTTGGGGAAGAGTGTGGTAGAGTGAGGTAGAGTCGGGGTAGAGTGTGGTAGAGTAAGGTAGAGTCGGGTCGACCCAAGGTAGAGTGTGGTAGAGAGAGGTAGAGTCGGGGTAAAGTGTGGTAGAGTGAGGTAGAGTCGGGGTAGAGAGTGGTACAGTGAGGTAGAGAAGTATTGAGCGAGGGTACAGTGTGATAGAGTGAGGTAGAGTCAGGTCGAGCCAGGGTAGACTATGGTAGAGTGAGGTAGAGTCAGGGTAGAGTGAGGTAGAGTCGGGGTAGTGTGTGCTAGAGTGAGGTAGAGTCGGGGTAGAGTGTGGTAGAGTGAGGTTGAGTTGGGGTAGACTGTGGTGGAGTGAGGTAGAGTCGCGTTGAGCCAGGATAGAGTGTGGTAGAGTGAGGTAGAGTCGGGTTGAGCCAGGGTAGAGTGTGGTAGAGTAAGGTAAAGTCGGGGTAGAGTGTGGTAGAATGAGGTAGAGTCGGGTCGAAGCAGGGTAGAGTGTAGTAGAGTGAGGTAGAGTCGGGGTAGAGTGTGGTAGAGTGAGGTAGAGTCGGGGTAGAGTGTGGTAGAGTGAGGTAGAGTCGGGGTGGAGTGTGGTAGAGTGAGGTAGAGTTGGGTCGAGCCAGGGTAGAGTGTGGTAGAGTGAGGTAGAGTTGGGGAAGAGTGTGGTAGAGTGTGGTAGAGTGAGGTAGAGTCGGTTTGAGCCATTGTAGTGTGTGGTAGAGAGAGGTAGAGTCGGGGTAGAGTGTGGTAGAGTGACCAAGAGTCGGGTCGAGACAGGGTAGAGTGTGGTAGAGCGAGGTAGAGTCGTGGTAGTGTGAGGTAGAGTGAGGTAGAGCCGGGTCGAGCCAGGGTAGACTGTGATGGAGTGAGGTAGAGTCGGGGTAAAGTGTGGTAGCATGAAGTAGAGTCGGGTCGAGCCAGGGTAGAGTCAGGTCTAGCAAGGGTAGAGTGTGGTAGAGTGAGGTAGAGTCTGGTCGAGCCAGGATGGAGTGTGGTAGAGTGAGGTAGAGTTGAGGTAGAGTGTGGTAGAGTGAGGTACAGTTGGGGAAGAGTGTGGTGGAGTGAGGTAGGGTCGCGTTTAGCCAGGGTAGAGTGTGGTAGAGTGAGGTAGAGTCGGGTTGAGCCAGGATAGAGTGTGGTAGAGTGAGGTAGATTCGGGGTAGAGTGTGGTAGAGTGATGTAGAGTCGGGTCGAGCCAGGGTATAGTGTGGCAGAGTCAGGTAGAGTCAGGGTAGAGTGTGGTAGAGTGAGGTAGAGTCGGGGTAGAGTGTGGTAGAGTGAGATAGAGTCGGGTCAAGCCAGGGTAGAGTGTGGCAGAGTCAGGTAGAGTCAGGGTAGAGTGTGGTAGAGTGAGGTAGAGTCGGTGTAGAGTGTGGTAGAGTGAGATAGAGTCGAGTCGAGCCAGGGCAGACTGTGGTAGAGTGAGTTAGAGTCGGGGTAGAGTGAGGTGGAGTGAGGTAGAGTCGGGGTAGTGTGTGCTAGAGTGAGGAAGAGTCGGGGTAGAGTGTGGTAGAGCGAGGTACAGTCGGGTCGAGCTAGGGTGGAGTGTGGTTGAGTGAGGTAGATTCGGGGTAGAGTGTGGTAGAGTGAGGTAGAGTTGGGTCTAGCCAGGGCAGAGTGTGGTAGAGTGAGGTAGAGTCGGGGTAGAGTGTGGTAGAGTGAGGTAGAGTCGGGTCGAGGCAGGGTAGAGTGTGGTAGAGTGAGGAAGAGTCGGGGTAGAGTGTGTATAGTGAGGTAGAGTCGGGGTAGAGAGTGGTCGAGTGAGGTAGAGTCGGGGTGGAGTGTGGTAGAGTGAGGTTGAGTTGGGGTAGAGTGTGGTGGAGTGAGGTAGAGTCGCGTTGAGCCAGGATAGAGTGTGGTAGAGTGAGGTAGAGTCGGGTTGAGCCAGGGTAGAGTGTGGTAGAGTGAGGTAGAGTCGGGGTAGAGTGTGGTAGAGTGAGGTAGAGTCGGGTCGAGCCAGGGTAGAGTGTGGTAGAGTGAGGTAGAGTCGGGGTAGAGTGTGGTAGAGAGAGGTAGAGTCGGGGTAAAGTGTGGTAGAGTGGGGTAGAGTCGGGGTAGAGTGTGGTAGAGTGAGGTAGAGAAGGGTTGAGCGAGGGTAGAGTGTGATAGAGTGAGGTAGAGTCGGGTCGAGCCAGGGTAGACAGTGGTAGAGTGTGGTAGAGTCAGGGTAGAGTGAGGTAGAGTGAGGTAGAGTGAGGTAGAGTCGGGGTAGTGTGTGCTAGAGTGAGGTAGAGTCGGGGTAGAGTGTGGTAGAGTGAGGTTGAGTTGGGGTAGAGTGTGGTGGAGTGAGGTAGAGTCGCGTTGAGCCAGGATAGAGTGTGGTAGAGTGAGGTAGAGTCGGGTTGAGCCAGGGTAGAGTGTGGGAGAGTGAGGTAGAGTCGGAGGAGTGTGTGCTAGAGTGAGGTAGAGTCGGGTCGAGCCAGGGTAGAGTGTGGTAGAGTGAGGTAGAGTCGTGGTAGAGTGTGGTAGAGTGAAGTAGTGTCTGGGTAGAGTGTTGTAGAGTGAGGTAGAGTCGGGGTGGAGTGTGGTAGAGTCGGATCGAGTCAGGATAGAGTGTGGTAGAATGAGATAGAGTCGGGTCAAGCCAGGGTAGAGTGTGGCAGAGTCAGGTAGAGTCAGGGTAGAGTGTGGTAGAGTGAGGTAGAGTCGGTGTAGAGTGTGGTAGAGTGAGATAGAGTCGAGTCGAGCCAGGGCAGACTGTGGTAGAGTGAGTTAGAGTCGGGGTAGAGTGAGGTGGAGTGAGGTAGAGTCGGGGTAGTGTGTGCTAGAGTGAGGTAGAGTCGGGGTAGAGTGTGGTAGAGCGAGGTACAGTCGGGTCGAGCTAGGGTGGAGTGTGGTTGAGTGAGGTAGATTCGGGGTAGAGTGTGGTAGAGTGAGGTAGAGTTGGGTCTAGCCAGGGCAGAGTGTGGTAGAGTGAGGTAGAGTCGGGGTAGAGTGTGGTAGAGTGAGGAAGAGTCGGGGTAGAGTGTGTATAGTGAGGTAGAGTCGGGGTAGAGAGTGGTAGAGTGAGGTAGAGTCGGGGTGGAGTGTGGTAGAGTGAGGTAGAGTTGGGTCGAGCCAGGATAGAGTGTGGTAGAGTGAGGTAGAGTCGGGGTAGAGTGTGGTAGAGTAAGGTAGAGTCGGGTCTACCAAGGGTAGAGTGTGGTAGAGAGAGGTAGAGTCGTGGTAAAGTGTGGTAGAGTGGGGTAGAGTCGGGGTAGAGTGTGGTAGAGTGAGGTAGAGAAGTGTTGAGCGAGGGTAGAGTGTGATAGAGGGAGGTGGAGTCGGGTCGACCCAGGGTAGAGTGTGGTAGAGAGAGGTAGAATCGGGGTAAAGTGTGGTAGAGTGAGGTAGAGTCAGGGTAGAGTGAGGTAGAGTGAGGTAGAGTGGGGGTAGTGTGTGCTAGAGTGAGGTAGAGTCGGGGTAGAGTGTGGTAGAGTGAGGTTGAGTTGGGGTAGAGTGTGGTGGAGTGAGGTAGAGTCGCGTTGAGCCAGGATAGAGTGTGGTAGAGTGAGGTAGAGTCGGGTTGAGCCAGGGTAGAGTGTGGTAGAGTGAGGTAGAGTCGGGTCGAGCCAGGGTAGAGTGTGGTAGAGTGAGGTAGAGTCGGGGTAGAGTGTGGTAGAGAGAGGTAGAGTCGGGGTAAAGTGTGGTAGAGTGGGTTAGAGTCGGGGTAGAGTGTGGTAGAGTGAGGTAGAGAAGGGTTGAGCGAGGGTAGAGTGTGATAGAGTGAGGTAGAGTCGGGTCGAGCAAGGGTAGACAGTGGTAGAGTGTGGTAGAGTCAGGGTAGAGTGAGGTAGAGTGAGGTAGAGTCGGGGTAGTGTGTGCTAGAGTGAGGTAGAGTCGGGGTAGAGTGTGGTAGAGTGAGGTTGAGTTGGGGTAGAGTGTGGTGGAGTGAGGTAGAGTCGCGTTGAGCCAGGATAGAGTGTGGTAGAGTGAGGTAGAGTCGGGTTGAGCCAGGGTAGAGTGTGGGAGAGTGAGGTAGAGTCGGAGGAGTGTGTGCTAGAGTGAGGTAGAGTCGGGTCGAGCCAGGGTAGAGTGTGGTAGAGTGAGGTAGAGTCGTGGTAGAGTGTGGTAGAGTGAAGTAGTGTCGGGGTAGAGTGTTGTAGAGTGAGGTAGAGTCGGGGTGGAGTGTGGTAGAGTAAGGTAGAGTCGGGTCGACCCAAGGTAGAGTGTGGTAGAGAGAGGTAGAGTCGGGGTAAAGTGTGGTAGAGTGAGGTAGAGTCGGGGTAGAGAGTGGTACAGTGAGGTAGAGAAGTATTGAGCGAGGGTACAGTGTGATAGAGTGAGGTAGAGTCAGGTCGAGCCAGGGTAGACTATGGTAGAGTGAGGTAGAGTCAGGGTAGAGTGAGGTAGAGTCGGGGTAGTGTGTGCTAGAGTGAGGTAGAGTCGGGGTAGAGTGTGGTAGAGTGAGGTTGAGTTGGGGTAGACTGTGGTGGAGTGAGGTAGAGTCGCGTTGAGCCAGGATAGAGTGTGGTAGAGTGAGGTAGAGTCGGGTTGAGCCAGGGTAGAGTGTGGTAGAGTAAGGTAGAGTCGGGGTAGAGTGTGGTAGAATGAGGTAGAGTCGGGTCGAAGCAGGGTAGAGTGTAGTAGAGTGAGGTAGAGTCGGGGTAGAGTGTGGTAGAGTGAGGTAGAGTCGGGGTAGAGTGTGGTAGAGTGAGGTAGAGTCGGGGTGTAGTGTGGTAGAGTGAGGTAGAGTTGGGTCGAGCCAGGGTAGAGTGTGGTAGAGTGAGGTAGAGTTAGGGAAGAGTGTGGTAGAGTGAGGTAGAGTCGGGGTAGAGTGTGGTAGAGTAAGGTAGAGTCGGGTCAACCAAGGGTAGAGTGTGGTAGAGAGAGGTAGAGTCGGGGTAAAGTGTGGTAGTGTGAGGTAGAGTCGGGGTAGAGTGTGGTAGAGTGAGGTAGAGAAGGGTTGAGCGAGGGTAGAGTGTGATAGAGTGAGGTAGAGTCGGGTCGAGCCAGGGTAGAGTGTGGTAGAGTGAGGAAGACTCGAGGTAGAGTGCGGTAGAGTGAGGTAAAGTTGGGGTAAAGTGTCGTAGATTGAGGTAGAGTCGGGTCGAGCCAGGGTAGAGTGTGGTAGAGTGAGGTAGAGTCGAGGTAGAGTGTGGTAGAGTGAGATAGAGTTGCGGTAGGGTGTGGTGGAGTGAGGTACAGTCGCGTCGAGCCAGGGCAGAGTGTGGTAGAGTGAGGTAGAGTCGGGGTAGAGTGTGGTAGAGTGAGGAAGAGTCGGGGTAGAGTGTGTATAGTGAGGTAGAGTCGGGGTAGAGAGTGGTAGAGTGAGGTAGAGTCGGGGTGGAGTGTGGTAGAGTGAGGTAGAGTTGGGTCGAGCCAGGATAGAGTGTGGTAGAGTGAGGTAGAGTCGGGGTAGAGTGTGGTAGAGTAAGGTAGAGTCGGGTCTACCCAGGGTAGAGTGTGGTAGAGAGAGGTAGAGTCGGGGTAAAGTGTGGTAGAGTGGAGTAGAGTCGGGGTAGAGTGTGGTAGAGTGAGGTAGAGAAGTGTTGAGCGAGGGTAGAGTGTGATAGAGGGAGGTAGAGTCGGGTCGACCCAGGGTAGAGTGTGGTAGAGAGAGGTAGAATCGGGGTAAAGTGTGGTAGAGAGAGGTAGAGTCAGGGTAGAGTGAGGTAGAGTGAGGTAGAGTGGGGGTAGTGTGTGCTAGAGTGAGGTAGAGTCGGGGTAGAGTGTGGTAGAGTGAGGTTGAGTTGGGGTAGAGTGTGGTGGAGTGAGGTAGAGTCGCGTTGAGCCAGGATAGAGTGTGGTAGAGTGAGGTAGAGTCGGGTTGAGCCAGGGTAGAGTGTGGTAGAGTGAGGTAGAGTCGGGTCGAGCCAGGGTAGAGTGTGGTAGAGTGAGGTAGAGTCGGGGTAGAGTGTGGTAGAGAGAGGTAGAGTCGGGGTAAAGTGTGGTAGAGTGGGTTAGAGTCGGGGTAGAGTGTGGTAGAGTGAGGTAGAGAAGGGTTGAGCGAGGGTAGAGTGTGATAGAGTGAGGTAGAGTCGGGTCGAGCCAGGGTAGACATTGGTAGAGTGTGGTAGAGTCAGGGTAGAGTGAGGTAGAGTGAGGTAGAGTCGGGGTAGTGTGTGCTAGAGTGAGGTAGAGTCGGGGTAGAGTGTGGTAGAGTGAGGTTGAGTTGGGGTAGAGTGTGGTGGAGTGAGGTAGAGTCGCGTTGAGCCAGGATAGAGTGTGGTAGAGTGAGGTAGAGTCGGGTTGAGCCAGGGTAGAGTGTGGGAGAGTGAGGTAGAGTCGGAGGAGTGTATGCTAGAGTGAGGTAGAGTCGGGTCGAGCCAGGGTAGAGTGTGGTAGAGTGAGGTAGAGTCGTGGTAGAGTGTGGTAGAGTGAAGTAGTGTCGGGGTAGAGTGTTGTAGAGTGAGGTAGAGTCGGGGTGGAGTGTGGTAGAGTAAGGTAGAGTCGGGTCGACCCAAGGTAGAGTGTGGTAGAGAGATGTAGAGTCGGGGTAAAGTGTGGTAGAGTGAGGTAGAGTCGGGGTAGAGAGTGGTACAGTGAGGTAGAGAAGTATTGAGCGAGGGTACAGTGTGATAGAGTGAGGTAGAGTCAGGTCGAGCCAGGGTAGACTATGGTAGAGTGAGGTAGAGTCAGGGTAGAGTGAGGTAGAGTCGGGGTAGTGTGTGCTAGAGTGAGGTAGAGTCGGGGTAGAGTGTGGTAGAGTGAGGTTGAGTTGGGGTAGACTGTGGTGGAGTGAGGTAGAGTCGCGTTGAGCCAGGATAGAGTGTGGTAGAGTGAGGTAGAGTCGGGTTGAGCCAGGGTAGAGTGTAGTAGAGTGAGGTAGAGTCGGGGTAGAGTGTGGTAGAGTGAGGTAGAGTCGGGGTAGAGTGTGGTAGAGTGAGGTAGAGTCGGGGTGGAGTGTGGTAGAGTGAGGTAGAGTTGGGTCGAGCCAGGGTAGAGTGTGGTAGAGTGAGGTAGAGTTGGGGAAGAGTGTGGTAGAGTGAGGTAGAGTCGGGGTAGAGTGTGGTAGAGTAAGGTAGAGTCGGGTCAACCAAGGGTAGAGTGTGGTAGAGAGAGGTAGAGTCGGGGTAAAGTGTGGTAGTGTGAGGTAGAGTCGGGGTAGAGTATGGTAGAGTGAGGTAGAGAAGGGTTGAGCGAGGGTAGAGTGTGATAGAGTGAGGTAGAGTCGGGTCGAGCCAGGGTAGAGTGTGGTAGAGTGAGGAAGACTCGAGGTAGAGTGCGGTAGAGTGAGGTAGAGTTGGGGTAAAGTGTCGTAGATTGAGGTAGAGTCGGGTCGAGCCAGGGTAGAGTGTGGTAGAGTGAGGTAGAGTGGAGGTAGAGTGTGGTAGAGTGAGATAGAGTTGCGGTAGGGTGTGGTGGAGTGAGGTACAGTCGCGTCGAGCCAGGGTAGAGTGTGGTAGAGTGAGGTAGAGTCGGTTTGAGGCATGGTAGTGTGTGGTAGAGAGAGGTAGAGTCGGGGTAGAGTGTGGTAGAGTGACCAAGAGTCGGGTCGAGACAGGGTAGAGTGCGGTAGAGTGAGGTAGAGTCGTGGTAGTGTGTGGGGTAGAGTGAGGTAGAGCCGGGTCGAGCCAGGGTAGACTGTGGTGGAGTGAGGTAGAGTCGGGGTACAGTGTGGTAGCATGAGGTAGAGTCGGGTCGAGCCAGGGTAGAGTGTGGTAGAGTGAGGTAGAGTTGAGGTAGAGTGTGGTAGAGCGGGGTACAGTTGGGGAAGAGTGTGGTGGAGTGAGGTAGAGTCGCGTTTAGCCAGGGTAGAGTGTGGTAGAGTGAGGTAGAGTCGGGTTGAGCCAGGATAGAGTGTGGTAGAGTGAGGTAGATTCGGGGTAGAGTGTGGTAGAGTGATGTAGAGTCGGGTCGAGCCAGGGTATAGTGTGGCAGAGTCAGGTAGAGTCAGGGTAGAGTGTGGTAGAGTGAGGTAGAGTCGGGGTAGAGTGTGGTAGAGTGAGATAGAGTCGGGTCAAGCCAGGGTAGAGTGTGGCAGAGTCAGGTAGAGTCAGGGTAGAGTGTGGTAGAGTGAGGTAGAGTCGGGGTAGAGTGTGGTAGAGTGAGGTAGATTCGAGTCGAGCCAGGGCAGACTGTGGTAGAGTCAGTTAGAGTCGGATTAGAGTGAGGTGGAGTGAGGTAGAGTCGGGGTAGTGTGTGCTAGAGTGAGGTAGAGTCGGGGTAGAGTGTGGTAGAGCGAGGTACAGTCGGGTCGAGATAGGGTGGAGTGTGGTTGAGTGAGGTAGATTCGGGATAGAGTGTGGTAGAGTGAGGTAGAGTTGGGTCGAGCCAGGGTGGAGTGTGGTAGAGTGAGGTAGAGTTGGGGTAGAGTGTGGTAGAGTGAGGTAGAGTCGGGGTAGAGTATGGTAGAGTGAGGTAGAGTCGAGTCGAGCCAGGGCAGTCTGTGGTAGAGTGAGTTAGAGTCGGGGTAGAGTGAGGTGGAGTGAGGTAGAGTCGGGGTAGTGTGTGCTAGAGTGAAGTAGAGTAGGGGTAGAGTGTGGTAGCGTGAGGTAGAGTCGGGTCGAGCCAGGGTAGAGTGTGGTATAGTGAGGTAGAGTCGGGTCTAGCAAGGGTAGAGTGTGGTAGAGTGAGGTAGAGTCGGGTCGAGCCAGGGTAGAGTGTGGTAGAGTGACGTAGAGTCGAATTAGAGTGTGGTAGAGTGAGGTAGAGGTGGGGTAGAGTGTGGTGGAGTGAGGTAGAGCCGTGTCGAGCCAGGGTAGAGTGTGGTAGAGTGAGGTAGACTTGGGTTGAGCCAGGATACAGTGTGGTAGAGTGTAGTAGAGTCGGGGTACAGTGTGGTAGAGTGAGGTAGAGTCGGGTCGAGCCAGGGTAGAGTGTGGTAGAGTGAGGTAGAGTCGGGTCGAGTGAGGGTAGAGTGAGGTAGAGTGAGGTAGCGTCGAGTCGAGCCAGGGTAGAGTGTGGTAGAGTGAGGTAGAGACGGGTTAGAGTGTGGTAGAGTGAGGTAGAGTCGGGGTAGAGTGAGGTGGAGTGAAGTAGAGTCGGGGTGGTGTGTGCTAGAGTGAGGTAGAGTCGGGGTAGAGTGGGGTAGAGCGAGGTACAGTCGTGTCGAGCTAGGATGGAGTGTGGTTGAGTGAGGTAGATTCGGGGTAGAGTGTGGTAGACTGAAGTAGAGTCGGGTCGAGCCAGGGTAGACTGTGGTAGAGTGAGGTAGAGTCGGGGTAGAGTGAGGTAGAGTGAGGTAGAGTCGGGGTAGTGTGTGCTAGAGTGAGGCAGAATCGGGGTAGAGTGTGGTAGAGTGAGGTAGAGTCGGGTCGAGCCAGGGTAGAGTGTGGTAGAGTGAGGTAGAGTCGGGTCGAGCAAGGGTAGAGTGTGGTAGAGTGAGGTAGAGTCGGGGTAGAGTGTGGTAGAGTGAGGTAGAGTCGGGGTAGAGTGTGGAAGAGTGAGGTACAGTCAGGTCGATCCAGGGTAGAGTGTGGTAGAGAGAAATAGAGTCGGGGTAAAGTGCGGTAGAGTGAGGTAGAGTCGGGATAGAGTGTGGTAGAGTGAGGTAGAGTAGGGTCTAGACAGGGTAGAATATGGTAGAGAGAGGTAGAGTCGGGTCGAGCCATGGTAGAGTGTGGTAGAGTGAGGTAGAGTTGGGGTAGAGTGTGTTGGAGTGAGGTAGAGTCGCGTTAAGCCAGGATAAAGTGTGGTAGAGTGAGGTAGAGTAGGGTTGAGCCAGGGTAGAGTGTGGTAGAGTGAGGTAGAGTCGAGGTAGAGTGTGGTAGAGTGAGGTAGAGTCGGTTTGAGCCAGGGTAGAGTGTGGTAGAGTGAGGCAGAGTCGGGGTAGAGTGTGGTAGAGTGAGGTAGAGTCAGGGTAGAGTGTGGTAGAGTGAGGTAGAGTCAAGGTAGAGTGTGGTAGAGTGAGGTAGAGTTGGGTCGATCCAGGGTGGAGTGTGGTAGAGTGAGGTAGAGTTGGGGTAGACTGTGGTAGAGTGAGGTAGAGTCGGGGTAGAGTGTGGTAGAGTAAGGTAGAGTCTGGTCGACCAAGGGTAGAGTGTGGTAGAGAGAGGTAGAGTCGGGGTAAAGTGTGATAGAGTGAGGTAGAGTCGGGGTAGAGTGTGGTAGATTGAGGTAGAGAAGTGTTGAGCTAGGGTAGGGTGTGGTATAGTGAGGTAGAGTCGGGTCTAGCAAGGGTAGAGTGTGGTAGAGTGAGGTAGAGTCGGGTCGAGCCAGGATAGAGTGTGGTAGAGTGAGGTAGAGTCGAGGTAGAGTGTGGTAGAGTGAGGTTGAGTTGGGGTAGAGTGTGGTGGAGTGAGGCAGAGTCGTGTCGAGCGAGGGTAGAGTGTGGTAGAGTGAGGTAGAGTCGGGTTGAGCCAGGATAGAGTGTGGTAGAGTTAGGTAGATTCGGGGTAGAGTGTCGTAGAGTGAGGTATAGATGGGTCGAGCCAGGATTGAGTGTGGTAGAGTGAGGTAGAGTGTTGTCGAGTGAGGGTAGAGTGTGGTAGTGTGAGGTAGCGTCGAGTCGAGCCAGGGTAGAGTGTGGTAGAGTCAGGTAGATTGGGGGTAGAGTGTGGTAGAGTGAGGTAGAGTCGGGGTAAAGTGAGGTAGAGTGAGGTAGAGTCGGGTCGAGCCAGGGTAGACTGTGGTAGAGTGAGATAGAGTCGGGGTAGAATGAGGTGGAGTGAGGTAGAGTCGGGGCAGTGTGTGCTAGAGTGAGGTAGAGTCCGGGTAGAGTGTGGTAGAGCGAGGTACAGTCGGGTCGAGCTAGGGTGGAGTGTGGTTGAGTGAGGTAGAATCGGGGTAGAGTGTGGTAGAGTAAGGTAGACTCAGGTCGACCCAGGGTAGAGTGTGGTAGAGAGAGGTAGAGTAGGGGTAAAGTGTGGTAGAGTGAGGTAGAGTTGGGGTAGAGTGCGGTAGAGTGAGGTAGAGAAGGGTTGAGTCAGGGTAGAGTGTGATAGAGTGAGGTAGAGTCGGGTCGAGCCAGGGTAGAGTGTGGTAGAGTGAGGTAGAGTCGAAGTAGAGTGTGGTAGAGTGAGGTAGAGTTGGGGTAGAGTGTGGTGGAGTGAGGTAGAGTCGCGTTGAGCAAAGGTAGAGAGTGGTAGAGTGAGGTAGATTCGGGTTAAGCCAGGGTAGAGTGTGGTAGAGTGAGGTAGAGTCGGGGTAGGGTGTGGTAGAGGGAGGTAGAGTCGGGTCGAGTCAGGATAGAGTGTGGTAGAATGATATAGAGTCGGGTCGAGCCAGGGTAGAGTGCGGTAGAGTGAGAGAGAGTCGGGGTAGAGTGTGGTAGACTGAGGTAGAGTCGGGGTAGAGTGAGGCAGAGTCGGGTCGAGGCAGGGTAGACTGTGGTAGAGTGAGGTAGAGTTGGGGTAGAGTGAGGAAGAGTGAGGTTGAGTCGGGGTAGACTGTGGTAGAGTGAGGTTGAGTTGGGGTAGAGTGTGGTGGAGTGATGTAAAGTCGCGTTGAGCCAGGATAGAGTGTGGTAGAGTGAGGTAGAGTCGGGTTGAAGCAGGGTAGAGTGAGGTAGAGTCGGGGTAGAGTGTGGTAGAGTGAGGTAGAGTCGGCTCGAGCCAGGGTAGAGTGTGGTAGAGCGAGGTAGAGTTGGGGTAGAGTGTGGTAGAGTGAGGTAGAGTCAGGGTAGAGTGTGGTAGAGTGAGGTATACTCGGGGTAGAGTGGGGTATAGTGAGGTAGAGTTGGGGTAGAGTGTGGTAGAGTGAGGTAGAGTCGGGGTAGGGTGTGGTAGAGTAAGGTAGAGTCGGGTCGACCCAGGTTAGAGGGTGGTAGAGAGAGGTAGAGTCGGGGTAAAGTGTGGTAGAGTGAGGTAGAGTCGGGGTAAAGTGTGGTAGAGTGAGGTAGAGTCGGGGTAGAGTGTGGTAGAGTGAGGTAGAGGAGGGTTGAGCCAGGGTAGAGTGTGATAGAGTGAGGTAGAGTCGGGTCGAGCCAGGGTACAGTGTGATACAGTGAGGTAGAGTCGAAGTAGAGTGTGGTAGAGTGAGGTAGAGTTGGGGTAGGGTGTGGTGGAGAGAGGTAGAGTCACGTTGAGCCAGGGTAGAGAGTGGTAGAGTGAGGTAGAGTTGGGTTTAGCCAGGGTAGAGTGTGGTAGAGTGAGGTAGAGTCGGGGTAGAGTGTGGTAGAGTGAGGTAGAGTCGGGGTAGAGTGAGGCAGAGTCGAGTCGATGCAGGGTAGACTGTGGTAGAGTGAGGTAGAGTAAGGTAGAGTCGGGGTAGTGTGTGCTAGAGTGAGGTAGAGTCGGGGTAGAGTGTGGTAGAGAGAGGTTGAGTTGGGGTAGAGTGTGGTGGAGTGAGGTAGAGTCGAGTTGAGCCAGGATAGAGTGTGGTACAGTGAGGTGGATTCGGGTTGAGCCAGGGTAGGGTGTGGTAGAGTGAGGTGGAGTCGGGGTAGAGTGTGGTAGAGTGAGGTCGAGTTGGGTCGAGCCAGGGTAGAGTGTGGTAGAGTGAGGTAGAGATGGGGAAGAGTGTGGTAGAGTGAGGTAGAGTCGGGGTAGAGTGTGGTAGAGTCGGGTCGAGCAAGGGTAGACTGTGGTAGAGTGAGGTAGAGTCGGGGTAGTGTGTGCTAGAGTGAGCCAGAGTCGGGGTAGAGTGGGGTAGAGTGAGGTAGAGTCGGGTCGAGCCAGGGTAGAGTGTGGTAGAGTGAGGTAGAGTAGGGTCGAGGAAGGGTAGAGTGTGGTAGAGTGAGGTAGAGTCGGGGTAGAGTGCAGTAGAGTGAGGTAGAGTCGGGTCGAGCCAGGGTAGAGTGTGATACAGTGAGGTAGATTCGAAGTAGAGTGTGGTAGAGTGAGGTAGAGTTGGGGTAGGGTGTGGTGGAGTGAGGTAGAGTCACGTTGAACCAGGGTAGAGAGTGGTAGAGTGAGGTAGAGTTGGGTTTAGCCTGGGTAGAGTGTGGTACAGTGAGGTAGAGTCGGGGTAGAGTGTGGTAGAGTGAGGTAGAGTCGGGGTAGAGTGAGGTAGAGTCGGGTCGAGGCAGGGTAGACTGTGGTAGAGTGAGGTAGAGTCGGGGTAGAGTGAGGTAGAGTAAGGTAGAGTCGGGGTAGTGTGTGCTAGAGTGAGGTTGAGTTGGGGTAGAGTGTGGTGGAGTGAGGTAGAGTCGCGTTGAGCCAGGATAGAGTGTGGTAGAGTGAGGTAGAGTCGGGTTGAGCCAGGGTAGAGTGTGGTAGAGTGAGGTAGAGTCGGGGTAGAGTGTGGTAGAGTGAGGTAGAGTTGGGTCGAGCCAGGGTAGAGTGTGGTAGAGTGAGGTAGAGCTGGGGAAGAGTGTGGTAGAAAATCAGGTAGAGTCGGGGTAGAGTGTGGTAGAGCGAGGTATAGTCGGGTCAAGCTAGGGTGGAGTGTGGTTGAGTTAGGTGGATTCGGGGTAGAGTGTGGTAGAGTTAGGTAGAGTCGGGTCGAGCGAGGGTAGACTGTGGTAGACTGAGGTAGAGTCGGGGTAGAGTGTGGTAGAGTGAGGTAGAGTCGGATCGAGTCAGGATAGAGTGTGGTAGAATGAGATAGAGTCGGGTCGAGCCAGGATAGAGTGCGGTAGAGTGAGGTAGAATCAGGGTAGAGTGTGGTAGAGTGAGGTAGAGTCGGGGTAGAGTGTGGCAGAGTGAGGTAGAGTCGGGTCGAGCCAGGGTAGACTGTGGAAGAGTGAGGTAGAGTCGGGGTAGAGTGAGGTAGAATGAGGTAGAGTGAGGTAGAGTCCGGGTAGTGTGTGCTAGAGTGAGGTAGAGTCGGGGTAGAGTGTGGTAGAGTGAGGTTCAGTTGGGGTAGAGTGGGGTGGAGTGAGGTAGAGTCGAGTTGAGCCTGGATAGAGTGTGGTAGAGTGAGGTAGAGTCGGGTTGAGCCAGGGTAGAGTGTGGTAGAGTGAGGTAGAGTCTGGGTAGAGTGTGGTAGAGTGAGGTAGAGTCGGGTCGAGGCAGGGTAGAGTGTGGTAGAGTGAGGTAGAGACGGGGTAGAGTGTGGTATAGTGACGTAGAGTCGGGGTAGAGAGTGGTAGAGTGAGGTAGAGTCGGGGTGGAGTGTGGTAGAGTGAGGTAGAGTTGGGTCGAGCAAGGGTAGAGTGTGGTAGAGTGAGGTAGATTTGGGGTGGAGTGTGGTAGAGTGAGGTAGAGTCGGGGTAGAGTGTGGTAGAGTGAGGTAGAGTTGGGTCGTGCCAGGACAGAATGTGGTAGAGTGAGGTAGAGTCGGGGTAGAGTGTGGTAGAGTGAGGTAGAGTCGGGTCGAGGCAGGGTAGAGTGTGGTAGAGTGAGGAAGAGTCAGGTTAGAGTGTGTATAGTGAGGTAGAGTCGGGGTAGAGAGTGGTAGATTGAGGTAGAGTCGGGGTGGAGTGTGGTAGAGTGAGGTAGAGTTGGGTCGAGCCAGGGTAGAGTGTGGTAGAGTGAGGTAGAGTTGGGGAAGAGTGTGGTAGAGTGAGGTAGAGTCGGGGTAGAGTGTGGTAGAGTAAGGTAGAGTCGGGTCTACCCAGGGTAGAGTGTGGTAGAGAGAGGTAGAGTCGGGGTAAAGTGTGGTAGAGTGAGGTAGAGTCGGGGTAGAGTGTGGTAGAGTGAGGTAGAGAAGTGTTGAGCGAGGGTAGAGTGTGATAGAGTGAGGTAGAGTCGGGTCGAGCCAGGGTAGACTGTGGTAGAGTGAGGTAGAGTCAGGGTAGAGTGAGGTAGAGTGAGGTAGAGTGGGGGTAGTGTGTGCTAGAATGAGGTAGAGTCGGAGTAGAGTGTGGTAGAGTGAGGTTGAGTTGGGGTAGAGTGTGGTGGAGTGAGGTAGAGTCGCGTTGAGGCAGGATAGAGTGTGGTAGAGTGAGGAAGAGTCGGGTTGAGCCAGGGTAGAGTGTGGGAGAGTGAGGTAGAGTCGGGGGAGTGTGTGGTAGAGTGAGGTAGAGTCGGGTCGAGCCAGGGTAGAGTGTGGTAGAGTGAGGTAGAGTCGGGGTAGAGTGTGGTAGAGTGAAGTAGTGTCGGGGTAGAGTGTTGTAGAGTGAGGTAGAGTCGGGGTGGAGTGTGGTAGAGTGAGGTAGAGTTGGGTCGAGCCAGGGTAGAGTGCGGTAGAGTGAGGTAGAGTTGGGGAAGAGTGTGGTAGAGTGAGGTAGAGTCGGGGTAGAGTGTGGTAGAGTAAGGTAGAGTCGGGTCGACTCAAGGTAGAGTGGGATAGAGAGAGGTAGAGTCGGGGTAAAGTGTGGTAGAGTGAGGTAGAGTCGGGGTAGAGTGTGGTAGAGTGAGGTAGAGAAGTGTTGAGCGAGGGTAGAGTGTGACAGAGTGAGGTAGAGTCAGGTTGAGCCAGGGTAGACTATGGTAGAGTCAGGTAGAGTCAGGGTAGAGTGAGGTAGAGTGAGGTAGAGTCGGGGTAGTGTGTGCTAGAGTGAGGTAGAGTCGGGGTAGAGTGTGGTAGAGTGAGGTTGAGTTGGGGTAGACTGTGGGGGAGTGAGGTAGAGTCGCGTTGAGCCAGGATAGAGTGTGGTAGAATGACGTAGAGTCGGGTTGAGCCAGGGTAGAGTGTGGTAAAGGTAGAGTCGGGGTAGAGTGTGGTAGAGTGAGGTAGAGTCGGGTCTAAGCAGGGTAGAGTGTGGTAGAGTGAGGTAGAGTCGGGGTAGAGTGTGGTAGAGTAAGGTAGAGTCGGGTCAAACAAGGGTAGAGTGTGGTAGAGAGAGGTAGAATCGGGGTAAAGTGTGGTAGTGTGAGGTAGAGTCGGGGTAGAGTGTGGTAGAGTGAGGTAGAGAAGGGTTGAGCGAGGGTAGAGTGTGATAGAGTGAGGTAGAGTCGGGTCGAGCCAGGGTAGAGTGTGGTAGAGTGAGGAAGACTCGAGGTAGAGTGCGGTAGAGTGAGGTAGAGTTGGGGTAGGGTGTGGTGGAGTGAGGTACAGTCGCGTCGAGCCAGGGTAGAGTGTGGTAGAGTGAGGTAGAGTCGGTTTGAGCCATGGTAGTGTGTGGTAGAGAGAGGTAGAGTCGGGGTAGAGTGTGGTAAAGTGAGAAAGAGTAGGGTCGAGACAGGGTAGAGTGTGGTAGAGTGAGGTAGAGTCAGGTCGAGCCAGGATAGAGTGTGGTAGAGTGAGGTAGAGTTGAGGTAGAGTGTGGTAGAGTGAGGTACAGTTGGGGAAGAGTGTGGTGGAGTGAGGTAGAGTCGCGTTTAGCCAGGGTAGAGTGTGGTAGAGTGAGGTAGAGTCGGGTTGAGCCAGGATAGAGTGTGGTAGAGTGAGGTAGATTCGGGGTAGAGTGTGGTAGAGTGATGTAGAGTCGGGTCGAGCCAGGGTATAGTGAGGCAGAGTCAGGTAGAGTCAGGGTAGAGTGTGGTAGAGTGAGGTAGATTCGGGGTAGAGTGTGGTAGAGTGAGATAGAGCCGGGTCAAGCCAGGGTAGAGTGTGGCAGAGTCAGGTAGAGTCAGGGTAGAGTGTGGTAGAGTGAGGTAGAGTCGGGGTAGAGTGTGGTAGAGTGAGGTAGAGTCAAGTCGAGCCAGGGCAGACTGTGGTAGAGTGAGTTAGAGTCGGGGTAGAGTGAGGTGGAGTGAGGTAGATTCGGGGTAGTGTGTGCTAGAGTGAGGTAGAGTCGGGGTAGAGTGTGGTAGAGCGAGGTACAGTCGGGTCGAGCTAGGGTGGAGTGTGGTTGAGTGAGGTAGATTCGGGGTAGAGTGTGGTAGAGTGAGGTACAGTTCGGTCGAGCCAGGGCAGAGTGTGGTAGAGTGAGGTAGAGTCGGGGTAGAGTGTGGTAGAGTGAGGTAGAGTCGGGTCGAGGCAGGGTAGAGTGTGGTAGAGTGAGGAAGAATCGGGGTAGAGTGTGTATAGTGAGGTAGAGTCGGGGTAGAGAGTGGTAGAGTGAGGTAGAGTCGGGGTGGAGTGTGGTAGAGTGAGGTAGAGTTGGGTCGAGCCAGGGTAGAGTGTGGTAGAGTGAGGTAGAGTTGGGGAAGAGTGTGGTAGAGTGAGGTAGAGTCGGGGTAGAGTGTGGTGGAGTAAGGTAGAGTCGGGTCTACCCAGGGTAGAGTGTGGTAGAGAGAGGTAGAGTCGGGGTAAAGTGTGGTAGAGTGAGGTAGAGTCGGGGTAGAGTGTGGTAGAGTGAGGTAGAGAAGTGTTGAGCGAGGGTAGAGTGTGATAGAGTGAGGTAGAGTCGGTGTAGAGTGAGGTAGAGTGAGGTAGAGTGGGGGTAGTGTGTGCTAGAGTGAGGTAGAGTCGGGGTAGAGTGTGGTAGAGTGAGGTTGAGTTGGGGTAGAGTGTGGTGGAGTGAGGTACAGTCGCGTTGAGCCAGGATAGAGTGTGGTAGAGTGAGGTAGAGTCGGGTCGAGCCAGGGTAGAGTGTGGTAGAGTGAGGTAGAGTCGGGGTAGAGTGTGGTAGAGAGAGGTAGAGTCGGGGTAAAGTGTGGTAGAGTGGGGTAGAGTCGGGGTAGAGTGTGGTAGAGTGAGGTAGAGAAGGGTTGAGCGAGGGTAGAGTATGATAGAGTGAGGTAGAGTCGGGTCGAGCCAGGGTAGACTGTGGTAGAGTGTGGTAGATTCAGGGTAGAGTGAGGTAGAGTGAGGTAGAGTCGGGGTAGTGTGTGCTAGAGTGAGGTAGAGTCGGGGTAGAGTGTGGTAGAGTGAGGTTGAGTTGGGGTAGAGTGTGGTGGACTGAGGTAGAGTCGCGTTGAGCCAGGATAGAGTGTGGTAGAGTGAGGTAGAGTTGGGTTGAGCCAGGGTAGAGTGTGGGAGAGTGAGGTAGAGTCGGGGGAGTGTGTGGTAGAGTGAGGTAGAGTCGGGTCGAGCCAGGGTAGAGTGTGGTAGAGTGAGGTAGAGTCGGGGTAGAGTGTGGTAGAGTGAAGTAGTGTTGGGGTAGAGTGTTGTAGAGTGAGGTAGAGTCGGGGTGGAGTGTGGTAGAGTGAGGTAGAGTCGGGTCAACCAAGGGTAGAGTGTGTTAGAGGGAGGTAGAGTCGGGGTAAAGTGTGGTACTGTGAGGTAGAGTCGGGGTAGAGTGTGGTAGAGTGAGGTAGAGAAGTGTTAAGCGAGGGTAGAGTGTGGTAGAGTGAAGTAGAGTCGGGTCGAGCCAGGGTAGACAGTGGTAGATTGAGGTAGAGTCGGGGTAGAGTGAGGTAGAGTGAGGTAGAGTCGGGGTAGTGTGTGCTAGAGTGAGGTAGAATCGGGGTAGAGTGTGGTAGAGTGAGGTAGATTCGGGTCGAGCCAGGGTAGAGTGTGGTAGAGTGAGGTAGAGTCGGGTCGAGCAAGGGAAGAGTGTGGTAGAGTGAGGTAGAGTCGGGGTAGAGTGTGGTAGAGTGAGGTAGAGTCGGGGTAGAGTGTGGAAGAGTGAGGTACAGTCAGGTCGATCCAGGGTAGAGTGTGGTAGAGAGAAGTAGAGTCGGGGTAAAGTGCTGTAGAGTGAGGTAGAGTCGTGATAGAGTGTGGTAGAGTGAGGTAGAGTAGGGTCTAGCCAGGGTAGAGTATGGTAGAGAGAGGTAGAGTCGGGTCGAGCCATGGTAGAGTGTGGTAGAGTGAGGTAGAGTTGGGGTAGAGTGTGGTGGAGTGAGGTAGAGTCGCGTTGAGCCAGGATAAAGTGTGGTAGAGTGAGGTAGAGTAGGATTGAGCCAGGGTAGAGTGTGGTAGAGTGAGGTAGAGTCGAGGTAGAGTGTGGTAGAGTGAGGTAGAGTCGGTTTGAGCCAGGGTAGAGTGTGGTAGAGTGAGGCAGAGTCGGGGTAGAGTGTGGTAGAGTGAGGTAGAGTCAGGGTAGAGTGTGGTAGAGTGAGGTAGAGTCGGGGTAGAGTGTGGTAGAGTGAGGTAGAGTTGGGTCGAGCCAGGGTGGAGTGTGGTAGAGTGAGGTAAAGTTGGGGTAGACTGTGGTAGAGTGAGGTAGAGTCGGGGTAGAGTGTGGTAGAGTAAGGTAGAGTCTGATCGACCAAGGGTAGAGTGTGGTAGAGAGAGGTAGAGTTGGGGTAAAGTGTGATAGAGTGAGGTAGAGTCGGGGTAGAGTGTGGTAGATTGAGGTAGAGAAGTGTTGAGCTAGGGTAGGGTGTGGTATAGTGAGGTAGAGTCGGGTCTAGCAAGGGTAGAGTGTGGTAGAGTGAGGTAGAGTCTGGTCGAGCCAGGATAGAGTGTGGTAGAGTGAGGTAGAGTCGAGGTAGAGTGTGGTAGAGTGAGGTTGAGTTGAGGTAGAGTGTGGTGGAGTGAGGCAGAGTCGTGTCGAGCGAGGGTAGAGTGTGGTAGAGTGAGGTATAGTCGGGTTGAGCCAGGATAGAGTGTGGTAGAGTTAGGTAGATTCGGGGTAGAGTGTGGTAGAGTGAGGTATAGACGGGTCTAGCCAGGGTAGAGTGTGGTAGAGTGAGGTAGAGTCTTGTCGAGTGAGGGTAGAGTGTGGTAGTGTGAGGTAGCGTCGAGTCGAGCCAGGGTAGAGTGTGGTAGAGTCAGGTAGATTGGGGGTAGAGTGTGGTAGAGTGAGGTAGAGTCGGGGTAGAGTGTGGTAGAGTGAGGTAGAGTCGGGTCGAGCCAGGGTAGACTGTGGTAGAGTGAGATAGAGTCGGGGTAGAATGAGGTGGAGTGAGGTAGAGTCGGGCCAGTGTGTGCTAGAGTGAGGTAGAGTCCGGTTAGAGTGTGGTAGAGCGAGGTACAGTCGGGTCGAGCTAGGGTGGAGTGTGGTTGAGTGAGGTTGATTCGGGGTAGAGTGTGGTAGAGTAAGGTAGACTCAGGTCGACCCAGGGTAGAGTGTGGTAGAGAGAGGTAGAGTAGGGGTAAAGTGTGGTAGAGTGAGGTAGAGTTTGGGTAGAGTGCGGTAGAGTGAGGTAGAGAAGGGTTGAGTCAGGGTAGAGTGTGATAGAGTGAGGTAGAGTCGGGTCGAGCCAGGGTAGAGTGTGGTAGAGTGAGGTAGAGTCGAAGTAGAGTGTGGTAGAGTGAGGTAGAGTTGGGGTAGAGTGTGGTGGAGTGAGGTAGAGTCGCGTTGAGCAAAGGTAGAGAGTGGTAGAGTGAGGTAGATTCGGGTTAAGCCAGGGTAGAGTGTGGTAGAGTGAGGTAGAGTCTTGTCGAGTGAGGGTAGAGTGTGGTAGTGGGAGGTAGCGTCGAGTCGAGCCAGGGTAGAGTGTGGTAGAGTCAGGTAGATTGGGGGTAGAGTGTGGTAGAGTGAGGTAGAGTCGGGTCGAGTCAGGGTAGACTGTGGTAGAGTGAGATAGAGTCGGGGTAGAATGAGGTGGAGTGAGGTAGAGTCGGGGCAGTGTGTGCTAGAGTGAGGTAGAGTCCGGGTAGAGTGTGGTAGAGCGAGGTACAGTCGGGTCGAGCTAGGGTGGAGTGTGGTTGAGTGAGGTTGATTCGGGGTAGAGTGTGGTAGAGAGAGGTAGAGTAGGGGTAAAGTGTGGTAGAGTGAGGTAGAGTTGGGGTAGAGTGCGGTAGAGTGAGGTAGAGAAGGGTTGAGTCAGGGTAGAGTGTGATAGAGTGAGGTAGAGTCGGGTCGAGCCAGGGTAGAGTGTGGTAGAGTGAGGTAGAGTCGAAGTAGAGTGTGGTAGAGTGAGGTAGAGTTGGGGTAGAGTGTGGTGGAGTGAGGTAGAGTCGCGTTGAGCAAAGGTAGAGGGTGGTAGAGTGAGGTAGATTCGGGTTAAGCCAGGGTAGAGTGTGGTAGAGTGAGGTAGAGTCGGGGTAGAGTGTTGTAGAGGGAGGTAGAGTCGGGTCGAGTCAGGATAGAGTGTGGTAGAATGATATAGAGTCGGGTCGAGCCAGGGTAGAGTGCGGTAGAGTGAGAGAGAGTCGGGGTAGAGTGTGGTAGACTGAGGTAGAGTCGGGGTAGAGTGAGGCAGAGTCGGGTCGAGGCAGGGTAGACTGTGGTAGAGTGAGGTAGAGTTGGGGTAGAGTGAGGAAGAGTGAGGTAGAGTCGGGGTAGACTGTGGTAGAGTGAGGTTGAGTTGGGGTAGAGTGTGGTGGAGTGATGTAAAGTCGCGTTGAGCCAGGATAGAGTGTGGTAGAGTGAGGTAGAGTCGGGTTGAAGCAGGGTAGAGTGAGGTAGAGTCGGGGTAGAGTGTGGTAGAGTGAGGTAGAGTCGGCTCGAGCCAGGGTAGAGTGTGGTAGAGTGAGGTAGAGTTGGGGTAGAGTGTGGTAGAGTGAGGTAGAGTCAGGGTAGAGTGTGGTAGAGTGAGGTATACTCGGGGTAGAGTGTGGTATAGTGAGGTAGAGTTGGGGTAGAGTGTGGTAGAGTGAGGTAGAGTTGGTTAGGGTGTGGTAGAGTAAGGTAGAGTCGGGTCGACCCAGGTTAGAGGGTGGTAGAGAGAGGTAGAGTCGGGGTAAAGTGTGGTAGAGTGAGGTAGAGTCGGGGTAAAGTGTGGTAGAGTGAGGTAGAGTCGGGGTAGAGTGTGGTAGAGTGAGGTAGAGGAGGGTTGAGCCAGGGTAGAGTGTGATAGAGTGAGGTAGAGTCGGGTCGAGCCAGGGTACAGTGTGATACAGTGAGGTAGAGTCGAAGTAGAGTGTGGTAGAGTGAGGTAGAGTTGGGGTAGGGTGTGGTGGAGTGAGGTAGAGTCACGTTGAGCCAGGGTAGAGAGTGGTAGAGTGAGGTAGAGTTTGGTTTAGCCAGGGTAGAGAGTGGTAGAGTGAGGTAGAGTCGGGGTAGAGTGTGGTAGAGTGAGGTAGAGTCGGGGTAGAGTGAGGTAGAGTCGGGTCGAGGCAGGGTAGACTGTGGTAGAGTGAGGTAGAGTCGGGGTAGAGTGAGGTAGAGTAAGGTAGAGTCGGGGTAGTGTGTGCTAGAGTGAGGTAGAGTCGGGGTAGAGTGTGGTAGAGTGAGGTTGAGTTGGGGTAGAGTGTGGTGGAGTGAGGTAGAGTCGAGTTGAGCCAGGATAGAGTGTGGTACAGTGAGGTAGAGTCGGCTTGAGCCAGGGTAGAGTGTGGTAGAGTGAGGTGGAGTCAGGGTAGAGTGTGGTAGAGTGAGGTAGAGTTGGGTCGAGCCAGGGTAGAGTGTGGTAGAGTGAGGTAGAGATGGGGAAGAGTGTGGTAGAGTGAGGTAGAGTCGGGGTAGAGTGTGGTAGAGCTAGGTATAGTCGGGTCAAGCTAGGGTGGAGTGTGGTTGAGTTAGGTAGATTAGGGGTAGAGTGTGGTAGAGTTAGGTAGAGTCGGGTCGAGCAAGGGTAGACTGTGGTAGAGTGAGGTAGAGTCGGGGTAGAGAGAGGTAGAGTCGGGGTAGTGTGTGCTAGAGTGAGCCAGAGTCGGGGTAGAGTGGGGTAGAGTGAGGTAGAGTCGGGTCGAGCCAGGGTAGAGTGTGATACAGTGAGGTAGAGTCGAAGTAGAGTGTGGTAGAGTGAGGTAGAGTTGGGGTAGGGTGTGGTGGAGTGAGGTAGAGTCACGTTGAGCCAGGGTAGAGAGTGGTAGAGTGAGGTAGAGTTGGGTTTAGCCAGGGTAGAGTGTGGTAGAGTGAGGTAGAGTCGGGGTAGAGTGTGGTAGAGTGAGGTAGAGTCGGGGTAGAGTGAGGTAGAGTCGGGTCGAGGCGGGGTAGACTGTAGTAGAGTGAGGTAGAGTCGGGGTAGAGTGAGGTAGAGTAAGGTAGAGTCGGGGTAGTGTGTGCTAGAGTGAGGTTGAGTTGGGGTAGAGTGTGGTGGAGTGAGGTAGAGTCGCGTTGAGCCAGGATAGAGTGTGGTAGAGTGAGGTAGAGTCGGGTTGAGCCAGGGTAGAGTGTGGTAGAGTGAGGTAGAGTCGGGGTAGAGTGTGGTAGAGTAAGGTAGAGTTGGGTCGAGCCAGGGTAGAGTGTGGTAGAGTGAGGTAGAGATGGGGAAGAGTGTGGTAGAGTGAGGTAGAGTCGGGGTAGAGTGTGGTAGAGCGAGGTATAGTCGGGTCAAGCTAGGGTGGAGTGTGGTTGAGTTAGGTGGATTCGGGGTAGAGTGTGGTAGAGTTAGGTAGAGTCGGGTCGAGCGAGGGTAGACTGTGGTAGAGTGAGGTAGAGTCGGGGTAGAGTGTGGTAGAGTGAGGTAGAGTCGGGTCGAGTCAGGATAGAGTGTGGTAGAATGAGATAGAGTCGGGTCGAGCCAGGGTAGAGTGCGGTAGAGTGAGGTAGAATCAGGGTAGAGTGTGGTAGAGTGAGGTAGAGTCGGGGTAGAGTGTGGCAGAGTGAGGTAGAGTCGGGTCGAGCCAGGGTAGACTGTGGAAGAGTGAGGTAGAGTCGGGGTAGAGTGAGGTAGAATGAGGTAGAGTGAGGTAGAGTCCGGGTTGTGTGTGCTAGAGTGAGGTAGAGTCGGGGTAGAGTGTGGTAGAGTGAGGTTCAGTTGGGGTAGAGTGGGGTGGAGTGAGGTAGAGTCGAGTTGAGCCTGGATAGAGTGTGGTAGAGTGAGGTAGAGTCGGGTTGAGCCAGGGTAGAGTGTGGTAGAGTGAGGTAGAGTCTGGGTAGAGTGTGGTAGAGTGAGGTAGAGTCGGGTCGAGGCAGGTTAGAGTGTGGTAGAGTGAGGTAGAGACGGGGTAGAGTGTGGTATAGTGAGGTAGAGTCGGGGTAGAGAGTGGTAGAGTGAGGTAGAGTCGGGGTGGAGTGTGGTAGAGTGAGGTAGAGTTGGGTCGAACAAGGGTAGAGTGTGGTAGAGTGAGGTAGATTTGGGGTGGAGTGTGGTAGAGTGAGGTAGAGTCGGGGTAGAGTGTGGTAGAGTGAGGTAGAGTTGGGTCATACCAGGACAGAATTTGGTAGAGTGAGGTAGAGTCGGGGTAGAGTGTGGTAGAGTGAGGTAGAGTCGGGTCGAGGCAGGGTAGAGTGTGGTAGAGTGAGGAAGAGTCAGGGTAGAGTGTGTATAGTGAGGTAGAGTCGGGGTAGAGAGTGGTAGAGTGAGGTAGAGTCGGGCTGGAGTGTGGTAGAGTGAGGTAGAGTTGGGTCGAGCCAGGGTAGAGTGTGGTAGAGTGAGGTAGAGTTGGGGAAGAGTGTGGTAGAGTGAGGTAGAGTCGGGGTAGAGTGTGGTAGAGTAAGGTAGAGTCGGGTCTACCCAGGGTAGAGTGTGGGAGAGAGAGGTAGAGTCGGGGTAAAGTGTGGTAGAGTGAGGTAGAGTCGAGGTAGAGTGTGGTGGAGTGAGGTAGAGTCGCGTTGAGCCAGGATAGAGTGTGGTAGAGTGAGGAAGAGTCGGGTTGAGCCAGGGTAGAGTGTGGGAGAGTGAGGTAGAGTCGGGGGAGTGTGTGGTAGAGTGAGGTAGAGTCATGTCGAGCCAGGGTAGAGTGTGGTAGAGTGAGGTAGAGTCGGGGTAGAGTGTGGTAGAGTGAAGTAGTGTCGGGGTAGAGTGTTGTAGAGTGAGGTAGAGTCGGGGTGGAGTGTGGTAGAGTGAGGTAGAGTTGGGTCGAGCCAGGGTAGAGTGCGGTAGAGTGAGGTAGAGTTGGGGAAGAGTGTGGTAGAGTGAGGTAGAGTCGGCATAGAGTGTGGTAGAGTAAGGTAGAGTCGGGTCGACTCAAGGTAGAGTGTGGTAGAGAGAGGTAGAGTCGGGGTAAAGCGTGGTAGAGTGAGGTAGAGTCGGGGTAGAGTGTGGTAGAGTGAGGTAGAGAAGTGTTGAGCGAGGGTAGAGTGTGACAGAGTGAGGTAGAGTCAGGTTGAGCCAGGGTAGACTATGGTAGAGTCAGGTAGAGTCAGGGTAGAGTGAGGTAGAGTGAGGTAGAGTCGGGGTAGTGTGTGCTAGAGTGAGGTAGAGTCGGGGTAGAGTGTGGTAGAGTGAGGTAGAGTCGGGTCGAAGCAGGGTAGAGTGTGGTAGAGTGAGGTAGAGTCGGGGTAGAGTGTGGTAGAGTAAGGTAGAGTCGGGTCAACCAAGGGTAGAGTGTGGTAGAGAGAGGTAGAATCGGGGTGAAGTGTGGTAGTGTGAGGTAGAGTCGGGGTAGAGTGTGGTAGAGTGAGGTAGAGAAGGGTTGAGCGAGGGTAGAGTGTGATAGAGTGAGGTAGAGTCGGGTCGAGTCAGGGTAGAGTGTGGTAGAGTGAGGAAGACTCGAGGTAGAGTGCGGTAGAGTGAGGTAGAGTTGGGGTAAAGTGTCGTAGATTGAGGTAGAGTCGGGTCGAGCTAGGGTAGGGTGTGGTAGAGTGAGGTAGAGTCGAGGTAGAGTGTGGTAGAGTGAGATAGAGTTGGGGTAGGGTGTGGTGGAGTGAGGTACAGTCGCGTCGAGCCAGGGTAGAGTGTGGTAGAGTGAGGTAGAGCCGGTTTGAGCCATGGTAGTGTGTGGTAGAGAGAGGTAGAGTCGGGGTAGAGTGTGGTAAAGTGAGAAAGAGTCGGGTCGAGACAGGGTAGAGTGTGGTAGAGTGAGGTAGAGTCAGGTCGAGCCAGGATAGAGTGTGGTAGAGTGAGGTAGAGTTGAGGTAGAGTGTGGTAGAGTGAGGTACAGTTGGGGAAGAGTGTGGTGGAGTGAGGTAGAGTCGCGTTTAGCCAGGGTAGAGTGTGCTAGAGTGAGGTAGAGTCGGGTTGAGCCAGGATAGAGTGTGGTAGAGTGAGGTAGATTCGGGGTAGAGTGTGGTAGAGTGATGTAGAGTCGGGTCGAGCCAGGGTATAGTGTAGCAGAGTCAGGTAGAGTCAGGGTAGAGTGTGGTAGAGTGAGGTAGAGTCGGGGTAGAGTGTGATAGAGTGAGATAGAGTCGGGTCAAGCCAGGGTAGAGTGTGGCAGAGTCAGGTAGAGTCAGGGTAGAGTGTGGTAGAGTGAGGTAGAGTCGGGGTAGAGTGTGGTAGAGTAAGGTAGAGTCAATTCGAGCCAGGGCAGACTGTGGTAGAGTGAGTTAGAGTCGGGGTAGAGTGAGGTGGAGTGAGGTAGAGTCGGGGTAGTGTGTGCTAGAGTGAGGTAGAGACGGTGTAGAGTGTGGTAGAGCGAGGTACAGTCGGGTCGAGCTAGGGTGGAGTGTGGTTGAGTGAGGTAGATTCGGGGTAGAGTGTGGTAGAGTGAGGTAGAGTTCGGTCGAGCCAGGGCAGAGTGAGGTAGAGTGAGGTAGAGTCGGGGTAGAGTGTGGTAGAGTGAGGTAGAGTCGGGTCGAGGCAGGGTAGAGTGTGGTAGAGTGGGGAAGAGTCGGGGTAGAGTGTGTATAGTGAGGTAGAGTCGGGGTAGAGAGTGGTAGAGTGAGGTAGAGTCGGGGTGGAGTGTGGTAGAGTGAGGTAGAGTTGGGTCGAGCCAGGGTAGAGTGTGGTAGAGTGAGGTAGAGTTGGGGAAGAGTGTGGTAGAGTGAGGTAGAGTCGGGGTAGAGTGTGGTAGAGTAAGGTAGAGTCGGGTCTACCCAGGGTAGAGTGTGGTAGAGAGAGGTAGAGTCGGGGTAAAGTGTGGTAGAGTGAGGTAGAGTCGGGGTAGAGTGTGGTAGAGTGAGGTAGAAAAGTGTTGAGCGAGGGTAGAGTGTGATAGAGTGAGGTAGAGTCGGGTCGAGCCAGGGTAGACTGTGGTAGAGTGAGGTAGAGTCGGTGTAGAGTGAGGTAGAGTGAGGTGAGTGGGGGTAGTGTGTGCTAGAGTGAGGTAGAGTCGGGGTAGAGTGTGGTAGAGTGAGGTTGAGTTGGGATAGAGTGTGGTGGAGTGAGGTACAGTCGTGTTGAGCCAGGATAGAGTGTGGTAGAGTGAGGTAGAGTCGGGTTGAGCCAGGGTAGAGTGTGGTAGAGTGAGGTAGAGTCGGGGTAGAGTGTGGTAGAGTGAGGTAGAGTCGGGTCGAGCCAGGGTAGAGTGTGGTAGAGTGAGGTAGAGTCGGGGTAGAGTGTGGTAGAGAGAGGTAGAGTTGGGGTAAAGTGTGGTAGAGTGGGGTAGAGTCGGGGTAGAGTGTGGTAGAGTGAGGTAGAGAAGGGTTGAGCGAGGGTAGAGTATGATAGAGTGAGGTAGAGTCGGGTCGAGCCAGGGTAGACTGTGGTAGAGTGTGGTAGATTCAGGGTAGAGTGAGGTAGAGTGAGGTAGAGTCGGGGTAGTGTGTGCTAGAGTGAGGTAGAGTCGGGGTAGAGTGTGGTAGAGTGAGGTTGAGTTGGGGTAGAGTGTGGTGGACTGAGGTAGAGTCGCGTTGAGCCAGGATAGAGTGTGGTAGAGTGAAGTGGTGTTGGGGTAGAGTGTTGTAGAGTGAGGTAGAGTCGGGGTGGAGTGTGGTAGAGTGAGGTAGAGTTGGGTCGAGCCAGGGTAGAATTTGGTAGAGTGAGGTAGAGTTGGGGAAGAGTGTGGTAGAGTGAGGTAGAGTCGGGGTAGAGTGTGGTAGAGTGAGGTAGAGAAGTGTTGAGCGAGGGTAGAGTGTCATAGAGTGAGGTAGAGTCAGGTCGAGCCAGGGTAGACTATGGTAGAGTGAGGTAGAGTCAGGGTAGAGTGAGGTAGAGTGAGGTAGAGTCGGGGTAGTGTGTGCTAGAGTGAGGTAGAGTCGGGGTAGAGTGTGGTAGAGTGAGGTTGAGTTGGGGTAGACTGTGGTGGAGTGAGGTAGAGTCGCGTTGAGCCAGGATAAAGTGTGGTAGAGTGAGGTAGAGTCGGGTTGAGCCAGGGTAGAGTGTGGTAGAGTAAGGTAGAGTCGGGGTAGAGTGTGGTAGAGTGAGGTAGAGTCGGGTCGAAGCAGGGTAGAGTGTGGTAGAGTGAGGTAGAGTCGGGGTAGAGTGTGGTAGAGTGAGGTAGAGTCGGGGTAGAGTGTGGTAGAGTGAGGTAGAGTCGGGGTGGAGTGTGGTAGAGTGAGGTAGAGTTGGGGAAGAGTGTGGTAGAGTGAGGTAGAGTCGGGGTAGAGTGTGGTAGAGTAAGGTAGAGTCGGGTCAACCAAGGGTAGAGTGTGTTAGAGGGAGGTAGAGTCGGGGTAAAGTGTGGTACTGTGAGGTAGAGTCGGGGTAGAGTGTGGTAGAGTGAGGTAGAGAAGTGTTGAGCGAGGGTAGAGTGTGATAGAGTGAGGTAGAGTCGGGTCGAGTCAGGGTAGAGTGTGGTAGAGTGAGGAAGACTCGAGGTAGAGTGCGGTAGAGTGAGGTAGAGTTGGGGTAAAGTGTCGTAGATTGAGGTAGAGTCGGGTCGAACCAGGGTAGAGTGTGGTAGAGTGAGTAGAGTCGAGGTAGAGTGTGTTAGAGTGAGATAGAGCTGGGGTAGGGTGTGGTGGAGTGAGGTACAGTCGCGTCGAGCCAGGGTAGAGTGTGGTAGAGTGAGGTAGAGTTGGTTTGAGCCATGGTAGTGTGTGGTAGAGAGAGGTAGAGTCGGGGTAAAGTGTGGTAGAGTGAGGAAGAGTCGTGTCGAGACAGGGTAGAGTGTGGTAGAGTGAGGTAGAGTCGTGGTAGTGTGTGGTAGAGTGAGGTAGAGCCAGGTCGAGCCAGGGTAGACTGTGGTGGAGTGAGGTAGAGTCGGGGTAAAGTGTGGTAGCATGAGGTAGAGTCGGGTCGAGCCAGGGTAGAGTGTGGTAGAGTGAGGTAGAGTCAGGTCTAGCAAGGGTAGAGTGTGGTAGAGTGAGGTAGAGTCGGGTCGAGCCAGGATAGAGTGTGGTAGAATGAGGTAGAGTTGAGGTAGAGTGTGGTAGAGTGAGGTACAGTTGGGGAAGAGTGTGGTGGAGTGAGGTAGAGTCGCGTTTAGCCAGGGTAGATTGTGGTAGAGTGAGGTAGAGTCGGGTTGAGCCAGGATAGAGTGTGGTAGAGTGAGGTAGATTCGGGGTAGAGTGTGGTAGAGTGATGTAGAGTCGGGTCGAGCCAGGGTATAGTGTGGCAGAGTCAGGTAGAGTCAGGGTAGAGTGTGGTAGAGTGAGGTAGAGTCGGGGTAGAGTGTGGTAGAGTGAGATAGAGTCGTGTTAAGCCAGGATAGAGTGTGGCAGAGTCAGGCAGAGTCAGGGTAGAGTGTGGTAGAGTGATGTAGAGTCGTGGTAGAGTGTGGTAGAGTGAGGTAGAGTCGGGTTGAGCCAGGGTAGACTGTGATGGAGTGAGGTAGAGTCGGGGTAGAGTGAGGTACAGTGAGGTAGATTCGGTGTAGTGTGTGCTAGAGTGAGGTAGAGTAGGGGTAGAGTGTAGTAGCGTGAGGTAGAGTCGGGTCGAGCCAGGGTAGAGTGTGGTATAGTGAGGTAGAGTCAGGTCTAGCAAGGGTAGAGTGTGGTAGAGTGAGGTAGAGTTGAGGTAGAGTGTGGTAGAGTGAGGTACAGTTGGGGAAGAGTGTGGTGGAGTGAGGTAGAGTCGCGTTTAGCCAGGGTAGAGTGTGGTAGAGTGAGGTAGAGTCGGGTTGAGCCAGGATAGAGTGTGGTAGAGTGAGGTAGATTCGGGGTAGAGTGTGGTAGAGTGATGTAGAGTCGGGTCGAGCCAGGGTATAGCGTGGCAGAGTCAGGTAGAGTCAGGGTAGAGTGTGGTAGAGTGAGGTAGAGACGGGGTAGAGTGTGGTAGAGTGAGATAGAGTCGGATCAAGCCAGGGTAGAGTGTGGCAGAGTCAGGTAGAGTCAGGGTAGAGTGTGGTAGAGTGAGGTAGAGTCGGGGTAGAGTGTGGTAGAGTGAGGTAGAGTCGAGTCGAGCCAGGGCAGACTGTGGTAGAGTGAGTTAGAGTCGGGGTAGAGTGAGGTGGAGTGAGGTAGAGTCGGGGTAGTGTGTGCTAGAGTGAGGTAGAGTCGGGGTAGAGTGTGGTAGAGCGAGGTACAGTCGGGTCGAGCTAGGGTGGAGTGTGGTTGAGTGAGGTAGATTCGGGGTAGAGTGTGGTAGAGTGAGGTAGAGTTGGGTCGAGCCAGGGTAGAGTGTGGTAGAGTGAGGTAGAGTTGGGGTAGAGTGTGTTAGAGTGAGGTAGAGTCGGGGTACAGTGTGGTAGAGTGAGGTAGAGTCGAGTCGAGCCAGGGCAGACTGTGGTACAGTGAGTTAGAGTCGGGGTAGAGTGAGGTGGAGTGAGGTAGAGTCGGGGTTGTGTGTGCTAGAGTGAGGTAGAGTCAGGGTAGAGTGTGGTAGAGCGAGGTACAGTCGGGTCGAGCTAGGGTGGGGTGTGGTTGAGTGAGGTAGATTCGGGGTAGAGTGTGGTAGATTGAGGTAGAGTCGGGTCGAGCCAGGGTAGACTGTGGTAGAGTGAGGTAGAACCGGGGTAGAGTAAGGTAGAGAGAGCTAGAGTCGGGGTAGTGTGTGCTAGAGTGAGGCAGAGTCGGGGTAGAGTGTGGTAGAGTGAGGTAGAGTCGGGTCGAGCCAGGGTAGAGTGTGGTAGAGTGAGGTAGAGTGGGGTTGAGCAAGGGTAGAGTGTGGTAGAGTGAGGTAGAGTCGTGGTAGAGTGTGGTAGAGTGAGGTAGAGTCGGGTTGAGACAGGGTAGACTGTGGTGGAGTGAGGTAGAGTCGGGGTAGAGTGAGGTACAGTGAGGTAGATTCGATGTAGTGTGTGCTAGAGTGAGGTAGAGTAGGGGTAGAGTGTGGTAGCGTGAGGTAGAGTCGGGTCGAGCCAGGGTAGAGTGTGGTATAGTGAGGTAGAGTCGGGTCTAGCAACGGTAGAGTGTGGTAGAGTGAGGTAGAGTCGGGTCGAGCCAGGGTAGAGTGTGGTAGAGTGACGTAGAGTCGAAGTAGAGTGTGGTAGAGTGACGTAGAGTCGAAGTAGAGTGTGGTAGAGTGAGGTAGAGTTGGGATAGAGTGTGGTGGAGTGAGGTAGAGCAGTGTCGAGCCAGGGTAGAGTGTGGTAGAGTGAGGTAGACTCGGGTTGAGCCAGGATAGAGTGTGGTAGAGTGTAGTAGAGTCGGGGTACAGTATGGTAGAGTGAGGTAGAGTCGGGTCGAGCCAGGGTAGAGTGTGGTAGAGTGAGGTAGAGTCGGGTCGAGTGAGGGTAGAGTGAGGTAGAGTGAGGTAGCGTCGAGTCGAGCCAGGGTAGAGTGTGGTAGAGTCAGGTAGAGTCGGGGTAGAGTGTGGTAGAGTGAGGTAGAGTCGGGTCGACCCAGGGTAGACTATGGTAGAGTGAGGTAGAGTCGGGATAGAGTGAGGTGGAGTGAGGTAGAGTCGGGGTAGTGTGTGCTAGAGTGAGGTAGAGTCGGGGTAGAGTGTGGTAGAGTGAGGTAGAGTCGGGTCGACCCAGGGTAGACTATGGTAGAGTGAGGTAGAGTCGGGATAGAGTGAGGTGGAGTGAGGTAGAGTCGGGGTAGTGTGTGCTAGAGTGAGGTAGAGTCGGGGTAGAGTGTGGTAGAGCGAGGTACAGTCGGGTCGAGCTAGGATGGAGTGTGGTTGAGTGAGGTAGATTCGGGGTAGAGTGTGGTAGAGTGAAGTAGAGTCGGGTCGAGCCAGGGTAGACTGTGGTAGAGTGAGGTAGAGTCGGGGTAGAGTGAGGTAGAGTGAGGTAGAGTTGGGGTAGTGTGTGCTAGAGTGAGGCAGAGTCGGGGTAGAGTGTGGTAGAGTGAGGTAGAGTCGGGTCGAGCCAGGGTAGAGTGTGGTAGAGTGAGGTAAAGTCTGGTCGAGCAAGGGTAGAGTGTGGTAGAGTGAGGTAGAGTCGGGGTAGAGTGCGGTAGAGTGAGGTAGAGTTGGGTAGAGCCATGGTAGAGTGTGGTAGAGTGAGGTACAGTCGGGTCGATCCAGAGTAGAGTGTGGTAGAGAGAGGAAGAGTCGGGGTAAAGTGCGGTAGAGTGAGGTAGAGTCGGGATAGAGTGTGGTAGAGTGAGGTAGAGTAGGGTCGAGCCAGGGTAGAGTGTGGTAGAATGAGGTAGAGTCGGGTCGAGCCAGGGTAGAGTGTGGTAGAGTGAGGTAGAGTTGGGGTAGAGTGTGGTGGAGTGAGGTAGAGTCGCGTTGAGCCAAGATAAAGTGTGGTAGAGTGAGGTAGAGTAGGGTTGAGCCAGGGTAGAGTGTGGTAGAGTGAGGTAGAGTCGAGGTAGAGTGTGGTAGAGTGAGGTAGAGTCGGGTCGAGCCAGGGTAGACTGTGGTAGAGTGAGATAGAGTCGGGGTAGAATGACGTGGAGTGAGGTAGAGTCGGGGCAGTGTGTGCTAGAGTGAGGTAGAGTCCGGGTAGAGTGTGGTAGAGCGAGGTACAGTCGGGTCGAGCTAGGGTGGAGTGTGGTTGAGTGAGGTAGATTCGGGGTAGAGTGTGGTAGAGTAAGGTAGAGTCGGGATAGAGTGCGGTAGAGTGAGGTAGAGAAGGGTTGAGCCAGGGTAGAGTGTGATAGAGTGAGGTAGAGTCGGGTCGAGCCAGGGTAGAGTTTGGTAGAGTGAGGTAGAGTCGAAGTAGAGTGTGGTAGAGTGAGGTAGAGTTGGGGTAGAGTGTGGTGGAGTGAGGTAGAGTCGCATTGAGCAAGGGTAGAGAGTTGTAGAGTGAGGTAGAGTCGGGTTAAGCCAGGGTAGAGTGTGGTAGAGTGAGGTAGAGTCGGGATAGGGTGTGGTAGAGGGAGGTAGAGTCGGGTCGAGTCAGGATAGAGTGTGGTAGAATGATATAGAGTCGGGTCGAGCCAGGGTAGAGTGCGGTAGAGTGAGACAGAGTCGGGGTAGAGTGTGGTAGACTGAGGTAGAGTCGGGGTAGAGTGAGGCAGAGACGGGTCGAGGCAGGGTAGATTGTGGTAGAGTGAGGTAGAGTCGGGGTAGAGTGAGGAAGAGTGAAGTAGAGTCGGGGTAGACTGTGGTAGAGTGAGGTTGAGTTGGGGTAGAGTGTGGTGGAGTGAGGTAGAGTCGCGTTGAGCCAGGATAGAGTGTTGTAGAGTGAGGTAGAGTCGGGTTGAGGCAGGGTAGAGTGAGGTAGAGTGAGGTAAAGTCGGGGTAGAGTGTGGTAGAGTGAGGTACAGTCGGGGTAGAGTGTGGTATAGTGAGGTAGAGTTGGGGTAGAGTGTGGTAGAGTGAGGTAGAGTCGGGGTAGAGTGTGGTAGAGTAAGTTAGAGTCGGGTCGACCCAGGGTAGAGGGTGGTAGAGAGAGGTACAGTCGGGGTAAAGTGTGGTAGAGTGAGGTAGAGTCGGGGTAGAGTGTGGTAGAGTGAGGTAGAGAAGGGTTGAGCCAGGGTAGAGTGTGATAGAGTGAGGTAGAGTCGGGTCGAGCCAGGGTAGAGTGTGATACAGTGAGGTAGAGTCGAAGTAGAGTGTGGTAGAGTGAGGTAGAGTTGGGGTAGGGTGTGGTGGAGTGAGGTAGAGTCACGTTGAGCCGGGGTAGAGAGTGGTAGAGTGAGGTAGAGTCGGGTTTAGCCAGGGTAGAGTGTGGTAGAGTGAGGTAGAGTCGGGGTAGAGTGTGGTAGAGTGAGGTAGAGTCGGGGTAGAGTGAGGTAGAGTCGGGTCGAGGCAGGGTAGGCTGTGGTAGAGTGAGGTAGAGTCGGGGTAGAGTGAGGTAGAGTAAGGTAGAGTCGGGGTAGTGTGTGCTAGAGTGAGGTAGAGTCGGGGTAGAGTGAGGTTGAGTTGGGGTAGAGTGTGGTGGAGTGAGGTAGAGTTGCGTTGAGCCAGGATAGAGTGTGGTAGAGTGAGGTAGAGTCGGGTTGAGCCAGGGTAGAGTGTGGTAGAGTGAGGTAGAGTTGGGTCGAGCCAGGGTAGAGTGTGGGAGAGTGAGGTAGAGATGGGGAAGAGTGTGGTAGAGTGAGGTAGAGTCGGGGTAGAGTGTGGTAGAGTGAGGTAGAGTCGGGGTAGAGTGAGGTAGAGTCGGGTCGAGGCAGGGTAGACTGTGGTAGAGTGAGGTAGAGTCGGGGTAGAGTGAGGTAGAGAAAGGTAGAGTCGGGGTAGTGTGTGCTAGAGTGAGGTAGAGTCAGGGTAGAGTGTGGTAGAGTGACGTTGAGTTGGGGTAGAGTGTGGTGGAGTGAGGTAGAATCGCGTTGAGCCAGGATAGAGTGTGGTAGAGTGAAGTAGAGTCGGGTTGAGCCAGGGTAGAATGTGGTAGAGTGAGGTAGAGTCGGGGTAGAGTGTGGTAGAGTGAGGTAGAGTTGGGTCGATCCAGGGTAGAGTGTGGTAGAGTGAGGTAGAGATGGGGAAGAGTGTGGTAGAGTGAGGTAGAATCGGGGTAGAGTGTGGTAGAGCGAGGTATAGTCGGGTCAAGCTAGGGTGGAGTGTGGTTGAGTTAGGTAGATTCGGGGTAGAGTGTGGTAGAGTTAGGTAGAGTCGGGTCGAGCGAGGGTAGACTGTGGTAGAGTGAGGTAGAGTTGGGGTAGAGAGAGGTAGAGTCCGGGTAGTGTGTGCTAGAGTGAGCCAGAGTCGGGGTAGAGTGGGGTAGAGTGAGGTAGAGTCGAGTCGAGCCAGGGTAGAGTGTGGTAGAGTGAGGTAGGGTTGGGATAAAGTGTGGTGGAGTGAGGTAGAGTCACGTTGAGACAAGATAGAGTGTGGTAGAGTGAGGTAGAGTCAGGTCGAGCCAGGGTAGAATGTGGTAGAGTGAGGTAGAGTCGGGGTAGAGTGAGGTAGAGTGAGGTAGAGTCGGGTCGAGCCAGGGAAGAGTGTGGTTGAGTGAGGTAGAGTCGGGTCAAACAAGGGTAGAGTGTGGTATAGTGAGGTAGAGTCGGGGTAGAGTGCGGTAGATTGAGGTAGAGTTGGGTCGAGCCATGGTAGAGTGTGGTAGAGTGAGGTAGAGTCGGGGTAGAGTGAGGTAGAGTGAGGTAGAGTCGGGGTATTGTGTGCGCTAGAGTGAGGCAGAGTCGGGGTACAGTGTGGTAGAGTGAGGTAGAGTCGGGTCGAGCCAGGGTAGAGTGTGGTAGAGTGAGGTAGAGTCGGGTCGAGCAAGGGTAGAGTGTGGTAGAGTGAGGTAGAGTCGGGGTAGAGTGCGGTAGAGTGAGGTAGAGTTGGGTCGAGCCATGGTAGAGTGTGGTAGAGTGAGGTAGAGTCGGGGTAGAGTGTGGTAGAGTGAGGTACAGTCGGGTCGATCCAGGGTAGAGTGTGGTAGAGAGAGGTAGAGTCGGGGTAAAGTGCGGTAGAGTGACGTAGAGTCGGGATAGAGTGTGGTAGAGTGAGGTAGAGTAGGGTCGAGCTAGGGTGGAGTGTGGTTGAGTGAGGTAGATTCGGGGTACAGTGTGGTAGAGTGAGGTATAGTCGGGTCGAGCCAGGGTAGAGTGTGGTAGAGTGAGGTAGAGTCTTGTCGAGTGAGGGTAGAGTGTGGTAGTGTGAGGTAGCGTCGAGTAGAGCCAGGGTAGAGTGTGGTAGAGTCAGGTAGATTCGGGGTAGAGTGTGGTAGAGTGAGGTAGAGTCGGGGTAGAGTGTGGTAGAGTGAGGTAGAGTCGGGTCGAGCCAGGGTAGACTGTGGTAGAGTGAGATAGAGTCGGGGTAGAATGAGGTGGAGTGAGGTAGTCGGGGCAGTGTGTGCTAGAGTGAGGTAGAGTCCGGGTAGAGTGTGGTAGAGCGAGGTACAGTCGGGTCGAGCTAGGGTGGAGTGTGGTTGAGTGAGGTAGGTTCGGGGTAGAGTGTGGTAGAGTAAGGTAGAGTCTGGTCGACCCAGGGTAGAGTGTGGTAGAGAGAGGTAGAGTAGGGGTAAAGTGTGGTAGAGTGAGGTAGAGTCGGGGTAGAGTGCGGTAGAGTGAGGTAGAGAAGGGTTGAGCCAGGGTAGAGTGTGATAGAGTGAGGTAGAGTCGGGTCGAGCCAGGGTAGAGTGTGGTAGAGTCAGGTAGATTCGGGGTAGAGTGTGGTAGAGTGAGGTAGAGTCGGGGTAGAGTGTGGTAGAGTGAGGTAGAGTCGGGTCGAGCCAGGGTAGACTGTGGTAGAGTGAGATAGAGTCGGGGTAGAATGAGGTGGAGTGAGGTAGAGTCGGGGCAGTGTGTGCTAGAGTGAGGTAGAGTCCGGGTAGGGTGTGGTAGAGCGAGGTACAGTCGGGTCGAGCTAGGGTGGAGTGTGGTTGAGTGAGGTAGATTCGGGGTAGAGTGTGGTAGAGTAAGGTAGAGTCTGGTCGACCCAGGGTAGAGTGTGGTAGAGTGAGGTAGAGTCGGGTTGAGGCAGGGTAGAGTGAGATAGAGTGAGGTAGAGTCGGGGTAGAGTGTGGTAGAGTGAGGTATAGTCGGGGTAGAGTGTGGTATAGTGAGGTAGAGATGGAATAGAGTGTGGTAGAGTGAGGTAGAGTCGGGGTAGAGTGTGGTAGAGTAAGGTAGAGTCGGGTCGACCAAGGGTAGAGGATGGTAGAGAGGGGTACAGTCGGGGTAAAGTGTGGTAGAGTGAGGTAGAGTCGGGGTAGAGTGTGGTAGAGTGAGGTAGAGATGGGTTGAGCCAGGGTAGAGTGTGATAGAGTGAGGTAGAGTCGGGTCGAGCCAGGGTAGAGTGTGATACAGTGAGGTAGAGTCGAAGTAGAGTGTGGTAGAGTGAGGTAGAGTTGGGGTAGGGTGTTGTGGAGTGAGGTAGAGTCACGTTGAGCCGGGGTAGAGAGTGGTAGAGTGAGGTAGAGTGGGGTTTAGCCAGGATAGAGTGTGGTAGAGTGAGGTAGAGTCGGGGTAGAGTGCGGTAGAGTGAGGTAGAGTTGGGTCGAGCCATGGTAGAGTGTGGTAGAGTGAGGTAGAGTCGGGGTAGTGTGTGGTAGAGTGAGGTAGAGTCGGGGTAGATTGTGGTAGAGTAAGGTAGAGTCGGGTCGATCCGGGTAGAGTGTGGTAGAGAGAGGTAGAGTCGAGGTAAAGTGCGGTAGAGTGAGGTAGAGTCGGGATAGAGTGTGGTAGAGTGAGGTAGAGTAGGGTCGAGCCAGGGTAGATTGTGGTAGAGTGAGGTAGAGTCGGGTCGAGCCAGGGTAGAGTGTGGTAGAGTGAGGTAGGGTTGGGATAAAGTGTGGTGGAGTGAGGTAGAGTCACGTTGAGACAGAATAGAGTGTGGTAGAGTGAGGTAGAGTAGGGTTGAGCCAGGGTAGAGTGTGGTAGAGTGAGGTAGAGTTGGGGTAGAGTGTGGTAGAATGAGGTAGAGTGGGGTCGAGCCAGGTTAGAGTGTGGTAGAGTGAGGTAGAGTCGGGGTAGAGTGTGGTAGAGTGAGGTAGAGTCGGGTCGAGCCAGGGTAGAGTGTGGTAGATTCAGGTAGAGTCGGGGTACAGTGTGGTAGAGTGAAGTAGAGTCGCGTTGAGCCAGGATAGAGTGTGGTAGAGTGAGGTAGAGTCGGGTTGAGCCAGGGTAGAGTGTGGCAGAGTGAGGTAGAGTCGGGGTAGAGTGTGGTACAGTGAGGTAGAGTCGCGTTGAGCCAGGATAGAGTGTGGTAGAGTGAGGTAGAGTCGGGTTGAGCCAGGGTAGAGTGTGGCAGAGTGAGGTAGAGTCGGGGTAGAGTGTGGTAGAGTGAGGTAGAGTCGGGTTGAGCCAGGTTAGAGTGTGGCAGAGTGAGGTAGAGTCGGGGTAGAGTGTGGTAGAGTGAGGCAGAGTCGGGGTAGGGTGTGGTAGAGCGAGGTACAGTCGAGTCGAGCTAGGGTGGAGTGTGGTTGAGTGAGGTAGATTCGGGGAAGAGGGTGGTAGAGTGAGGTAGATTCGGGGAAGAGGGTGGTAGAGTAAGGTAGAGTCAGGTCGAGCCAGGGTAGAATGTGGTAGAGTGAGGTAGAGTCGGGGTAGAGTGAGGTAGAGTGAGGTAGAGTCGGGTCGAGCCAGGGTAGAGTGTGGTTGAGTGAGGTAGAGTCGGGTCAAACAAGGGTAGAGTGTGGTATAGTGAGGTAGAGTCGGGGTAGAGTGCGGTAGATTGAGGTAGAGTTGGGTCGAGCCATGGTAGAGTGTGGTAGAGTGAGGTAGAGTCGGGGTAGAGTGAGGTAGAGTGAGGTAGAGCCGGGGTAGTGTGTGCTAGAGTGAGGCAGAGTCGGGGTAGAGTGTGGTAGAGTGAGGTAGAGTCGGGTCGAGCCAGGGTAGAGTGTGGTAGAGTGAGGTAGAGTCGGGTCGAGCAAGGGTAGAGTGTGGTAGAGTGAGGTAGAGTCGGGGTAGAGTGCGGTAGAGTGAGGTAGAGTTGGGTCGAGCCATGGTAGAGTGTGGTAGAGTGAGGTAGAGTCGGGGTAGAGTGTGGTAGAGTGAGGTACAGTCGGGTCGATCCAGGGTAGAGTGTGGTAGAGAGAGGTAGAGTCGGGGTAAAGTGCGGTAGAGTGACGTAGAGTCGGGATAGAGTGTGGTAGAGTGAGGTAGAGTAGGGTCGAGCTAGGGTGGAGTGTGTTTGAGTGAGGTAGATTCGGGGTAGAGTGTGGTAGAGTGAGGTATAGTCGGGTCGAGCCAGGGTAGAGTGTGGTAGAGTGAGGTAGAGTATTGTCGAGTGAGGGTAGAGTGTGGTAGTGTGAGGTAGCGTCGAGTAGAGCTAGGGTAGAGTGTGGTAGAGTCAGGTAGATTCGGGGTAGAGTGTGGTAGAGTGAGGTAGAGTCGGGGTAGAGTGTGGTAGAGTGAGGTAGAGTCGGGTCGAGCCAGGGTAGACTGTGGTAGAGTGAGATAGAGTCGGGGTAGAATGAGGTGGAGTGAGGTAGTCGGGGCAGTGTGTGCTAGAGTGAGGTAGAGTCCGGGTAGAGTGTGGTAGAGCGAGGTACAGTCGGGTCGAGCTAGGGTGGAGTGTGGTTGAGTGAGGTAGATTCGGGGTAGAGTGTGGTAGAGTAAGGTAGAGTCTGGTCGACCCAGGGTAGAGTGTGGTAGAGAGAGGTAGAGTAGGGGTAAAGTGTGGTAGAGTGAGGTAGAGTCGGGGTAGAGTGCGGTAGAGTGAGGTAGAGAAGGGTTGAGCCAGGGTAGAGTGTGATAGAGTGAGGTAGAGTCGGGTCGAGCCAGGGTAGAGTGTGGTAGAGTCAGGTAGATTCGGGGTAGAGTGTGGTAGAGTGAGGTAGAGTTGGGGTAGAGTGTGGTAGAGTGAGGTAGAGTCGGGTAGAGCCAGGGTAGACTGTGGTAGAGTGAGATAGAGTCGGGGTAGAATGAGGTGGAGTGAGGTAGAGTCGGGGCAGTGTGTGCTAGAGTGAGGTAGAGTCCGGGTAGAGTGTGGTAGAGCGAGGTACAGTCGGGTCGAGCTAGGGTGGAGTGTGGTTGAGTGAGGTAGATTCGGGGTAGAGTGTGGTAGAGTAAGGTAGAGTCTGGTCGACCCAGGGTAGAGTGTGGTAGAGTGAGGTAGAGTCGGGTTGAGGCAGGGTAGAGTGAGGTAGAGTGAGGTAGAGTCGGGGTAGAGTGTGGTAGAGTGAGGTATAGTCGGGGTAGAGTGTGGTATAGTGAGGTATAGTTGGAATAGAGAGTGGTAGAGTGAGGTAGAGTCGGGGTAGAGTGTGGTAGAGTAAGGTAGAGTCGTGTCGACCCAGGGTAGAGAGTGGTAGAGAGAGGTACAGTCGGGGTAAAGTGTGGTAGAGTGAGGTAGAGTCGGGGTAGAGTGTGGTAGAGTGAGGTAGAGAAGGGTTGAGCCAGGGTAGAGTGTGATAGAGTGAGGTAGAGTCGGGTCGAGCCAGGGTAGAGTGTGATACAGTGAGGTAGAGTCGAAGTAGAGTGTGGTAGAGTGAGGTAGAGTTGGGGTAGGGTGTGGTGGAGTGATGTAGAGTCACGTTGAGCCGGGGTAGAGAGTGGTAGAGTGAGGTAGAGTCGGGTTTAGCCAGGGTAGAGTGTGGTAGAGTGAGGTAGAGTCGGGGTAGAGTGTGGTAGAGTGAGGTAGAGTCGGGTCGAGGCATGGTAGACTGTGGTAGAGTGAGGTAGAGTCGGGGTAGAGTGAGGTAGAGTAAGGTAGAGTCGGGGTAGTGTGTGCTAGAGTGAGGTAGAGTCGGGGTAGAGTGTGGTAGAGTGAGGTTGAGTTGGGGTAGAGTGTGGTGGAGTGAGGTAGAGTTGCGTTGAGCCAGGATAGAGTGTGGTAGAGTGAGGTAGAGTCGGGTTGAGCCAGGGTAGAGTGTGGTAGAGTGAGGTAGAGTTGGGTCGAGCCAGGGTAGAGTGTGGTAGAGTGAGGTAGAGATGGGGAAGAGTGTGGTAGAGTGAGGTAGAGTCGGGGTAGAGTGTGGTAGAGCGAGGTATAGTCGGGTCAAGCTAGGGTGGAGTGTGGTTGAGTTAGGTAGATTCGGGGTAGAGTGTGGTAGAGTTAGGTAGAGTCGGGTCGAGCGAGGGTAGACTGTGGTAGAGTGAGGTAGAGTCGGGGTAGAGAGAGGAAGAGTCGGGGTAGAGTGTGGTAGAGTGAGGTAGAGTCTTGTCGAGTGAGGGTAGAGTGTGGTAGTGTGAGGTAGAGTCGAGTCGAGCCAGGGGAGAGTGTGGTTGAGTGAGGTAGAGTCGGGGTAGATTGTGGTAGAGTAAGGTAGAGTCGGGTCGATCCAGGATAGAGTGTGGTAGAGAGAGGTAGAGTCGAGGTAAAGTGCGGTAGAGTGAGGTAGAGTCGGGATAGAGTGTGGTAGAGTGAGGTAGAGTAGGGTCGAGCCAGGGTAGATTGTGGTAGAGTGAGGTAGAGTCGGGTCGAGCCAGTGTAGAGTGTGGTAGAGTGAGGTAGGGTTGGGATAAAGTGTGGTGGAGTGAGGTAGAGTCACGTTGAGACAGAATAGAGTGTGGTAGAGTGAGGTAGAGTAGGGTTGAGCCAGGGTAGAGTGTGGTAGAGTGAGGTAGAGTTGGGGTAGAGTGTGGTAGAATGAGGTAGAGTGGGGTCGAGCCAGTTTAGAGTGTGGTAGAGTGAGGTAGAGTCGGGATAGAGTGTGGTAGAGTGAGGTAGAGTCGGGTCGAGCCAGGGTAGAGTGTGGTAGATTCAGGTAGAGTCGGGGTAGAGTGTGGTAGAGTGAAGTATAGTCGCGTTGAGCCAGGATAGAGTGTGGTAGAGTGAGGTAGAGTCGGGTTGAGCCAGGGTAGAGTGTCGCAGAGTGAGGTAGAGTCGGGGTAGAGTGTGGTACAGTGAGGTAGAGTCGCGTTGAGCCAGGATAGAGTGTGGTAGAGTGAGGTAGAGTCGGGTTGAGCCAGGGTAGAGTGTGGCAGAGTGAGGTAGAGTCGGGGTAGAGTGTGGTAGAGTGAGGTAGAGCCGGGTTGAGCCAGGTTAGAGTGTGGCAGAGTGAGGTAGAGTCGGGGTAGAGTGTGGTAGAGTGAGGCAGAGTCGGGGTAGGGTGTGGTAGAGCGAGGTACAGTCGAGTCGAGCTAGGGTGGAGTGTGGTTGAGTGAGGTAGATTCGGGGAAGAGGGTGGTAGAGTGAGGTAGATTCGGGGAAGAGGGTGGTAGAGTAAGGTAGAGTCAGGTCGAGCCAGGGTACAATGTGGTAGAGTGAGGTAGAGTCGGGGTAGAGTGAGGTAGAGTGAGGTAGAGTCGGGTCGAGCCAGGGTAGAGTGTGGTTGAGTGAGGTAGAGTCGGGTCAAACAAGGGTAGAGTGTGGTATAGTGAGGTAGAGTCGGGGTAGAGTGCGGTAGATTGAGGTAGAGTTGGGTCGAGCCATGGTAGAGTGTGGTAGAGTGAGGTAGAGTCGGGGTAGAGTGAGGTAGAGTGAGGTAGAGTCAGGGTAGTGTGTGCTAGAGTGAGGCAGAGTCGGGGTAGAGTGTGGTAGAGTGAGGTAGAGTCGGGTCGAGCCAGGGTAGAGTGTGGTAGAGTGAGGTAGAGTCGGGTCGAGCAAGGGTAGAGTGTGGTAGAGTGAGGTAGAGTCGGGGTAGAGTGCGGTAGAGTAAGGTAGAGTAGGGTCGAGCTAGGGTGGAGTGTGGTTGAGTGAGGTAGATTCGGGTTAGAGTGTGGTAGAGTGAGGTATAGTCGGGTCGAGCCAGGGTAGAGTGTGGTAGAGTGAGGTAGAGTCTTGTCGAGTGAGGGTAGAGTGTGGTAGTGTGAGGTAGCGTCGAGTAGAGCCAGGGTAGAGTGTGGTAGAGTCAGGTAGATTCGGGGTAGAGTGTGGTAGAGTGAGGTAGAGTCGGGGTAGAGTGTGCTAGAGTGAGGTAGAGTCGGGTCGAGCCAGGGTAGACTGTGGTAGAGTGAGATAGAGTCGGGGTAGAATGAGGTGGAGTGAGGTAGTCGGGGCAGTGTGTGCTAGAGTGAGGTAGAGTCCGGGTAGAGTGTGGTAGAGCGAGGTACAGTCGGGTCGAGCTAGGGTGGAATGTGGTTGAGTGAGGTAGATTCGGGGTAGAGTGTGGTAGAGTAACGTAGAGTCTGGTCGACCCAGGGTAGAGTGTGGTAGAGAGAGGTAGAGTAGGGGTAAAGTGTGGTAGAGTGAGGTAGAGTCGGGGTAGAGTGTGGTAGAGTGAGGTAGAGAAGGGTTGAGCCAGGGTAGAGTGTGATAGAGTGAGGTAGAGTCGGGTCGAGCCAGGGTAGAGTGTGGTAGAGTCAGGTAGATTCGGGGTAGAGTGTGGTAGAGTGAGGTAGAGTTGGGGTAGAGTGTGGTAGAGTGAGGTAGAGTCGGGTCGAGCCAGGGTAGACTGTGGTAGAGTGAGATAGAGTCGGGGTAGAATGAGGTGGAGTGAGGTAGAGTCGGGGCAGTGTGTGCTAGAGTGAGGTAGAGTCCGGGTAGAGTGTGGTAGAGCGAGGTACAGTCGGGTCGAGCTAGGGTGGAGTGTGGTTGAGTGAGGTAGATTCGGGGTAGAGTGAGGTAGAGAAGGGTTGAGCCAGGGTAAAGTGTGATAGAGTGAGGTGGAGTCGGGTCGAGCCAGGGTAGAGTGTGATACAGTGAGGTAGAGTCGAAGTAGAGTGTGGTAGAGTGAGGTAGAGTTGGGGTAGGGTGTGGTGGAGTGAGGTAGAGTCACGTTGAGCCGGGGTAGAGAGTGGTAGAGTGAGGTAGAGTTGGGTTTAGCCAGGGTAGAGTGTGGTAGAGTGAGGTAGAGTCGGGGTAGAGTGTGGTAGAGTGAGGTAGAGTCGGGGTAGAGTGAGGTAGAGTCGGGTCGAGGCAGGGTAGACTGTGGTAGAGTGAGGTAGAGTCGGGGTAGAGTGAGGTAGAGTAAGGTAGAGTCGGGGTAGTGTGTGCTAGAGTGAGGTAGAGTCGGGGTAGAGTGTGGTAGAGTGAGGTTGAGTTGGGGTAGAGTGTGGTGGAGTGAGGTAGAGTTGGGTTGAGCGAGGATAGAGTGTGGTAGAGTGAGGTAGAGTCGGGTTGAGCCAGGGTAGAGTGTGGTAGAGTGAGGTAGAGTTGGGTCGAGCCAGGGTAGAGTGTGGTAGAGTGAGGTAGAGTTGGGTCGAGCCAGGGTAGAGTGTGGTAGAGTGAGGTAGAGATGGGGAAGAGTGTGGTAGAGTGAGGTAGAGTCGGGGTAGAGTGTGGTAGAGCGAGGTATAGTCGGGTCAAGCTAGGGTGGAGTGTGGTTGAGTTAGGTAGATTCGGGGTAGAGTGTGGTAGAGTTAGGTAGAGTCGGGTCGAGCGAGGGTAGACTGTGGTAGAGTGAGGTAGAGTCGGGGTAGAGAGAGGAAGAGTCGGGGTAGAGTGTGGTAGAGTGAGGTAGAGTCTTGTCGAGTGAGGGTAGAGTGTGGTAGTGTGAGGTAGCGTCGAGTCGAGCCAGGGGAGAGTGTGGTTGAGTGAGGCAGAGTCGGGGTAGATTGTGGTAGAGTAAGGTAGAGTCGGGTCGATCCAGGATAGAGTGTGGTAGAGAGAGGTAGAGTCGAGGTAAAGTGCGGTAGAGTGAGGTAGAGTCGGGATAGAGTGTGGTAGAGTGAGGTAGAGTAGGGTCGAGCCAGGGTAGATTGTGGTAGAGTGAGGTAGAGTCGGGTCGAGCCAGTGTAGAGTGTGGTAGAGTGAGGTAGGGTTGGGATAAAGTGTGGTGGAGTGAGGTAGAGTCACGTTGAGACAGAATAGAGTGTGGTAGAGTGAGGTAGAGTAGGGTTGAGCCAGGGTAGAGTGTGGTAGAGTGAGGTAGAGTTGGGGTAGAGTGTGGTAGAATGAGGTAGAGTGGGGTCGAGCCAGGTTAGAGTGTGGTAGAGTGAGGTAGAGTCGGGGTAGAGTGTGGTAGAGTGAGGTAGAGTCGGGTCGAGCCAGGGTAGAGTGTGGTAGATTCAGGTAGAGTTGGGGTAGAGTGTGGTAGAGTGAAGTAGAGTCGCGTTGAGCCAGGATAGAGTGTGGTAGAGTGAGGTAGAGTCGGGTTGAGCCAGGGTAGAGTGTGGCAGAGTGAGGTAGAGTCGGGGTACAGTGTGGTACAGTGAGGTAGAGTCGCGTTGAGCCAGGATAGAGTGTGGTAGAGTGAGGTAGAGTCGGGTTGAGCCAGGGTAGAGTGTGGCAGAGTGAGGTAGAGTCGGGGTAGAGTGTGGTAGAGTGAGGTAGAGTCGGGTTGAGCCAGGTTAGAGTGTGGCAGAGTGACGTAGAGTCGAGGTAGAGTGTGGTAGAGTGAGGCAGAGTCAGGGTAGGGTGTGGTAGAGCGAGGTACAGTCGAGTCGAGCTAGGGTGGAGTGTGGTTGAGTGAGGTAGATTCGGGGAAGAGGGTGGTAGAGTGAGGTAGATTCGGGGAAGAGGGTGGTAGAGTAAGGTAGAGTCAGGTCGAGCCAGGGTAGAGTGTGGTATAGTGAGGTAGAGTCGGGGTAGAGTGAGGTAGAGTGAGGTAGAGTCGGGTCGAGCCAGGGTAGAGTGTGGTTGAGTGAGGTAGAGTCGGGTCAAACAAGGGTAGAGTGTGGTATAGTGAGGTAGAGTCGGGGTAGAGTGCGGTAGATTGAGGTAGAGTTGGGTCGAGCCATGGTAGAGTGTGGTAGAGTGAGGTAGAGTCGGGGTAGAGTGAAGTAGAGTGAGGTAGAGTCAGGGTAGGGTGTGCTAGAGTGAGGCAGATTAGGGGTAGAGTGTGGTAGAGTGAGGTAGAGTCGGGTCGAACCAGGGTAGAGTGTGGTAGAGTGAGGTAGAGTCGGGTCGAGCAAGGGTAGAGTGTGGTAGAGTGAGGTAGAGTCGGGGTAGAGTGCGGTAGAGTGAGGTAGAGTTGGGTCGAGCCATGGTAGAGTGTGGTAGAGTGAGGTAGAGTCGGGGTAGAGTGTGGTAGAGTGAGGTACAGTCGGGTCGATCCAGGGTAGAGTGTGGTAGAGAGAGGTAGAGTCGGGGTAAAGTGCGGTAGAGTGAGGTAGAGTCGGGATAGAGTGTGGTAGAGTGAGGTAGAGTAGGGTCGAGCCATGGTAGAGTGTGGTAGAGTGAGGTAGAGTCGGGTCAACCCAGGGTAGAGAGTGGTAGAGAGAGGTACAGTTGGGGTAAAGTGTGGTAGAGTGAGGTAGAGTCGGGGTAGAGTGTGGTAGAGTAAGGTAGAGTCGGGGTAGTGTGTGCTAGAGTGAGGTAGAGTCGGGGTAGAGTGTGGTAGAGTGAGGTTGAGTTGGGGTAGAGTGTGGTGGAGTGAGGTAGAGTCGAGTTGAGCCAGGATAGAGTGTGGTACAGTGAGGTAGAGTCGGGTTGAGCCAGGGTAGAGTGTGGTAGAGTGAGGTGGAGTCGGGGTAGAGTGTGGTAGAGTGAGGTAGAGATGGGGAAGAGTGTGGTAGAGTGAGGTAGAGTCGGGGTAGAGTGTGGTAGAGCTAGGTATAGTCGGGTCAAGCTAGGGTGGAGTGTGGTTGAGTTAGGTAGATTAGGGGTAGAGTGTGGTAGAGTTAGGTAGAGTCGGGTCGAGCAAGGGTAGACTGTGGTAGAGTGAGGTAGAGTCGGGGTAGAGAGAGGTAGAGTCGGGGTAGTGTGTGTTAGAGTGAGCCAGAGTCGGGGTAGAGTGGGGTAGAGTGAGGTAGAGTCGGGTCGAGCCAGGGTAGAGTGTGGTAGAGTGAGGTAGAGTAGGGTCGAGGAAGGGTAGAGTGTGGTAGAGTGAGGTAGAGTCGGGGTAGAGTGCAGTAGAGTGAGGTAGAGTCGGGTCGAGCCAGGGTAGAGTGTGATACAGTGAGGTAGAGTCGAAGTAGAGTGTGGTAGAGTGAGGTAGAGTTGGGGTAGGGTGTGGTGGAGTGAGGTAGAGTCACGTTGAGCCAGGGTAGAGAGTGGTAGAGTGAGGTAGAGTTGGGTTTAGACAGGGTAGAGTGTGGTACAGTGAGGTAGAGTCGGGGTAGAGTGTGGTAGAGTGAGGTAGAGTCGGTGTAGAGTGAGGTAGAGTCGGGTCGAGGCAGGGTAGACTGTGGTAGAGTGAGGTAGAGTCGGGGTAGAGTGAGGTAGAGTAAGGTAGAGTCGGGGTAGTGTGTGCTAGAGTGAGGTTGAGTTGGGGTAGAGTGTGGTGGAGTGAGGTAGAGTCGCGTTGAGCCAGGATAGAGTGTGGTAGAGTGAGGTAGAGTCGGGTTGAGCCAGGGTAGAGTGTGGTAGAGTGAGGTAGAGTCGGGGTAGAGTGTGGTAGAGTGAGGTAGAGTTGGGTCGAGCCAGGGTAGAGTGTGGTAGAGTGAGGTAGAGATGGGGAAGAGTGTGGTAGAGTGAGGTAGAGTCGGGGTAGAGTGTGGTAGAGCGAGGTATAGTCGGGTCAAGCTAGGGTGGAGTGTGGTTGAGTTAGGTGGATTCGGGGTAGAGTGTGGTAGAGTTAGGTAGAGTCGGGTCGAGCGAGGGTAGACTGTGGTTGAGTGAGGTAGAGTCGGGGTAGAGTGTGGTAGAGTGAGGTAGAGTCGGATCGAGTCAGGATAGAGTGTGGTAGAATGAGATAGAGTCGGGTCGAGCCAGGGTAGAGTGTGGTAGATTCAGGTAGAGTCGGGGTAGAGTGTGGTAGAGTGAAGTAGAGTCGCGTTGAGCCAGGATAGAGTGTGGTAGAGTGAGGTAGAGTCGGGTTGAGCCAGGGTAGAGTGTGGCAGAGTGAGGTAGAGTCGGGGTAGAGTGTGGTACAGTGAGGTAGAGTCGCGTTGAGCCAGGATAGAGTGTGGTAGAGTGAGGTAGAGTCGGGTTGAGCCAGGGTAGAGTGTGGCAGAGTGAGGTAGAGTCGGGGTAGAGTGTGGTAGAGTGAGGTAGAGTCGGGTTGAGCCAGGTTAGAGTGTGGCAGAGTGAGGTAGAGTCGGGGTAGAGTGTGGTAGAGTGAGGCAGAGTCGGGGTAGGGTGTGGTAGAGCGAGGTACAGTCGAGTCGAGCTAGGGTGGAGTGTGGTTGAGTGAGGTAGATTCGGGGAAGAGGGTGGTAGAGTAAGGTAGAGTCAGGTCGAGCCAGGGTACAATGTGGTAGAGTGAGGTAGAGTCGGGGTAGAGTGAGGTAGAGTGAGGTAGAGTCGGGTCGAGCCAGGGTAGACTGTGGTAGAGTGAGATAGAGTCGGGGTAGAATGAGGTGGAGTGAGGTAGTCGGGGCAGTGTGTGCTAGAGTGAGGTAGAGTCCGGGTAGAGTGTGGTAGAGCGAGGTACAGTCGGGTCGAGCTAGGGTGGAATGTGGTTGAGTGAGGTAGATTCGGGGTAGAGTGTGGTAGAGTAAGGTAGAGTCTGGTCGACCCAGGGTAGAGTGTGGTAGAGAGAGGTAGAGTAGGGGTAAAGTGTGGTAGAGTGAGGTAGAGTCGGGGTAGAGTGCGGTAGAGTGAGGTAGAGAAGGGTTGAGCCAGGGTAGAGTGTGATAGAGTGAGGTAGAGTCAGGTCGAGCCAGGGTAGAGTGTGGTAGAGTCAGGTACATTCGGGGTAGAGTGTGGTAGAGTGAGGTAGAGTTGGGGTAGAGTGTGGTAGAGTGAGGTAGAGTCGGGTCGAACCAGGGTAGACTGTGGTAGAGTGAGATAGAGTCGGGGTAGAATGAGGTGGAGTGAGGTAGAGTAGGGGCAGTGTGTGCTAGAGTGAGGTAGAGTCCGGGTAGAGTGTGGTAGAGCGAGGTACAGTCGGGTCGAGCTAGGGTGGAGTGTGGTTGAGTGAGGTAGATTCGGGGAAGAGGGTGGTAGAGTGAGGTAGAGTCGCGGTAGATTGTGGTAGAGTAAGGTAGAGTCGGGTCGATCCAGGATAGAGTGTGGTAGAGAGAGGTAGAGTCGAGGTAAAGTGCGGTAGAGTGAGGTAGAGTCGGGATAGAGTGTGGTAGAGTGAGGTAGAGTAGGGTCGAGCCAGGGTAGATTGTGGTAGAGTGAGGTAGAGTCGGGTCGAGCCAGGGTAGAGTGTGGTAGAGTGAGGTAGGGTTGGGATAAAGTGTGGTGGAGTGAGGTAGAGTCACGTTGAGACAGAATAGAGTGTGGTAGAGTGAGGTAGAGTAGGGTTGAGCCAGGGTAGAGTGTGGTAGAGTGAGGTAGAGTTGGGGTAGAGTGTGGTAGAATGAGGTAGAGTGGGGTCGAGCCAGGTTAGAGTGTGGTAGAGTGAGGTAGAGTCGGGGTAGAGTGTGGTAGAGTGAGGTAGAGTCGGGTCGAGCCAGGGTAGAGTGTGGTAGATTCAGGTAGAGTTGGGGTAGAGTGTGGTAGAGTGAAGTAGAGTCGCGTTGAGCCAGGATAGAGTGTGGTAGAGTGAGGTAGAGTCGGGTTGAGCCAGGGTAGAGTGTGGCAGAGTGAGGTAGAGTCGGGGTAGAGTGTGGTACAGTGAGGTAGAGTCGCGTTGAGCCAGGATAGAGTGTGGTAGAGTGAGGTAGAGTCGGGTTGAGCCAGGGTAGAGTGTGGCAGAGTGAGGTAGAGTCGGGGTAGAGTGTGGTAGAGTGAGGGAGAGTCGGGTTGAGCCAGGTTAGAGTGTGGCAGAGTGAGGTAGAGTCGGGGTAGAGCGTGGTAGAGTGAGGCAGAGTCGGGGTAGGGTGTGGTAGAGCGAGGTACAGTCGAGTCGAGCTAGGGTGGAGTGTGGTTGAGTGAGGTAGATTCGGGGAAGAGGGTGGTAGAGTGAGGTAGATTCGGGGAAGAGGGTGGTAGAGTAAGGTAGAGTCAGGTCGATCCAGAGTAGAGTGTGGTATAGTGAGGTAGAGTCGGGGTAGAGTGAGGTAGAGTGAGGTAGAGTCGGGTCGAGCCAGGGTAGAGTGTGGTTGAGTGAGGTAGAGTCGGGTCAAACAAGGGTAGAGTGTGGTATAGTGAGGTAGAGTCGGGGTAGAGTGCGGTAGATTGAGGTAGAGTTGGGTCGAGCCATGGTAGAGTGTGGTAGAGTGAGGTAGAGTCGGGGTAGAGTGAGGTAGAGTGAGGTAGAGTCGGGGTAGTGTGTGCTAGAGTGAGGCAGAGTCGGGGTAGAGTGTGGTAGAGTGAGGTAGAGTCGGGTCGAGCCAGGGTAGAGTGTGGTAGAGTGAGGTAGACTCGGGTCGAGCAAGGGTAGAGTGTGGTAGAGTGAGGTAGAGTCGGGGTAGAGTGCGGTAGAGTGAGGTAGAGTTGGGTCGAGCCATGGTAGAGTGTGGTAGAGTGAGGTAGAGTCGGGGTAGAGTGTGGTAGAGTGAGGTACAGTCGGGTCGATCCAGGGTAGAGTGTGGTAGAGAGAGGTAGAGTCGGGGTAAAGTGCGGTAGAGTGAGGTAGAGTCGGGATAGAGTGTGGTAGAGTGAGGTAGAGTAGGGTCGAGCCAGGGTAGAGTGTGGTAGAGTGAGGTAGAGTCGGGTCAACCCAGGGTAGAGGGTGGTAGAGAGAGGTACAGTTGGGGTAAAGTGTGGTAGAGTGAGGTAGAGTCGGGGTAGAGTGTGGTAGAGTAAGGTAGAGTCGGGGTAGTGTGTGCTAGAGTGAGGTAGAGTCGGGGTAGAGTGTGGTAGAGTGAGGTTGAGTTGGGGTAGAGTGTGGTGGAGTGAGGTAGAGTCGAGTTGAGCCAGGATAGAGTGTGGTACAGTGAAATAGAGTCGGGTTGAGCCAGGGTAGAGTGTGGTAGAGTGAGGTGGAGTCGGGGTAGAGTGTGGTAGAGTGAGGTAGAGTTGGGTCGAGCCAGGGTAGAGTGTGGTAGAGTGAGGTAGAGATGGGGAAGAGTGTGGTAGAGTGAGGTAGAGTCGGGGTAGTGTGTGGTAGAGCTAGGTATAGTCGGGTCAAGCTAGGGTGGAGTGTGGTTGAGTTAGGTAGATTAGGGGTAGAGTGTGGTAGAGTTAGGTAGAGTCGGGTCGAGCAAGGGTAGACTGTGGTAGAGTGAGGTAGAGTCGGGGTAGAGAGAGGTAGATTCGGGGTAGTGTGTGCTAGAGTGAGCCAGAGTCGGGGTAGAGTGGGGTAGAGTGAGGTAGAGTCGGGTCGAGCCAGGGTAGAGTGTGGTAGAGTGAGGTAGAGTAGGGTCGAGGAAGGGTAGAGTGTGCTAGAGTGAGGTAGAGTCGGGGTAGAGTGCAGTAGAGTGAGGTAGAGTCGGGTCGAGCCAGGGTAGAGTGTGATACAGTGAGGTAGAGTCGAAGTAGAGTGTGGTAGAGTGAGGTAGAGTTGGGGTAGGGTGTGGTGGAGTGAGGTAGAGTCACGTTGAGCCAGGGTAGAGAGTGGTAGAGTGAGGTAGAGTTGGGTTTAGCCAGGGTAGAGTGTGGTACAGTGAGGTAGAGTCGGGGTAGAGTGTGGTAGAGTGAGGTAGAGTCGGTGTAGAGTGAGGTAGAGTCGGGTCGAGGCAGGGTAGACTGTGGTAGAGTGAGGTAGAGTCGGGGTAGAGTGAGGTAGAGTAAGGTAGAGTCGGGGTAGTGAGTGCTAGAGTGAGGTTGAGTTGGGGTAGAGTGTGGTGGAGTGAGGTAGAGTCGCGTTGAGCCAGGATAGAGTGTGGTAGAGTGAGGTAGAGTCGGGTTGAGCCAGGGTAGAGTGTGGTAGAGTGAGGTAGAGTCGGGGTAGAGTGTGGTAGAGTGAGGTAGAGTTGGGTCGAGCCAGGGTAGAGTGTGGTAGAGTGAGGTAGAAATGGGGAAGAGTGTGGTAGAGTGAGGTAGAGTCGGGGTAGAGTGTGGTAGAGCGAGGTATAGTCGGGTCAAGCTAGGGTGGAGTGTGGTTGAGTTAGGTGGATTCGGGGTAGAGTGTGGTAGAGTTAGGTAGAGTCGGGTCGAGCGAGTGTAGACTGTGGTTGAGTGAGGTAGAGTCGGGGTAGAGTGTGGTAGAGTGAGGTAGAGTCGGATCGAGTCAGGATAGAGTGTGGTAGAATGAGATAGAGTCGGGTCGAGCCAGGGTAGAGTGTGATAGATTCAGGTAGAGTCGGGGTAGAGTGTGGTAGAGTGAAGTAGAGTCGCGTTGATCCAGGATAGAGTGTGGTAGAGTGAGGTAGAGTCCGGTTGAGCCAGGGTAGAGTGTGGCAGAGTGAGGTAGAGTCGGGGTAGAGTGTGGTACAGTGAGGTAGAGTCGCGTTGAGCCAGGATAGAGTGTGGTAGAGTGAGGTAGAGTCGGGTTGAGCCAGGGTAGAGTGTGGCAGAGTGAGGTAGAGTCGGGGTAGAGTGTGGTAGAGTGAGGGAGAGTCGGGTTGAGCCAGGTTAGAGTGTGGTAGAGTGAGGTAGAGTCTGGGTAGAGTGTGGTAGAGTGAGGTAGAGTCGGGTCGAGGCAGGGTAGAGTGTGGTAGAGTGAGGTAGGGACGGGGTAGAGTGTGGTATAGTGAGGTAGAGTCGGGGTAGAGAGTGGTAGAGTGAGGTAGAGTCGGGGTGGAGTGTGGTAGAGTGAGGTAGAGTTGGGTCGAGCAAGGGTAGAGTGTGGTAGAGTGAGGTAGATTTGGGGTGGAGTGTGGTAGAGTGAGGTAGAGTCGGGGTAGAGTGTGGTAGAGTGAGGTAGAGTTGGGTCGTTCCAGGACAGAATGTGGTAGAGTGAGGTAGAGTCGGGGTAGAGTGTGGTAGAGTGAGGTAGAGTCGGGTCGAGGCAGGGTAGAGTGTGGTAGAGTGAGGAAGAGTCAGGTTAGAGTGTGTATAGTGAGGTAGAGTCGGGGTAGAGAGTGGTAGAGTGAGGTAGAGTCGGGGTGGAGTGTGGTAGAGTGAGGTAGAGTTGGGTCGAGCCAGGGTAGAGTGTGGTAGAGTTAGGTAGAGTTGGGGAAGAGTGTGGTAGAGTGAGGTAGAGTCGGGGTAGAGTGTGGTAGAGTAAGGTAGAGTCGGGTCTACCCAGGGTAGAGTGTGGTAGAGAGAGGTAGAGTAGGGGTAAAGTGTGGTAGAGTGAGGTAGAGTCGGGGTAGAGTGTGGTAGAGTGAGGTAGAGAAGTATTGAGCGAGGGTAGAGTGTGATAGAGTGAGGTAGAGTCGGGTCGAGCCAGGGTAGACTGTGGTAGAGTGAGGTAGAGTCAGGGTAGAGTGAGGTAGAGTGAGGTAGAGTGGGGGTAGTGTGTGCTAGAATGAGGTAGAGTCGGGGTAGAGTGTGGTAGAGTGAGGTTGAGTTGGGGTAGAGTGTGGTGGAGTGAGGTAGAGTCGGGTCGAGCCAGGGTAGAGTGTGGTAGAGTGAGGTAGAGTCGGGGTAGAGTGTGGTAGAGTGAAGTAGTGTCGGGGTAGAGTGTTGTAGAGTGAGGTAGAGTTGGGGTGGAGTGTGGTAGAGTGAGGTAGAGTTGGGTCGAGCCAGGGTAGAGTGCGGTAGAGTGAGGTAGAGTCGGGGTAGAGTGTGGTAGAGTGAAGTAGTGTCGGGGTAGAGTGTTGTAGAGTGAGGTAGAGTCGGGGTGGAGTGTGGTAGAGTGAGGTAGAGTTGGGTCGAGCCAGGGTAGAGTGCGGTAGAGTGAGGTAGAGTTGGGGAAGAGTGTGGTAGAGTGAGGTAGAGTCGGGTTAGAGTGTGGTAGAGTAAGGTAGAGTCGGGTCGACCCAAGGTAGAGTGTGGTAGAGAGAGGTAGAGTCGGGGTAAAGTGTGGTAGAGTGAGGTAGAGTCGGTGTAGAGTGTGGTAGAGTGAGGTAGAGAAGTGTTGAGCGAGGGTAGAGTGTGACAGAGTGAGGTAGAGTCAGGTTGAGCCAGGGTAGACTATGGTAGAGTCAGGTAGAGTCAGGGTAGAGTGAGGTAGAGTGAGGTAGAGTCGGGGTAGTGTGTGCTAGAGTGAGGTAGAGTCGGGGTAGAGTGTGGAAGAGTGAGGTTCAGTTGGGGTAGACTGTGGGGGAGTGAGGTAGAGTCGCGTTGAGCCAGGATAGAGTGTGGTAGAATGACGTAGAGTCGGGTTGAGCCAGGGTAGAGTGTGGTAAAGGTAGAGTCGGGGTAGAGTGTGGTAGAGTGAGGTAGAGTCGGGTCGAAGCAGGGTAGAGTGTGGTAGAGTGAGGTAGAGTCGGGGTAGAGTGTGGTAGAGTAAGGTAGAGTCGGGTCAACCAAGGGTAGAGTGTGGTAGAGAGAGGTAGAATCGGGGTAAAGTGTGGTAGTGTGAGGTAGAGTCGGGGTAGAGTGTGGTAGAGTGAGGTAGAGAAGGGTTGAGCGAGGGTAGAGTGTGATAGAGTGAGGTAGAGTCGGGTCGAGCCAGGGTAGAGTGTGGTAGAGTGAGGAAGACTCGAGGTAGAGTGCGGTAGAGTGAGGTAGAGTTGGGGTAGTGTGTGGTGGAGTGAGGTACAGTCGCGTCGAGCCAGGGTAGAGTGTGGTAGAGTGAGGTAGAGTCGGTTTGAGCCATGGTAGTGTGTGGTAGAGAGAGGTAGAGTCGGGGTAGAGTGTGGTAAAGTGAGAAAGAGTCGGGTCGAGACAGGGTAGAGTGTGGTAGAGTGAGGTACAGTCAGGTCGAGCCAGGATAGAGTGTGGTAGAGTGAGGTAGAGTTGAGGTAGAGTGTGGTAGAGTGAGGTACAGTTGGGGAAGAGTGTGGTGGAGTGAGGTAGAGTCGCGTTTAGCCAGGGTAGAGTGTGGTAGAGTGAGGTAGAGTCGGGTTGAGCCAGGATAGAGTGTGGTAGAGTGAGGTAGATTCGGGGTAGAGTGTGGTAGAGTGATGTAGAGTCGGGTCGAGCCAGGGTATAGTGTGGCAGAGTCAGGTAGAGTCAGGGTAGAGTGTGGTAGAGTGAGGTAGAGTCGGGGTAGAGTGTGGTAGAGTGAGATAGAGTCGGGTCAAGCCAGGGTAGAGTGTGGCAGAGTCAGGTAGAGTCAAGGTAGAGTGTGGTAGAGTGAGGTAGAGTCGGGGTAGAGTGTGGTAGAGTGAGGTAGAGTCAAGTCGAGCCAGGGCAGACTGTGGTAGAGTGAGTTAGAGTCGGGGTAGAGTGAGGTGGAGTGAGGTAGAGTCGGGGTAGTGTGTGCTAGAGTGAGGTAGAGTCGGGGTAGAGTGTGGTAGAGTGAGGGAGAGTCGGGTTGAGCCAGGTTAGAGTGTGGCAGAGTGAGGTAGAGTCGGGGTAGAGCGTGGTAGAGTGAGGCAGAGTCGGGGTGGGGTGTGGTAGAGCGAGGTACAGTCGAGTCGAGCTAGGGTGGAGTGTGGTTGAGTGAGGTAGATTCGGGGAAGAGGGTGGTAGAGTGAGGTAGATTCGGGGAAGAGGGTGGTAGAGTAAGGTAGAGTCAGGTCGATCCAGGGTAGAGTGTGGTATAGTGAGGTAGAGTCGGGGTAGAGTGAGGTAGAGTGAGGTAGAGTCGGGTCGAGCCAGGGTAGAGTGTGGTTGAGTGAGGTAGAGTCGGGTCAAACAAGGGTAGAGTGTGGTATAGTGAGGTAGAGTCGGGGTAGAGTGCGGTAGATTGAGGTAGAGTTGGGTCGAGCCATGGTAGAGTGTGGTAGAGTGAGGTAGAGTCGGGGTAGAGTGAGGTAGAGTGAGGTAGAGTCAGGGTAGTGTGTGCTAGAGTGAGGCAGAGTCGGGGTAGAGTGTGGTAGAGTGAGGTAGAGTCGGGTCGAGCCAGGGTAGAGTGTGGTAGAGTGAGGTAGAGTCGGGTCGAGCAAGGGTAGAGTGTGGTAGAGTGAGGTAGAGTCGGGGTAGAGTGCGGTAGAGTGAGGTAGAGTTGGGTCGAGCCATGGTAGAGTGTGGTAGAGTGAGGTAGAGTCGGGGTAGAGTGTGGTAGAGTGAGGTACAGTCGGGTCGATCCAGGGTAGAGTGTGGTAGAGAGAGGTAGAGTCGGGGTAAAGTGCGGTAGAGTGAGGTAGAGTCGGGATAGAGTGTGGTAGAGTGAGGTAGAGTAGGGTCGAGCCAGGGTAGAGTGTGGTAGAGTGAGGTACAGTCAGGTCGAGCCAGGATAGAGTGTGGTAGAGTGAGGTAGAGTTGAGGTAGAGTGTGGTAGAGTGAGGTACAGTTGGGGAAGAGTGTGGTGGAGTGAGGTAGAGTCGCGTTTAGCCAGGGTAGAGTGTGGTAGAGTGAGGTAGAGTCGGGTTGAGCCAGGATAGAGTGTGGTAGAGTGAGGTAGATTCGGGGTAGAGTGTGGTAGAGTGATGTAGAGTCGGGTCGAGCCAGGGTATAGTGTGGCAGAGTCAGGTAGAGTCAGGGTAGAGTGTGGTAGAGTGAGGTAGAGTCGGGGTAGAGTGTGGTAGAGTGAGATAGAGTCGGGTCAAGCCAGGGTAGAGTGTGGCAGAGTCAGGTAGAGTCAAGGTAGAGTGTGGTAGAGTGAGGTAGAGTCGGGGTAGAGTGCGGTAGAGTGAGGTAGAGTCAAGTCGAGCCAGGGCAGACTGTGGTAGAGTGAGTTAGAGTCGGGGTAGAGTGAGGTGGAGTGAGGTAGAGTCGGGGTAGTGTGTGCTAGAGTGAGGTAGAGTCGGGGTAGAGTGTGGTAGAGTGAGGGAGAGTCGGGTTGAGCCAGGTTAGAGTGTGGCAGAGTGAGGTAGAGTCGGGGTAGAGCGTGGTAGAGTGAGGCAGAGTCGGGGTGGGGTGTGGTAGAGCGAGGTACAGTCGAGTCGAACTAGGGTGGAGTGTGGTTGAGTGAGGTAGATTCGGGGAAGAGGGTGGTAGAGTGAGGTAGATTCGGGGAAGAGGGTGGTAGAGTAAGGTAGAGTCAGGTCGATCCAGGGTAGAGTGTGGTATAGTGAGGTAGAGTCGGGGTAGAGTGAGGTAGAGTGAGGTAGAGTCGGGTCGAGCCAGGGTAGAGTGTGGTTGAGTGAGGTAGAGTCGGGTCAAACAAGGGTAGAGTGTGGTATAGTGAGGTAGAGTCGGGGTAGAGTGCGGTAGATTGAGGTAGAGTTGGGTCGAGCCATGGTAGAGTGTGGTAGAGTGAGGTAGAGTCGGGGTAGAGTGAGGTAGAGTGAGGTAGAGTCAGGGTAGTGTGTGCTAGAGTGAGGCAGAGTCGGGGTAGAGTGTGGTAGAGTGAGGTAGAGTCGGGTCGAGCCAGGGTAGAGTGTGGTAGAGTGAGGTAGAGTCGGGTCGAGCAAGGGTAGAGTGTGGTAGAGTGAGGTAGAGTCGGGGTAGAGTGCGGTAGAGTGAGGTAGAGTTGGGTCGAGCCATGGTAGAGTGTGGTAGAGTGAGGTAGAGTCGGGGTAGAGTGTGGTAGAGTGAGGTACAGTCGGGTCGATCCAGGGTAGAGTGTGGTAGAGAGAGGTAGAGTCGGGGTAAAGTGCGGTAGAGTGAGGTAGAGTCGGGATAGAGTGTGGTAGAGTGAGGTAGAGTAGGGTCGAGCCAGGGTAGAGTGTGGTAGAGTGAGGTAGAGTCGGGTCAACCCAGGGTAGAGGGTGGTAGAGAGAGGTACAGTTGGGGTAAAGTGTGGTAGAGTGAGGTAGAGTCGGGGTAGAGTGTGGTAGAGTAAGGTAGAGTCGGGGTAGTGTGTGCTAGAGTGAGGTAGAGTCGGGGTAGAGTGTGGTAGAGTGAGGTTGAGTTGGGGTAGAGTGTGGTGGAGTGAGGTAGAGTCGAGTTGAGCCAGGATAGAGTGTGGTACAGTGAAATAGAGTCGGGTTGAGCCAGGGTAGAGTGTGGTAGAGTGAGGTGGAGTCGGGGTAGAGTGTGGTAGAGTGAGGTAGAGTTGGGTCGAGCCAGGGTAGAGTGTGGTAGAGTGAGGTAGAGATGGGGAAGAGTGTGGTAGAGTGAGGTAGAGTCGGGGTAGTGTGTGGTAGAGCTAGGTATAGTCGGGTCAAGCTAGGGTGGAGTGTGGTTGAGTTAGGTAGATTAGGGGTAGAGTGTGGTAGAGTTAGGTAGAGTCGGGTCGAGCAAGGGTAGACTGTGGTAGAGTGAGGTAGAGTCGGGGTAGAGAGAGGTAGATTCGGGGTAGTGTGTGCTAGAGTGAGCCAGAGTCGGGGTAGAGTGGGGTAGAGTGAGGTAGAGTCGGGTCGAGCCAGGGTAGAGTGTGGTAGAGTGAGGTAGAGTAGGGTCGAGGAAGGGTAGAGTGTGCTAGAGTGAGGTAGAGTCGGGGTAGAGTGCAGTAGAGTGAGGTAGAGTCGGGTCGAGCCAGGGTAGAGTGTGATACAGTGAGGTAGAGTCGAAGTAGAGTGTGGTAGAGTGAGGTAGAGTTGGGGTAGGGTGTGGTGGAGTGAGGTAGAGTCACGTTGAGCCAGGGTAGAGAGTGGTAGAGTGAGGTAGAGTTGGGTTTAGCCAGGGTAGAGTGTGGTACAGTGAGGTAGAGTCGGGGTAGAGTGTGGTAGAGTGAGGTAGAGTCGGTGTAGAGTGAGGTAGAGTCGGGTCGAGGCAGGGTAGACTGTGGTAGAGTGAGGTAGAGTCGGGGTAGAGTGAGGTAGAGTAAGGTAGAGTCGGGGTAGTGAGTGCTAGAGTGAGGTTGAGTTGGGGTAGAGTGTGGTGGAGTGAGGTAGAGTCGCGTTGAGCCAGGATAGAGTGTGGTAGAGTGAGGTAGAGTCGGGTTGAGCCAGGGTAGAGTGTGGTAGAGTGAGGTAGAGTCGGGGTAGAGTGTGGTAGAGTGAGGTAGAGTTGGGTCGAGCCAGGGTAGAGTGTGGTAGAGTGAGGTAGAAATGGGGAAGAGTGTGGTAGAGTGAGGTAGAGTCGGGGTAGAGTGTGGTAGAGCGAGGTATAGTCGGGTCAAGCTAGGGTGGAGTGTGGTTGAGTTAGGTGGATTCGGGGTAGAGTGTGGTAGAGTTAGGTAGAGTCGGGTCGAGCGAGTGTAGACTGTGGTTGAGTGAGGTAGAGTCGGGGTAGAGTGTGGTAGAGTGAGGTAGAGTCGGATCGAGTCAGGATAGAGTGTGGTAGAATGAGATAGAGTCGGGTCGAGCCAGGGTAGAGTGTGATAGATTCAGGTAGAGTCGGGGTAGAGTGTGGTAGAGTGAAGTAGAGTCGCGTTGAGCCAGGATAGAGTGTGGTAGAGTGAGGTAGAGTCCGGTTGAGCCAGGGTAGAGTGTGGCAGAGTGAGGTAGAGTCGGGGTAGAGTGTGGTACAGTGAGGTAGAGTCGCGTTGAGCCAGGATAGAGTGTGGTAGAGTGAGGTAGAGTCGGGTTGAGCCAGGGTAGAGTGTGGCAGAGTGAGGTAGAGTCGGGGTAGAGTGTGGTAGAGTGAGGTAGAGTCGGGTTGAGCCAGGTTAGAGTGTGGTAGAGTGAGGTAGAGTCTGGGTAGAGTGTGGTAGAGTGAGGTAGAGTCGGGTCGAGGCAGGGTAGAGTGTGGTAGAGTGAGGTAGGGACGGGGTAGAGTGTGGTATAGTGAGGTAGAGTCGGGGTAGAGAGTGGTAGAGTGAGGTAGAGTCGGGGTGGAGTGTGGTAGAGTGAGGTAGAGTTGGGTCGAGCAAGGGTAGAGTGTGGTAGAGTGAGGTAGATTTGGGGTGGAGTGTGGTAGAGTGAGGTAGAGTCGGGGTAGAGTGTGGTAGAGTGAGGTAGAGTTGGGTCGTTCCAGGACAGAATGTGGTAGAGTGAGGTAGAGTCGGGGTAGAGTGTGGTAGAGTGAGGTAGAGTCGGGTCGAGGCAGGGTAGAGTGTGGTAGAGTGAGGAAGAGTCAGGTTAGAGTGTGTATAGTGAGGTAGAGTCGGGGTAGAGAGTGGTAGAGTGAGGTAGAGTCGGGGTGGAGTGTGGTAGAGTGAGGTAGAGTTGGGTCGAGCCAGGGTAGAGTGTGGTAGAGTGAGGTAGAGTTGGGGAAGAGTGTGGTAGAGTGAGGTAGAGTCGGGGTAGAGTGTGGTAGAGTAAGGTAGAGTCGGGTCTACCCAGGGTAGAGTGTGGTAGAGAGAGGTAGAGTAGGGGTAAAGTGTGGTAGAGTGAGGTAGAGTCGGGGTAGAGTGTGGTAGAGTGAGGTAGAGAAGTATTGAGCGAGGGTAGAGTGTGATAGAGTGAGGTAGAGTCGGGTCGAGCCAGGGTAGACTGTGGTAGAGTGAGGTAGAGTCAGGGTAGAGTGAGGTAGAGTGAGGTAGAGTGGGGGTAGTGTGTGCTAGAATGAGGTAGAGTCGGGGTAGAGTGTGGTAGAGTGAGGTTGAGTTGGGGTAGAGTGTGGTGGAGTGAGGTAGAGTCGGGTCGAGCCAGGGTAGAGTGTGGTAGAGTGAGGTAGAGTCGGGGTAGAGTGTGGTAGAGTGAAGTAGTGTCGGGGTAGAGTGTTGTAGAGTGAGGTAGAGTTGGGGTGGAGTGTGGTAGAGTGAGGTAGAGTTGGGTCGAGCCAGGGTAGAGTGCGGTAGAGTGAGGTAGAGTCGGGGTAGAGTGTGGTAGAGTGAAGTAGTGTCGGGGTAGAGTGTTGTAGAGTGAGGTAGAGTCGGGGTGGAGTGTGGTAGAGTGAGGTAGAGTTGGGTCGAGCCAGGGTAGAGTGCGGTAGAGTGAGGTAGAGTTGGGGAAGAGTGTGGTAGAGTGAGGTAGAGTCGGGTTAGAGTGTGGTAGAGTAAGGTAGAGTCGGGTCGACTCAAGGTAGAGTGTGGTAGAGAGAGGTAGAGTCGGGGTAAAGTGTGGTAGAGTGAGGTAGAGTCGGTGTAGAGTGTGGTAGAGTGAGGTAGAGAAGTGTTGAGCGAGGGTAGAGTGTGACAGAGTGAGGTAGAGTCAGGTTGAGCCAGGGTAGACTATGGTAGAGTCAGGTAGAGTCAGGGTAGAGTGAGGTAGAGTGAGGTAGAGTCGGGGTAGTGTGTGCTAGAGTGAGGTAGAGTCGGGGTAGAGTGTGGAAGAGTGAGGTTCAGTTGGGGTAGACTGTGGGGGAGTGAGGTAGAGTCGCGTTGAGCCAGGATAGAGTGTGGTAGAATGACGTAGAGTCGGGTTGAGCCAGGGTAGAGTGTGGTAAAGGTAGAGTCGGGGTAGAGTGTGGTAGAGTGAGGTAGAGTCGGGTCGAAGCAGGGTAGAGTGTGGTAGAGTGAGGTAGAGTCGGGGTAGAGTGTGGTAGAGTAAGGTAGAGTCGGGTCAACCAAGGGTAGAGTGTGGTAGAGAGAGGTAGAATCGGGGTAAAGTGTGGTAGTGTGAGGTAGAGTCGGGGTAGAGTGTGGTAGAGTGAGGTAGAGAAGGGTTGAGCGAGGGTAGAGTGTGATAGAGTGAGGTAGAGTCGGGTCGAGCCAGGGTAGAGTGTGGTAGAGTGAGGAAGACTCGAGGTAGAGTGCGGTAGAGTGAGGTAGAGTTGGGGTAGTGTGTGGTGGAGTGAGGTACAGTCGCGTCGAGCCAGGGTAGAGTGTGGTAGAGTGAGGTAGAGTCGGTTTGAGCCATGGTAGTGTGTGGTAGAGAGAGGTAGAGTCGGGGTAGAGTGTGGTAAAGTGAGAAAGAGTCGGGTCGAGACAGGGTAGAGTGTGGTAGAGTGAGGTACAGTCAGGTCGAGCCAGGATAGAGTGTGGTAGAGTGAGGTAGAGTTGAGGTAGAGTGTGGTAGAGTGAGGTACAGTTGGGGAAGAGTGTGGTGGAGTGAGGTAGAGTCGCGTTTAGCCAGGGTAGAGTGTGGTAGAGTGAGGTAGAGTCGGGTTGAGCCAGGATAGAGTGTGGTAGAGTGAGGTAGATTCGGGGTAGAGTGTGGTAGAGTGATGTAGAGTCGGGTCGAGCCAGGGTATAGTGTGGCAGAGTCAGGTAGAGTCAGGGTAGAGTGTGGTAGAGTGAGGTAGAGTCGGGGTAGAGTGTGGTAGAGTGAGATAGAGTCGGGTCAAGCCAGGGTAGAGTGTGGCAGAGTCAGGTAGAGTCAAGGTAGAGTGTGGTAGAGTGAGGTAGAGTCGGGGTAGAGTGTGGTAGAGTGAGGTAGAGTCAAGTCGAGCCAGGGCAGACTGTGGTAGAGTGAGTTAGAGTCGGGGTAGAGTGAGGTGGAGTGAGGTAGAGTCGGGGTAGTGTGTGCTAGAGTGAGGTAGAGTCGGGGTAGAGTGTGGTAGAGCGAGGTACAGTCGGGTCGAGCTAGGGTGGAGTGTGGTTGAATGAGGTAGATTCGGGGTAGAGTGTGGTAGAGTGAGGTAGAGTTCGGTCGAGCCAGGGCAGAGTGTGGTAGAGTGAGGTAGAGTCGGGGTAGAGTGTGGTAGATTGAGGTAGAGTCGGGTCGAGGCAGGGTAGAGTGTGGTAGAGTGAGGAAGAGTCGGGGTAGAGTGTGTATAGTGAGGTAGAGTCGGGGTAGAGAGTGGTAGAGTGAGGTAGAGTCGGGGTGGAGTGTGGTAGAGTGAGGTAGAGTTGGGTCGAGCCAGGGTAGAGTGTGGTAGAGTGAGGTAGACTTGGGGAAGAGTGTGGTAGAGTGAGGTAGAGTCGGGGTAGAGTGTGGTAGAGTAAGGTAGAGTCGGGTCTACCCAGGGTAGAGTGTGGTAGAGAGAGGTAGAGTCGGGGTAAAGTGTGGTAGAGTGAGGTAGAGTCGGGGTAGAGTGTGGTAGAGTGAGGTAGAGAAGTGTTGAGCGAGGGTAGAGTGTGATAGAGTGAGGTAGAGTCGGGTCGAGCCAGGGTAGACTGTGGTAGAGTGAGGTAGAGTCGGTGTAGAGTGAGGTAGAGTGAGGTAGAGTGGGGGTAGTGTGTGCTAGAGTGAGGTAGAGTCGGGGTAGAGTGTGGTAGAGTGAGGTTGAGTTGGGGTAGAGTGTGGTGGAGTGAGGTACAGTCGCGTTGAGCCAGGATAGAGTGTGGTAGAGTGAGGTAGAGTCGGGTTGAGCCAGGGTAGAGTGTGGTAGAATGAGGTAGAGTCGGGGTAGAGTGTGGTAGAGTGAGGTAGAGTCGGGTCGAGCCAGGGTAGAGTGTGGTAGAGTGAGGTAGAGTCGGGGAAGAGTGTGGTAGAGAGAGGTAGAGTCGGGGTAAAGTGTGGTAGAGTGGGGTAGAGTCGGGGTAGAGTGTGGTAGAGTGAGGTAGAGAAGGGTTGAGCGAGGGTAGAGTATGATAGAGTGAGGTAGAGTCGGGTCGAGCCAGGGTAGACTGTGGTAGAGTGTGGTAGATTCAGGGTAGAGTGAGGTAGAGTGAGGTAGAGTCGGGGTAGTGTGTGCTAGAGTGAGGTAGAGTCGGGGTAGAGTGTGGTAGAGTGAGGTTGAGTTGGGGTAGAGTGTGGTGGACTGAGGTAGAGTCGCGTTGAGCCAGGATAGAGTGTGGTAGAGTGAGGTAGAGTCGGGTTGAGCCAGGGTAGAGTGTGGGAGAGTGAGGTAGAGTCGGGGGAGTGTGTGGTAGAGTGAGGTAGAGTCGGGTCGAGCCAGGGTAGAGTGTGGTAGAGTGAGGTAGAGTCGGGGTAGAGTGTGGTAGAGTGAAGTAGTGTTGGGGTAGAGTGTTGTAGAGTGAGGTAGAGTCGGGGTGGAGTGTGGTAGAGTGAGGTAGAGTTGGGTCGAGCCAGGGTAGAGTGTGGTAGAGTGAGGTAGAGTTGGGGAAGAGTGTGGTAGAGTGAGGTAGAGTCGGGGTAGAGTGTGGTAGAGTGAGGTAGAGAAGTGTTTAGCGAGGGTAGAGTGTCATAGAGTGAAGTAGAGTCAGGTCGAGCCAGGGTAGACTATGGTAGAGTGAGGTAGAGTCAGGGTAGAGTGAGGTAGAGTGAGGTAGAGTCGGGGTAGTGTGTGCTAGAGTGAGGTAGAGTCGGGGTAGAGTGTGGTAGAGTGAGGTTGAGTTGGGGTAGACTGTGGTGGAGTGAGGTAGAGTCGCGTTGAGCCAGGATAGAGTGTGGTAGAGTGAGGTAGAGTCGGGTTGAGCCAGGGTAGAGTGTGGTAGAGTAAGGTAGAGTCGGGGTAGAGTGTTGTAGAGTGAGGTAGAGTCGGGTCGAAGCAGGGTAGAGTGTGGTAGAGTGAGGTAGAGTCGGGGTAGAGTGCGGTAGAGTGAGGTAGAGTCGGGGTAGAGTGTGGTAGAGTGAGGTAGAGTCGGGGTGGAGTGTGGTAGAGTGAGGTAGAGTTGGGTCGAGCCAGGGTAGAGTGTGGTAGAGTGAGGTAGAGTTGGGGAAGAGTGTGGTAGAGTGAGGTAGAGTCGGGGTAGAGTGTGGTAGAGTAAGGTAGAGTCGGGTCAACCAAGGGTAGAGTGTGTTAGAGGGAGGTAGAGTCGGGGTAAAGTGTGGTACTGTGAGGTAGAGTCGGGGTAGAGTGTGGTAGAGTGAGGTAGAGAAGTGTTGAGCGAGGGTAGAGTGTGGTAGAGTGAGGTAGAGTCGGGTCGAGCCAGGGTAGACAGTGGTAAAGTGAGGTAGAGTCGGGGTAGAGTGAGGTAGAGTGAGGTAGAGTCGGGGTAGTGTGTGCTAGAGTGAGGTAGAATCGGGGTAGAGTGTGGTAGAGTGAGGTAGATTCGGGTCGAGCCAGGGTAGAGTGTGGTAGAGTGAGGTAGAGTCGGGTCGAGCAAGGGTAGAGTGTGGTAGAGTGAGGAAGAGTCGGGGTAGAGTGTGGTAGAGTGAGGTAGAGTCGGGGTAGAGTGTGGAAGAGTGAGGTACAGTCAGGTCGATCCAGGGTAGAGTGTGGTAGAGAGAAGTAGAGTCGGGGTAAAGTGCGGTAGAGTGAGGTAGAGTCGTGATAGAGTGTGGTAGAGTGAGGTAGAGTAGGGTCTAGCCAGGGTAGAGTGTGGTAGAGTAAGGTAGAGTCTGGTCGACCAAGGGTAGAGTGTGGTAGAGAGAGGTAGAGTCGGGGTTAAGTGTGATAGAGTGAGGTAGAGTCGGGGTAGAGTGTGGTAGATTGTGGTAGAGAAGTGTTGAGCTAGGGTAGGGTGTGGTATAGTGAGGTAGAGTCGGGTCTAGCAAGGGTAGAGTGTGGTAGAGTGAGGTAGAGTCTGGTCGAGCCAGGATAGAGTGTGGTAGAGTGAGGTAGAGTCGAGGTAGAGTGTGGTAGAGTGAGGTTGAGTTGAGGTAGAGTGTGGTGGAGTGAGGCAGAGTCGTGTCGAGCGAGGGTAGAGTGTGGTAGAGTGAGGTAGAGTCGGGTTGAGCCAGGATAGAGTGTGGTAGAGTTAGGTAGATTCGGGGTAGAGTGTGGTAGAGTGAGGTATAGACGGGTCGAGCCAGGGTAGAGTGTGGTAGAGTGAGGTAGAGTCTTGTCGAGTGAGGGTAGAGTGTGGTAGTGTGAGGTAGCGTCGAGTCGAGCCAGGGTAGAGTGTGGTAGAGTCAGGTAGATTGGGGGTACAGTGTGGTAGAGCGAGGTAGAGTCGGGGTAGAGTGTGGTAGAGTGAGGTAGAGTCGGGTCGAGCCAGGGTAGACTGTGGTAGAGTGAGATAGAGTCGGGGTAGAATGAGGTGGAGTGAGGTAGAGTCGGGGCAGTGTGTGCTAGAGTGAGGTAGAATCCGGTTAGAGTGTGGTAGAGCGAGGTTCAGTCGGGTCGAGCTAGGTTGGAGTGTGGTTGAGTGAGGTTGATTCGGGGTAGAGTGTGGTAGAGTAAGGTAGACTCAGGTCGACCCAGGGTAGAGTGTGGTAGAGAGAGGTAGAGTAGGGGTAAAGTGTAGTAGAGTGAGGTAGAGTTGGGGTAGAGTGCGGTAGAGTGAGGTAGAGAAGGGTTGAGTCAGGGTAGAGTGTGATAGAGTGAGGTAGAGTCGGGTCGAGCCAGGGTAGAGTGTGGTAGAGTGAGGTAGAGTCGAAGTAGAGTGTGGTAGAGTGAGGTAGAGTTGGGGTAGAGTGTGGTGGAGTGAGGTAGAGTCGCGTTGAGCAAAGGTAGAGAGTGGTAGAGTGAGGTAGATTCGGGTTAAGCCAGGGTAGAGTGTGGTAGAATGAGGTAGAGTCGGGGTAGAGTGTGGTAGAGTGAGGTAGAGTCGGGTCGAGCCAGGGTAGAGTGTGGTAGAGTGAGGTAGAGTCGGGGAAGAGTGTGGTAGAGAGAGGTAGAGTCGGGGTAAAGTGTGGTAGAGTGGGGTAGAGTCGGGGTAGAGTGTGGTAGAGTGAGGTAGAGAAGGGTTGAGCGAGGGTAGAGTATGATAGAGTGAGGTAGAGTCGGGTCGAGCCAGGGTAGACTGTGGTAGAGTGTGGTAGATTCAGGGTAGAGTGAGGTAGAGTGAGGTAGAGTCGGGGTAGTGTGTGCTAGAGTGAGGTAGAGTCGGGGTAGAGTGTGGTAGAGTGAGGTTGAGTTGGGGTAGAGTGTGGTGGACTGAGGTAGAGTCGCGTTGAGCCAGGATAGAGTGTGGTAGAGTGAGGTAGAGTCGGGTTGAGCCAGGGTAGAGTGTGGGAGAGTGAGGTAGAGTCGGGGGAGTGTGTGGTAGAGTGAGGTAGAGTCGGGTCGAGCCAGGGTAGAGTGTGGTAGAGTGAGGTAGAGTCGGGGTAGAGTGTGGTAGAGTGAAGTAGTGTTGGGGTAGAGTGTTGTAGAGTGAGGTAGAGTCGGGGTGGAGTGTGGTAGAGTGAGGTAGAGTTGGGTCGAGCCAGGGTAGAGTGTGGTAGAGTGAGGTAGAGTTGGGGAAGAGTGTGGTAGAGTGAGGTAGAGTCGGGGTAGAGTGTGGTAGAGTGAGGTAGAGAAGTGTTTAGCGAGGGTAGAGTGTCATAGAGTGAAGTAGAGTCAGGTCGAGCCAGGGTAGACTATGGTAGAGTGAGGTAGAGTCAGGGTAGAGTGAGGTAGAGTGAGGTAGAGTCGGGGTAGTGTGTGCTAGAGTGAGGTAGAGTCGGGGTAGAGTGTGGTAGAGTGAGGTTGAGTTGGGGTAGACTGTGGTGGAGTGAGGTAGAGTCGCGTTGAGCCAGGATAGAGTGTGGTAGAGTGAGGTAGAGTCGGGTTGAGCCAGGGTAGAGTGTGGTAGAGTAAGGTAGAGTCGGGGTAGAGTGTTGTAGAGTGAGGTAGAGTCGGGTCGAAGCAGGGTAGAGTGTGGTAGAGTGAGGTAGAGTCGGGGTAGAGTGCGGTAGAGTGAGGTAGAGTCGGGGTAGAGTGTGGTAGAGTGAGGTAGAGTCGGGGTGGAGTGTGGTAGAGTGAGGTAGAGTTGGGTCGAGCCAGGGTAGAGTGTGGTAGAGTGAGGTAGAGTTGGGGAAGAGTGTGGTAGAGTGAGGTAGAGTCGGGGTAGAGTGTGGTAGAGTAAGGTAGAGTCGGGTCAACCAAGGGTAGAGTGTGTTAGAGGGAGGTAGAGTCGGGGTAAAGTGTGGTACTGTGAGGTAGAGTCGGGGTAGAGTGTGGTAGAGTGAGGTAGAGAAGTGTTGAGCGAGGGTAGAGTGTGGTAGAGTGAGGTAGAGTCGGGTCGAGCCAGGGTAGACAGTGGTAAAGTGAGGTAGAGTCGGGGTAGAGTGAGGTAGAGTGAGGTAGAGTCGGGGTAGTGTGTGCTAGAGTGAGGTAGAATCGGGGTAGAGTGTGGTAGAGTGAGGTAGATTCGGGTCGAGCCAGGGTAGAGTGTGGTAGAGTGAGGTAGAGTCGGGTCGAGCAAGGGTAGAGTGTGGTAGAGTGAGGAAGAGTCGGGGTAGAGTGTGGTAGAGTGAGGTAGAGTCGGGGTAGAGTGTGGAAGAGTGAGGTACAGTCAGGTCGATCCAGGGTAGAGTGTGGTAGAGAGAAGTAGAGTCGGGGTAAAGTGCGGTAGAGTGAGGTAGAGTCGTGATAGAGTGTGGTAGAGTGAGGTAGAGTAGGGTCTAGCCAGGGTAGAGTGTGGTAGAGTAAGGTAGAGTCTGGTCGACCAAGGGTAGAGTGTGGTAGAGAGAGGTAGAGTCGGGGTAAAGTGTGATAGAGTGAGGTAGAGTCGGGGTAGAGTGTGGTAGATTGAGGTAGAGAAGTGTTGAGCTAGGGTAGGGTGTGGTATAGTGAGGTAGAGTCGGGTCTAGCAAGGGTAGAGTGTGGTAGAGTGAGGTAGAGTCTGGTCGAGCCAGGATAGAGTGTGGTAGAGTGAGGTAGAGTCGAGGTAGAGTGTGGTAGAGTGAGGTTGAGTTGAGGTAGAGTGTGGTGGAGTGAGGCAGAGTCGTGTCGAGCGAGGGTAGAGTGTGGTAGAGTGAGGTAGAGTCGGGTTGAGCCAGGATAGAGTGTGGTAGAGTTAGGTAGATTCGGGGTAGAGTGTGGTAGAGTGAGGTATAGACGGGTCGAGCCAGGGTAGAGTGTGGTAGAGTGAGGTAGAGTCTTGTCGAGTGAGGGTAGAGTGTGGTAGTGTGAGGTAGCGTCGAGTCGAGCCAGGGTAGAGTGTGGTAGAGTCAGGTAGATTGGGGGTACAGTGTGGTAGAGCGAGGTAGAGTCGGGGTAGAGTGTGGTAGAGTGAGGTAGAGTCGGGTCGAGCCAGGGTAGACTGTGGTAGAGTGAGATAGAGTCGGGGTAGAATGAGGTGGAGTGAGGTAGAGTCGGGGCAGTGTGTGCTAGAGTGAGGTAGAATCCGGTTAGAGTGTGGTAGAGCGAGGTTCAGTCGGGTCGAGCTAGGTTGGAGTGTGGTTGAGTGAGGTTGATTCGGGGTAGAGTGTGGTAGAGTAAGGTAGACTCAGGTCGACCCAGGGTAGAGTGTGGTAGAGAGAGGTAGAGTAGGGGTAAAGTGTAGTAGAGTGAGGTAGAGTTGGGGTAGAGTGCGGTAGAGTGAGGTAGAGAAGGGTTGAGTCAGGGTAGAGTGTGATAGAGTGAGGTAGAGTCGGGTCGAGCCAGGGTAGAGTGTGGTAGAGTGAGGTAGAGTCGAAGTAGAGTGTGGTAGAGTGAGGTAGAGTTGGGGTAGAGTGTGGTGGAGTGAGGTAGAGTCGCGTTGAGCAAAGGTAGAGAGTGGTAGAGTGAGGTAGATTCGGGTTAAGCCAGGGTAGAATGTGGTAGAGTGAGGTAGAGTCGGGGTAGAGTGTGGTAGAGGGAGGTAGAGTCGGGTCGAGTCAGGATAGAGTGTGGTAGAATGATATAGAGTCGGGTCGAGTCAGGGTAGAGTGCGGTAGAGTGAGAGAGAGTCGGGGTAGAGTGTGGTAGACTGAGGTAGAGTCGGGGTAGAGTGAGGCAGAGTCGGGTCGAGGCAGGGTAGACTGTGGTAGAGTGAGGTAGAGTTGGGGTAGAGTGAGGAAGAGTGAGGTAGAGTCGGGGTAGACTGTGGTAGAGTGAGGTTGAGTTGGGGTAGGGTGTGGTGGAGTGATGTAAAGTCGCGTTGAGCCAGGATAGAGTGTGGTAGAGTGAGGTAGAGTCGGGTTGAAGCAGGGTAGAGTGAGGTAGAGTCGGGGTAGAGTGTGGTAGAGTGAGGTAGAGTCGGCTCGAGCCAGGGTAGAGTGTGGTAGAGTGAGGTAGAGTTGGGGTAGAGTGTGGTAGAGTGAGGTAGAGACAGGGTAGAGTGTGGTAGAGTGAGGTATACTCGGGGTAGAGTGTGGTATAGTGAGGTAGAGTTGGGGTAGAGTGTGGTAGAGTGAGGTAGAGTTGGTTAAGGTGTGGTAGAGTAAGGTAGAGTCGGGTCGACCCAGGTTAGAGGGTGGTAGAGAGAGGTAGAGTCGGGGTAAAGTGTGGTAGAGTGAGGTAGAGTCGGGGTAAAGTGTGGTAGAGTGAGGTAGAGTCGGGGTAAAGTGTGGTAGAGTGAGGTAGAGTCGGGGTAGAGTGTGGTAGAGTGAGGTAGAGGAGGGTTGAGCCAGGGTAGAGTGTGATAGAGTGAGGTAGAGTCGGGTCGAGCCAGGGTTCAGTGTGATACAGTGAGGTAGAGTCGAAGTAGAGTGTGGTAGAGTGAGGTAGAGTTGGGGTAGGGTGTGGTGGAGTGAGGTAGAGTCACGTTGAGCCAGGGTAGAGAGTGGTAGAGTGAGGTAGAGTTGGGTTTAGCCAGGGTAGAGTGGGGTAGAGTGAGGTAGAGTCGGGGTAGAGTGTGGTAGAGTGAGGTAGAGTCGGGGTAGAGTGAGGTAGAGTCGGGTCGAGGCAGGGTAGACTGTGGTAGAGTGAGGTAGAGTCGGGGTAGAGTGAGGTAGAGTAAGGCAGAGTCGGGGTAGTGTGTGCTAGAGTGAGGTAGAGTCGGGGTAGAGTGTGGTAGAGTGAGGTTGAGTTGGGGTAGAGTGTGGTGGAGTGAGGTAGAGTCGAGTTGAGCCAGGATAGAGTGTGGTACAGAGAGGTAGAGTCGGGTTGAGCCAGGGTAGAGTGTGGTAGAGTGAGGTGGAGTCAGGGTAGAGTGTGGTAGAGTGAGGTAGAGTTGGGTCGAGCCAGGGTAGAGTGTGGTAGAGTGAGGTAGAGATGGGGAAGAGTGTGGTAGAGTGAGGTAGAGTCGGGGTAGAGTGTGGTAGAGCTAGGTATAGTCGGGTCAAGCTAGGGTGGAGTGTGGTTGAGTTAGGTAGATTAGGGGTAGAGTGTTGTAGAGTTAGGTAGAGTCGGGTCGAGCAAGGGTAGACTGTGGTAGAGTGAGGTAGAGTCGGGGTAGAGAGAGGTAGAGTCGGGGTAGTGTGTGCTAGAGTGAGCAAGAGTCGGGGTAGAGTGGGGTAGAGTGAGGTAGAGTCGGGTCGAGCCAGGGTAGAGAGTGGTAGAGTGAGGTAGAGTAGGGTCGAGGAAGGGTAGAGTGTGGTAGAGTGAGGTAGAGTCGGGGAAGAGTGCAGTAGAGTGAGGTAGAGTCGGGTCGAGCCAGGGTAGAGTGTGATACAGTGAGGTAGAGTCCAAGTAGAGTGTGGTAGAGTGATGTAGAGTTGGGGTAGGGTGTGGTGGAGTGAGGTAGAGTCACGTTGAGCCAGGGTAGAGAGTGGTAGAGTGATGTAGAGTTGGGTTTAGCCAGGGTAGAGTGTGGTACAGTGAGGTAGAGTCGGGGTAGAGTGTGGTAGAGTGAGGTAGAGTCGGGGTAGAGTGAGGTAGAGTCGGGTCGAGGCGGGGTAGACTGTGGTAGAGTGAGGTAGAGTCGGGGTAGAGTGAGGTAGAGTAAGGGAGAGTCGGGGTAGTGTGTGCTAGAGTGAGGTTGAGTTGGGGTAGAGTGTGGTGGAGTGAGGTAGAGTCGCGTTGAGCCAGGATAGAGTGTGGTAGAGTGAGGTAGAATCGGGTTGAGCCAGGGTAGAGTGTGGTAGAGTGAGGTAGAGTTGGGGTAGAGTGTGGTAGAGTGAGGTAGAGTTGGGGTGGAGAGTGGTAGAGTGAGGTAGAGTTGGGTCGAGCAAGGGTAGAGTGTGGTAGAGTGAGGTAGATTTGGGGTGGAGTGTGGTAGAGTGAGGTAGAGTCGGGGTAGAGTGTGGTAGAGTGAGGTAGAGTTGGGTCGTGCCAGGACAGAATGTGGTAGAGTGAGGTAGAGTCGGGGTAGAGTGTGGTAGAGTGAGGTAGAGTCGGGTCGAGGCAGGGAAGAGTGTGGTAGAGTGAGGAAGAGTCAGGGTAGAGTGTGTATAGTGAGTTAGAGTCGGGGTAGAGAGTGGTAGAGTGAGGTAGAGTCGGGGTGGAGTGTGGTAGAGTGAGGTAGATTTGGGTCGAGCCAGGGTAGAGTGTGGTAGAGTGAGGTAGAGTTGGGGAAGAGTGTGGTAGAGTGAGGTAGAGTCGGAGTAGAGTGTGGTAGAGTAAGGTAGAGTCGGGTCTACCCAGGGTAGAGTGTGGGAGAGAGAGGTAGAGTCGGGGTAAAGTGTGGTAGAGTGAGGTAGAGTCGGGGTAGAGTGTGGTAGAGTGAGGTAGAGAAGTGTTGAGCGAGGGTAGAGTGTGATAGAGTGAGGTAGAGTCGGGTCGAGCCAGGGTAGACTGTGGTAGAGTGAGGTAGAGTCAGGGTAGAGTGAGGTAGAGTGAGGTAGAGTGGGGGTAGTGTGTTCTAGAATGAGGTAGAGTCGGGGTAGAGTGTGGTAGAGTGAGGTTGAGTTGTGGTAGAGTGTGGTGGAGTGAGGTAGAGTCGCGTTGAGCCAGGATAGAGTGTGGTAGAGTGAGGAAGAGTCGGGTTGAGCCAGGGTAGAGTGTGGGAGAGTGAGGTAGAGTCGGGGGAGTGTGTGGTAGAGTGAGGTAGAGTCGGGTCGAGCCAGGGTAGAGTGTGGTAGAGTGAGGTAGAGTCGGGGTAGAGTGTGGTAGAGTGAAGTAGTGTCGGGGTAGAGTGTTGTAGAGTGAGGTAGAGTCGGGATGGAGTGTGGTAGAGTGAGGTAGAGTTGGGTCGAGCCAGGGTAGAGTGCGGTAGAGTGAGGTAGAGTTGGGGAAGAGTGTGGTAGAGTGAGGTAGAGTCGGCGTAGAGTGTGGTAGAGTAAGGTAGAGTCGGGTCGACTCAAGGTAGAGTGTGGTAGAGAGAGGTAGAGTCGGGGTAAAGTGTGGTAGAGTGAGGTAGAGTCGGGGTAGAGTGTGGTAGAGTGAGGTAGAGAAGTGTTGAGCGAGGGTAGAGTGTGACAGAGTGAGGTAGAGTCAGGTTGAGCCAGGGTAGACTATGGTAGAGTCAGGTAGAGTCAGGGTAGAGTGAGGTAGAGTGAGGTAGAGTCGGGGTAGTGTGTGCTAGAGTGAGGTAGAGTCGGGGTAGAGTGTGGTAGAGTGAGGTTGAGTTGGGGTAGACTGTGGGGAGTGAGGTAGAGTCGCGTTGAGCCAGTATAGAGTGTGGTAGAATGACGTAGAGACGGGTTGAGCCAGGGTAGAGTGTGGTAAAGGTAGAGTCGGGGTAGAGTGTGGTAGAGTGAGGTAGAGTCGGGTCGAAGCAGGGTAGAGTGTGGTAGAGTGAGGTAGAGTCGGGGTAGAGTGTGGTAGAGTAAGGTAGAGTCGGGTCAACCAAGGGTAGAGTGTGGTAGAGAGAGGTAGAATCGGGGTAAAGTGTGGTAGTGTGAGGTAGAGTCGGGGTAGAGTGTGGTAGAGTGAGGTAGAGAAGGGTTGAGCGAGGGTAGAGTGTGATAGAGTGAGGTAGAGTCGGGTCGAGCCAGGGTAGAGTGTGGTAGAGTGAGGAAGACTCGAGGTAGAGTGCGGTAGAGTGAGGTAGAGTTGGGGTAAAGTGTCGTAGATTGAGGTAGAGTCGGGTCGAGCTAGGGTAGATTGTGGTAGAGTGAGGTAGAGTCGAGGTAGAGTGTGGTAGAGTGAGATAGAGTTGGGGTAGGGTGTGGTGGAGTGAGGTACAGTCGCGTCGAGCCAGGGTAGAGTGTGGTAGAGTGAGGTAGAGTCGGTTTGAGCCATGGTAGTGTGTGGTAGAGAGAGGTAGAGTCGGGGTAGAGTGTGGTAAAGTGAGAAAGAGTCGGGTCGAGACAGGGTAGAGTGTGGTAGAGTGAGGTAGAGTCAGGTCGAGCCAGGATAGAGTGTGGTAGAGTGAGGTAGAGTTGAGGTAGAGTGTGGTAGAGTGAGGTACAGTTGGGGAAGAGTGTGGTGGAGTGAGGTAGAGTCGCGTTTAGCCAGGGTAGAGTGTGGTAGAGTGAGGTAGAGTCGGGTTGAGCCAGGATAGAGTGTGGTAGAGTGAGGTAGATTCGGGGTAGAGTGTGGTAGAGTGATGTAGAGTCGGGTCGAGCCAGGGTATAGTGTGGCAGAGTCAGGTAGAGTCAGGGTAGAGTGTGGTAGAGTGAGGTAGAGTCGGGGTAGAGTGTGGTAGAGTGAGATAGAGTCGGGTCAAGCCAGGGTAGAGTGTGGCAGAGTCAGGTAGAGTCAGGGTAGAGTGTGGTAGAGTGAGGTAGAGTCGGGGTAGAGTGTGGTAGAGTGAGGTAGAGTCAAGTCGAGCCAGGGCAGACTGTGGTAGAGTGACTTAGAGTCGGGGTAGAGTGAGGTGGAGTGAGGTAGAGTCGGGGTAGTGTGTGCTAGAGTGAGGTAGAGTCGGTGTAGAGTGTGGTAGAGCGAGGTACAGTCGGGTCGAGCTAGGGTGGAGTGTGGTTGAGTGAGGTAGATTCGGGGTAGAGTGTGGTAGAGTGAGGTAGAGTTCGGTCGAGCCAGGGCAGAGTGAGGTAGAGTGAGGTAGAGTCGGGGTAGAGTGTGGTAGAGTGAGGTAGAGTCGGGTCAGGGCAGGGTAGAGTGTGGTAGAGTGAGGAAGAGTCGGGGTAGAGTGTGTATAGTTAGGTAGAGTCGGGGTAGAGAGTGGTAGAGTGAGGTAGAGTCGGGGTGGAGTGTGGTAGAGTGAGGTAGAGTTGGGTCGAGCCAGGGTAGAGTGTGGTAGAGTGAGGTAGAGTTGGGGAAGAGTTTGGTAGAGTGAGGTAGAGTCGGGGTAGAGTGTGGTAGAGTAAGGTAGAGTCGGGTCTACCCAGGGTAGAGTGTGGTAGAGAGAGGTAGAGTCGGGGTAAAGTGTGGTAGAGTGAGGTAGAGTCGGGGTAGAGTGTGGTAGAGTGAGGTAGAGAAGTGTTGAGCGAGGGTAGAGTGTGATAGAGTGAGGTAGAGTCGGGTCGAGCCAGGGTAGACTGTGATAGAGTGAGGTAGAGTCGGTGTAGAGTGAGGTAGAGTGAGGTGAGTGGGGGTAGTGTGTGCTAGAGTGAGGTAGAGTCGGGGTAGAGTGTGGTAGAGTGAGGTTGAGTTGGGGTAGAGTGTGGTGGAGTGAGGTACAGTCGCGTTGAGACAGGATAGAGTGTGGTAGAGTGAGGTAGAGTCGGGTTGAGCCAGGGTAGAGTGTGGTAGAGTGAGGTAGAGTCGGGGTAGAGTGTGGTAGAGTGAGGTAGAGTCGGGTCGAGCCAGGGTAGAGTGTGGTAGAGTGAGGTAGAGTCGGGGTAGAGTGTGGTAGTGAGGTAGAGTGAGGTAGAGTCGGGGTAGTGTGTGCTAGAGTGAGGTAGAGTCGGGGTAGAGTGTGGTACAGTGAGGTTGAGTTGGGGTAGAGTGTGGTGGACTGAGGTAGAGTCGCGTTGATACAGGATAGGGTGTGGTAGAGTGAGGTAGAGTCGGGTTGAGCCAGGGTAGAGTGTGGGAGAGTGAGGTAGAGTCGGGGGAGTGTGTGGTAGAGTGAGGTAGAGTCGGGTCGAGCCAGGGTAGAGTGTGGTAGAGTGAGGTAGAGTCGGGGTAGAGTGTGGTAGAGTGAAGTAGTGTTGGGGTAGAGTGTTGTAGAGTGAGGTAGAGTCGGGGTGGAGTGTGGTAGAGTGAGGTAGAGTTGGGTCGAGCCAGGGTAGAGTGTGGTAGAGTGAGGTAGAGTTGGGGAAGAGTGTGGTAGAGTGAGGTAGAGTCGGGGTAGAGTGTGGTAGAGTGAGGTAGAGAAGTGTTGAGCGAGGGTAGAGTGTCATAGAGTGAGGTAGAGTCAGGTCGAGCCAGGGTAGACTATGGTAGAGTGAGGTAGAGTCAGGGTAGAGTGAGGTAGAGTGAGGTAGAGTCGGGGAAGTGTGTGCTAGAGTGAGGTAGAGTCGGGGTAGAGTGTGGTAGAGTGAGGTTGAGTTGGGGTAGACTGTGGTGGAGTGAGGTAGAGTCGCGTTGAGCCAAGATAGAGTGTGGTAGAGTGAGGTAGAGTCGGGTTGAGCCAGGGTAGAGTGTGGTAGAGTAAGGTAGAGTCGGGGTAGAGTGTGGTAGAGTGAGGTAGAGTCGGGTCGAAGCAGGGTAGAGGGTGGTAGAGTGAGGTAGAGTCGGGGTAGAGGGTGGTAGAGTGAGGTAGAGTCGGGTCGAAGCAGGGTAGAGTGTGGTAGAGTGAGGTAGAGTCGGGGTAGAGTGTGGTAGAGTGAGGTAGAGTCGGGGTAGAGTGTGGTAGAGTGAGGTAGAGTTGGGGAAGAGTGTGGTAGACTGAGGTAGAGTCGGGGTAGAGTGTGGTAGAGTAAGGTAGAGTCGGGTCAACCAAGGGTAGAATGTGTTAGAGGGAGGTAGAGTCGGGGTAAAGTGTGGTACTGTGAGGTAGAGTCGGGGTAGAGTGTGGTAGAGTGAGGTAGAGAAGGGTTGAGCGAGGGTAGAGTGTGATAGAGTGAGGTAGAGTCGGGTCGAGTCAGGGTAGAGTGTGGTAGAGTGAGGAAGACTCGAGGTAGAGTGCGGTAGAGTGAGGTAGAGTTGGGGTAAAGTGTCGTAGATTGAGGTAGAGTCGGGTCGAGCCAGGGTAGAGTGTGGTAGAGTGAGGTAGAGTCGAGGTAGAGTGTGTTAGAGTGAGATAGAGCTGGGGTAGGGTGTGGTGGAGTGAGGTACAGTCGGGTCGAGCCAGGGTAGAGTGTGGTAGAGTGAGGTAGAGTCGAGGTAGAGTGTGTTAGAGTGAGATAGAGCTGGGGTAGGGTGTGGTGGAGTGAGGTACAGTCGCGTCGAGCCAGGGTAGAGTGTGGTAGAGTGAGGTAGAGTCGGTTTGAGAGATGGTAGTGTGTGGTAGAGAGAGGTAGAGTCGGGGTAAAGTGTGGTAGAGTGAGGAAGAGTCGGGTGGAGACAGGGTAGAGTGTGGTAGAGTGAGGTAGAGTCGTGGTAGTGTGTGGTAGAGTGAGGTAGAGCCGGGTCGAGGCAGGGTAGACTGTGGTGGAGTGAGGTAGAGTCGGGGTAAAGTGTGGTAGCATGAGGTAGAGTCGGGTCGAGCCAGGGTAGAGTGTGGTAGAGTGAGGTAGAGTCAGGTCTAGCAAGGGTAGAGTGTGGTAGAGTGAGGTAGAGTCGGGTCGAGCCAGGATAGAGTGTGGTAGAGTGAGGTAGAGTTGAGGTAGAGTGTGGTAGAGTGAGGTACAGTTGGGGAAGAGTGTGGTGGAGTGAGGTAGAGTCGCGTTTAGCCAGGGTAGAGTGTGGTAGAGTGAGGTAGAGTCGGGTTGAGCCAGGATAGAGTGTGGTAGAGTGAGGTAGATTCGGGGTAGAGTGTGGTAGAGTGATGTAGAGTCGGGTCGAGCCAGGGTATAGTGTGGCAGAGTCAGGTAGAGTCAGGGTAGAGTGTGGTAGAGTGAGGTAGAGTCGGGGTAGAGTGTGGTAGAGTGAGATAGAGTCGTGTTAAGCCAGGATAGAGTGTGGCAGAGTCAGGTAGAGTCAGGGTAGAGTGTGGTAGAGTGAGGTAGAGTCGGGATAGAGTGTGGTAGAGTGAGGTAGAGTCGAGTCGAGCCAGGGCAGACTGTGGTAGAGTGAGTTAGAGTCGGGGTAGAGTGAGGTGGAGTGAGGTAGAGTCGGGGTTGTGTGTGCTAGAGTGAGGCAGAGTCGGGGTAGAGTGTGGTAGAGCGAGGTACAGTCGGGTCGAGCTAGGGTGGAGTGTGGTTGAGTGAGGTAGATTCGGGGTAGAGTGTGGTAGAGTGAGGTAGTGTTGGGTCGAGCCAGGGTAGAGTGTGGTAGAGTGAGGTAGAGTTGGGGTAGAGTGTAGTACAGTGAGGTAGAGTCGGGGTAGAGTGTGGTACAGTGAGGTAGAGTCGAGTCGAGCCAGGGCAGATTGTGGTAGAGTGAGTTAGAGTCGGGGTAGAGTTAGGTGGAGTGAGGTAGAGTCGGGGTAGTGTGTGCTAGAGTGAGGCAGAGTCGGGGTAGAGTGTGGTAGAGCGAGGTACAGTCGGGTCGAGCTAGGGTGGAGTGTGGTTGAGTGAGGTAGATTCGGGGTAGAGTGTGGTAGAGTGAGGTAGAGTCGGGTCGAGCCAGGGTAGACTGTGGTAGAGTGAGGTAGAACCGGGGTAGAGTAACGTAGAGAGAGGTAGAGTCGGGGTAGTGTGTGCTAGAGTGAGGCAGAGTCGGGGTAGAGTGTGGTAGAGTGAGGTAGAGTGGGGTCGAGCTAGGGTAGAGTGTGGTAGAGTGAGGTAGAGTCGCGGTAGAGTGTGGTAGAGTGAGGTAGAGTCGGGTTGAGCCAGGGTAGACTGTGGTGGAGTGAGGTAGAGTCGGGGTAGAGTGAGGTACAGTGAGGTAGATTCGGCGTAGTGTGTGCTAGAGTGAGGTAGAGTAGGGGTAGAGTGTGGTAGCGTGAGGTAGAGTCGGGTCGAGCCAGGGTACAGTGTGGTATAGTGAGGTAGAGTCAGGTCTAGCAAGGGTAGAGTGTGGTAGAGTGAGGTAGAGTTGAGGTAGAGTGTGGTAGAGTGAGGTACAGTTGGGGAAGAGTGTGGTGGAGTGAGGTAGAGTCACGTTTAGCCAGGGTAGAGTGTGGTAGAGTGAGGTAGAGTCGGGTTGAGCCAGGATAGAGTGTGGTAGAGTGAGGTAGATTCGGGGTAGAGTGTGGTAGAGTGATGTAGAGTCGGGTCGAGCCAGGGTATAGTGTGGCAGAGTCAGGTAGAGTCAGGGTAGAGTGTGGTAGAGTGAGGTAGAGTCGGGGTAGAGTGTGGTAGAGTGAGATAGAGTCGGGTCAAGCCAGGGTAGAGTGTGGCAGAGTCAGGTAGAGTCGGGGTAGAGTGTGGTAGAGTGAGGTAGAGTCGGGGTAGAGTGTGGTAGAGTGAGGTAGAGTCGAGTCGAGCCAGGGCAGACTGTGGTAGAGTGAGTTAGAGTCGGGGTAGAGTGAGGTGGAGTGAGGTAGAGTCGGGGTAGTGTGTGCTAGAGTGAGGTAGAGTCGGGGCAGAGTGTGGTAGAGCGAGGTACAGTCGGGTCGAGCTAGGGTGGAGTGTGGTTGAGTGAGGTAGATTCGGGGTAGAGTGTGGTAGAGTGAGGTAGAGTTGGGTCGAGCCAGGGTAGAGTGTGGTAGAGTGAAGTAGAGTTGGGGTAGAGTGTGGTAGAGTGAGGTAGAGTCGGGGTAGAGTGTGGTAGAGTGAGTTAGAGTCGAGTCGAGCCAGGTCAGACTGTGGTACAGTGAGTTAGAGTCGGGGTAGAGTGAGGTGGAGTGAGGTAGAGTCGGGGTAGTGTGTGCTAGAGTGAGGTAGAGTCGGGGTAGAGTGTGGTAGAGCGAGGTACAGTCGGGTCGAGCTAGGGTGGGGTGTGGTTGAGAGAGGTACATTCGGGGTAGAGTGTGGTAGAGTGAGGTAGAGTCGGGTCGAGCCAGGGTAGACTGTGGTAGAGTGAGGTAGAACCGGGGTAGAGTGAGGTAGAGAGAGGTAGAGTCGGGGTAGTGTGTGCTAGAGTGAGGCAGAGTCGGGGTAGAGTGTGGTAGAGTGAGGTAGAGTCGGGTCGAGCCAGGATAGAGTGTGGTAGAGTGAGGTAGAGTGGGGTCGAGCAAGGGTAGAGTGTGGTAGAGTGAGGTAGAGTCGTGGTAGAGTGTGGTAGAGTGAGGTAGAGTCGGGTTGAGCCAGGGTAGACTGTGGTGGAGTGAGGTAAAGTCGGGGTAGAGTGAGGTACAGTGAGGTAGATTCGGTGTAGTGTGTGCTAGAGTGAGGTAGAGTAGGGGTAGAGTGTGGTAGCGTGAGGTAGAGTCGGGTAGATCCAAGGTAGAGTGTGGTATAGTGAGGTAGAGTCGGGTCTAGCAACGGTAGAGTGTGGTAGAGTGAGGTAGAGTCGGGTCGAGCCAGGGTAGAGTGTGGTAGAGTGACGTAGAGTCGAAGTAGAGTGTGGTAGAGTGAGGTAGAGCTGGGATAGAGTGTGGTGGAGTGAGGTAGTGCCGTGTCGAGCCAGGGTAGAGTGTGGTAGAGTGAGGTAGACTCGGGTTGAGCCAGGATAGAGTGTGGTAGAGTGTAGTAGAGTCGGGGTACAGTGTGGTAGAGTGAGGTAGAGTCGGGTCGAGCCAGGGTAGAGTGTGGTAGAGTGAGGTAGAGTCGGGTCGAGTGAGGGTAGAGTGAGGTAGAGTGAGGTAGCGTCGAGTCGAGCCAGGGTAGAGTGTGGTAGAGTCAGGTAGAGTCGGGGTAGGGTGTGGTAGAGTGAGGTAGAGTCGGGGTAGAGTGTGGTAGAGTGAGGTAGAGTCGGGTCGACCCAGGGTAGACTGTGGTAGAGTGAGGTAGAGTCGGGGTAGAGTGAGGTGGAGTGAGGTAGAGTCGGGGTAGTGTGTGCTAGAGTGAGGCAGAGTCGGGGTAGAGTGTGGTAGAGCGAGGTACAGTCGGGTCGAGCTAGGGTGGAGTGTGGTTGAGTGAGGTAGATTCGGGGTAGAGTGTGGTAGAGTGAGGTAGACTTGGGTCGAGCCAGGGTAGAGTGTGGTAGAGTGAGGTAGAGTTGGGGTAGAGTGTGGTAGAGTGAGGTAGAGTCGGGGTAGAGTGTGGTAGAGTGAGGTAGAGTCGAGTCGAGCCAGGGCAGACTGTGGTAGAGTGAGTTAGAGTCGGGGTAGAGTGAGGTGGAGTGAGGTAGAGTCGGGGTAGTGTGTGCTAGAGTGAGGCAGAGTCGGGGTAGAGTGTGGTAGAGCGAGGTACAGTCGGGTCGAGCTAGGGTGGAGTGTGGTTGAGTGAGGTAGATTCGGGGTGGAGTGTGGTAGAGTGAGGTAGAGTCGGGTCGAGCCAGGGTAGACTGTGGTAGAGTGAGGTAGAACAGGGGTAGAGTGAGGTAGAGAGAGGTAGAGTTGGGGTAGTGTGTGCTAGAGTGAGGCAGAGTCGGGGTAGAGTGTGGTAGAGTGAGGTAGAGTCGGGTCGAGCCAGGGTAGAGTGTGGTAGAGTGAGGTAGAGTGGGGTCGAGCTAGGGTAGAGTGTTGTAGAGTGAGGTAGAGTCGTGGTAGAGTGTGCTAGAGTGAGGTAGAGTCGTGGTAGAGTGTGGTAGAGTGAGGTAGAGTCGGGTTGAGCCAGGGTAGACTGTGGTGGAGTGAGGTAGAGTCGGGGTAGAGTGAGGTAGAGAGAGGTAGAGTCGGGGTAGTGTGTGCTAGAGTGAGGCAGAGTCGGGATAGAGTGTGGTAGAGTGAGGTAGAGTCGGGTCGAGCCAGGGTAGAGTGTGGTAGAGTGAGGTAGAGTGGGGTCGAGCAAGGTTAGAGTGTGGTAGAGTGAGGTAGAGACGTGGTAGAGTGTGGTAGAGTGAGGTAGAGTCGGGGTAGAGTGAGGTACAGTGAGGTAGATTCGGTGTAGTGTGTGCTAGAGTGAGGTAGAGTAGGGGTAGTGTGTGGTAGCGTGAGGTAGAGTCGGTTCGAGCCAGGGTAGAGTGTGGTATAGTGAGGTAGAGTCAGGTCTAGCAAGGGTAGAGTGTGGTAGAGTGAGGTAGAGTTGAGGTAGAGTGTGGTAGAGTGAGGTACAGTTGGGGAAGAGTGTGGTGGAGTGAGGTAGAGTCGCGTTTAGCCAGGGTAGAGTGTGGTAGAGTGAGGTAGAGTCGGGTTGAGCCAGGATAGAGTGTGGTAGAGTGAGGTAGATTCGGGGTAGAGTGTGGTAGAGTGATGTAGAGTCGGGTCGAGCCAGGGTATAGTGTGGCAGAGTCAGGTAGAGTCAGGGTAGAGTGTGGTAGAGTGAGGTAGAGTCGGGGTAGAGTGTGGTAGAGTGAGATAGAGTCGGGTCAAGCCAGGGTAGAGTGTGGCAGAGTCAGGTAGAGTCAGGGTAGAGTGTGGTAGAGTGAGGTAGAGTCGGGGTAGAGTGTGGTAGAGTGAGGTAGAGTCAAGTCGAGCCAGGGCAGACTGTGGTAGAGTGAGTTAGAGTCGGGGTAGAGTGAGGTGGAGTGAGGTAGAGTCGGGGTAGTGTGTGCTAGAGTGAGGTAGAGTCGGGGTAGAGTGTGGTAGAGCGAGGTACAGTCGGGTCGAGCTAGGGTGAAGTGTGGTTGAGTGAGGTAGATTCGGGGTAGAGTGTGGTAGAGTGAGGTAGAGTTGGGTCGAGCCAGGGTAGAGTGTGGTAGAGTGAGGTAGAGTTGGGGTAGAGTGTGTTAGAGTGAGGTAGATTCGGGGTACAGTGTGGTAGAGTGAGGTAGAGTCGAGTCGAGCCAGGGCAGACTGTGGTACAGTGAGTTAGAGTCGGGGTAGAGTGAGGTGGAGTGAGGTAGAGTCGGGGTAGTGTGTGCTAGAGTGAGGTAGAGTCGGGGTAGAGTGTGGTAGAGCGAGGTACAGTCGGGTCGAGCTAGGGTGGGGTGTGGTTGAGTGAGGTAGATTCGGGGTAGAGTGTGGTAGATTAAGGTAGAGTCGGGTCGAGCCAGGGTAGACTGTGGTAGAGTGAGGTAGAACCGGGGTAGAGTAAGGTAGAGAGAGGTAGAGTCGGGGTAGTGTGTGCTAGAGTGAGGCAGAGTCGGGGTAGAGTGTAGTAGAGTGAGGTAGAGTCGGGTCGAGCCAGGGTAGAGTGTGGTAGAGTGAGGTAGAGTGGGGTTGAGCAAGGGTAGAGTGTGGTAGAGTGAGGTAGAGTCGTGGTAGAGTGTGGTAGAGTGAGGTAGAGTCGGGTTGAGACAGGGTAGACTGTGGTGGAGTGAGGTAGAGTCGGGGTAGAGTGAGGTACAGTGAGGTAGATTCGGTGTAGTGTGTGCTAGAGTGAGGTAGAGTAGGGGTAGAGTGTGGTAGCGTGAGGTAGAGTCGGGTCGAGCCAGGGTAGAGTGTGGTATAGTGAGGTAGAGTCGGGTCTAGCAACGGCAGAGTGTAGTAGAGTGAGGTAGAGTCGGGTCGAGCCAGGGTAGAGTGTGGTAGAGTGACGTAGAGTCGAAGTAGAGTGTGGTAGAGTGAGGTAGAGTTGGGATAGAGTGTGGTGGAGTGAGGTAGAGCCGTGTCGAGCCAGGGTAGAGTGTGGTAGAGTGAGGTAGACTCGGGTTGAGCCAGGATAGAGTGTGGTAGAGTGTAGTAGAGTCGGGGTACAGTATGGTAGAGTGAGGTAGAGTCAGGTCGAGCCAGGGTAGAGTGTGGTAGAGTGAGGTAGAGTCGGGTCGAGTGAGGGTAGAGTGAGGTAGAGTGAGGTAGCGTCGAGTCGAGCCAGGGTAGAGTGTGGTAGAGTCAGGTAGAGTCGGGGTAGAGTGTGGTAGAGTGAGGTAGAGTCGGGTCGACCCAGGGTAGACTATGGTAGAGTGAGGTAGAGTCGGGATAGAGTGAGGTGGAGTGAGGTAGAGTCGGGGTAGTGTGTGCTAGAGTGAGGTAGAGTCGGGGTAGAGTGTGGTAGAGCGAGGTACAGTCGGGTCGAGCTAGGATGGAGTGTGGTTGAGTGAGGTAGATTCGGGGTAGAGTGTGGTAGAGTGAAGTAGAGTCGGGTCGAGCCAGGGTAGACTGTGGTAGAGTGAGGTAGAGTCGGGGAAGAGTGAGGTAGAGTGAGGTAGAGTCGGGGTAGTGTGTGCTAGAGTGAGGCAGAGTCGGGGTAGAGTGTGGTAGAGTGAGGTAGAGTCGGGTCGAGCCAGGGTAGAGTGTGGTAGAGTGAGGTAGAGTCTGGTCGAGCAAGGGTAGAGTGTGGTAGAGTGAGGTAGAGTCGGGGTAGAGTTCGGTAGAGTGAGGTAGAGTTGGGTCGAGTCATGGTAGAGTGTGGTAGAGTGAGGTAGAGTCGGGGTAGAGTGTGGTAGAGTGAGGTACAGTCGGGTCGATCCAGGGGAGAGTGTGGTAGAGAGAGGAAGAGTCGGGGTAAAGTGCGGTAGAGTGAGGTAGAGTCGGGATAGAGTGTGGTAGAGTGAGGTAGAGTAGGGTCGAGCAAGGGTAGAGTGTGGTAGAGTGAGGTTGAGTCGGGTCGAGCCAGGGTAGAGTGTGGTAGAGTGAGGTAGAGTTGGGGTAGAGTGTGGTGGAGTGAGGTAGAGTCGCGTTGAGACAGGATAAAGTGTGGTAGAGTGAGGTAGAGTAGGGTTGAGCCAGGGTAGAGTGTGGTAGAGTGAGATAGAGTCGGGGTAGAATGAGGTGGAGTGAGGTAGAGTCGGGGCAGTGTGTGCTAGAGTGAGGTAGAGTCCGGGTAGAGTGTGGTAGAGCGAGGTACAGTCGGGTCGAGCTAGGGTGGAGTGTGGTTGAGTGAGGTAGATTCGGGGTAGAGTGTGGTAGAGTAAGGTAGAGTGTGGTAGAGCGAGGTACAGTCGGGTCGAGCTAGGGTGGAGTGTGGTTGAGTGAGGTAGATTCGGGGTAGAGTGTGGTAGAGTAAGGTAGAGTCTGGTCGACCCAGGGTAGAGTGTGGTAGAGAGAGGTAGAGTAGGGGTAAAGTGTGGTAGAGTGAGGTAGAGTCGGGGTAGAGTGCGGTAGAGTGAGGTAGAGAAGGGTTGAGCCAGGGTAGAGTGTGATAGAGTGAGGTAGAGTCGGGTCGAGCCAGAGTAGAGTGTGGTAGAGTGAGGTAGAGTCGAAGTAGAGTGTGGTAGAGTGAAGTAGAGTTGGGGTAGAGTGTGGTGGAGTGAGGTAGAGTCGCATTGAGCAAGGGTAGAGAGTTGTAGAGTGAGGTAGAGTCGGGTTAAGCCAGGGTAGAGTGTGGTAGAGTGAGGTAGAGTCGGGATAGGGTGTGGTAGAGGGAGGTAGAGTCGGGTCGAGTCAGGATAGAGTGTGGTAGAATGATATAGAGTCGGGTCGAGCCAGGGTAGAGTGCGGTAGAGTGAGACAGAGTCGGGGTAGAGTGTGGTAGACTGAGGTAGAGTCGGGGTAGAGTGAGGCAGAGTCGGGTCGAGGCAGGGTAGATTGTGGTAGAGTGAGGTAGAGTCGGGGTAGAGTGAGGAAGAGTGAGGTAGAGTCGGGGTAGACTGTGGTAGAGTGAGGTTGAGTTGGGGTAGAGTGTGGTGGAGTGAGGTAGAGTCGCGTTGAGCCAGGATAGAGTGTTGTAGAGTGAGGTAGAGTAGGGTTGAGCCAGGGTAGAGTGTGGTAGATTGAGGTAGAGTCGGGGTAGAGTGTGGTAGAGTGAAGTAGAGTCGCGTTGAGCCAGGATAGAGTGTGGTAGAGTGAGGTAGAGTCGGGTTGAGCCAGGGTAGGATGTGGCAGAGTGAGGTAGAGTCGGGGTAGAGTGTGGTACAGTGAGGTAGAGTCGCGTTGAGCCAGGATAGAGTGTTGTAGAGTGAGGTAGAGTCGGGTTGAGCCAGGGTAGAGTGTGGCAGAGTGAGGTAGAGTCGGGGTAGAGTGTGGTAGAGTGAGGTAGAGTCGGGTTGAGCCAGGTTAGAGTGTGGCAGAGTGAGGTAGAGTCGGGGTAGAGTGTGGTAGAGTGAGGCAGAGTCGGGGTAGGGTGTGGTAGAGCGAGGTACAGTCTAGTCGAGCTAGGGTGGAGTGTGGTTGAGTGAGGTAGATTCGGGGAAGAGGGTGGTACAGTGAGGTAGAGTCGCGTAGAGCCGGGGTAGGGTGTGGTAGAGCGAGGTACAGTCGAGTCGAGCTAGGGTGGAGTGTGGTTGAGTGAGGTAGATTCGGGGAAGAGGGTGGTAGAGTGAGGTAGATTCGGGGAAGAGGGTGGTAGAGTAAGGTAGAGTCAGGTCGAGCCAGGGTAGAATGTGGTAGAGTGAGGTAGAGTCGGGGTAGAGTGAGGTAGAGTGAGGTAGAGTCGGGTCGAGCCAGGGTAGAGTGTGGTTGAGTGAGGTAGAGTCGGGTCAAACAAGGGTAGAGTGTGGTATAGTGAGGTAGAGTCGGGGTAGAGTGCGGTAGATTGAGGTAGAGTTGGGTCGAGCCATGGTAGAGTGTGGTAGAGTGAGGTAGAGTCGGGGTAGAGTGAGGTAGAGTGAGGTAGAGTCGGGGTAGTGTGTGCTAGAGTGAGGCAGAGTCGGGGTACAGTGTGGTAGAGTGAGGTAGAGTCGGGTTAGAGTGCGGTAGAGTGAGGTAGAGTTGGGTCGAGCCATGGTAGAGTGTGGTAGAGTGAGGTAGAGTCGGGGTAGAGTGTGGTAGAGTGAGGTACAGTCGGGTCGATCCAGGGTAGAGTGTGGTAGAGAGAGGTAGAGTCGGGGTAAAGTGCGGTAGAGTGACGTAGAGTCGGGATAGAGTGTGGTAGAGTGAGGTAGAGTAGGGTCGAGCTAGGGTGGAGTGTGGTTGAGTGAGGTAGATTCGGGGTAGAGTGTGGTAGAGTGAGGTATAGTCGGGTCGAGCCAGGGTAGAGTGTGGTAGAGTGAGGTAGAGTATTGTCGAGTGAGGGTAGAGTGTGGTAGTGTGAGGTAGCGTCGAGTAGAGCCAGGGTAGAGTGTGGTAGAGTCAGGTAGATTCGGGGTAGAGTGTGGTAGAGTGAGGTAGAGTCGGGGTAGAGTGTGGTAGAGTGAGGTAGAGTCTGGTCGAGCCAGGGTAGACTGTGGTAGAGTGAGATAGAGTCGGGGTAGAATGAGGTGGAGTGAGGTAGTCGGGGCAGTGTGTGCTAGAGTGAGGTAGAGTCCGGGTAGAGTGTGGTAGAGCGAGGTACAGTCGGGTCGAGCTAGGGTGGAGTGTGGTTGAGTGAGGTAGATTGGGGGTAGAGTGTGGTAGAGTAAGGTAGAGTCTGGTCGACCCAGGGTAGAGTGTGGTAGAGAGAGGTAGAGTAGGGGTAAAGTGTGGTAGAGTGAGGTAGAGTCGGGGTAGAGTGCGGTAGAGTGAGGTAGAGAAGGGTTGAGCCAGGGTAGAGTGTGATAGAGTGAGGTAGAGTCGGGTCGAGCCAGGGTAGAGTGTGGTAGAGTCAGGTAGATTCGGGGTAGAGTGTGGTAGAGTGAGGTAGAGTCGGGGTAGAGTGTGGTAGAGTGAGGTAGAGTCGGGTAGAGCCAGGGTAGACTGTGGTAGAGTGAGATAGAGTCGGGGTAGAATGAGGTGGAGTGAGGTAGAGTCGGGGCAGTGCGTGCTAGAGTGAGGTAGAGTCCGGGTAGAGTGTGGTAGAGCGAGGTACAGTCGGGTCGAGCTAGGGTGGAGTGTGGTTGAGTGAGGTAGATTCGGGGTAGAGTGTGGTAGAGTAAGGTAGAGTCTGGTCGACCCAGGGTAGAGTGTGGTAGAGTGAGGTAGAGTCGGGTTGAGGCAGGGTAGAGTGAGGTAGAGTGAGGTAGAGTCGGGGTAGAGTGTGGTAGAGTGAGGTATAGTCGGGGTAGAGTGTGGTATAGTGAGGTAGAGTTGGAATAGAGTGTGGTAGAGTGAGGTAGAGTCGGGGTAGAGTGTGGTAGAGTAAGGTAGAGTCGGGTCGACCCAGGGTAGAGGGTGGTAGAGAGAGGTACACTCGGGGTAAAGTGTGGTAGAGTGAGGTAGAGTCGGGGTAGAGTGTGGTAGAGTGAGGTTGAGCCAGGGTAGAGTGTGATAGAGTGAGGTAGAGTCGGGTCGAGCCAGGGTAGAGTGTGATACAGTGAGGTAGAGTCGAAGTAGAGTGTGGTAGAGTGAGGTAGAGTTGGGGTAGGGTGTGGTGGAGTGAGGTAGAGTCACGTTGAGCCGGGGTAGAGAGTGGTAGAGTGAGGTAGAGTCGGGTTTAGCCAGGGTAGAGTGTGGTAGAGTGAGGTAGAGTCGGGGTAGAGTGAGGTAGAGTCGGGTCGAGGCAGGGTAGACTGTGGTAGAGTGAGGTAGAGTCGGGGTAGAGTGAGGTAGAGTAAGGTAGAGTCGGGGTAGTGTGTGCTAGAGTGAGGTAGAGTCTGGGTAGAGTGTGGTAGAGTGAGGTTGAGGTGGGGTAGAGTGTGGTGGAGTGAGGTAGAGTTGCGTTGAGCCAGGATAGAGTGTGGTAGAGTGAGGTAGAGTCGGGTTGAGCCAGGGTAGACTGTGGTAGAGTGAGGTAGAGTTGGGTCGAGCCAGGGTAGAGTGTGGTAGAGTGAGGTAGAGATGGGGAAGAGTGTGGTAGAGTGAGGTAGAGTCGGGGTAGAGTGTGGTAGAGCGAGATATAGTCGGGTCAAGCTAGGGTGGAGTGTGGTTGAGTTAGGTAGATTCGGGGTAGAGTGTGGTAGAGTTAGGTAGAGTCGGGTCGAGCGAGGGTAGACTGTGGTAGAGTGAGGTAGAGTCGGGGTAGAGAGAGGAAGAGTCGGGGTAGTGTGTGCTAGAGTGAGCCAGAGTCGGGGTAGAGTGGGGTAGGGTGAGGTAGAGTCGGGTCGAGCCAGGGTAGAGTGTGGTAGAGTGAGGTAGAGTAGGGTCGAGGAAGGGTATTGTGTGGTAGAGTGAGGCAGAGTCGGGGTAGAGTGCGGTAGAGTGAGGTAGAGTCGGGTCGAGCCAGGGTAGAGTGTGATACAGTGAGGTAGAGTCAAAGTAGAGTGTGGTAGAGTGAGGTAGAGTTGGGGTAGGGTGTGGTGGAGTGAGGTAGAGTCACGTTGAGCCAGGGTAGAGAGTGGTAGAGTGAGGTAGAGTCGGGTTTTGCCAGGGTAGAGTGTGGTAGAGTGAGGTAGAGTCGGGGTAGAGTGTGGTAGAGTGAGGTAGAGTCGGGTCGAGGCAGGGTAGACTGTGGTAGAGTGAGGTAGAGTCGGGGTAGAGTGAGGTAGAGAAAGGTAGAGTCGGGGTAGTGTGTGCTAGAGTGAGGTAGAGTCGGGGTAGAGTGTGGTAGAGTGAGGTTGAGTTGGGGTAGAGTGTGGTGGAGTGAGGTAGAGTCGCGTTGAGCCAGGATAGAGTGTGGTAGAGTGAGGTAGAGTCGGGTTGAGCCAGGGTAGAATGTGGTAGAGTGAGGTAGAGTCGTGGTAGAGTGTGGTAGAGTGAGGTAGATTTGGGTCGAGCCAGGGTAGAGTGTGGTAGAGTGAGGTAGAGATGGGGAAGAGTGTGGTAGAGTGAGGTAGAGTCGGGGTAGAGTGTGGTAGAGCGAGGTATAGTCGGGTCAAGCTAGGGTGGAGTGTGGTTGAGTTAGGTAGATTCGGGGTAGAGTGTGGTAGAGTTAGGTAGAGTCGGGTCGAGCGAGGGTAGACTGTGGTAGAGTGAGGTAAAGTTGGGGTAGAGAGAGGTAGAGTCGGGGTAGTGTGTGCTAGAGTGAGCCAGAGTTGGGGTAGAGTGGGGTAGAGTGAGGTAGAGTCGGGTTGAGCCAGGGTAGAGTGTGGTAGAGTGAGGTAGAGTAGGGTCGAGGAAGGGTAGAGTGTGGTAGAGTGAGGTAGAGTCCGGGTAGAGTGCGGTAGAGTGAGGTAGAGTTGGGTCGAGCCATGGTAGAGTGTGGTAGAGTGAGGTAGAGTCGGGGTAGTGTGTGGTAGAGTGAGGTAGAGTCGAAGTAGATTGTGGTAGAGTAAGGTAGAGTCGGGTCGATCCGGGTAGAGTGTGGTAGAGAGAGGTAGAGTCGAGGTAAAGTGCGGTAGAGTGAGGTAGAGTCGGGATAGAGTGTGGTAGAGTGAGGTAGAGTAGGGTCGAGCCAGGGTAGATTGTGGTAGAGTGAGGTAGAGTCGGGTCGAGCCAGGGTAAAGTGTGGTAGAGTGAGGTAGGGTTGGGATAAAGTGTGGTGGAGTGAGGTAGAGTCACGTTGAGCCAGGATAGAGTGTGATAGAGTGAGGTAGAGTCGGGTTGAGCCAGGGTAGAGTGTGGCAGAGTGAGGTAGAGTCGGGGTAGAGTGTGGTACAGTGAGGTAGAGTCGCGTTGAGCCAGGATAGAGTGTGGTAGAGTGAGGTAGAGTCGGGTTGAGCCAGGGTAGAGTGTGGCAGAGTCAGGTAGAGTCGGGGTAGAGTGTGGTAGAGTGAGGTAGAGTCGGGTTAAGCCAGGTTAGAGTGTGGCAGAGTGAGGTAGAGTCGGGGTAGAGTGTGGTAGAGTGAGGCAGAGTCGGGGTAGGGTGTGGTAGAGCGAGGTACAGTCGAGTCGAGCTAGGGTGGAGTGTGGTTGAGTGAGGTAGATTCGGGGAAGAGGGTGGTAGAGTGAGGTAGATTCGGGGAAGAGGGTGGTAGAGTAAGGTAGAGTCAGGTCGAGCCAGGGTAGAATGTGGTAGAGTGAGGTAGAGTCGGGGTAGAGTGAGGTAGAGTGAGGTAGAGTCGGGTCGAGCCAGGGTAGAGTGTGGTTGAGTGAGGTAGAGTCGGGTCAAACAAGGGTAGAGTGTGGTATAGTGAGGTAGAGTCGGGGTAGAGTGCGGTAGATTGAGGTAGAGTTGGGTCGAGCCATGGTAGGGTGTGGTAGAGTGAGGTAGAGTCGGGGTAGAGTGAGGTAGAGTGAGGTAGAGTCGGGGTTGTGTGTGCTAGAGTGAGGCAGAGTCGGGGTAGAGTGTGGTAGAGTGAGGTAGAGTCGGGTCGAGCCAGGGTAGAGTGTGGTAGAGTGAGGTAGAGTCGGGTCGAGCAAGGGTAGAGTGTGGTAGAGTGAGGTAGAGTCGGGGTAGAGTGCGGTAGAGTGAGGTAGAGTTGGGTCGAGCCATGGTAGAGTGTGGTAGAGTGAGGTAGAGTCGGGGTAGAGTGTGGTAGAGTGAGGTACAGTCGGGTCGATCCAGGGTAGAGTGTGGTAGAGAGAGGTAGAGTCGGGGTAAAGTGCGGTAGAGTGACGTAGAGTCGGGATAGAGTGTGGTAGAGTGAGGTAGAGTAGGGTCGAGCTAGGGTGGAGTGTGGTTGAGTGAGGAAGATTCGGGGTAGAGTGTGGTAGAGTGAGGTATAGTCGGGTCGAGCCAGGGTAGAGTGTGGTAGAGTGAGGTAGAGTATTGTCGAGTGAGGGTAGAGTGTGGTAGTGTGAGGTAGCGTCGAGTAGAGCCAGGGTAGAGTGTGGTAGAGTCAGGTAGATTCGGGGTAGAGTGTGGTAGAATGAGGTAGAGTCGGGGTAGAGTGTGGTAGAGTGAGGTAGAGTCGGGTCGAGCCAGGGTAGACTGTGGTAGAGTGAGATAGAGTCGGGGTAGAATGAGGTGGAGTTAGGTAGTCGGGGCAGTGTGTGCTAGAGTGAGGTAGAGTCCGGGTAGAGTGTGGTAGAGCGAGGTACAGTCGGGTCGAGCTAGGGTGGAGTGTGGTTGAGTGAGGTAGATTCGGGGTAGAGTGTGGTAGAGTAAGGTAGAGTCTGGTCGACCCAGGGTAGAGTGTGGTAGAGAGAGGTAGAGTAGGGGTAAAGTGTGGTAGAGTGAGGTAGAGTCGGGGTAGAGTGCGGTAGAGTGAGGTAGAGAACGGTTGAGCCAGGGTAGAGTGTGATAGAGTGAGGTAGAGTCGGGTCGAGCCAGGGTAGAGTGTGGTAGAGTCAGGTAGATTCGGGGTAGAGTGTGGTAGAGTGAGGTAGAGTTGGGGTAGAGTGTGGTAGAGTGAGGTAGAGTCGGGTCAAGCCAGGGTAGACTGTGGTACAGTGAGATAGAGTCGGGGTAGAATGAGGTGGAGTGAGGTAGAGTCGGGGCAGTGTGTGCTAGAGTGAGGTAGAGTCCGGGTAGAGTGTGGTAGAGCGAGGTAAAGTCGGGTCGAGCTAGGGTGGAGTGTGGTTGAGTGTGGTAGATTCGGGGTAGAGTGTGGTAGAGTAAGGAAGAGTCTGGTCGACCCAGGGTAGAGTGTGGTAGAGTGAGGTAGAGTCGGGTTGAGGCAGGGTAGAGTGAGGTAGAGTGAGGTAGAGTCGGGGTAGAGTGTGGTAGAGTGAGGTATAGTCGGGGTAGAGTGTGGTATAGTGAGGTAGAGTTGGAATAGAGTGTGGTAGAGTGAGGTAGAGTCGGGGTAGAGTGTGGTAGAGTAAGGTAGAGTCGGGTCGACCCAGGGTAGAGGGTGGTAGAGAGAGGTACAGTCGGGGTAAAGTGTGGTAGAGTGAGGTAGAGTCGGGGTAGAGTGTGGTAGAGTGAGGTAGAGAAGGGTTGAGCCAGGGTAGAGTGTGATAGAGTGAGGTAGAGTCGGGTCGAGCCAGGGTAGAGTGTGATACAGTGAGGTAGAGTCGAAGTAGAGTGTGGTAGAGTGAGGTAGAGTTGGGGTAGGGTGTGGTGGAGTGAGGTAGAGTCACGTTGAGCCGGGGTAGAGAGTGGTAGAGTGAGGTAGAGTCGGGTTTAGCCAGGGTAGAGTGTGGTAGAGTGAGGTAGAGTCGGGGTAGAGTGTGGTAGAGTGAGGTAGAGTCGGGGTAGAGTGAGGTAGAGTCGGGTCGAGGGATGGTAGACTGTGGTAGAGTGAGGTAGAGTCGGGGTAGAGTGAGGTAGAGTAAGGTAGAGTCGGGGTAGTGTGTGCTAGAGTGAGGTAGAGTCGGGGTAGAGTGTGGTAGAGTGAGGTTGAGTTGGGGTAGAGTGTGGTGGAGTGAGGTAGAGTTGCGTTGAGCCAGGATAGAGTGTGGTAGAGTGAGGTAGAGTCGGGTTGAGCCAGGGTAGAGTGTGGTAGAGTGAGGTAGAGTTGGGTCGAGCCAGGGTAGAGTGTGGTAGAGTGAGGTAGAGATGGGGAAGAGTGTGGTAGAGTGAGGTAGAGTCGGGGTAGAGTGTGGTAGAGCGAGGTATAGTCGGGTCAAGCTAGGGTGGAGTGTGGTTGAGTTAGGTAGATTCGGGGTAGAGTGTGGTAGAGTTAGGTAGAGTCGGGTCGAGCGAGGGTAGACTGTGGTAGAGTGAGGTAGAGTCGGGGTAGAGAGAGGAAGAGTCGGGGTAGAGTGTGGTAGAGTGAGGTAGAGTCTTGTCGAGTGAGGGTAGAGTGTGGTAGTGTGAGGTAGCGTCGAGTCGAGCCAGGGGAGAGTGTGGTTGAGTGAGGTAGAGTCGGGGTAGATTGTGGTAGAGTAAGGTAGAGTCGGGTCGATCCAGGATAGAGTGTGGTAGAGAGAGGTAGAGTCGAGGTAAAGTGCGGTAGAGTGAGGTAGAGTCAGGATAGAGTGTGGTAGAGTGAGGTAGAGTAGGGTCGAGCCAGGGTAGATTGTGGTAGAGTGAGGTAGAGTCGGGTCGAGCCAGGGTAGAGTGTGGTAGAGTGAGGTAGGGTTGGGATAAAGTGTGGTGGAGTGAGGTAGAGTCACGTTGAGACAGAATAGAGTGTGGTAGAGTGAGGTAGAGTAGGGTTGAGCCAGGGTAGAGTGTGGTAGAGTGAGGTAGAGTTGGGGTACAGTGTGGTAGAATGAGGTAGAGTGGGGTCGAGCCAGGTTAGAGTGTGGTAGAGTGAGGTAGAGTCGGGGTAGAGTGTGGTAGAGTGAGGTAGAGTCGGGTCGAGCCAGGGTAGAGTGTGGTAGATTCAGGTAGAGTCGGGGTAGAGTGTGGTAGAGTGAAGTAGAGTCGCGTTGAGCCAGGATAGAGTGTGGTAGAGTGAGGTAGAGTCGGGTTGAGCCAGGGTAGAGTGTGGCAGAGTGAGGTAGAGTCGGGGTAGAGTGTGGTACAGTGAGGTAGAGTCGCGTTGAGCCAGGATAGAGTGTGGTAGAGTGAGGTAGAGTCGGGTTGAGCCAGGGTAGAGTGTGGCAGAGTGAGGTAGAGTCGGGGTAGAGTGTGGTAGAGTGAGGTAGAGTCGGGTTGAGCCAGGTTAGAGTGTGGCAGAGTGAGGTAGAGTCGGGGTAGAGTGTGGTAGAGTGAGGCAGAGTCGGGGTAGGGTGTGGTAGAGCGAGGTACAGTCGAGTCGAGCTAGGGTGGAGTGTGGTTGAGTGAGGTAGATTCGGGGAAGAGGGTGGTAGAGTGAGGTAGAGTCGGGGAAGAGGGTGGTAGAGTAAGGTAGAGTCAGGTCGAGCCAGGGTACAATGTGGTAGAGTGAGGTAGAGTCGGGGTAGAGTGAGGTTGAGTGAGGTAGAGTCGGGTCGAGCCAGGGTAGAGTGTGGTTGAGTGAGGTAGAGTCGGGTCAAACAAGGGTAGAGTGTGGTATAGTGAGGTAGAGTGGGGGTAGAGTGCGGTAGATTGAGGTAGAGTTGGGTCGAGCCATGGTAGAGTGTGGTAGAGTGAGGTAGAGTCGGGGTAGAGTGAGGTAGAGTGAGGTAGAGTCGGGGTTGTGTGTGCTAGAGTGAGGCAGAGTCGGGGTAGAGTGTGGTAGAGTGAGGTAGAGTCGGGTCGAGCCAGGGTAGAGTGTGGTAGAGTGAGGTAGAGTCGGGTCGAGCAAGGGTAGAGTGTGGTAGAGTGAGGTAGAGTCGGGGTAGAGTGAGGTAGAGTGAGGTAGAGTCAGGGTAGTGTGTGCTAGAGTGAGGCAGAGTCGGGGTAGAGTGTGGTAGAGTGAGGTAGAGTCGGGTCGAGCCAGGGTAGAGTGTGGTAGAGTGAGGTAGAGTCGGGTCGAGCAAGGGTAGAGTGTGGTAGAGTGAGGTAGAGTCGGGGTAGAGTGCGGTAGAGTGAGGTAGAGTAGGGTCGAGCTAGGGTGGAGTGTGGTTGAGTGAGGTAGATTCGGGGTAGAGTGTGGTAGAGTGAGGTATAGTCGGGTCGAGCCAGGGTAGAGTGTGGTAGAGTGAGGTAGAGTCTTGTCGAGTGAGGGAAGAGTGTGGTAGTGTGAGGTAGCGTCGAGTAGAGCCAGGATAGAGTGTGGTAGAGTCAGGTAGATTCGGGGTAGAGTGTGGTAGAGTGAGGTAGAGTCGGGTCGAGCCAGGGTAGACTGTGGTAGAGTGAGATAGAGTCGGGGTAGAATGAGGTGGAGTGAGGTAGTCGGGGCAGTGTGTGCTAGAGTGAGGTAGAGCCCGGGTAGAGTGTGGTAGAGCGAGGTACAGTCCGGTCGAGCAAGGGTGGAGTGTGGTTGAGTGAGGTAGATTCGGGGTAGAGTGTGGTAGAGTAAGGTAGAGTCTGGTCGACCCAGGGTAGAGTGTGGTAGAGAGAGGTAGAGTAGGGGTAAAGTGTGGTAGAGTGAGGTAGAGTCGGGGTAGAGTGCGGTAGAGTGAGGTAGAGAAGGGTTGAGGCAGGGTAGAGTGTGATAGAGTGAGGTAGAGTCAGGTCGAGCCAGGGTAGAGTGTGGTAGAGTCAGGTAGATTCGGGGTAGAGTGTGGTAGATTGAGGTAGAGTTGGGGTAGAGTGTGGTAGAGTGAGGTAGAGTCGGGTCGAGCCAGGGTAGACTGTGGTAGAGTGAGATAGAGTCGGGGTAGAATGAGGTGGAGTGAGGTAGAGTCGGGGCAGTGTGTGCTAGAGTGAGGTAGAGTCCGGGTAGAGTGTGGTAGAGCGAGGTACAGTCGGGTCGAGCTAGGGTGGAGTGTGGTTCAGTGAGGTAGATTCGGGGTAGAGTGAGGTAGAGAAGGGTTGAGCCAGGGTAGAGTGTGATAGAGTGAGGTAGAGTCGGGTCGAGTCAGGGTAGAGTGTGATACAGTGAGGTAGAGTCGAAGTAGAGTGTGGTAGAGTGAGGTAGAGTTGGGGTAGGGTGTGGTGGAGTGAGGTAGAGTCACGTTGAGCCTGGGTAGAGAGTGGTAGAGTGAGGTAGAGTCGGGTTTAGCCAGGGTAGAGTGTGGTAGAGTGAGGTAGAGTCGGGGTAGATTGTGGTAGAGGGAGGTAGAGTCGGGGTAGAGTGAGGTAGAGTCGGGTCGAGGCAGGGTAGACTGTGGTAGAGTGAGGTAGAGTCGGGGTAGAGTGAGGTAGAGTAAGGTAGAGTCGGGGTAGTGTGTGCTAGAGTGAGGTAGAGTCGGGGAAGAGTGTGGTAGAGTGAGGTTGAGTTGGGGTAGAGTGTGGTGGAGTGAGGTAGAGTTGCGTTGAGCCAGGATAGAGTGTGGTAGAGTGAGGTAGAGTCGGGTTGAGCTAGGGTAGAGTGTGGTAGAGTGAGGTAGAGTTGGGTCGAGCCAGGGTAGAGTGTGGTAGAGTGAGGTAGAGATGGGGAAGAGTGTGGTAGAGTGAGGTAGAGTCGGGGTAGAGTGTGGTAGAGCGAGGTATAGTCGGGTCAAGCTAGGGTGGAGTGTGGTTGAGTTAGGTAGATTCGGGGTAGAGTGTGGTAGAGTTAGGTAGAGTCGGGTCGAGCGAGGGTAGACTGTGGTAGAGTGAGGTAGAGTCGGGGTAGAGAGAGGAAGAGTCGGGGTAGAGTGTGGTAGAGTGAGGTAGAGTCTTGTCGAGTGAGGGTAGAGTGTGGTAGTGTGAGGTAGCGTAGAGTCGAGCCAGGGGAGAGTGTGGGTGAGTGAGGTAGAGTCGGGGTAGATTGTGGTAGAGTAAGGTAGAGTCGGGTCGATCCAGGATAGAGTGTAGTAGAGAGAGGTAGAGTCGAGGTAAAGTGCGGTAGAGTGAGGTAGAGTCGGGATAGAGTGTGGTAGAGTGAGGTAGAGTAGGGTCGAGCCAGGGTAGATTGTGGTAGAGTGAGGTAGAGTCGGTTCGAGCCAGGGTAGAGTGTGGTAGAGTGAGGTAGGGTTGGGATAAAGTGTGGTGGAGTGAGGTAGAGTCACGTTGAGACAGAATAGAGTGTGGTAGAGTGAGGTAGAGTAGGGTTGAGCCAGGGTAGAGTGTGGTAGAGTGAGGTAGAGTTGGGGTAGAGTGTGGTAGAATGAGGTAGAGTGGGGTCGAGCCAGGTTAGAGTGTGGTAGAGTGAGGTAGAGTCGGGGTAGAGTGTGGTAGAGTGAGGTAGAGTCGGGTCGAGCCAGGGTAGAGTGTGGTAGATTCAGGTAGAGTCGGGGTAGAGTGTGGTAGAGTGAAGTAGAGTCGCGTTGAGCCAGGATAGAGTGTGGTAGAGTGAGGTAGAGTCGGGTTGAGCCAGGGTAGAGTGTGGCAGAGTGAGGTAGAGTCGGGGTAGAGTGTGGTACAGTGAGGTAGAGTCGCGTTGAGCCAGGATAGAGTGTGGTAGAGTGAGGTAGAGTCGGGTTGAGCCAGGGTAGAGTGTGGCAGAGTGAGGTAGAGTCGGGGTAGAGTGTGGTAGAGTGAGGTAGAGTCGGGTTGAGCCAGGTTAGAGTGTGGCAGAGTGAGGTAGAGTCGGGGTAGAGTGTGGTAGAGTGAGGCAGAGTCGGGGTAGGGTGTGGTAGAGCGAGGTACAGTCGAGTCGAGCTAGGGTGGAGTGTGGTTGAGTGAGGTTGATTCGGGGAAGAGGGTGGTAGAGTGAGGTAGATTCGGGGAAGAGGGTGGTAGAGTAAGGTAGAGTCAGGTCGAGCCAGGGTAGAATGTGGTAGAGTGAGGTAGAGTCGGGGTAGAGTGAGGTAGAGTGAGGTAGAGTCGGGTCGAGCCAGGGTAGAGTGTGGTTGAGTGAGGTAGAGTCGGGTCAAACAAGGGTAGAGTGTGGTATAGTGAGGTAGAGTCGGGGTAGAGTGCGGTAGATTGAGGTAGAGTTGGGTCGAGCCATGGTAGAGTGTGGTAGAGTGAGGTAGAGTCGGGGTAGAGTGAGGTACAGTGAGGTAGAGTCAGGGTAGTGTGTGCTAGAGTGAGGCAGAGTCGGGGTAGAGTGTGGTAGAGTGAGGTAGAGTCGGGTCGAGCCAGGGTAGAGTGTGGTAGAGTGAGGTAGAGTCGGGTCGACCAAGGGTAGAGTGTGGTAGAGTGAGGTAGAGTCGGGGTAGAGTGCGGTAGAGTGAGGTAGAGTTGGGTCGAGCCATGGTAGAGTGTGGTAGAGTGAGGTAGAGTCGAGGTAGAGTGTGGTAGAGTGAGGTACAGTCGGGTCGATCCAGGGTAGAGTGTGGTAGAGAGAGGTAGAGTCGGGGTAAAGTGCGGTAGAGTGAGGTAGAGTCGGGATAGAGTGTGGTAGAGTGAGGTAGAGTAGGGTCGAGCCAGGGTAGAGTGTAGTAGAGTGAGGTAGAGTCGGGTCGACCCAGGGTAGAGGGTGGTAGAGAGAGGTACAGTTGGGGTAAAGTGTGGTAGAGTGAGGTAGAGTCGGGGTAGAGTGTGGTAGAGTGAGGTAGAGAAGGGTTGAGCCAGGGTAGAGTGTGATAGAGTGAGGTAGAGTCGGGTCGAGCCAGGGTAGAGTGTGATACAGTGAGGTAGAGTCGAAGTAGAGTGTGGTAGAGTGAGGTAGAGTTGGTGTAGGGTGTGGTGGAGTGAGGTAGAGTCACGTTGAGCCGGGGTAGAGAGTGGTAGAGTGAGGTAGAGTCAAGTTTAGCCAGGGTAGAGTGTGGTAGAGTGAGGTAGAGTCGGGGTAGAGTGTGGTAGAGTGAGGTAGAGTCGGGGTAGAGTGAGGTAGAGTCGGGTCGAGGCAGGGTAGACTGTGGTAGAGTGAGGTAGAGTCGGGATAGAGTGTGGTAGAGTGAGGTAGAGTAGGGTCGAGCCAGGGTAGAGTGTGGTAGGGTGAGGTAGAGTTGGGGTAGAGTGTGGTGGAGTGAGGTAGAGTCGCGTTGAGCCAGGATAAAGTGTGGTAGAGTGAGGTAGAGTAAGGTTGAGCCAGGGTAGAGTGTGGTTGAGTGAGGTAGAGTCGAGGTAGAGTGTGGTAGTGTGAGGTAAAGTCGGGTCGAGCCAGGGTAGAGTGTGGTAGAGTGAGGAAGAGTCGGGGTAGAGTGTGGTAGAGTGAGGTAGAGTCAGGGTAGAGTGTGGTAGAGTGAGGTAGAATTGGGTCGAGCCAGGGTGGAGTGTGGTAGAGTGAGGTAGAGTTGGGGTAGACTGTGGTAGAGTGAGGTAGAGTCGGGGTAGAGTGTGGTAGAGTAAGGTAGAGTCTGGTCGACCCAGGGTAGAGTGTGGTAGAGACAGGTAGAGTCGGGGTAAAGTGTGATAGAGTGAGGTAGAGTCGGGGTAGAGTGTGGTAGAGTGAGGTAGAGAAGTGTTGGGCTAGGGTAGGGTGTGGTATAGTGAGGTAGAGTTGGGTCTAGCAAGGGTAGAGTGTGGTAGAGTGAGGTAGAGTCGGGTCGAGCCAGGATAGAGTGCGGTAGAGTGAGGTAGAGTCGAGGTAGAGTGTGGTAGAGTGAGGTAGAGTTGGGGTAGAGTGTGGCAGAGTGAGGTAGATTCGGGTTGAGCCAGGATAGAGTGTGGTAGAGTTAGGTAGAGTCGGGGTAGAGTGTGGTAGAGTTAGGTATAGTCGGGTCGAGCCAGGGTAGAGTGTGGTGGAGTGAGGTAGAGTCTTGTCGAGTGAGGGTAGAGTGTGGTAGTGTGAGGTAGCGTCGAGTCGAGCCAGGGGAGAGTGTGGTAGAGTGAGGTAGAGTCGGGGTAGAGTGTGGTAGAGTGAGGTACAGTCGGGTCGATCCAGGGTAGAGTGTGGTAGAGAGAGGTAGAGTCGGGGTAAAGTGCGGTAGAGTGAGGTACAGTCGGGGTAGAGTGTGGTATAGTGAGGTAGAGTTGAGGTAGAGTGTGGTAGAGTGAGGTAGAGTCGGATAGAGTGTGGTAGAGTAAGATAGGGTCGGGTCGACCCAGCGTAGAGGGTGGTAGAGAGAGGTACAGTTGGGGTAAAGTGTGGTAGAGTGAGGTAGAGTCGGGGTAGAGCGTGGTAGAGTGAGGTAGAGAAGGGTTGAGCCTGGGTAGAGTGTGATAGAGTGAGGTAGAGTCGGGTCGAGCCAGGGTAGAGTGTGATACAGTGAGGTAGAGTCGAAGTAGAGTGTGGTAGAGTGAGGTAGAGTTGGGGTAGGGTGTGGTGGAGTGAGGTAGAGTCACGTTGAGCCGGGGTAGAGAGTGGTAGAGTGAGGTAGAGTCGGGTTTAGCCAGGGTAGAGTGTGGTAGAGTGAGGTAGAGTCGGGGTAGAGTGTGGTAGAGTGAGGTAGAGTCGGGGTAGGGTGAGGTAGAGTCGGGTCGAGGCAGGGTAGACTGTGGTAGAGTGAGGTAGAGTCTGGATAGAGTGTGGTAGAGTGAGGTAGAGTAGGGTCGAGCCAGGGTAGAGTGTGGTAGAGTGAGGTAGAGTCGGGTCGAGCAAGGGTAGAGTGTGGTAGAGTGAGGTAGAGTTGGGGTAGAGTGTGGTGGAGTGAGGTAGAGTCGCGTTGAGCCAGGATAAAGTGTGGTAGAATGAGGTAGAGTAGGGTTGAGCCAGGGTAGAGTGTGGTAGAGTGAGGTAGAGTCGAGGTAGAGTGTGGTAGAGTGAGGTAAAGTCGGGTCGAGCCAGGGTAGAGTGTGGTAGAGAGAGGAAGAGTCGGGGTAGAGTGTGGTAGAGTGAGGTAGAGTCTTGTCGAGTGAGGGTAGAGTGTGGTAGTGTGAGGTAGCGTCGAGTCGAGCCAGGGGAGAGTGTGGTTGAGTGAGGTAGAGTCGGGGTAGATTGTGGTAGAGTAAGGTAGAGTCGGGTCGATCCAGGATAGAGTGTGGTAGAGAGAGGTAGAGTCGAGGTAAAGTGCGTTAGAGTGAGGTAGAGTCGGGATAGAGTGTGGTAGAGTGAGGTAGAGTAGGGTCGAGCCAGGGTAGATTGTGGTAGAGTGACGTAGAGTCGGGTTGAGCCAGGGTAGAGTGTGGTAGAGTGAGGTAGGGTTGGGATAAAGTGTGGTGGAGTGAGGTAGTGTCACGTTGAGACAGAATAGAGTGTGGTAGAGTGAGGTAGAGTAGGGTTGAGCCAGGGTAGAGTGTGGTAGAGTGAGGTGGAGTTGGGGTAGAGTGTGGTAGAATGAGGTAGAGTGGGGTCGAGCCAGGTTAGAGTGTGGTAGAGTGAGGTAGAGTCGGGGTAGAGTGTGGTAGAGTGAGGTAGAGTCGGGTCGAGCCAGGGTAGAGTGTGGTAGATTCAGGTAGAGTCGGGGTAGAGTGTGGTAGAGTGAAGTAGAGTCGCGTTGAGCCAGGATAGAGTGTGGTAGAGTGAGGTAGAGTCGGGTTGAGCCAGGGTAGAGTGTGGCAGAGTGAGGTAGAGTCGGGGTAGAGTGTGGTAGAGTGAGGCAGAGTCGGGGTAGGGTGTGGTAGAGCGAGGTACAGTCGAGTCGAGCTAGGGTGGAGTGTGGTTGAGTGAGGTAGATTCGGGGAAGAGGGTGGTAGAGTGAGGTAGATTCGGGGAAGAGGGTGGTAGAGTAAGGTAGAGTCAGGTCGAGCCAGGGTAGAATGTGGTAGAGTGAGGTAGAGTCGGGGTAGAGTGAGGTAGAGTGAGGTAGAGTCGGGTCGAGCCAGGGTAGAGTGTGGTTGAGTGAGGTAGAGTCGGGTCAAACAAGGGTAGAGTGTGGTATAGTGAGGTAGAGTCGGGGTAGAGTGCGGTAGATTGAGGTAGAGTTGGGTCGAGCCATGGTAGGGTGTGGTAGAGTGAGGTAGAGTCGGGGTAGAGTGAGGTAGAGTGAGGTAGAGTCGGGGTTGTGTGTGCTAGAGTGAGGCAGAGTCGGGGTAGAGTGTGGTAGAGTGAGGTAGAGTCGGGTCGAGCCAGGGTAGAGTGTGGTAGAGTGAGGTAGAGTCGGGTCGAGCAAGGGTAGAGTGTGGTAGAGTGAGGTAGAGTCGGGGTAGAGTGCGGTAGAGTGAGGTAGAGTTGGGTCGAGCCATGGTAGAGTGTGGTAGAGTGAGGTAGAGTCGGGGTAGAGTGTGGTAGAGTGAGGTACAGTCGGGTCGATCCAGGGTAGAGTGTGGTAGAGAGAGGTAGAGTCGGGGTAAAGTGCGGTAGAGTGACGTAGAGTCGGGATAGAGTGTGGTAGAGTGAGGTAGAGTAGGGTCGAGCTAGGGTAGAGTGTGGTTGAGTGAGGAAGATTCGGGGTAGAGTGTGGTAGAGTGAGGTATAGTCGGGTCGAGCCAGGGTAGAGTGTGGTAGAGTGAGGTAGAGTATTGTCGAGTGAGGGTAGAGTGTGGTAGTGTGAGGTAGCGTCGAGTAGAGCCAGGGTAGAGTGTGGTAGAGTCAGGTAGATTCGGGGTAGAGTGTGGTAGAATGAGGTAGAGTCGGGGTAGAGTGTGGTAGAGTGAGGTAGAGTCGGGTCGAGCCAGGGTAGACTGTGGTAGAGTGAGATAGAGTCGGGGTAGAATGAGGTGGAGTTAGGTAGTCGGGGCAGTGTGTGCTAGAGTGAGGTAGAGTCCGGGTAGAGTGTGGTAGAGCGAGGTACAGTCGGGTCGAGCTAGGGTGGAGTGTGGTTGAGTGAGGTAGATTCGGGGTAGAGTGTGGTAGAGTAAGGTAGAGTCTGGTCGACCCAGGGTAGAGTGTGGTAGAGAGAGGTAGAGTAGGGGTAAAGTGTGGTAGAGTGAGGTAGAGTCGGGGTAGAGTGCGGTAGAGTGAGGTAGAGAACGGTTGAGCCAGGGTAGAGTGTGATAGAGTGAGGTAGAGTCGGGTCGAGCCAGGGTAGAGTGTGGTAGAGTCAGGTAGATTCGGGGTAGAGTGTGGTAGAGTGAGGTAGAGTTGGGGTAGAGTGTGGTAGAGTGAGGTAGAGTCGGGTCAAGCCAGGGTAGACTGTGGTACAGTGAGATAGAGTCGGGGTAGAATGAGGTGGAGTGAGGTAGAGTCGGGGCAGTGTGTGCTAGAGTGAGGTAGAGTCCGGGTAGAGTGTGGTAGAGCGAGGTAAAGTCGGGTCGAGCTAGGGTGGAGTGTGGTTGAGTGTGGTAGATTCGGGGTAGAGTGTGGTAGAGTAAGGTAGAGTCTGGTCGACCCAGGGTAGAGTGTGGTAGAGTGAGGTAGAGTCGGGTTGAGGCAGGGTAGAGTGAGGTAGAGTGAGGTAGAGTCGGGGTAGAGTGTGGTAGAGTGAGGTATAGTCGGGGTAGAGTGTGGTATAGTGAGGTAGAGTTGGAATAGAGTGTGGTAGAGTGAGGTAGAGTCGGGGTAGAGTGTGGTAGAGTAAGGTAGAGTCGGGTCGACCCAGGGTAGAGGGTGGTAGAGAGAGGTACAGTCGGGGTAAAGTGTGGTAGAGTGAGGTAGAGTCGGGGTAGAGTGTGGTAGAGTGAGGTAGAGAAGGGTTGAGCCAGGGTAGAGTGTGATAGAGTGAGGTAGAGTCGGGTCGAGCCAGGGTAGAGTGTGATACAGTGAGGTAGAGTCGAAGTAGAGTGTGGTAGAGTGAGGTAGAGTTGGGGTAGGGTGTGGTGGAGTGAGGTAGAGTCACGTTGAGCCGGGGTAGAGAGTGGTAGAGTGAGGTAGAGTCGGGTTTAGCCAGGGTAGAGTGTGGTAGAGTGAGGTAGAGTCGGGGTAGAGTGTGGTAGAGTGAGGTAGAGTCGGGGTAGAGTGAGGTAGAGTCGGGTCGAGGGATGGTAGACTGTGGTAGAGTGAGGTAGAGTCGGGGTAGAGTGAGGTAGAGTAAGGTAGAGTCGGGGTAGTGTGTGCTAGAGTGAGGTAGAGTCGGGGTAGAGTGTGGTAGAGTGAGGTTGAGTTGGGGTAGAGTGTGGTGGAGTGAGGTAGAGTTGCGTTGAGCCAGGATAGAGTGTGGTAGAGTGAGGTAGAGTCGGGTTGAGCCAGGGTAGAGTGTGGTAGAGTGAGGTAGAGTTGGGTCGAGCCAGGGTAGAGTGTGGTAGAGTGAGGTAGAGATGGGGAAGAGTGTGGTAGAGTGAGGTAGAGTCGGGGTAGAGTGTGGTAGAGCGAGGTATAGTCGGGTCAAGCTAGGGTGGAGTGTGGTTGAGTTAGGTAGATTCGGGGTAGAGTGTGGTAGAGTTAGGTAGAGTCGGGTCGAGCGAGGGTAGACTGTGGTAGAGTGAGGTAGAGTCGGGGTAGAGAGAGGAAGAGTCGGGGTAGAGTGTGGTAGAGTGAGGTAGAGTCTTGTCGAGTGAGGGTAGAGTGTGGTAGTGTGAGGTAGCGTCGAGTCGAGCCAGGGGAGAGTGTGGTTGAGTGAGGTAGAGTCGGGGTAGATTGTGGTAGAGTAAGGTAGAGTCGGGTCGATCCAGGATAGAGTGTGGTAGAGAGAGGTAGAGTCGAGGTAAAGTGCGGTAGAGTGAGGTAGAGTCAGGATAGAGTGTGGTAGAGTGAGGTAGAGTAGGGTCGAGCCAGGGTAGATTGTGGTAGAGTGAGGTAGAGTCGGGTCGAGCCAGGGTAGAGTGTGGTAGAGTGAGGTAGGGTTGGGATAAAGTGTGGTGGAGTGAGGTAGAGTCACGTTGAGACAGAATAGAGTGTGGTAGAGTGAGGTAGAGTAGGGTTGAGCCAGGGTAGAGTGTGGTAGAGTGAGGTAGAGTTGGGGTAGAGTGTGGTAGAATGAGGTAGAGTGGGGTCGAGCCAGGTTAGAGTGTGGTAGAGTGAGGTAGAGTCGGGGTAGAGTGTGGTAGAGTGAGGTAGAGTCGGGTCGAGCCAGGGTAGAGTGTGGTAGATTCAGGTAGAGTCGGGGTAGAGTGTGGTAGAGTGAAGTAGAGTCGCGTTGAGCCAGGATAGAGTGTGGTAGAGTGAGGTAGAGTCGGGTTGAGCCAGGGTAGAGTGTGGCAGAGTGAGGTAGAGTCGGGGTAGAGTGTGGTACAGTGAGGTAGAGTCGCGTTGAGCCAGGATAGAGTGTGGTAGAGTGAGGTAGAGTCGGGTTGAGCCAGGGTAGAGTGTGGCAGAGTGAGGTAGAGTCGGGGTAGAGTGTGGTAGAGTGAGGTAGAGTCGGGTTGAGCCAGGTTAGAGTGTGGCAGAGTGAGGTAGAGTCGGGGTAGAGTGTGGTAGAGTGAGGCAGAGTCGGGGTAGGGTGTGGTAGAGCGAGGTACAGTCGAGTCGAGCTAGGGTGGAGTGTGGTTGAGTGAGGTAGATTCGGGGAAGAGGGTGGTAGAGTGAGGTAGAGTCGGGGAAGAGGGTGGTAGAGTAAGGTAGAGTCAGGTCGAGCCAGGGTACAATGTGGTAGAGTGAGGTAGAGTCGGGGTAGAGTGAGGTTGAGTGAGGTAGAGTCGGGTCGAGCCAGGGTAGAGTGTGGTTGAGTGAGGTAGAGTCGGGTCAAACAAGGGTAGAGTGTGGTATAGTGAGGTAGAGTGGGGGTAGAGTGCGGTAGATTGAGGTAGAGTTGGGTCGAGCCATGGTAGAGTGTGGTAGAGTGAGGTAGAGTCGGGGTAGAGTGAGGTAGAGTGAGGTAGAGTCGGGGTTGTGTGTGCTAGAGTGAGGCAGAGTCGGGGTAGAGTGTGGTAGAGTGAGGTAGAGTCGGGTCGAGCCAGGGTAGAGTGTGGTAGAGTGAGGTAGAGTCGGGTCGAGCAAGGGTAGAGTGTGGTAGAGTGAGGTAGAGTCGGGGTAGAGTGAGGTAGAGTGAGGTAGAGTCAGGGTAGTGTGTGCTAGAGTGAGGCAGAGTCGGGGTAGAGTGTGGTAGAGTGAGGTAGAGTCGGGTCGAGCCAGGGTAGAGTGTGGTAGAGTGAGGTAGAGTCGGGTCGAGCAAGGGTAGAGTGTGGTAGAGTGAGGTAGAGTCGGGGTAGAGTGCGGTAGAGTGAGGTAGAGTAGGGTCGAGCTAGGGTGGAGTGTGGTTGAGTGAGGTAGATTCGGGGTAGAGTGTGGTAGAGTGAGGTATAGTCGGGTCGAGCCAGGGTAGAGTGTGGTAGAGTGAGGTAGAGTCTTGTCGAGTGAGGGAAGAGTGTGGTAGTGTGAGGTAGCGTCGAGTAGAGCCAGGATAGAGTGTGGTAGAGTCAGGTAGATTCGGGGTAGAGTGTGGTAGAGTGAGGTAGAGTCGGGTCGAGCCAGGGTAGACTGTGGTAGAGTGAGATAGAGTCGGGGTAGAATGAGGTGGAGTGAGGTAGTCGGGGCAGTGTGTGCTAGAGTGAGGTAGAGCCCGGGTAGAGTGTGGTAGAGCGAGGTACAGTCCGGTCGAGCAAGGGTGGAGTGTGGTTGAGTGAGGTAGATTCGGGGTAGAGTGTGGTAGAGTAAGGTAGAGTCTGGTCGACCCAGGGTAGAGTGTGGTAGAGAGAGGTAGAGTAGGGGTAAAGTGTGGTAGAGTGAGGTAGAGTCGGGGTAGAGTGCGGTAGAGTGAGGTAGAGAAGGGTTGAGGCAGGGTAGAGTGTGATAGAGTGAGGTAGAGTCAGGTCGAGCCAGGGTAGAGTGTGGTAGAGTCAGGTAGATTCGGGGTAGAGTGTGGTAGATTGAGGTAGAGTTGGGGTAGAGTGTGGTAGAGTGAGGTAGAGTCGGGTCGAGCCAGGGTAGACTGTGGTAGAGTGAGATAGAGTCGGGGTAGAATGAGGTGGAGTGAGGTAGAGTCGGGGCAGTGTGTGCTAGAGTGAGGTAGAGTCCGGGTAGAGTGTGGTAGAGCGAGGTACAGTCGGGTCGAGCTAGGGTGGAGTGTGGTTCAGTGAGGTAGATTCGGGGTAGAGTGAGGTAGAGAAGGGTTGAGCCAGGGTAGAGTGTGATAGAGTGAGGTAGAGTCGGGTCGAGCCAGGGTAGAGTGTGATACAGTGAGGTAGAGTCGAAGTAGAGTGTGGTAGAGTGAGGTAGAGTTGGGGTAGGGTGTGGTGGAGTGAGGTAGAGTCACGTTGAGCCTGGGTAGAGAGTGGTAGAGTGAGGTAGAGTCGGGTTTAGCCAGGGTAGAGTGTGGTAGAGTGAGGTAGAGTCGGGGTAGATTGTGGTAGAGGGAGGTAGAGTCGGGGTAGAGTGAGGTAGAGTCGGGTCGAGGCAGGGTAGACTGTGGTAGAGTGAGGTAGAGTCGGGGTAGAGTGAGGTAGAGTAAGGTAGAGTCGGGGTAGTGTGTGCTAGAGTGAGGTAGAGTCGGGGAAGAGTGTGGTAGAGTGAGGTTGAGTTGGGGTAGAGTGTGGTGGAGTGAGGTAGAGTTGCGTTGAGCCAGGATAGAGTGTGGTAGAGTGAGGTAGAGTCGGGTTGAGCTAGGGTAGAGTGTGGTAGAGTGAGGTAGAGTTGGGTCGAGCCAGGGTAGAGTGTGGTAGAGTGAGGTAGAGATGGGGAAGAGAGTGGTAGAGTGAGGTAGAGTCGGGGTAGAGTGTGGTAGAGCGAGGTATAGTCGGGTCAAGCTAGGGTGGAGTGTGGTTGAGTTAGGTAGATTCGGGGTAGAGTGTGGTAGAGTTAGGTAGAGTCGGGTCGAGCGAGGGTAGACTGTGGTAGAGTGAGGTAGAGTCGGGGTAGAGAGAGGAAGAGTCGGGGTAGAGTGTGGTAGAGTGAGGTAGAGTCTTGTCGAGTGAGGGTAGAGTGTGGTAGTGTGAGGTAGCGTAGAGTCGAGCCAGGGGAGAGTGTGGGTGAGTGAGGTAGAGTCGGGGTAGATTGTGGTAGAGTAAGGTAGAGTCGGGTCGATCCAGGATAGAGTGTAGTAGAGAGAGGTAGAGTCGAGGTAAAGTGCGGTAGAGTGAGGTAGAGTCGGGATAGAGTGTGGTAGAGTGAGGTAGAGTAGGGTCGAGCCAGGGTAGATTGTGGTAGAGTGAGGTAGAGTCGGTTCGAGCCAGGGTAGAGTGTGGTAGAGTGAGGTAGGGTTGGGATAAAGTGTGGTGGAGTGAGGTAGAGTCACGTTGAGACAGAATAGAGTGTGGTAGAGTGAGGTAGAGTAGGGTTGAGCCAGGGTAGAGTGTGGTAGAGTGAGGTAGAGTTGGGGTAGAGTGTGGTAGAATGAGGTAGAGTGGGGTCGAGCCAGGTTAGAGTGTGGTAGAGTGAGGTAGAGTCGGGGTAGAGTGTGGTAGAGTGAGGTAGAGTCGGGTCGAGCCAGGGTAGAGTGTGGTAGATTCAGGTAGAGTCGGGGTAGAGTGTGGTAGAGTGAAGTAGAGTCGCGTTGAGCCAGGATAGAGTGTGGTAGAGTGAGGTAGAGTCGGGTTGAGCCAGGGTAGAGTGTGGCAGAGTGAGGTAGAGTCGGGGTAGAGTGTGGTACAGTGAGGTAGAGTCGCGTTGAGCCAGGATAGAGTGTGGTAGAGTGAGGTAGAGTCGGGTTGAGCCAGGGTAGAGTGTGGCAGAGTGAGGTAGAGTCGGGGTAGAGTGTGGTAGAGTGAGGTAGAGTCGGGTTGAGCCAGGTTAGAGTGTGGCAGAGTGAGGTAGAGTCGGGGTAGAGTGTGGTAGAGTGAGGCAGAGTCGGGGTAGGGTGTGGTAGAGCGAGGTACAGTCGAGTCGAGCTAGGGTGGAGTGTGGTTGAGTGAGGTTGATTCGGGGAAGAGGGTGGTAGAGTGAGGTAGATTCGGGGAAGAGGGTGGTAGAGTAAGGTAGAGTCAGGTCGAGCCAGGGTAGAATGTGGTAGAGTGAGGTAGAGTCGGGGTAGAGTGAGGTAGAGTGAGGTAGAGTCGGGTCGAGCCAGGGTAGAGTGTGGTTGAGTGAGGTAGAGTCGGGTCAAACAAGGGTAGAGTGTGGTATAGTGAGGTAGAGTCGGGGTAGAGTGCGGTAGATTGAGGTAGAGTTGGGTCGAGCCATGGTAGAGTGTGGTAGAGTGAGGTAGAGTCGGGGTAGAGTGATGTACAGTGAGGTAGAGTCAGGGTAGTGTGTGCTAGAGTGAGGCAGAGTCGGGGTAGAGTGTGGTAGAGTGAGGTAGAGTCGGGTCGAGCCAGGGTAGAGTGTGGTAGAGTGAGGTAGAGTCGGGTCGACCAAGGGTAGAGTGTGGTAGAGTGAGGTAGAGTCGGGGTAGAGTGCGGTAGAGTGAGGTAGAGTTGGGTCGAGCCATGGTAGAGTGTGGTAGAGTGAGGTAGAGTCGAGGTAGAGTGTGGTAGAGTGAGGTACAGTCGGGTCGATCCAGGGTAGAGTGTGGTAGAGAGAGGTAGAGTCGGGGTAAAGTGCGGTAGAGTGAGGTAGAGTCGGGATAGAGTGTGGTAGAGTGAGGTAGAGTAGGGTCGAGCCAGGGTAGAGTGTGGTAGAGTGAGGTAGAGTCGGGTCGACCCAGGGTAGAGGGTGGTAGAGAGAGGTACAGTTGGGGTAAAGTGTGGTAGAGTGAGGTAGAGTCGGGGTAGAGTGTGGTAGAGTGAGGTAGAGAAGGGTTGAGCCAGGGTAGAGTGTGATAGAGTGAGGTAGAGTCGGGTCGAGCCAGGGTAGAGTGTGATACAGTGAGGTAGAGTCGAAGTAGAGTGTGGTAGAGTGAGGTAGAGTTGGTGTAGGGTGTGGTGGAGTGAGGTAGAGTCACGTTGAGCCGGGGTAGAGAGTGGTAGAGTGAGGTAGAGTCAAGTTTAGCCAGGGTAGAGTGTGGTAGAGTGAGGTAGAGTCGGGGTAGAGTGTGGTAGAGTGAGGTAGAGTCGGGGTAGAGTGAGGTAGAGTCGGGTCGAGGCAGGGTAGACTGTGGTAGAGTGAGGTAGAGTCGGGATAGAGTGTGGTAGAGTGAGGTAGAGTAGGGTCGAGCCAGGGTAGAGTGTGGTAGGGTGAGGTAGAGTTGGGGTAGAGTGTGGTGGAGTGAGGTAGAGTCGCGTTGAGCCAGGATAAAGTGTGGTAGAGTGAGGTAGAGTAAGGTTGAGCCAGGGTAGAGTGTGGTTGAGTGAGGTAGAGTCGAGGTAGAGTGTGGTAGTGTGAGGTAAAGTCGGGTCGAGCCAGGGTAGAGTGTGGTAGAGTGAGGAAGAGTCGGGGTAGAGTGTGGTAGAGTGAGGTAGAGTCAGGGTAGAGTGTGGTAGAGTGAGGTAGAATTGGGTCGAGCCAGGGTGGAGTGTGGTAGAGTGAGGTAGAGTTGGGGTAGACTGTGGTAGAGTGAGGTAGAGTCGGGGTAGAGTGTGGTAGAGTAAGGTAGAGTCTGGTCGACCCAGGGTAGAGTGTGGTAGAGACAGGTAGAGTCGGGGTAAAGTGTGATAGAGTGAGGTAGAGTCGGGGTAGAGTGTGGTAGAGTGAGGTAGAGAAGTGTTGGGCTAGGGTAGGGTGTGGTATAGTGAGGTAGAGTTGGGTCTAGCAAGGGTAGAGTGTGGTAGAGTGAGGTAGAGTCGGGTCGAGCCAGGATAGAGTGCGGTAGAGTGAGGTAGAGTCGAGGTAGAGTGTGGTAGAGTGAGGTAGAGTTGGGGTAGAGTGTGGCAGAGTGAGGTAGATTCGGGTTGAGCCAGGATAGAGTGTGGTAGAGTTAGGTAGAGTCGGGGTAGAGTGTGGTAGAGTTAGGTATAGTCGGGTCGAGCCAGGGTAGAGTGTGGTGGAGTGAGGTAGAGTCTTGTCGAGTGAGGGTAGAGTGTGGTAGTGTGAGGTAGCGTCGAGTCGAGCCAGGGGAGAGTGTGGTAGAGTGAGGTAGAGTCGGGGTAGAGTGTGGTAGAGTGAGGTACAGTCGGGTCGATCCAGGGTAGAGTGTGGTAGAGAGAGGTAGAGTCGGGGTAAAGTGCGGTAGAGTGAGGTACAGTCGGGGTAGAGTGTGGTATAGTGAGGTAGAGTTGAGGTAGAGTGTGGTAGAGTGAGGTAGAGTCGGATAGAGTGTGGTAGAGTAAGGTAGAGTCGGGTCGACCCAGCGTAGAGGGTGGTAGAGAGAGGTACAGTTGGGGTAAAGTGTGGTAGAGTGAGGTAGAGTCGGGGTAGAGCGTGGTAGAGTGAGGTAGAGAAGGGTTGAGCCTGGGTAGAGTGTGATAGAGTGAGGTAGAGTCGGGTCGAGCCAGGGTAGAGTGTGATACAGTGAGGTAGAGTCGAAGTAGAGTGTGGTAGAGTGAGGTAGAGTTGGGGTAGGGTGTGGTGGAGTGAGGTAGAGTCACGTTGAGCCGGGGTAGAGAGTGGTAGAGTGAGGTAGAGTCGGGTTTAGCCAGGGTAGAGTGTGGTAGAGTGAGGTAGAGTCGAGGTAAAGTGCGGTAGAGTGAGGTAGAGTCGGGATAGAGTGTGGTAGAGTGAGGTAGAGTAGGGTCGAGCCAGGGTAGATTGTGGTAGAGTGAGGTAGAGTCGGTTCGAGCCAGGGTAGAGTGTGGTAGAGTGAGGTAGGGTTGGGATAAAGTGTGGTGGAGTGAGGTAGAGTCACGTTGAGACAGAATAGAGTGTGGTAGAGTGAGGTAGAGTAGGGTTGAGCCAGGGTAGAGTGTGGTAGAGTGAGGTAGAGTTGGGGTAGAGTGTGGTAGAATGAGGTAGAGTGGGGTCGAGCCAGGTTAGAGTGTGGTAGAGTGAGGTAGAGTCGGGGTAGAGTGTGGTAGAGTGAGGTAGAGTCGGGTCGAGCCAGGGTAGAGTGTGGTAGATTCAGGTAGAGTCGGGGTAGAGTGTGGTAGAGTGAAGTAGAGTCGCGTTGAGCCAGGATAGAGTGTGGTAGAGTGAGGTAGAGTCGGGTTGAGCCAGGGTAGAGTGTGGCAGAGTGAGGTAGAGTCGGGGTAGAGTGTGGTACAGTGAGGTAGAGTCGCGTTGAGCCAGGATAGAGTGTGGTAGAGTGAGGTAGAGTCGGGTTGAGCCAGGGTAGAGTGTGGCAGAGTGAGGTAGAGTCGGGGTAGAGTGTGGTAGAGTGAGGTAGAGTCGGGTTGAGCCAGGTTAGAGTGTGGCAGAGTGAGGTAGAGTCGGGGTAGAGTGTGGTAGAGTGAGGCAGAGTCGGGGTAGGGTGTGGTAGAGCGAGGTACAGTCGAGTCGAGCTAGGGTGGAGTGTGGTTGAGTGAGGTTGATTCGGGGAAGAGGGTGGTAGAGTGAGGTAGATTCGGGGAAGAGGGTGGTAGAGTAAGGTAGAGTCAGGTCGAGCCAGGGTAGAATGTGGTAGAGTGAGGTAGAGTCGGGGTAGAGTGAGGTAGAGTGAGGTAGAGTCGGGTCGAGCCAGGGTAGAGTGTGGTTGAGTGAGGTAGAGTCGGGTCAAACAAGGGTAGAGTGTGGTATAGTGAGGTAGAGTCGGGGTAGAGTGCGGTAGATTGAGGTAGAGTTGGGTCGAGCCATGGTAGAGTGTGGTAGAGTGAGGTAGAGTCGGGGTAGAGTGAGGTACAGTGAGGTAGAGTCAGGGTAGTGTGTGCTAGAGTGAGGCAGAGTCGGGGTAGAGTGTGGTAGAGTGAGGTAGAGTCGGGTCGAGCCAGGGTAGAGTGTGGTAGAGTGAGGTAGAGTCGGGTCGACCAAGGGTAGAGTGTGGTAGAGTGAGGTAGAGTCGGGGTAGAGTGCGGTAGAGTGAGGTAGAGTTGGGTCGAGCCATGGTAGAGTGTGGTAGAGTGAGGTAGAGTCGAGGTAGAGTGTGGTAGAGTGAGGTACAGTCGGGTCGATCCAGGGTAGAGTGTGGTAGAGAGAGGTAGAGTCGGGGTAAAGTGCGGTAGAGTGAGGTAGAGTCGGGATAGAGTGTGGTAGAGTGAGGTAGAGTAGGGTCGAGCCAGGGTAGAGTGTGGTAGAGTGAGGTAGAGTCGGGTCGACCCAGGGTAGAGGGTGGTAGAGAGAGGTACAGTTGGGGTAAAGTGTGGTAGAGTGAGGTAGAGTCGGGGTAGAGTGTGGTAGAGTGAGGTAGAGAAGGGTTGAGCCAGGGTAGAGTGTGATAGAGTGAGGTAGAGTCGGGTCGAGCCAGGGTAGAGTGTGATACAGTGAGGTAGAGTCGAAGTAGAGTGTGGTAGAGTGAGGTAGAGTTGGTGTAGGGTGTGGTGGAGTGAGGTAGAGTCACGTTGAGCCGGGGTAGAGAGTGGTAGAGTGAGGTAGAGTCAAGTTTAGCCAGGGTAGAGTGTGGTAGAGTGAGGTAGAGTCGGGGTAGAGTGTGGTAGAGTGAGGTAGAGTCGGGGTAGAGTGAGGTAGAGTCGGGTCGAGGCAGGGTAGACTGTGGTAGAGTGAGGTAGAGTCGGGATAGAGTGTGGTAGAGTGAGGTAGAGTAGGGTCGAGCCAGGGTAGAGTGTGGTAGGGTGAGGTAGAGTTGGGGTAGAGTGTGGTGGAGTGAGGTAGAGTCGCGTTGAGCCAGGATAAAGTGTGGTAGAGTGAGGTAGAGTAAGGTTGAGCCAGGGTAGAGTGTGGTTGAGTGAGGTAGAGTCGAGGTAGAGTGTGGTAGTGTGAGGTAAAGTCGGGTCGAGCCAGGGTAGAGTGTGGTAGAGTGAGGAAGAGTCGGGGTAGAGTGTGGTAGAGTGAGGTAGAGTCAGGGTAGAGTGTGGTAGAGTGAGGTAGAATTGGGTCGAGCCAGGGTGGAGTGTGGTAGAGTGAGGTAGAGTTGGGGTAGACTGTGGTAGAGTGAGGTAGAGTCGGGGTAGAGTGTGGTAGAGTAAGGTAGAGTCTGGTCGACCCAGGGTAGAGTGTGGTAGAGACAGGTAGAGTCGGGGTAAAGTGTGATAGAGTGAGGTAGAGTCGGGGTAGAGTGTGGTAGAGTGAGGTAGAGAAGTGTTGGGCTAGGGTAGGGTGTGGTATAGTGAGGTAGAGTTGGGTCTAGCAAGGGTAGAGTGTGGTAGAGTGAGGTAGAGTCGGGTCGAGCCAGGATAGAGTGCGGTAGAGTGAGGTAGAGTCGAGGTAGAGTGTGGTAGAGTGAGGTAGAGTTGGGGTAGAGTGTGGCAGAGTGAGGTAGATTCGGGTTGAGCCAGGATAGAGTGTGGTAGAGTTAGGTAGAGTCGGGGTAGAGTGTGGTAGAGTTAGGTATAGTCGGGTCGAGCCAGGGTAGAGTGTGGTGGAGTGAGGTAGAGTCTTGTCGAGTGAGGGTAGAGTGTGGTAGTGTGAGGTAGCGTCGAGTCGAGCCAGGGGAGAGTGTGGTAGAGTGAGGTAGAGTCGGGGTAGAGTGTGGTAGAGTGAGGTACAGTCGGGTCGATCCAGGGTAGAGTGTGGTAGAGAGAGGTAGAGTCGGGGTAAAGTGCGGTAGAGTGAGGTACAGTCGGGGTAGAGTGTGGTATAGTGAGGTAGAGTTGAGGTAGAGTGTGGTAGAGTGAGGTAGAGTCGGATAGAGTGTGGTAGAGTAAGGTAGAGTCGGGTCGACCCAGCGTAGAGGGTGGTAGAGAGAGGTACAGTTGGGGTAAAGTGTGGTAGAGTGAGGTAGAGTCGGGGTAGAGCGTGGTAGAGTGAGGTAGAGAAGGGTTGAGCCTGGGTAGAGTGTGATAGAGTGAGGTAGAGTCGGGTCGAGCCAGGGTAGAGTGTGATACAGTGAGGTAGAGTCGAAGTAGAGTGTGGTAGAGTGAGGTAGAGTTGGGGTAGGGTGTGGTGGAGTGAGGTAGAGTCACGTTGAGCCGGGGTAGAGAGTGGTAGAGTGAGGTAGAGTCGGGTTTAGCCAGGGTAGAGTGTGGTAGAGTAAGGTAGAGTCGGGGTAGAGTGTGGTAGAGTGAGGTAGAGTCGGGGTAGGGTGAGGTAGAGTCGGGTCGAGGCAGGGTAGACTGTGGTAGAGTGAGGTAGAGTCTGGATAGAGTGTGGTAGAGTGAGGTAGAGTAGGGTCGAGCCAGGGTAGAGTGTGGTAGAGTGAGGTAGAGTCGGGTCGAGCAAGGGTAGAGTGTGGTAGAGTGAGGTAGAGTTGGGGTAGAGTGTGGTGGAGTGAGGTAGAGTCGCGTTGAGCCAGGATAAAGTGTGGTAGAATGAGGTAGAGTAGGGTTGAGCCAGGGTAGAGTGTGGTAGAGTGAGGTAGAGTCGAGGTAGAGTGTGGTAGAGTGAGGTAAAGTCGGGTCGAGCCAGGGTAGAGTGTGGTAGAGAGAGGAAGAGTCGGGGTAGAGTGTGGTAGAGTGAGGTAGAGTCTTGTCGAGTGAGGGTAGAGTGTGGTAGTGTGAGGTAGCGTCGAGTCGAGCCAGGGGAGAGTGTGGTTGAGTGAGGTAGAGTCGGGGTAGATTGTGGTAGAGTAAGGTAGAGTCGGGTCGATCCAGGATAGAGTGTGGTAGAGAGAGGTAGAGTCGAGGTAAAGTGCGTTAGAGTGAGGTAGAGTCGGGATAGAGTGTGGTAGAGTGAGGTAGAGTAGGGTCGAGCCAGGGTAGATTGTGGTAGAGTGACGTAGAGTCGGGTTGAGCCAGGGTAGAGTGTGGTAGAGTGAGGTAGGGTTGGGATAAAGTGTGGTGGAGTGAGGTAGTGTCACGTTGAGACAGAATAGAGTGTGGTAGAGTGAGGTAGAGTAGGGTTGAGCCAGGGTAGAGTGTGGTAGAGTGAGGTGGAGTTGGGGTAGAGTGTGGTAGAATGAGGTAGAGTGGGGTCGAGCCAGGTTAGAGTGTGGTAGAGTGAGGTAGAGTCGGGGTAGAGTGTGGTAGAGTGAGGTAGAGTCGGGTCGAGCCAGGGTAGAGTGTGGTAGATTCAGGTAGAGTCGGGGTAGAGTGTGGTAGAGTGAAGTAGAGTCGCGTTGAGCCAGGATAGAGTGTGGTAGAGTGAGGTAGAGTCGGGTTGAGCCAGGGTAGAGTGTGGCAGAGTGAGGTAGAGTCGGGGTAGGGTGTGGTACAGTGAGGTAGAGTCGCGTTGAGCCAGGATAGAGTGTGGTAGAGTGAGGTAGAGTCGGGTGGAGCCAGGGTAGAGTGTGGCAGAGTGAGGTAGAGTCGGGGTAGAGTGTGGTAGAGTGAGGTAGAGTCGGGTTGAGCCAGGTTAGAGTGTGGCAGAGTGAGGTAGAGTCGGGGTAGAGTGTGGTAGAGTGAGGCAGAGTCGGGGTAGGGTGTGGTAGAGCGAGGTACAGTCGAGTCGAGCTAGGGTGGAGTGTGGTTGAGTGAGGTAGATTCGGGGAAGAGGGTGGTAGAGTGAGGTAGAGTCGGGGTAGAGTGTGGTAGAGTAAGGTAGAGTCAGGTCGAGCCAGGGTAGAATGTGGTAGAGTGAGGTAGAGTCGGGGTAGAGTGAGGTAGAGTGAGGTAGAGTCGGGTCGAGCCAGGGTAGAGTGTGGTTGAGTGAGGTAGAGTCGGGTCAAACAAGGGTAGAGTGTGGTATAGTGAGGTAGAGTCGGGGTAGAGTGCGGTAGATTGAGGTAGAGTTGGGTCGAGCCATGGTAGAGTGTGGTAGAGTGAGGTAGAGTCGGGGTAGAGTGAGGTAGAGTGAGGTAGAGTCGGGGTAGTGTGTGCTAGAATGAGGCAGAGTCGGGGTACAGTGTGGTAGATTGAGGTAGAGTCGGGTCGAGCCAGGGTAGAGTGTGGTAGAGTGAGGTAGAGTCGGGTCGAGCAAGGGTAGAGTGTGGTAGAGTGAGGTAGAGTCGGGGTAGAGTGCGGTAGAGTGAGGTAGAGTTGGGTCGAGCCATGGTAGAGTGTGGTAGAGTGAGGTAGAGTCGGGGTAGAGTGTGGTAGAGTGAGGTACAGTCGGGTCGATCCAGGGTAGAGTGTGGTAGAGAGAGGTAGAGTCGGGGTAACGTGCGGTAGAGTGAGGTAGAGTCGGGATAGAGTGTGGTAGAGTGAGGTAGAGTAGGGTCGAGCCAGGGTAGAGTGTGGTAGAGTGAGGTAGAGTCGGGTCGAGCCAGGGTAGAGTGTGGTAGAGTGAGGTAGAGTTGGGGTAGAGTGTGGTGGAGTGAGGTAGAGTCGCGTTGAGCCAGGATAAAGTGTGGTAGAGTGAGGTAGAGTAGGGTTGAGCCAGGGTAGAGTGTGGTAGAGTGAGGTAGAGTCGAGGTAGAGTGTGGTAGAGTGAGGTAAAGTCGGGTCGAGCCAGGGTAGAGTGTGGTAGAGTGAGGAAGAGTCGGGGTAGAGTGTGGTAGAGTGAGGTAGAGTCAGGGTAGAGTGTGGTAGAGTGAGGTAGAGTTGGGTCGAGCCAGGGTGGAGTGTGGTAGAGTGAGGTAGAGTTGGGGTAGACTGTGGTAGAGTGAGGTAGAGTCGGGGTAGAGTGTGGTAGAGTAAGGTAGAGTCTGGTCGATCCAGGGTAGAGTGTGGTAGAGACAGGTAGAGTCGGGGTAAAGTGTGATAGAGTGAGGTAGAGTCGGGGTAGAGTGTGGTAGAGTGAGGTAGAGAAGTGTTGAGCTAGGGTAGGGTGTGGTATAGTAAGGTAGAGTTGGGTCTAGCAAGGGTAGAGTGTGGTAGAGTGAGGTAGAGTCGGGTCGAGCCAGGATAGAGTGTGGTAGAGTGAGGTAGAGTCGAGGTAGAGTGTGGTAGAGTGAGGTAGAGTTGGGGTAGAGTGTGGTAGAGTGAGGTAGAGTCGTGTCGAGCGAGGGTAGAGCGTGGTAGAGTGAGGTAGATTCGGGTTGAGCCAGGATAGAGTGTGGTAGAGTTAGGTAGGGTCGGGGTAGAGTGTGGTAGAGTGAGGTATAGTCGGGTCGAGCCAGGATAGAGTGTGGTAGAGTGAGGTAGAGTCTTGTCGAGTGAGGGTAGAGTGTGGTAGTGTGAGGTAGCGTCGAGTCGAGCCAGGGTAGAGTGTGGTAGAGTGAGGTAGAGTCGGGGTAGAGTGTGGTAGAGTGAGGTACAGTCGGGTCGATCCAGGGTAGAGTGTGGTAGAGAGAGGTAGAGTCGGGGTAAAGTGCGGTAGAGTGAGGTAGAGTCGGGATAGAGTGTGGTAGAGTGAGGTAGAGTAGGGTCGAGCCAGGGTAGAGTGTGGTAGAGTGAGGTAGAGTCGGGTCGAGCCAGGGTAGAGTGTGGTAGAGTGAGGTAGAGTTGGGGTAGAGTGTGGTGGAGTGAGGTAGAGTCGCGTTGAGCCAGGATAAAGTGTGGTAGAGTGAGGTAGAGTAGGGTTGAGCCAGGGTAGAGTGTGGTAGAGTGAGGTAGAGTCGAGGTAGAGTGTGGTAGAGTGAGGTAAAGTCGGGTTGAGACAGGGTAGAGTGTGGTAGAGTGAGGAAGAGTCGGGGTTGAGTGTGGTAGAGTGAGGTAGAGTCAGGGTAGAGTGTGGTAGAGTGAGGTAGAGTTGGGTCGAGCCAGGGTGGAGTGTGGTAGAATGAGGTAGAGTTGGGGTAGACTGTGGTAGAGTGAGGTAGAGTCGGGGTAGAGTGTGGTAGAGTAAGGTAGAGTCTGGTCGATCCAGGGTAGAGTGTGGTAGAGACAGGTAGAGTCGGGGTAAAGTGTGATAGAGTGAGGTAGAGTCGGGGTAGAGTGTGGTAGAGTGAGGTAGAGAAGTGTTGAGCTAGGGTAGGGTGTGGTATAGTGAGGTAGAGTTGGGTCTAGCAAGGGTAGAGTGTGGTAGAGTGAGGTAGAGTCGGGTCGAGCCAGGATAGAGTGTGGTAGAGTGAGGTAGAGTCGAGGTAGAGTGTGGTAGAGTGAGGTAGAGTTGGGGTAGAGTGTGGTAGAGTGAGGTAGAGTCGTGTCGAGCGAGGGTAGAGTGTGGTAGAGTGAGGTAGATTCGGGTTGAGCCAGAATAGAGTGTGGTAGAGTTAGGTAGAGTCGATGTAGAGTGTGGTAGAGTGAGGTATAGTCGGGTCGAGCCAGGGTAGAGTGTGGTAGAGTGAGGTAGAGTGAGGTAGAGTCTTGTCGAGTGAGGGTAGAGTGTGGTAGTGTGAGGTAGCGTCGAGTCGAGCCAGGGTAGAGTGTGGTAGAGTCAGGTAGATACGGGGTAGAGTGTGGTAGAGTGAGGTAGAGTCGGGGTAGAGTGTGGTAGAGTCGGGGTAGAGTGTGGTAGAGTGAGGTAGAGTCGGGTCGAGCCAGGGTAGTCTGTGGTAGAGTGAGATAGAGTCGGGGTAGAATGAGGTGGAGTGAGGTAGAGTCGGGGCAGTGTGTGCTAGAGTGAGGTAGAGTCCGGGTAGAGTGTGGTAGAGCGAGGTACAGTCGGGTCGAGCTAGGATGGAGTGTGGTTGAGTGAGGTAGATTCGGGGTAGAGTGTGGTAGAGTAAGGTAGAGTCTGGTCGACCCAGGGTAGAGTGTGGTAGAGAGAGGTAGAGTAGGGGTAAAGTGTGGTAGAGTGAGGTAGAGTCGGGGTAGAGTGCGGTAGAGTGAGGTAGAGAAGGGTTGAGCCAGGGTAGAGTGTGATAGAGTGAGGTAGAGTCGGGTCGAGGTTGGGGTATCGGGTGGGGGAGCGCCAACACTGCTACGCACATCGTAGCTCCCATTTGTTGAGGCAAGGCTCGCATAGTTGTGTAAATTGTGTCTGCTCCTAATGCGTGGGGATCGTTGAGGGAGAGGTGGGGGTGATGGCCACTTGTTCTGGGTTATGCTGGGGGTGGGGCTGAATAGTTCGATGGATCCAGATAGGGATTCTTCATGCTGGGGACTAGTGCTATGGGAAGAGGTTAGACTGTTAGTGGGGCTAAGTGGAGGGGGAGGTGGTTGGTCCTGGGTGGAATCTGGGGTAGGGGCATGGACTGGGCTTGCGGTGGGTGTGGGGCTAAACAGTAGGGGGGAAGGGCTATGGTTAACAGATTCTATACTACTTATACGGGGCATGCACGGGGTTACCGAGAGTGCCAGCCTAAACTGGCTGTTCGGTGTTTCTTGTATGCTGCTGATGCTGTCATCCTGCGTCTGGGGGGGCTCTGATAGTATCTCCGGGGACGTAATCGGTTCCTCGGTATAGATCTCTCTGGATCGAAGTGCGTATCTCAGACGGGTTGTATAGTGCAGTAGTTTCAAAAATGACGTCATACTGCGGCGCTGCGGTATAGGCTTATTGATGAGGACAGTAGGAGGGGATTGGCAAAACTTTATTCTCTGCTTAGAGGCCCAGGGTAGAGTGTGGTAGAGTGAGGTAGAGTCGAAGTAGAGTGTGGTAGAGTGAGGTAGAGTTGGGGTAGAGTGTGGTGGAGTGAGGTAGAGTCGCATTGAGCAAGGGTAGAGAGTTGTAGAGTGAGGTAGAGTCGGGTTAAGCCAGGGTAGAGTGTGGTAGAGTGAGGTAGAGTCGGGGTAGGGTGTGGTAGAGGGAGGTAGAGTCGGGTCGAGTCAGGATAGAGTGTGGTAGAATGATATAGAGTCGGGTCGAGCCAGGGTAGAGTGCGGTAGAGTGAGACAGAGTCGGGGTAGAGTGTGGTAGACTGAGGTAGAGTCGGGGTAGAGTGAGGCAGAGTCGGGTCGAGGCAGGGTATATTGTGGTAGAGTGAGGAAGAGTGAGGTAGAGTCGGGGTAGACTGTGGTAGAGTGAGGTTGAGTTGGGGTAGAGTGTGGTGGAGTGAGGTAGAGTCGCGTTTAGCCAGGATAGAGTGTGGTAGAGTGAGGTAGAGTCGGGTTGAGGCAGGGTAGAGTGAGGTAGAGTGAGGTAGAGTCGGGGTAGAGTGTGGTAGAGTGAGGTATAGTCGGGGTAGAGTGTGGTATAGTGAGGTAGAGTTGGGGTAGAGTGTGGTAGAGTGAGGTAGAGTCGGGATAGAGTGTGGTAGAGTAAGGTAGAGTCGGGTCGACCCAGGGTAGAGGGTGGTAGAGAGAGGTACAGTCGGGGTAAAGTGTGGTAGAGTGAGGTAGAGTCGGGGTAGAGTGTGGTAGAGTGAGGTAGAGAAGGGTTGAGCCAGGGTAGAGTGTGATAGAGTGAGGTAGAGTCGGGTTGAGCCAGGGTAGAGTGTGATACATTGAGGTAGAGTCGAAGTAGAGTGTGGTAGAGTGAGGTAGATTTGGGGTAGGGTGTGGTGGAGTGAGGTAGAGTCACGTTGAGCCGGGGTAGAGAGTGGTAGAGTGAGGTAGAGTCGGGTTTAGCCAGGGTAGAGTGTGGTAGAGTGAGGTAGAGTCGGGATAGAGTGTGGTAGAGTGAGGTAGAGTCGGGGTAGAGTGAGGTAGAGTCGGGTCGAGGCAGGGTAGACTGTGGTAGAGTGAGGTAGAGTCGGGGTAGAGTGAGGTAGAGTAAGGTAGAGTCGGGGTAGTGTGTGCTAGAGTGAGGTAGAGTCGGGGTAGAGTGTGGTAGAGTGAGGTTGAGTTGGGGTAGAATGTGGTGGAGTGAGGTAGAGTTGCTTTGAGCCAGGATAGAGTGTGGTAGAGTGAGGTAGAGTCGGGTTGAGCCAGGGTAGAGTGTGGTAGAGTGAGGTAGAGTTGGGTCGAGCCTGGGTAGAGTGTGGTAGGGTGAGGTAGAGATGGGGAAGAGTGTGGTAGAGTGAGGTAGAGTCGGGGTAGAGTGTGGTAGAGCGAGGAATAGTCGGGTCAAGCTAGGGTGGAGTGTGGTTGAGTTAGGTAGATTCGGGGTAGAGTGTGGTAGAGTTAGGTAGAGTCGGGTCGAGCGAGGGTAGACTGTGGTAGAGTGAGGTAGAGTCGGGGTAGAGAGAGGAAGAGTCGGGGTAGTGTGTGCTAGAGTCAGCCAGAGTCGGGGTAAAGTGGGGTAGGGTGAGGTAGAGTCGGGTCGAGCCAGGGTAGAGTGTGGTAGATTGAGGTAGAGTAGGGTCGAGGAAGGGTAGAGTGTGGTAGAGTGAGGTAGAGTCGGGGTAGAGTGTGGTAGAGCGAGGTACAGTCGGGTCGAGCTAGGGTGGAGTGTGGTTGAGTGAGGTAGATTCGGGGTAGAGTGTGGTAGAGTGAGGTAGAGTTGGGTCGAGCCAGGGTAGAGTGTGGTAGAGTGAGGTAGAGTTGGGGTAGAGTGTGTTAGAGTGAGGTAGAGTCGGGGTACAGTGTGGTAGAGTGAGGTAGAGTCGAGTCGAGCCAGGGCAGACTGTGGTACAGTGAGTTAGAGTCGGGGTAGAGTGAGGTGGAGTGAGGTAGAGTCGGGGTAGTGTGTGCTAGAGTGAGGTAGAGTCGGGGTAGAGTGTGGTAGAGCGAGGTACAGTCGGGTCGAGCTAGGGTGGGGTGTGGTTGAGGGAGGTAGATTCGGGGTAGAGTGTGGTAGATTAAGGTAGAGTCGGGTCGAGCCAGGGTAGACTGTGGTAGAGTGAGGTAGAACCGGGGTAGAGTAAGGTAGAGAGAGGTAGAGTCGGGGTAGTGTGTGCTAGAGTGAGGCAGAGTCGGGGTAGAGTGTAGTAGAGTGAGGTAGAGTCGGGTCGAGCCAGGGTAGAGTGTGGTTGAGTGAGGTAGAGTCGGGTCAAACAAGGGTAGAGTGTGGTATAGTGAGGTAGAGTCGGGGTAGAGTGCGGTAGATTGAGGTAGAGTTGGGTCGAGCCATGGTAGAGTGTGGTAGAGTGAGGTAGAGTCGGGGTAGAGTGAGGTAGAGTGAGGTAGAGTCGGGGTAGTGTGTGCTAGAATGAGGCAGAGTCGGGGTACAGTGTGGTAGATTGAGGTAGAGTCGGGTCGAGCCAGGGTAGAGTGTGGTAGAGTGAGGTAGAGTCGGGTCGAGCAAGGGTAGAGTGTGGTAGAGTGAGGTAGAGTCGGGGTAGAGTGGGGTAGAGTGAGGTAGAGTTGGGTCGAGCCATGGTAGAGTGTGGTAGAGTGAGGTAGAGTCGGGGTAGAGTGTGGTAGAGTGAGGTACAGTCGGGTCGATCCAGGGTAGAGTGTGGTAGAGAGAGGTAGAGTCGGGGTAACGTGCGGTAGAGTGAGGTAGAGTCGGGATAGAGTGTGGTAGAGTGAGGTAGAGTAGGGTCGAGCCAGGGTAGAGTGTGGTAGAGTGAGGTAGAGTCGGGTCGAGCCAGGGTAGAGTGTGGTAGAGTGAGGTAGAGTTGGGGTAGAGTGTGGTGGAGTGAGGTAGAGTCGCATTGAGCCAGGATAAAGTGTGGTAGAGTGAGGTAGAGTAGGGTTGAGCCAGGGTAGAGTGTGGTAGAGTGAGGTAGAGTCGAGGTAGAGTGTGGTAGAGTGAGGTAAAGTCGGGTCGAGCCTGGGTAGAGTGTGGTAGAGTGAGGAAGAGTCGGGGTAGAGTGTGGTAGAGTGAGGTAGAGTCAGGGTAGAGTGTGGTAGAGTGAGGTAGAGTTGGGTCGAGCCAGGGTGGAGTGTGGTAGAGTGAGGTAGAGTTGGGGTAGACTGTGGTAGAGTGAGGTAGAGTCGGGGTAGAGTGTGGTAGAGTAAGGTAGAGTCTGGTCGATCCAGGGTAGAGTGTGGTAGAGACAGGTAGAGTCGGGGTAAAGTGTGATAGAGTGAGGTAGAGTCGGGGTAGAGTGTGGTAGAGTGAGGTAGAGAAGTGTTGAGCTAGGGTAGGGTGTGGTATAGTAAGGTAGAGTTGGGTCTAGCAAGGGTAGAGTGTGGTAGAGTGAGGTAGAGTCGGGTCGAGCCAGGATAGAGTGTGGTAGAGTGAGGTAGAGTCGAGGTAGAGTGTGGTAGAGTGAGGTAGAGTTGGGGTAGAGTGTGGTAGAGTGAGGTAGAGTCGTGTCGAGCGAGGGTAGAGCGTGGTAGAGTGAGGTAGATTCGGGTTGAGCCAGGATAGAGTGTGGTAGAGTTAGGTAGGGTCGGGGTAGAGTGTGGTAGAGTGAGGTATAGTCGGGTCGAGCCAGGGTAGAGTGTGGTAGAGTGAGGTAGAGTCTTGTCGAGTGAGGGTAGAGTGTGGTAGTGTGAGGTAGCGTCGAGTCGAGCCAGGGTAGAGTGTGGTAGAGTGAGGTAGAGTCGGGGTAGAGTGTGGTAGAGTGAGGTACAGTCGGGTCGATCCAGGGTAGAGTGTGGTAGAGAGAGGTAGAGTCGGGGTAAAGTGCGGTAGAGTGAGGTAGAGTCGGGATAGAGTGTGGTAGAGTGAGGTAGAGTAGGGTCGAGCCAGGGTAGAGTGTGGTAGAGTGAGGTAGAGTCGGGTCGAGCCAGGGTAGAGTGTGGTAGAGTGAGGTAGAGTTGGGGTAGAGTGTGGTGGAGTGAGGTAGAGTCGCGTTGAGCCAGGATAAAGTGTGGTAGAGTGAGGTAGAGTAGGGTTGAGCCAGGGTAGAGTGTGGTAGAGTGAGGTAGAGTCGAGGTAGAGTGTGGTAGAGTGAGGTAAAGTCGGGTTGAGACAGGGTAGAGTGTGGTAGAGTGAGGAAGAGTCGGGATTCAGTGTGGTAGAGTGAGGTAGAGTCAGGGTAGAGTGTGGTAGAGTGAGGTAGAGTTGGGTCGAGCCTGGGTAGAGTGTGGTAGGGTGAGGTAGAGATGGGGAAGAGTGTGGTAGAGTGAGGTAGAGTCGGGGTAGAGTGTGGTAGAGCGAGGAATAGTCGGGTCAAGCTAGGGTGGAGTGTGGTTGAGTTAGGTAGATTCGGGGTAGAGTGTGGTAGAGTTAGGTAGAGTCGGGTCGAGCGAGGGTAGACTGTGGTAGAGTGAGGTAGAGTCGGGGTAGAGAGAGGAAGAGTCGGGGTAGTGTGTGCTAGAGTCAGCCAGAGTCGGGGTAAAGTGGGGTAGGGTGAGGTAGAGTCGGGTCGAGCCAGGGTAGAGTGTGGTAGAGTGAGGTAGAGTAGGGTCGAGGAAGGGTAGAGTGTGGTAGAGTGAGGTAGAGTCGGGGTAGAGTGCGGTAGAGTGAGGTAGAGTCGGGTCGAGCCAGGGTAGAGTGTGATACAGTGAGGTAGAGTCGAAGTAGAGTGTGGTAGAGTGAGGTAGAGTTGGGGTAGGGTGTGGTGGAGTGAGGTAGAGTCACGTTGAGCCAGGGTAGAGAGTGGTAGAGTGAGGTAGAGTCGGGTTTAGCCAGGGTAGAGTGTGGTAGAGTGAGGTAGAGTCGGGGTAGAGTGTGGTAGAGTGAGGTAGAGTCGGGGTAGAGTGAGGTAGAGTCGGGTCGAGGCAGGGTAGACTGTGGTAGAGTGAGGTAGAGTCGGGGTAGAGTGAGGTAGAGAAAGGTAGAGTCGGGGTAGTGTGTGCTAGAGTGAGGTAGTGTCGGGGTAGAGTGTGGTAGAGTGAGGTTGAGTTGGGGTAGAGTGGGGTGGAGTGAGGTAGAGTCGCGTTGAGCCAGGATAGAGTGTGGTAGAGTGAGGTAGAGTCGGGGTAGAGTGTGGTAGAATGAGGTAGAGTTGGGTCGAGCCAGGGTAGAGTGTGGTAGAGTGAGGTAGAGATGGGGAAGAGTGTGGTAGAGTGAGGTAGAGTCGGGGTAGAGTGTGGTAGAGCGAGGTATAGTCGGGTCAAGCTAGGGTGGAGTGTGGTTGAGTTAGGTAGATTCGGGGTAGAGTGTGGTAGAGTTAGGTAGAGTCGGGTCGAGCGAGGGTAGACTGTGGTAGAGTGAGGTACAGTCGGGGTAGAGAGAGGTAGAGTCGGGGTAGTGTGTGCTAGAGTGAGCCAGAGTCGGGGTAGAGTGGGGTAGAGTGAGGTAGAGTCGGGTCGAGCCAGGGTAGAGTGTGGTAGAGTGAGGTAGGGTAGGGTCGAGGAAGGGTAGAGTGTGGTAGAGTGAGGTAGAGTCGGGGTAGAGTGCGGTAGAGTGAGGTAGAGTTGGGTCGAGCCATGGTAGTGTGTGGTAGAGTGAGGTAGAGTCGGGGTAGAGTGTGGTAGAGTGAGGTAGAGTCGGGGTAGATTGTGGTAGAGTAAGGTAGAGTCGGGTCGATCCAGGGTAGAGTGTGGTAGAGAGAGGTAGAGTCGAGGTAAAGTGCGGTAGAGTGAGGTAGAGTCGGGATAGAGTGTGGTAGAGTGAGGTAGAGTCGGGTCGAGCCAGGGTAGAGTGTGGTAGAGTGAGGTAGGGTTGGGAGAAAGTGTGGTGGAGTGAGGTAGAGTCACGTTGAGACAGGATAGAGTGTGGTAGAGTGAGGTAGAGTAGGGTTGAGCCAGGGTAGAGTGTGGTAGAGTGAGGTAGAGTTGGGGTAGAGTGTGGTAGAATGAGGTAGAGTGGGGTCGAGCCAGGTTAGAGTGTGGTAGAGTGAGGTAGAGTCGGGGTAGAGTGTGGTAGAGTGAGGTAGAATCGGGTCGAGCCAGGGTAGAGTGTGGTAGATTGAGGTAGAGTCGGGGTAGAGTGTGGTAGAGTGAAGTAGAGTCGCGTTGAGACAGGATAGAGTGTGGTAGAGTGAGGTAGAGTCGGGTTGAGCCAGGGTAGAGTGTGGCAGAGTGAGGTAGAGTCGGGGTAGAGTGTGGTACAGTGAGGTAGAGTCGCGTTGAGCCAGGATAGAGTGTGGTAGAGTGAGGTAGAGTCGGGTTGAGCCAGGGTAGAGTGTGGCAGAGTGAGGTAGAGTCGGCTTGAGCCAGGTTAGAGTGTGGCAGAGTGAGGTAGAGTCGGGGTAGAGTGTGGTAGAGTGAGGCAGAGTCGGGGTAGGGTGTGGTAGAGCGAGGTACAGTCGAGTCGAGCTAGGGTGGAGTGTGGTTGAGTGAGGTAGATTCGGGGAAGAGGGTGGTAGAGTGAGGTAGAGTCGGGTCGAGCCAGGGTAGAGTGTGGTTGAGTGAGGTAGAGTCGGGGTAGAGTGTGGTAGAATGAGGTAGACTCGGGGTAGAGTGAGGTAGAGTCGGGTCGAGGCAGGGTAGACTGTGGTAGAGTGAGGTTGAGTTGGGGTAGAGTGTGGTGGAGTGAGGTAGAGTTGCGTTGAGCCAGGATAGAGTGTGGTAGAGTGAGGTAGAGTTGGGTTGAGCCAGGGTAGAGTGTGGTAGAGTGAGGTAGAGTTGGGTCGAGCCAGGGTAGAGTGTGGTAGAGTGAGGTAGAGATAGGGAAGAGTGTGGTAGAGTGAGGTAGAGTCGGGGTAGAGTGTGGTAGAGCGAGGTATAGTCGGGTCAAGCTAGGGTGGAGTGTGGTTGAGTTAGGTAGATTCGGGGTAGAGTGTGGTAGAGTTAGGTAGAGTCGGGTCGAGCGAGGGTAGACTGTGGTAGAGTGAGGTAGAGTCGGGGTAGAGATAGGAAGAGTCGGGGTAGTGTGTGCTAGAGTGAGCCAGAGTCAAGGTAGAGTGGGGAAGAGTGAGGTAGAGTCGGGTCGAGCCAGGGTAGAGTGTGGTAGAGTGATCTAGAGTAGGGTCGAGGAAGGGTAGAGTGTGGTAGAGTGAGGTAGAGTCGGGGTAGAGTGCGGTAGAGTGAGGTAGAGTCGGGTCGAGCCAGGGTAGAGTGTGATACAGTGAGGTAGAGTCAAAGTAGAGTGTGGTAGAGTGAGGTAGAGTTGGGGTAGGGTGTGGTGGAGTGAGGTAGAGTCACGTTGAGCCAGGGTAGAGAGTGGTAGAGTGAGGTAGAGTCGGGTTTAGCCAGGGTAGAGTGTGGAAGAGTGAGGTAGAGTCGGGGTAGAGTGAGGTAGAGTCGGGTCGAGGCAGGGTAGACTGTGGTAGAGTGAGGTAGAGTCGGGGTAGAGTGAGGTAGAGAAAGGTAGAGTCGGGGTAGATTGTGGTAGAGTAAGGTAGAGTCGGGTTGATCCAGGGTAGAGTGTGGTAGAGAGAGGTAGAGTCGAGGTAAAGTGCGGTAGAGTGAGGTAGAGTCGGGATAGAGTGTGGTAGAGTGAGGTAGAGTAGGGTCGAGCCAGGGTAGATTGTGGTAGAGTGAGGTAGAGTCGGGTCGAGCCAGGGTAGAGTGTGGTAGAGTGAGGTAGGGTTGGGATAAAGTGTGGTGGAGTGAGGTAGAGTCACGTTGAGACAGGATAGAGTGTGGTAGAGTGAGGTAGAGTTGGGTCGAGCCATGGTAGTGTGTGGTAGAGTGAGGTAGAGTCGGGGTAGAGTGTGGTAGAGAAAGGTAGAGTCACGTTGAGCCAGGGTAGAGAGTGGTAGAGTGAGGTAGAGTCGGGTTTAGCAAGGGTAGAGTGTGGAAGAGTAAGGTAGAGTGTGGTAGAGTGAGGTAGAGAAGGGTTGAGCCAGGGTAGAGTGTGATAGAGTGAGGTAGAGTCGGGTCGAGCCAGGGTAGAGTGTGATACATTGAGGTAGAGTCGAAGTAGAGTGTGGTAGAGTGAGGTAGATTTGGGGTAGGGTGTGGTGGAGTGAGGTAGAGTCACGTTGAGCCGGGGTAGAGAGTGGTAGAGTGAGGTAGAGTCGGGTTTAGCCAGGGTAGAGTGTGGTAGAGTGAGGTAGAGTCGGGGTAGAGTGTGGTAGAGTGAGGTAGAGTCGGGGTAGAGTGAGGTAGAGTCGGGTCGAGGCAGGGTAGACTGTGGTAGAGTGAGGTAGAGTCGGGGTAGAGTGAGGTAGAGTAAGGTAGAGTCGGGGTAGTGTGTGCTAGAGTGAGGTAGAGTCGGGGTAGAGTGTGGTAGAGTGAGGTTGAGTTGGGGTAGAATGTGGTGGAGTGAGGTAGAGTTGCTTTGAGCCAGGATAGAGTGTGGTAGAGTGAGGTAGAGTCGGGTTGAGCCAGGGTAGAGTGTGGTAGAGTGAGGTAGAGTTGGGTCGAGCCTGGGTAGAGTGTGGTAGGGTGAGGTAGAGATGGGGAAGAGTGTGGTAGAGTGAGGTAGAGTCGGGGTAGAGTGTGGTAGAGCGAGGAATAGTCGGGTCAAGCTAGGGTGGAGTGTGGTTGAGTTAGGTAGATTCGGGGTAGAGTGTGGTAGAGTTAGGTAGAGTCGGGTCGAGCGAGGGTAGACTGTGGTAGAGTGAGGTAGAGTCGGGGTAGAGAGAGGAAGAGTCGGGGTAGTGTGTGCTAGAGTCAGCCAGAGTCGGGGTAAAGTGGGGTAGGGTGAGGTAGAGTCGGGTCGAGCCAGGGTAGAGTGTGGTAGATTGAGGTAGAGTAGGGTCGAGGAAGGGTAGAGTGTGGTAGAGTGAGGTAGAGTCGGGGTAGAGTGCGGTAGAGTGAGGTAGAGTCGGGTCGAGCCAGGGTAGAGTGTGATACAGTGAGGTAGAGTCGAAGTAGAGTGTGGTAGAGTGAGGTAGAGTTGGGGTAGGGTGTGGTGGAGTGAGGTAGAGTCACGTTGAGCCAGGGTAGAGAGTGGTAGAGTGAGGTAGAGTCGGGTTTAGCCAGGGTAGAGTGTGGTAGAGTGTGGTAGAGTGAGGTAGAGTCGGGGTAGAGTGAGGTAGAGAAAGGTAGAGTCGGGGTAGTGTGTGCTAGAGTGAGGTAGTGTCGGGGTAGAGTGTGGTAGAGTGAGGTTGAGTTGGGGTAGAGTGTGGTGGAGTGAGGTAGAGTCGCGTTGAGCCAGGATAGAGTGTGGTAGAGTGAGGTAGAGTCGGGGTAGAGTGTGGTAGAGTGAAGTAGAGTTGGGTCGAGCCAGGGTAGAGTGTGGTAGAGTGAGGTAGAGATGGGGAAGAGTGTGGTAGAGTGAGGTAGAGTCGGGGTAGAGTGTGGTAGAGCGAGGTATAGTCGGGTCAAGCTAGGGTGGAGTGTGGTTGAGTTAGGTAGATTCGGGGTAGAGTGTGGTAGAGTTAGGTAGAGTCGGGTCGAGCGAGGGTAGACTGTGGTAGAGTGAGGTACAGTCGGGGTAGAGAAAGGTAGAGTCTGGGTAGTGTGTGCTAGAGTGAGCCAGAGTCGGGGTAGAGTGGGGTAGAGTAAGGTAGAGTCGGGTCGAGCCAGGGTAGAGTGTGGTAGAGTGAGGTAGGGTAGGGTCGAGGAAGGGTAAAGTGTGGTAGAGTGAGGTAGAGTCGGGGTAGAGTGCGGTAGAGTGAGGTAGAGTTGGGTCGAGCCATGGTAGTGTGTGGTAGAGTGAGGTAGAGTCGGGGTAGAGTGTGGTAGAGTGAGGTAGAGTCGGGGTAGATTGTGGTAGAGTAAGGTAGAGTCGGGTCGATCCAGGGTAGAGTGTGGTAGAGAGAGGTAGAGTCGAGGTAAAGTGCGGTAGAGTGAGGTAAAGTCGGGATAGAGTGTGGTAGAGTGAGGTAGAGTAGGGTCGAGCCAGGGTAGATTGTGGTAGAGTGAGGTAGAGTCGGGTCGAGCCAGGGTAGAGTGTGGTAGAGTGAGGTAGGGTTGGGATAAAGTGTGGTGGAGTGAGGTAGAGTCACGTTGAGACAGGATAGAGTGTGGTAGAGTGAGGTAGAGTAGGGTTGAGCCAGGGTAGAGTGTGGTAGAGTGAGGTAGAGTTGGGGTAGAGTGTGGTTGAATGAGGTAGAGTGGGGTCGAGCCAGGTTAGAGTGTGGTAGAGTGAGGTAGAGTCGGGGTAGAGTGTGGTAGAGTGAGGTAGAGTCGGGTCGAGCCAGGGTAGAGTGTGGTAGATTGAGGTAGAGTCGGGGTAGAGTGTGGTAGAGTGAAGTAGTGTCGCGTTGAGACAGGATAGAGTGTGGTAGAGTGAGGTAGAGTCGGGTTGAGCCAGGGTAGAGTGTGGCAGAGTGAGGTAGAGTCGGGGTAGAGTGTGGTACAGTGAGGTAGAGTCGCGTTGAGCCAGGATAGAGTGTGGTAGAGTGAGGTAGAGTCGGGTTGAGCCAGGGTAGAGTGTGGAAGAGTGAGGTTGAGTCGGGGTAGAGTGTGGTAGAGTGAGGTAGAGTCGGCTTGAGCCAGGTTAGAGTGTGGCAGAGTGAGGTAGAGTCGGGGTAGAGTGTGGTAGAGTGAGGCAGAGTCGGGGTAGGGTGTGGTAGAGCGAGGTACAGTCGAGTCGAGCTAGGGTGGAGTGTGGTTGAGTGAGGTAGATTCGGGGAAGAGGGTGGTAGAGTGAGGTAGAGTCGGGTCAAGCCAGGGTAGAGTGTGGTTGAGTGAGGTAGAGTCGGGGTAGAGTGTGGTAGAATGAGGTAGACTCGGGGTAGAGTGAGGTAGAGTCGGGTCGAGGCAGGGTAGACTGTGGTAGAGTGAGGTTGAGTTGGGGTAGAGTGTGGTGGAGTGAGGTAGAGTTGCGTTGAGCCAGGATAGAGTGTGGTAGAGTGAGGTAGAGTTGGGTTGAGCCAGGGTAGAGTGTGGTAGAGTGAGGTAGAGTTGGGTCGAGCCAGGGTAGAGTGTGGTAGAGTGAGGTAGAGATAGGGAAGAGTGTGGTAGAGTGAGGTAGAGTCGGGGTAGAGTGTGGTAGAGCGAGGTATAGTCGGGTCAAGCTAGGGTGGAGTGTGGTTGAGTTAGGTAGATTCGGGGTAGAGTGTGGTAGAGTTAGGTAGAGTCGGGTCGAGCGAGGGTAGACTGTGGTAGAGTGAGGTAGAGTCGGGGTAGAGATAGGAAGAGTCGGGGTAGTGTGTGCTAGAGTGAGCCAGAGTCGGGGTAGAGTGGGGAAGAGTGAGGTAGAGTCGGGTCGAGCCAGGGTAGAGTGTGGTAGAGTGATGTAGAGTAGGGTCGAGGAAGGGTAGAGTGTGGTAGAGTGAGGTAGAGTCGGGGTAGAGTGCGGTAGAGTGAGGTAGAGTCGGGTCGAGCCAGGGTAGAGTGTGATACAGTGAGGTAGAGTCAAAGTAGAGTGTGGTAGAGTGAGGTAGAGTTGGGGTAGGGTGTGGTGGAGTGAGGTAGAGTCACGTTGAGCCAGGGTAGAGAGTGGTAGAGTGAGGTAGAGTCGGGTTTAGCCAGGGTAGAGTGTGGAAGAGTGAGGTAGAGTCGGGGTAGAGTGAGGTAGAGTCGGGTCGAGGCAGGGTAGACTGTGGTAGAGTGAGGTAGAGTCGGGGTAGAGTGAGGTAGAGAAAGGTAGAGTCGGGGTAGTGTGTGCTAGAGTGAGGTAGAGTCGGGGTAGAGTGTGGTAGAGTGAGGTTGAGTTGGGGTAGAGTGTTGTGGAGTGAGGTAGAGTCGCGTTGAGCCAGGATAGAGTGTGGTAGAGTGAGGTAGAGTCGGGGTAGAGTGTGGTAGAGTGAGGTAGAGTTAGGTCGAGCCAGGGTAGAGTGTGGTAGAGTGAGGTAGAGATGGGGAAGAGTGTGGTAGAGTGAGGTAGAGTCGGGGTAGAGTGTGGTAGAGCGAGGTATAGTCGGGTCAAGCTAGGGTGGAGTGTGGTTGAGTTAGGTAGATTCGGGGTAGAGTGTGGTAGAGTTAGGTAGAGTCGGGTCGAGCGAGGGTAGACTGTGGTAGAGTGAGGTAGAGTCGGGGTAGAGAGAGGTAGAGTGGGGGTAGTGTGTGCTAGAGTGAGCCAGAGTCGGGGTAGAGTGGGGTAGAGTGAGGTAGAGTCGGGTCGAGCCAGGGTAGAGTGTGGTAGAGTGAGGTAGAGTAGGGTCGAGGAAGGGTAGAGTGTGGTAGAGTGAGGTAGAGTCGGGGTAGAGTGCGGTAGAGTGAGGTAGAGTTGGGTCGAGCCATGGTAGAGTGTGGTAGAGTGAGGTAGAGTCGGGGTAGAGTGTGGTAGAGTGAGGTAGAGTCGGGGTAGATTGTGGTAGAGTAAGTTAGAGTCGGGTCGATCCAGGGTAGAGTGTGGTAGAGAGAGGTAGAGTCGAGGTAAAGTGCAGTAGAGTGAGGTAGAGTCGGGATAGAGTGTGGTAGAGTGAGGTAGAGTAGGGTCGAGCCAGGGTAGATTGTGGTAGAGTGAGGTAGAGTCGGGTCGAGCCAGGGTAGAGTGTGGTAGAGTGAGGTAGGGTTGGGATAAAGTGTGGTGGAGTGAGGTAGAGTCACGTTGAGACAGGATAGAGTGTGGTAGAGTGAGGTAGAGTAGGGTTGAGCCAGGGTAAAGTGTGGTAGAGTGAGGTAGAGTTGGGGTAGAGTGTGGTAGAATGAGGTAGACTGGGGTCGAGACAGGTTAGAGTGTGGTAGAGTGAGGTAGAGTCGGGGTAGAGATTGGTAGAGTGAGGTAGAGTCGGGTCGAGCCAGGGTAGAGTGTGGTAGATTGAGGTAGAGTCGGGGTAGAGTGTGGTAGAGTGAAGTAGAGTCGCATTGAGCCAGGATAGAGTGTGGTAGAGTGAGGTAGAGTCGGGTTGAGCCAGGGTAGAGTGTGGCAGAGTGAGGTAGAGTCGGGGTAGAGTGTGGTACAGTGAGGTAGAGTCGCGTTGAGCCAGGATAGAGTGTGGTAGAGTGAGGTAGAGTCGGGTTGAGCCAGGGTAGAGTGTGGCAGAGTGAGGTAGAGTCGGGGTAGAGTGTGGTAGAGTGAGGTAGAGTCGGGTTGAGCCAGGTTAGAGTATGGCAGAGTGAGGTAGAGTCGGGGTAGAGTGTGGTAGAGTGAGGCAGAGTCGGGGTAGGCTGTGGTAGAGCGAGGTACAGTCGAGTCGAGCTAGGGTGGAGTGTGGTTGAGTGAGGTAGATTAGGGGAAGAGGGTGGTAGAGTGAGGTAGATTCGGGGAAGAGGGTGGTAGAGTAAGGTAGAGTCAGGTCGAGCCAGGGTAGATTGTGGTAGAGTGAGGTAGAGTCGGGGTAGAGTGAGGTAGAGTGAGGTAGAGTCGGGTCGAGCCAGGGTAGAGTGTGGTTGAGTGAGGTAGAGTCGGGTCAAACAAGGTTAGAGTGTGGTATAGTGAGGTAGAGTCGGGGTAGAGTGCGGTAGATTGAGGTAGAGTTGGGTCGAGCCATGGTAGAGTGTGGTAGAGTGAGGTAGAGTCGGGATAGATTGTGGTAGAGTGAGGTAGAGTAGGGTAGAGCCAGAGTAGAGTGTGGTAGAGTGAGGTAGAGTCGGGTCGAGCCAGGGTAGAGTGTGGTAGAGTGAGGTAGAGTCGGGGTAGAGTGTGGTAGAGGGAGGTAGAGTTGGGTCGAGTCAGGATAGAGTGTGGTAGAATGATATAGAGTCGGGTCGAGCCAGGGTAGAGTTCGGTAGAGTGAGACAGAGTCGGGGTAGAGTGTGGTACACTGAGGTAGAGTCGGGGTAGAGTGAGGCAGAGTCGGGTTGAGGCAGGGTAGACTGTGGTAGAGTGAGGTAGAGTCGGGGTAGAGTGAGGTAGAGTGAGGTAGAGTCGGGGTAGTGTGTGCTAGAGTGAGGTAGAGTCGGGGTAGACTGTGGTAGAGTGAGGTTGAGTTGGGGTAGAGTGTGGTGGAGTGAGGTAGAGTCGCGTTTAGCCAGGATAGAGTGTGGTAGAGTGAGGTAGAGTCGGGTTGAGCCAGGGTAGAGTGAGGTAGAGTGAGGTAGAGTCGGGGTAGAGTGTGGTAGAGTGAGGTAGAGTCGGCTCGAGCCAGGGTAGAGTGTGGTAGAGTGAGGTAGAGTCGGGGTAGAGTGTGGTAGAGTGAGGTAGAGTCAGGGTAGAGTGTGGTAGAGTGAGGTAGAGTCGGGGTAGAGTGTGGTAGAGTGAGGTAGAGTTGGGTCGAGCCAGGGTTGAGTGTGGTAGATTGAGGTAGAGTTGGGGTAGAGTGTGGTAGAGTGAGGTAGAGTCGGGGTAGAGTGTGGTAGAGTAAGGTAGAGTCGGCTCGACCTAGGGTAGAGGGTGATAGAGAGAGGTAGAGTCGGGGTAAAGTGTGGTAGAGTGAGGTAAAGTCGGGGTAGAGTGTGGTAGAGTGAGGTAGAGAAGGGTTGAGACAGGGTAGAGTGTGATAGAGTGAGGTAGAGTCGGGTCGAGCCAGGGTAGAGTGTGGTAGAGTGAGGTAGAGTCGAAGTAGAGTGTGGTAGAGTGAGGTAGAGTTGGGGTAGGGTGTGGTGGAGTGAGGTAGAGTCGCGTTGAGCCAGGGTAGACAGTGGTAGAGAGAGGTAGAGTCGGGTTTAGCCAGGGTAGAGTGTGGTAGAGTGAGGTGGAGTCGGGGTAGAGTGTGAGGTTGAGTTGGGGTAGAGTGTGGTGGAGTGAGGTAGAGTCGCGTTGACCCAGAATAGAGTGTGGTAGAGTGAAGTAGAGTCGGTTTGAACCAGGGTAGAGTGTGGTAGAGTGAGGTAGAGTTGGGGAAGAGTGTGGTAGAGTGAGGTAGAGTCGGGGTAGAGTGTGGTAGATTAAGGTTTAGTCGGGTCGACCCTGGGTAGAGTGTGATACAGTGAGGTAGAGTCGAAGTAGAGTGTGGTAGAGTGAGGTAGAGTTGGGGTAGGGTGTGGTGGAGTGAGGTAGAGTCACGTTGAGCCAGGGTAGAGAGTGGTAGAGTGAGGTAGAGTCGGGTTTAGCCAGGGTAGAGTGTGGTAGAGTGAGGTAGAGTCGGGGTAGAGTGTGGTAGAGTGAGGTAGAGTCGGGGTAGAGTGAGGTAGAGAAAGGTAGAGTCAGGGTAGTGTGTGCTAGAGTAGGGTCGAGGAAGGGTAGAGTGTGGTAGAGTGAGGTAGAGTCGGGGTAGAGTGCGGTAGAGTGAGGTAGAGTTGGGTCGAGCCATGGTAGAGTGTGGTAGAGTGAGGTAGAGTCGGGGTAGAGTGTGGTAGAGTGAGGTAGAGTCGGGGTAGATTGTGGTAGAGTAAGGTAGAGTCGGGTCGATCCAGGGTAGAGTGTGGTAGAGAGAGGTAGAGTCGAGGTAAAGTGCGGTAGAGTGAGGTAGAGTCGGGATAGAGTGTGGTAGAGTGAGGTAGAGTAGGGTCGAGCAAGGGTAGATTGTGGTAGAGTGAGGTAGAGTCGGGTCGAGCCAGGGTAGAGTGTGGTAGAGTGAGGTAGGGTTGGGATAAAGTGTGGTGGAGTGAGGTAGAGTCACGTTGAGACAGGATAGAGTGTGGTAGAGTGAGGTAGAGTAGGATTGAGCCAGGGTAAAGTGTGGTAGAGTGAGGTAGAGTTGGGGTAGAGTGTGGTAGAATGAGGTAGACTGGGGTCGAGACAGGTTAGAGTGTGGTAGAGTGAGGTAGAGTCGGGGTAGAGTGTGGTAGAGTGAGGTAGAGTCGGGTCGAGCCAGGGTAGAGTGTGGTAGATTGAGGTAGAGTCGGGGTAGAGTGTGGTAGAGTGAAGTAGAGTCGCGTTGAGCCAGGATAGAGTGTGGTAGAGTGAGGTAGAGTCGGGTTGAGCCAGGGTAGAGTGTGGCAGAGTGAGGTAGAGTCGGGGTAGAGTGTGGTACAGTGAGGTAGAGTCGCGTTTAGCCAGGATGGAGTGTGGTAGAGTGAGGTAGAGTCGGGTTGAGCCAGGGTAGAGTGTGGCAGAGTGAGGTAGAGTCGGGGTAGAGTGTGGTAGAGTTAGGTAGAGTCGGGTTGAGCCAGGTTAGAGTATGGCAGAGTGAGGTAGAGTCGGGGTAGAGTGTGGTAGAGTGAGGCAGAGTCGGGGTAGGGTGTGGTAGAGCGAGGTACAGTCGAGTCGAGCTAGGGTGGAGTGTGGTTGAGTGAGGTAGATTAGGGGAAGAGGGTGGTAGAGTGAGGTAGATTCGGGGAAGAGGGTGGTAGAGTAAGGTAGAGTCAGGTCGAGCCAGGGTAGACTGTGGTAGAGTGAGGTAGAGTCGGGGTAGAGTGAGGTAGAGTGAGGTAGAGTCGGGTCGAGCCAGGGTAGAGTGTGGTTGAGTGAGGTAGAGTCGGGTCAAACAAGGTTAGAGTGTGGTATAGTGAGGTAGAGTCGGGGTAGAGTGCGGTAGATTGAGGTAGAGTTGGGTCGAGCCATGGTAGAGTGTGGTAGAGTGAGGTAGAGTCGGGATAGAGTGTGGTAGAGTGAGGTAGAGTAGGGTAGAGCCAGAGTAGAGTGTGGTAGAGTGAGGTAGAGTCGGGTCGAGCCAGGGTAGAGTGTGGTAGAGTGAGGTAGAGTCGGGGTAGAGTGTGGTAGAGGGAGGTAGAGTTGGGTCGAGTCAGGATAGAGTGTGGTAGAATGATATAGAGTCGGGTCGAGCCAGGGTAGAGTTCGGTAGAGTGAGACAGAGTCGGGGTAGAGTGTGGTACACTGAGGTAGAGTCGGGGTAGAGTGAGGCAGAGTCGGGTTGAGGCAGGGTAGACTGTGGTAGAGTGAGGTAGAGTCAGGGTAGAGTGAGGTAGAGGGAGGTAGAGTCGGGGTAGTGTGTGCTAGAGTGAGGTAGAGTCGGGGTAGACTGTGGTAGAGTGAGGTTGAGTTGGGGTAGAGTGTGGTGGAGTGAGGTAGAGTCGCGTTTAGCCAGGATAGAGTGTGGTAGAGTGAGGTAGAGTCGGGTTGAGCCAGGGTAGAGTGAGGTAGAGTGAGGTAGAGTCGGGGTAGAGTGTGGTAGAGTGAGGTAGAGTCGGCTCGAGCCAGGGTAGAGTGTGGTAGAGTGAGGTAGAGTCGGGGTAGAGTGTGGTAGAGTGAGGTAGAGTCAGGGTAGAGTGTGGTAGAGTGAGGTAGAGTCGGGGTAGAGTGTGGTAGAGTGAGGTAGAGTTGGGTCGAGCCAGGGTTGAGTGTGGTAGATTGAGGTAGAGTTGGGGTAGAGTGTGGTAGAGTGAGGTAGAGTCGGGGTAGAGTGTGGTAGAGTAAGGTAGAGTCGGCTCGACCTAGGGTAGAGGGTGATAGAGAGAGGTAGAGTCGGGGTAAAGTGTGGTAGAGTGAGGTAAAGTCGGGGTAGAGTGTGGTAGAGTGAGGTAGAGAAGGGTTGAGACAGGGTAGAGTGTGATAGAGTGAGGTAGAGTCGGGTCGAGCCAGGGTAGAGTGTGGTAGAGTGAGGTAGAGTCGAAGTAGAGTGTGGTAGAGTGAGGTAGAGTTGGGGTAGGGTGTGGTGGAGTGAGGTAGAGTCGCGTTGAGCCAGGGTAGACAGTGGTAGAGAGAGGTAGAGTTGGGTTTAGCCAGGGTACAGTGCGGTAGAGTGAGGTGGAGTCGGGGTAGAGTGTGGTAGAGTGAGGTTGAGTTGGGGTAGAGTGTGGTGGAGTGAGGTAGAGTCGCGTTGAGCCAGAATAGAGTGTGGTAGAGTGAAGTAGAGTCGGGTTGAACCAGGGTAGAGTGTGGTAGAGTGAGGTAGAGTTGGGGAAGAGTGTGGTAGAGTGAGGTAGAGTCGGGGTAGAGTGTGGTAGAGTAAGGTATAGTCGGGTCGACCCTGGGTAGAGTGTGATACAGTGAGGTAGAGTCGAAGTAGAGTGTGGTAGAGTGAGGTAGAGTTGGGGTAGGGTGTGGTGGAGTGAGGTAGAGTCACGTTGAGCCAGGGTAGAGAGTGGTAGAGTGAGGTACGGTCGGGTTTAGCCAGGGTAGAGTGTGGTAGAGTGAGGTAGAGTCGGGGTAGAGTGTGGTAGAGTGAGGTAGAGTCGGGGTAGAGTGAGGTAGAGTCGGGTCGAGGCAGGGTAGACTGTGGTAGAGTGAGGTAGAGTCGGGGTAGAGTGAGGTAGAGAAAGGTAGAGTCGGGGTAGTGTGTGCTAGAGTGAGGTAGAGTCGGGGTAGAGTGTGGTAGAGTGAGGTTGAGTTGGGGAAGAGTGTGGTGGAGTGAGGTAGAGTCGCGTTGAGCCAGGATAGAGTGTGGTAGAGTGAGGTAGAGTCGGGGTAGAGTGTGGTAGAGTGAGGTAGAGTCGGGGTAGAGTGTGGTAGAGTGAGGTAGAGTTGGGTCGAGCCAGGGTAGAGTGTGGTTGAGTGAGGTAGAGATGGGGAAGAGTGTGGTAGAGTGAGGTAGAGTCGGGGTAGGGTGTGGTAGAGCGAGGTATAGTCGGGTCAAGCTAGGGTGGAGTGTGGTTGAGTTAGGTAGATTCGGGGTAGAGTGTGGTAGAGTTAGGTAGAGTCTGGACGAGCGAGGGTAGACTGTGGTAGAGTGAGGTAGAGTCGGGGTAGAGAGAGGTAGAGTCGAGGTAGTGTGTGCTAGAGTGAGCCAGAGTCGGGGTAGAGTGGGGTAGAGTGAGGTAGAGTCGGGTCGAGCCAGGGTAGAGTGTGGTAGAGTGAGGTAGAGTAGGGTCGAGGAAGGGTAGAGTGTGGTAGAGTGAGGTAGAGTCGGGGTAGAGTGCGGTAGAGTGAGGTAGAGTTGGGTCGAGCCATGGTAGAGTGTGGTAGAGTGAGGTAGAGTCGGGGTAGAGTGTGGTAGAGTGAGGTAGAGTCGGGGTAGATTGTGGTAGAGTAAGGTAGAGTCGGGTCGATCCAGGGTAGAGTGAGGTAGAGAGAGGTAGAGTCGAGGTAAAGTGCGGTAGAGTGAGGTAGAGTCGGGATAGAGTGTGGTAGAGTGAGGTAGAGTAGGGTCGAGCCAGGGTAGATTGTGGTAGAGTGAGGTAGAGTCGGGTCGAGCCAGGGTAGAGTGTGGTAGAGTGAGGTAGGGTTGGGATAAAGTGTGGTGGAGTGAGGTAGAGTCACGTTGAGACAGGATAGAGTGTGGTAGAGTGAGGTAGAGTAGGGTTGAGCCAGGGTAGAGTGTGGTAGAGTGAGGTAGAGTTGGGGTAGAGTGTGGTAGAATGAGGTAGAGTGGGGTCGAGCCAGGTTAGAGTGTGGTAGAGTGAGGTAGAGTCGGGGTAGAGTGTGGTAGAGTGAGGTAGAGTCGGGTCGAGCCAGGGTAGAGTGTGGTAGATTGAGGTAGAGTCGGAGTAGAGTGTGGCAGAGTGAAGTAGAGTCGCGTTGAGCCAGGATAGAGTGTGGTAGAGTGAGGTAGAGTCGGGTTGAGCCAGGGTAGAGTGTGGCAGAGTGAGGTAGAGTCGGGGTAGAGTGTGGTACAGTGAGGTAGAGTCGGGTTGAGCCAGGGTAGAGTGTGGCAGAGTGAGGTAGAGTCGGGGTAGAGTGTGGTAGAGTGAGGTAGAGTCGGGTTGAGCCAGGTTAGAGTGTGGCAGAGTGAGGTAGAGTCGGGGTAGAGTGTGGTAGAGTGAGGCAGAGTCGGGGTAGGCTGTGGTAGAGCGAGGTACAGTCGAGTCGAGCTAGGGTGGAGTGTGGTGGAGTGAGGTAGATTCGGGGAAGAGGGTGGTAGAGTGAGGTAGATTCGGGGAAGAGGGTGGTAGAGTAAGGTAGAGTCAGGTCGAGCCAGGGTAGACTGTGGTAGAGTGAGGTAGAGTCGGGGTAGAGTGAGGTAGAGTGAGGTAGAGTCGGGTCGAGCCAGGGTAGAGTGTGGTTGAGTGAGGTAGAGTCGGGGTAGAGTGCGGTAGATTGAGGTAGAGTTGGGTCGAGCCATGGTAGAGTGTGGTAGAGTGAGGTAGAGTCGGGGTAGAGTGTGGTAGAGTGAGGTAGAGTAGGGTAGAGCCAGAGTAGAGTGTGGTAGAGTGAGATAGAGTCGGGTCGAGCCAGGGTAGAGTGTGGTAGAGTGAGGTAGAGTCGGGGTAGAGTGTGGTAGAGGGAGGTAGAGTTGGGTCGAGTCAGGATAGAGTGTGGTAGAATGATATAGAGTCGGGTCGAGCCAGGGTAGAGTGCGGTAGAGTGAGAGAGAGTCGGGGTAGAGTGTGGTACACTGAGGTAGAGTCGGGGTAGAGTGAGGCTGAGTCGGGTTGAGGCAGGGTAGACTGTGGTAGAGTGAGGTAGAGTCGGGGTAGAGTGAGGTAGAGTGAGGTAGAGTCGGGGTAGTGTGTGCTAGAGTGAGGTAGAGTCGGGGTAGACTGTGGTAGAGTGAGGTTGAGTTGGGGTAGAGTGTGGTGGAGTGAGGTAGAGTCGCGTTTAGCCAGGATAGAGTGTGGTAGAGTGAGGTAGAGTCGGGTCGAGCCAGGGTAGAGTGAGGTAGAGTGAGGTAGAGTTGGGGTAGAGTGTGGTAGAGTGAGGTAGAGTCGGCTCGAGCCAGGGTAGAGTGTGGTAGAGTGAGGTAGAGTCGGGGTAGAGTGTGGTAGAGTGAGGTAGAGTCAGGGTAGAGTGTGGAAGAGTGAGGTAGAGTCGGGGTAGAGTGTGGTAGAGTGAGGTAGAGTTGGGTCGAGCCAGGGTTGAGTGTGGTAGATTGAGGTAGAGTTGGGGTAGAGTGTGGTAGAGTGAGGTAGAGTCGGGGTAGAGTGTGGTAGAGTAAGGTAGAGTCGGGGTAGAGTGTGGTAGAGTGAGGTAGAGTCGGGTCGAGGCAGGGTAGACTGTGGTAGAGTGAGGTAGAGTCGGGGTAGAGTGAGGTAGAGTGAGGTAGAGTCGGGATAGTGTGTGCTAGAGTGAGGTAGAGTCGGGGTAGAGTGTGGTAGAGTGAGGTTGAGTTGGGGTAGAGTGTGGTGGAGTGAGGTAGAGTCGCGTTGAGCCAGAATAGAGTGTGGTAGAGTGAAGTAGAGTCGGGTTGAACCAGGGTAGAGTGTGGTAGAGTGAGGTAGAGTTGGGTCGAGCCAGGGTAGAGTGTGGTAGAGTGAGGTAGAGTTGGGGAAGAGTGTGGTAGAGTGAGGAAGAGTAGGGGTAGAGTGTGGTAGAGTAAGGTATAGTCGGGTCGACCCTGGGTAGAGTGTGGTAGAGAGAGGTAGAGTCGGGGTAAAGTGTGGTAGAGTGATGTAGAGTAGGGGTAGAGTGTGATAGAGTGAGGTAGATTCGGATCTAGCCAGGGTAGAGTGTGGTAGAGTGAGGTAGAGTTGGGTCGAGCCAGGGTAGAGTGTGGTAGAGTGAAGTAGAGTCGGGTCGAGCCAGGGTAGACTGTGGTAGAGTGAGGTAGAGTCGGGGTAGTGTTTGCTAGAGTGAGGTTGAGTCGGGGTAGAGTGTGGTAGAGCGAGGTACAGTTGGGTCGAGCTAGGGTGGAGTGTGGTTGAGTGAGGTAGATTCGGGGTAGAGTGTGGTAGAGTAAGGTATAGTCGGGTCGAGCGAGGGTAGACTGTGGTAGAGTGAGGTAGAGTCGGGGTAGAGTGAGGTAGAGTCGGGGTAGAGTGGGGTAGAGTGAGGTAGAGTCGGGTCGAGCCAGGGTAGAGTGTGGTAGAGTGAGGTAGAGTCGGGTCGAGCAAGGGTAGAGTGTGGTAGAGTGAGGTAGAATCGGGGTAGAGTGCGGTACAGTGAGGTAGAGTTGGGTCGAGCCATGTAGAGTGTGGTAGAGCGAGGTAGAGTCGGGGTAGAGTGTGGTAGAGTAAGGTAGAGTCGGGGTAGAGTGTGGTAGAGTAAGGTAGAGTCGGGTCGATCCAGGGTAGAGTGTGGTAGAGAGAGGTAGAGTCGGGGTAAAGTGCGGTAGAGTGAGGTAGAGTTGGGATAGAGTGTGGTAGAGTGAGGTAGAGTAGGGTAGAGCCCGGGTAGAGTGTGGTAGAGTGAGGTAGAGTCGGGTCGAGCCAGGGTAGAGTGTGGTAGAGTGAGGTAGAGTCGAAGTAGAGTGTGGTAGAGTGAGGTAGAGTTTAGGTAGGGTGTGGTGGAGTGAGGTAGAGTCGCGTTGAGCCAGGGTAGACAGTGGTAGAGTGAGGTAGAGTCGGGTTTAGCCAGGGTAGAGTGTGGTAGAGTGAGGTGGAGTCGGGGTAGAGTGTGGTAGAGTGAGGTAGAGTCGGGGTAGAGTGAGGTAGAGTCGTGTCGAGGCAGGGTAGACTGTGGTAGAGTGAGGTAGAGTCGGGGTAGAGTGAGGTAGAGTGAGGTAGAGTCGGGGTAGAGTGTGGTAGAGTGAGGTTGAGTTGGGGTAGAGTGTGGTGGAGTGAGGTAGAGTCGCGTTGAGCCAGAATAGAGTGTGGTAGAGTGAGGTAGAGTCGGGTTGAACCAGGGTAGAGTGTAGTAGAGTGAGGTAGAGTTGGGTCGAGCCAGGGTAGAGTGTGGTAGAGTGAGGTAGAGTTGGGGAAGAGTGTGGTAGAGTGAGGTAGAGTCGGGGTAGAGTGTGGTAGAGTAAGGTAGAGTCGGGTCGACCCTGGGTAGAGTGTGGTAGAGAGAGGTAGAGTCGGGGTAAAGTGGGGTAGAGTGACGTAGAGTCGGGGTAGAGTGTGGTAGAGTGAGGTAGAGAAGGGTTGAGCCAGGGTAGAGTGTGATAGAGTGAGGTAGATTCGGATCTAGCCAGGGTAGAGTGTGGTAGAGTGAGGTAGAGTAGGGTCGAGCCAGGGTAGAGTGTGGTAGAGTGAAGTAGAGTCGGGTCAAGTCAGGGTAGACTGTGGTAGAGTGAGGTAGAGTCGGGGTAGTGTGTGCTAGAGTGAGGTTGAGTCGGGGTAGAGTGTGGTAGAGCGAGGTACAGTCGGGTCGAGCTAGGGTGGAGTGTGGTTGAGTGAGGTAGATTCGGGGTAGAGTGTGGTAGAGTAAGGTAGAGTCGGGTCGAGCGAGGGTAGACTGTGTTAGAGTGAGGTAGAGTCGGGGTAGAGTGAGGTAGAGTCGGTGTAGGGGTTGCTAGAGTGAGGCAGAGTCGGGGTAGAGTGGGGTAGAGTGAGGTAGAGTCGGGTCGAGCCAGGGTAGAGTGTGGTAGAGTGAGGTAGAGTCAGGTCGAGCCAGGGTAGAGTGTGGTAGAGTGAGGTAGAATCGGGGTAGAGTGCGGTAGAGTGAGGTAGAGTTGGGTCGAGCCATGTAGAGTGTGGTAGAGTGAGGTAGAGTGGGGTAGAGTGTGGTAGAGTGAGGTAGAGTCGGGGTAGAGTATGGTAGAGTAAGGTAGAGTCGGGTCGCTCCAGGATAGAGTGTGGTAGAGAGAGGTATAGTCGGGGTAAAGTGCGTTAGAGTGAGGTAGAGTCGGGATAGAGTGTGGTAGAGTGAGGTAGAGTAGGATAGAGCCCGGGTAGAGTGTGGTAGAGTGAGATAGAGTCGGAATAGGGTGAGGTAGAGTGAGGTAGAGTAGGGTCGAGCCAGGGTAGAGTGTGGTAGAGTGAGGTAGAGTAGGGTCGAGCCAGGGTAGAGTGTGGTAGAGTGAGGTAGATTTGGGGTAAAGTGTGGTGGAGTGAGGTAGAGTCACGTTGAGACAGGATAGAGTGTGGTAGAGTGAGGTAGAGTAGGGTTGAGCCAGGGTAGAGTGTGGTAGAGTGAGCTACAGTTGGGGTAGAGTGTGGTAGAATGAGGTAGGGTCGGGTCGAGCCAGGTTAGAGTGTGGTAGAGTGAGGTAGAGTCGGGGTAGAGTGTGGTAGAGTGAGGTAGAGTCGGGGTAGAGTGTGGTAGAGTGAGGTAGAGTTGGGTCGAGCAAGGGTAGAGTGTGGTAGAGTGAGGTAGAATCGGGGTAGAGTGTCGTAGAGTGAGGTAGAGTCGGGGTAGAGTGTGGTAGAGTGAGGTAGAGTCGGGGTGGACTGTGGTAGAGTGAGGTAGAGTCGGGTCGAGCCAGGTTAGAGTGTGGTAGAGTGAGGTAGAGTCGGGGTAGAGTGCGGTAGAGTGAGGTAGAGTCGCGTTGAGCCAGGATAGAGTGTGGAAGAGTGAGGTAGAGTCGAGTTGAGCAGCGTAGAGTGTGGTAGAGTGAGGTAGAGTCGGGGTAGAGTGTGGTAGAATGAGGTAGAGTCGGGTCGACCCAGGGTAGAGTGTAGTAGAGAGAGGTAGAGTTGGGGTAAAGTGTGGTGGAGTGAGGTAGAGTCACGTTGAGACAGGATAGAGTGTGGTAGAGTGAGGTTGAGTAGGGTTGAGCCAGGGTAGAGTGTGGTAGAGTGAGGTAGAGTTGGGGTAGAGTGTGATAGAATGAGGTAGAGTCGGGTCGAGCCAGGTTAGAGTGTCGTAGAGTGAGGTAGAGTCGGGGTAGAGTGTGGTAGAGTGAGGTAGAGTCGGGTCGAGGCAGGGTAGAGTGTGGTAGAGTGAAGTAGAATCGGGGTAGAGTGTCGTAGAGTGAGGTAGAGTCGGGGTAGAGTGTGGTAGAGTGAGGTAGAGTCGGAGTGGGGTGTGGTAGAGTGAGGTAGAGTCGGGTCGAGCCAGGTTAGAGTGTGGTAGAGTGAGGTAGAGTCGGGGTAGAGTGCGGTAGAGTGAGGTAGAGTCGCGTTGAGCCAGGATAGAGTGTGGAAGAGTGAGGTAGAGTCGGGTTGAGCAGGGTAGAGTGTGGTAGAGTGAGGTAGAGTCGGGGTAGAGTGTGGTAGAGTGAGGTAGAGTCGGGTCGACCCAGGGTGGAGTGTGGTAGAGAGAGGTAGAGTCGGGGTAAAGTGTGGTAGAGTGAGGTAGAGTCAGGGTAGAGTGAGGTAGAGTGAGGTAGAGTGGGGGTAGTGTGTGCTAGAGTTAGGTAGAGTCGGGGTAGAGTGTGGTAGAGTGAGGTTGAGTTGGGGTAGAGTGTGGTGGAGTGAGGTAGAGTCGCGTTGAGCCAGGATAGAGTGTGGTAGAGTGAGGTAGAGTCGGGTTGAGCCAGGATAGAGTGTGATAGAGTGAGGTAGAGTCGGGGTAGAGTGTGGGAGAGTGAGGTAGAGTCGGGTCGAACCAGGGTAGAGTGTGGTAGAGTGAGGTAGAGTCGGGGTAGAGTGTGGTAGACAGAGGTAGAGAAGGGTTGAGCGAGGGTAGAGTATGATAGAGTGAGGTAGAGTCGGGTCGAGCCAGGGTAGACTGTGGTAGAGTGTGGTAGAGTCAGGGTAGAGTGAGGTAGAGTGAGGTAGAGTCGGGATGGTGTGTGCTAGAGTGAGGTAAAGTCGGGGTAGAGTGTGGTAGAGTGAGGTTGAGTTGGGGTAGAGTGTGGTGGAGTGAGGTAGAGTCGCGTTGAGCCAGGATAGAGTGTGGTAGAGTGAGGTAGAGTCGGGTTGAGCCAGGGTAGAGTGTAGGAAAGTGAAGTAGAGTCAGGGGAGTGTGTGGTAGAGTGAGGTAGAGTCGGGTCGAGCCAGGGTAGAGTGTGGTAGAGTGAGGTAGAGTCGGGGTAGAGTGTGATAGAGTGAAGTAGTGTCGGGGTAGAGTGTTGTAGAGTGAGGTAGAGTCAGGGTGGAGTGTGGTAGAGTGAGGTAGAGTTGGGTCGAGCCAGGGTAGAGTGTGGTAGAGTGAGGTAGAGTTGGGGAAGAGTGTGATAGAGTGAGGTAGAGTCGGGGTAGAGTGTGGTAGAGTAAGGTAGAGTCGGGTCGACCCAAGGTAGAGTGCGGTAGAGAGAGTTAGAGTCGGGGTAAAGTGTGGTAGAGTGAGGTAGAGTCGGGGTAGGGTGTGGTAGAGTGAGGTAGAGAAGTGTTGAGCGAGGGTAGAGTGTGACAGAGTGAGGTAGGGTCAGGTCGAGCCAGGGTAGACTATGGTAGAGTGAGGTAGAGTCAGGGTAGAGTGAGGTAGAGTGAGGTAGAGTCGGGGTGGTGTGTGCTAGAGTGAGGTAGAGTCGGGGTAGGGTGTGGTAGAGTGAGGTTGAGTTGGGTTAGACTGTGGTGGAGTGAGGTAGAGTCGCGTTGAGCCAGGATAGAGTGTGGTAGAGTGAGGTAGAGTCGGGTTGAGCCAGGGTAGAGTGTGGTAGAGTAAGGTAGAGTCGGGGTAGAGTGTGGTAGAGTGAGGTAGAGTCGGGTCGAAGCAGGGTAGAGTGTGGTAGAGTGAGGTAGAGTCGGGGTAGAGTGTGGTAGAGTGAGGTAGAGTCGGGGTAGAGTGTGGTAGAGTGAGGTAGAGTCGGGGTGGAGTGTGGTAGAGTGAGGTAGAGTTGGGTCGAGCCAGGGTAGAGTGTGGTAGAGTGAGGTAGAGTTGGGGAAGAGTGTGGTAGAGTGAGGTAGAGTCGGGGTAGAGTGTGGTAGAGTAAGGTAGAGTCGGGTCAACCAAGGGTAGAGTGTGGTAGAGAGAGGTAGAATCGGGGTAAAGTGTGGTAGTGTGAGGTAGAGTCGGGGTAGAGTGTGGTAGAGTGAGGTAGAGAAGGGTTGAGCGAGGGTAGAGTGTGATAGAGTGAGGTAGAGTCGGGTCGAGCCAGGGTAGAGTGTGGTAGAGTGAGGAAGAGTCGAGGTAGAGTGCAGTAGAGTGAGGTAGAGTTGGGGTAAAGTGTCGTGGATTGAGGTAGAGTCGGGTCGAGCCAGGGTAGAGTGTGGTAGAGTGAGGTAGAGTCGAGGTAGAGTGTGGTAGAGTGAGGTAGAGTCGGTTTGAGCCATGGTAGTGTGTGGTAGAGAGAGGTAGAGTCGGGGTAGAGTGTGGTAGAGAGAGGAAGAGTCGGGTCGAGACAGGGTAGAGTGTGGTAGAGTGAGGTAGAGTCGGGTCGAGCCAGGATAGAGTGTGGTAGAGTGAGGTAGAGTTGAGGTAGAGTGTGGTAGAGTGAGGTACAGTTGGGGAAGTGTGTGGTGGAGTGAGGTAGAGTCGCGTTTAGCCAGGGTAGAGTGTGGTAGAGTGAGGTAGATTCTGGGTAGAGTGTGGTAGAGTGAAGTAGAGTCGGGTCGAGCCAGGGTATAGTGTGGCAGAGTCATGCAGAGTCAGGGTAGAGTGTGGTAGAGTGAGGTAGAGTCGGGGTAGAGTGTGGTAGAGTGAGATAGAGTCGGGTCAAGCCAGGGTAGAGTGTCGCAGAGTCAGGTAGAGTCAGGGTAGAGTGTGGTAGAGTGAGGTAGAGTCGGGGTAGAGTGTGGTAGAGTGAGGTAGAGTTGAGTCGAGCCAGGGCAGACTGTGGTAGAGTGAGTTAGAGTCGGGGTAGAGTGAGGTAGAGTGAGGTAGAGTCGGGGTAGTGTGTGCTAGAGTGAGGTAGAGTCGGGGTAGAGTGTGGTAGAGCGAGGTACAGACGGGTCTAGCTAGGGTGGAGTGTGGTTGAGTGAGGTAGATTCGGGGTAGAGTGTGGTACAGTGAGGTAGAGTTGGGTCGAGCCAGGGCAGAGTGTGGTAGAGTGAGGTAGAGTCGGGTAGAGTGTGGTAGAGTGAGGTAGAGTCGGGTCGAGGCAGGGTAGAGTGTGGTAGAGTGAGGAAGAGTCGGGGTAGAGTGTGTATAGTGAGGTAGAGTCGGGGTAGAGAGTGGTAGAGTGAGGTAGAGTCGGGGTGGAGTGTGGTAGAGTGAGGTAGAGTTGGGTCGAGCCAGGGTAGAGTGTGGTAGAGTGAGGTAGAGTTGGGGAAGAGTGTGGTAGAGTGAGGTAGAGTCGGGGTAGAGTGTGGTAGAGTAAGGTAGAGTCGGGTCTACCCAGGGTAGAGTGTGGTAGAGAGAGGTAGAGTCGGGGTAAAGTGTGGTAGAGTGAGGTAGAGTCGGGGTAAAGTGTGGTAGAGGGAGGTAGAGAAGTGTTGAGCGAGGGTAGAGTGTGATAGAGTGAGGTAGAGTCGGGTCGAGCAAGGGTAGACTGTGGTAGAGTGAGGTAGAGTCAGGGTAGAGTGAGGTAGAGTGAGGTAGAGTGGGGGTAGTGTGTGCTAGAGTGAGGTAGAGTCGGGGTATAGTGTGGTAGAGTGAGGTTGAGTCGGGGTAGAGTGTGGTGGAGTGAGGTAGAGTCGCGTCGACCCAGGATAGAGTGTGGTAGAGTGAGGTAGAGTCGGGTTGAGCCAGGGTAGAGTGTGGTAGAGTGAGGTAGAGTCGGGTCGATTCAGGGTAGAGTGTGGTAGAGTGAGGTAGAGTCGGGGTAGAGTGTGGTAGAGAGAGGTAGAGTCGGGGTAAAGTGTGGTAGAGTGGGGTAGAGTCGGGGTAGAGTGTGGTAGAGTGAGGTAGAGAAGGGTTGAGAGAGGGTAGAGTGTGATAGAGTGAGGTAGAGTCGGGTCGAGCCAGGGTAGACTGTGGTAGAGTGTGGTAGAGTCAGGGTAGAGTGAGGTAGAGTGAGGTAGAGTCGGGGTAGTGTGTGCTAGAGTGAGGTACAGTCGGGGTAGAGTGTGGTAGAGTGAGGTTGAGTTGGGGTAGAGTGTGGTGGAGTGAGGTAGAGTCGCGTTGAGCCAGGATAGAGTGTGGTAGAGTGAGGTAGAGTCGGGTTGAGCCAGGGTAGAGTGTGGCAGAGTGAGGTAGAGTCGGGGGAGTGTGTGGTAGAGTGAGGTAGAGTCGGGTCGAGCCAGGGTAGAGTGTGGTAGAGTGAGGTAGAGTCGGGGTAGAGTGTGGTAGAGTGAAGTAGTGTCGGGGTAGAGTGTTGTAGAGTGAGGTAGAGTCGGGATGGCGTGTGGTAGAGTGAGGTAGAGTTGGGTCGAGCCTGGGTAGAGTGTGGTAGAGTGAGGTAGAGTTGGGGAAGAGTGTGGTAGAGTGAGGTAAAGTTGGGGTAGAATGTGGTAGAGTTAGGTAGAGTCGGGTCGACCCAAGCTAGAGTGTGGTAGAGAGAGGTAGAGTCGGGGTAAAGTGTGGTAGAGTGAGGTAGAGAAGTGTTGAGCGAGGGTAGAGTGTCCTAGAGTGAGGTAGAGTCAGGTCGAGCCAGGGTAGACTATGGTAGAGTGAGGTAGAGTCAGGGTAGAGTGAGGTAGAGTGAGGTAGAGTCGGGGTAGTGTGTGCTAGAGTGAGGTAGAGTCGGGGTAGAGTGTGGTAAAGTGAGGTTGAGTTGGGGTAGACTGTGGTGGAGTGAGGTAGAGTCGCGTTGAGCCAGGATAAAGTGTGGTAGAGGGAGGTACAGTCGGGTTGAGCCATGGTAGAGTGTGGTAGAGTATTGTAGAGTCGGGGTAGAGTGTGGTAGAGTGAGGTAGAGTCGGGTCGAAGCAGGGTAGAGTGTGGTAGAGTGAGGTAGAGTCGGGGTAGAGTGTGGTAGAGTGAGGTAGAGTCGGGGTGGAGTGTGGTAGAGTGAGGTAGAGTTGGGTCGAGCCAGGGTAGAGTGTGGTAGAGTGAGGTAGAGTTGGGGAAGAGTGTGGTAGAGTGAGGTAGAGTCGGGGTAGAGTGTGGTAGAGTAAGGTAGAGTCGGGTCAACCAAGGGTAGAGTGTGGTAGAGAGAGGTAGAATCGGGGTAAAGTGTGGTAGTGTGAGGTAGAGTCGGGGTAGAGTGTGGTAGAGTGAGGTAGAGAAGGGTTGAGCGAGGGTAGAGTGTGATAGAGTGAGGTAGAGTCGGGTCGAGCCAGGGTAGAGTGTGGTAGAGTGAGGAAGAATCGAGGTAGAGTGCAGTAGAGTGAGGTAGAGTTGGGGTAAAGTGTCGTGGATTGAGGTAGAGTCGGGTCGAGCCAGGGTAGAGTGTGGTAGAGTGAGGTAGAGTCGAGGTAGAGTGTGGTAGAGTGAGGTAGAGTCGGTTTGAGCCATGGTAGTGTGTGGTAGAGAGAGGTAGAGTCGGGGTAGAGTGTGGTAGAGAGAGGAAGAGTCGGGTCGAGACAGGGTAGAGTGTGGTAGAGTGAGGTAGAGTCGGGTCGAGCCAGGATAGAGTGTGGTAGAGTGAGGTAGAGTTGAGGTAGAGTGTGGTAGAGTGAGGTACAGTTGGGGAAGTGTGTGGTGGAGTGAGGTAGAGTCGCGTTTAGCCAGGGTAGAGTGTGGTAGAGTGAGGTAGATTCTGGGTAGAGTGTGGTAGAGTGAAGTAGAGTCGGGTCGAGCCAGGGTATAGTGTGGCAGAGTCATGCAGAGTCAGGGTAGAGTGTGGTAGAGTGAGGTAGAGTCGGGGTAGAGTGTGGTAGAGTGAGATAGAGTCGGGTCAAGCCAGGGTAGAGTGTCGCAGAGTCAGGTAGAGTCAGGGTAGAGTGTGGTAGAGTGAGGTAGAGTCGGGGTAGAGTGTGGTAGAGTGAGGTAGAGTTGAGTCGAGCCAGGGCAGACTGTGGTAGAGTGAGTTAGAGTCGGGGTAGAGTGAGGTAGAGTGAGGTAGAGTCGGGGTAGTGTGTGCTAGAGTGAGGTAGAGTCGGGGTAGAGTGTGGTAGAGCGAGGTACAGACGGGTCTAGCTAGGGTGGAGTGTGGTTGAGTGAGGTAGATTCGGGGTAGAGTGTGGTACAGTGAGGTAGAGTTGGGTCGAGCCAGGGCAGAGTGTGGTAGAGTGAGGTAGAGTCGGGTAGAGTGTGGTAGAGTGAGGTAGAGTCGGGTCGAGGCAGGGTAGAGTGTGGTAGAGTGAGGAAGAGTCGGGGTAGAGTGTGTATAGTGAGGTAGAGTCGGGGTAGAGAGTGGTAGAGTGAGGTAGAGTCGGGGTGGAGTGTGGTAGAGTGAGGTAGAGTTGGGTCGAGCCAGGGTAGAGTGTGGTAGAGTGAGGTAGAGTTGGGGAAGAGTGTGGTAGAGTGAGGTAGAGTCGGGGTAGAGTGTGGTAGAGTAAGGTAGAGTCGGGTCTACCCAGGGTAGAGTGTGGTAGAGAGAGGTAGAGTCGGGGTAAAGTGTGGTAGAGTGAGGTAGAGTCGGGGTAAAGTGTGGTAGAGGGAGGTAGAGAAGTGTTGAGCGAGGGTAGAGTGTGATAGAGTGAGGTAGAGTCGGGTCGAGCAAGGGTAGACTGTGGTAGAGTGAGGTAGAGTCAGGGTAGAGTGAGGTAGAGTGAGGTAGAGTGGGGGTAGTGTGTGCTAGAGTGAGGTAGAGTCGGGGTATAGTGTGGTAGAGTGAGGTTGAGTCGGGGTAGAGTGTGGTGGAGTGAGGTAGAGTCGCGTCGACCCAGGATAGAGTGTGGTAGAGTGAGGTAGAGTCGGGTTGAGCCAGGGTAGAGTGTGGTAGAGTGAGGTAGAGTCGGGTCGATTCAGGGTAGAGTGTGGTAGAGTGAGGTAGAGTCGGGGTAGAGTGTGGTAGAGAGAGGTAGAGTCGGGGTAAAGTGTGGTAGAGTGGGGTAGAGTCGGGGTAGAGTGTGGTAGAGTGAGGTAGAGAAGGGTTGAGAGAGGGTAGAGTGTGATAGAGTGAGGTAGAGTCGGGTCGAGCCAGGGTAGACTGTGGTAGAGTGTGGTAGAGTCAGGGTAGAGTGAGGTAGAGTGAGGTAGAGTCGGGGTAGTGTGTGCTAGAGTGAGGTACAGTCGGGGTAGAGTGTGGTAGAGTGAGGTTGAGTTGGGGTAGAGTGTGGTGGAGTGAGGTAGAGTCGCGTTGAGCCAGGATAGAGTGTGGTAGAGTGAGGTAGAGTCGGGTTGAGCCAGGGTAGAGTGTGGCAGAGTGAGGTAGAGTCGGGGGAGTGTGTGGTAGAGTGAGGTAGAGTCGGGTCGAGCCAGGGTAGAGTGTGGTAGAGTGAGGTAGAGTCGGGGTAGAGTGTGGTAGAGTGAAGTAGTGTCGGGGTAGAGTGTTGTAGAGTGAGGTAGAGTCGGGATGGCGTGTGGTAGAGTGAGGTAGAGTTGGGTCGAGCCTGGGTAGAGTGTGGTAGAGTGAGGTAGAGTTGGGGAAGAGTGTGGTAGAGTGAGGTAAAGTCGGGGTAGAATGTGGTAGAGTTAGGTAGAGTCGGGTCGACCCAAGCTAGAGTGTGGTAGAGAGAGGTAGAGTCGGGGTAAAGTGTGGTAGAGTGAGGTAGAGAAGTGTTGAGCGAGGGTAGAGTGTCCTAGAGTGAGGTAGAGTCAGGTCGAGCCAGGGTAGACTATGGTAGAGTGAGGTAGAGTCAGGGTAGAGTGAGGTAGAGTGAGGTAGAGTCGGGGTAGTGTGTGCTAGAGTGAGGTAGAGTCGGGGTAGAGTGTGGTAAAGTGAGGTTGAGTTGGGGTAGACTGTGGTGGAGTGAGGTAGAGTCGCGTTGAGCCAGGATAAAGTGTGGTAGAGGGAGGTACAGTCGGGTTGAGCCATGGTAGAGTGTGGTAGAGTATTGTAGAGTCGGGGTAGAGTGTGGTAGAGTGAGGTAGAGACGGGTCGAAGCAGGGTAGAGTGTGGTAGAGTGAGGTAGAGTCGGGGTAGAGTGTGGTAGAGTGAGGTAGAGTCGGGGTAGAGTGTGGTAGAGTGAGGTAGAGTTGGGGTGGAGTGTGGTAGAGTGAGGTAGAGTTGGGTCGAGCCAGGGTAGAGTGTGGTAGAGTGAGGTAGAGTTGGGGAAGAGTGTGGTAGAGTGAGGTAGAGTCGGGGTAGAGTGTGGTAGAGTCGGGTCAACCAAGGGTAGAGTGTGGTAAAGAGAGGTAGAGTCGGGGTAAAGTGTGGTAGTGTGAGGTAGAGTCGGGGTAGAGTGTGGTAGAGTGAGGTAGAGAAGGGTTGAGCGAGGGTAGAGTGTGATAGAGTGAGGTAGAGTCGGGTCGAGCCAGGGTAGAGTGTGGTAGAGTGAGGAAGACTCGAGGTAGAGTGCGGTAGAGTGAGGTAGATTTGGGGTAAAGTGTCGTAGATTGAGGTAGAGTCGGGTCGAGCCAGGGTAGAGTGTGTTAGAGTGAGGTAGAGTCGAGGTAGAGTGTGTTAGAGTGAGATAGAGCTGGGGTAGGGTGTGGTGGAGTGAGGTACAGTCGCGTCGAGTCAGGGTAGAGTGTGGTAGAGTGAGGTAGAGTCGGTTTGAGCCATGGTAGTGTGTGGTAGAGAGAGGTAGAGTCAGGGTAGAGTGTGGTAGAGTGAGGAAGAGTCGGGTCGAGCCAGGGTAGAGTGTGGTAGAGTGAGGTAGAGTCAGGTCTAGCAAGGGTAGAGTGTGGTAGAGTGAGGTAGAGTCGGGTCGAGCCAGGATAGAGTGTGGTAGAGTGAGGTAGAGTTGAGGTAGAGTGTGGTAGAGTGAGGTACAGTTGGGGAAGAGTGTGGTGGAGTGAGGTAGAGTCGCGTTTAGCCAGGGTAGAGTGTGGTAGAGTGAGGTAGAGTCGGGTTGAGCCAGGATAGAGTGTGGTAGAGTGAGGTAGATTCGGGGTAGAGTGTGGTAGAGTGATGTAGAGTCGGGTCGAGCCAGGGTATAGTGTGGCAGAGTCAGGTAGAGTCAGGATAGAGTGTGGTAGAGTGAGGTAGAGTCAGGGTAGAGTGTGGTAGAGTGAGATAGAGTCGGGTCAAGCCAGGGTAGAGTGTGGCAGAGTCAGTTAGAGTCAGGGTAGAGTGTGGTAGAGTGAGGTAGAGTCGGGGTAGAGTGTGGTAGAGTGAGGTAGAGTCGAGTAGAGCCAGGGCAGACTGTGGTAGAGTGAGTTAGAGTCGGGGTAGAGTGAGGTGGAGTGAGGTAGAGTCGGGGTAGTGTGTGCTAGAGTGAGGTAGAGTCGGGGTAGAGTGTGGTAGAGCGAGGTACAGTCGGGTCGAGCTAGGGTGAAGTGTGGTTGAGTGAGGTAGATTCGGGGTAGAGTGTGGTAGAGTGAGGTAGAGTTGGGGTAGAGTGTGGTAGAGTGAGGTAGAGTCGGGGTAGAGTGTGGTAGAGTGAGGTAGAGTCGAGTCGAGCCAGGGCAGACTGTGGTAGAGTGAGTTAGAGTCGGGGTAGAGTGAGGTGGAGTGAGGTAGAGTCGGGGTAGTGTGTGCTAGAGTGAGGCAGAGTCGGGGTAGAGTGTGGTAGAGCGAGGTACAGTCGCGTCGAGGCAGGGTAGAGTGTGGTAGAGTGAGGTAGAGTCGGTTTGAGCCATGGTAGTGTGTGGTAGAGAGAGGTAGAGTCGGGGTAGTGTGTGGTAGAGTGAGGAAGAGTCGGGTCGAGACAGGGTAGAGTGTGGTAGAGTGAGGTAGAGTCGTGGTAGTGTGTGGTAGAGTGAGGTAGAGCCGGGTCGAGCCAGGGTAGACTGTGGTGGAGTGAGGTAGAGTCGGGGTACAGTGTGGTAGCATGAGGTAGAGTCGGGTCGAGCCAGGGTAGAGCGTGGTAGAGTGAGGTAGAGTCAGGTCTAGCAAGGGTAGAGTGTGGTAGAGTGAGGTAGAGTCGGGTCGAGCCAGGATAGAGTGTGGTAGAGTGAGGTAGAGTTGAGGTAGAGTGTGGTAGAGTGAGGTACAGTTGGGGAAGAGTGTGGTGGAGTGAGGTAGAGTCGCGTTTAGCCAGGGTAGAGTGTGGTAGAGTGAGGTAGAGTCGGGTTGAGCCAGGATAGAGTGTGGTAGAGTGAGGTAGATTCGGGGTAGAGTGTGGTAGAGTGATGTAGAGTCAGGTCGAGCCAGGGTATAGTGTGGCAGAGTCAGGTAGAGTCAGGGTAGAGTGTGGTAGAGTGAGGTAGAGTCGGGGTAGAGTGTGGTAGAGTGAGGTAGAGTCGAGTCGAGCCAGGGCAGACTGTGGTAGAGTGAGTTAGAGTCGGGGTAGAGTGAGGTGGAGTGAGGTAGAGTCGGGGTAGTGTGTGCTAGAGTGAGGTAGAGTCGGGGTAGAGTGTGGTAGAGCGAGGTACAGTCGGGTCGAGCTAGGGTGGAGTGTGGTTGAGTGAGGTAGATTCGGGGTAGAGTGTGGTAGAGTGAGGTAGAGTCGGGTCGAGCCAGGGTAGAGTGTGGTAGAGTGAGGTAGAGTTGGGGTAGAGTGTGGTAGAGTGAGGTAGAGTCAGGGTAGAGTGTGGTAGAGTGAGGTAGAGTCGAGTCGAGCCAGGGCAGACTGTGGTAGAGTGAGTTAGAGTCGGGGTAGAGTGAGGTGGAGTGAGGTAGAGACGGGGTAGTGTGTGCTAGTGTGAGGCAGAGTCGGGGTAGAGTGTGGTAGAGCGAGGTACAGTCGGGTCGAGCTAGGGTGGAGTGTGGTTGAGTGAGGTAGATTCGGGGTAGAGTGTGGTAGAGTGAGGTAGAGTCGGGTCGAGCCAGGGTAGACTGTGATAGAGTGAGGTAGAACCGGGGTAGAGTGAGGTAGAGAGAGGTAGAGTCGGGGTAGTGTGTGCTATAGTGAGGCAGAGTCGGGGTAGAGTGTGGTAGATTGAGGTAGAGTCGAGTCGAGCCAGGGTAGAGTGTGGTAGAGTGAGGTAGAGTGGGGTCGAGCAAGGGTAGAGTGTGGTAGAGTGAGGTAGAGTCGTGGTAGAGTGAGGTAGAGTGAGGTAGAGTCGGGTTGAGCCAGGGTAGACTGTGGTGGAGTGAGGTAGAGTCGGGGTAGAGTGAGGTACAGTGAGGTAGATTCGGTGTAGTGTGTGCTAGAGTGAGGTAGAGTAGGGGTAGGGTGTGGTAGCGTGAGGTAGAGTCGGGTCGAGCCAGGGTAGAGTGTGGTATAGTGAGGTAGAGTCAGTTCTAGCAAGGGTAGAGTGTGGTAGAGTGAGGTAGAGTTGAGGTAGAGTGTGGTAGAGTGAGGTACAGTTGGGGAAGAGTGTGGTGGAGTGAGGTAGAGTCGCGTTTAGCCAGGGTAGAGTGTGGTAGAGTGAGGTAGAGTCGGGTTGAGCCAGGATAGAGTGTGGTAGAGTGAGGTAGATTCGGGGTAGAGTGTGGTAGAGTGATGTAGAGTCGGGTCGAGCCAGGGTATAGTGTGGCAGAGTCAGGTAGAGTCAGGGTAGAGTGTGGTAGAGTGAGGTAGAGTCGGGGTAGAGTGTGGTAGAGTGAGATAGAGTCGGGTCAAGCCAGGGTAGAGTGTGGCAGAGTCAGTTAGAGTCAGGGTAGAGTGTGGTAGAGTGAGGTAGAGTCGGGTTAGAGCGTGGTAGAGTGAGGTAGAGTCGAGTCGAGCCAGGGCAGACTGTGGTAGAGTGACTTAGAGTCGGGGTAGAGTGAGGTGGAGTAAGGTAGAGTCGGGGTAGTGTGTGCTAGAGTGAGGTAGAGTCGGGGTAGAGTGTGGTAGAGGGAGGTACAGTCGGGTCGAGCTAGGGTGGAGTGTGGTTGAGTGAGGTAGATTCGGGGTAGAGTGTGGTAGAGTGAGGTAGAGTTGGGTCGAGCCAGGGTAGAGTGTGGTAGAGTGAGGTAGAGTTGGGGTAGAGTGTGGTAGAGTGAGGTAGAGTCGGGGTAGAGTGTGGTAGAGTGAGGTAGAGTCGAGTCGAGCCAGGGCAGACTAAGGTACAGTGAGTTAGAGTCGGGGTAGAGTGAGGTGGAGTGAGGTAGAGTCGGGGTAGTGTGTGCTAGAGTGAGGTAGAGTCGGGATAGAGTGTGGTAGAGCGAGGTACAGTCGGGTCGAGCTAGGGTGGAGTGTGGTTGAGTGAGGTAGATTCGGGGTAGAGTGTTGTAGAGTGAGGTAGAGTCGGGTCGAGCCAGGGTAGACTGTGGTAGAGTGAGGTAGAACCGGGGTAGAGTGAGGTAGAGAGAGGTAGAGTCGGGGTAGTGTGTGCTAGAGTGAGGCAGAGTCGGGGTAGAGTATGGTAGAGTGAGGTAGAGTCGGGTCGAGCCAGGGTAGAGTGTGGTAGTGTGAGGTAGAGTGGGGTCGAGCAAGGGTAGAGTGTGGTAGAGTGAGGTAGAGTCGGGGTAGAGTGTGGTGGAGTGAGGTAGAGTCGGGTTGAGCCAGGGTAGACTGTGGTGGAGTGAGGTAGAGTCGGGGTAGAGTGAGGTACAGTGAGGTAGATTCGGTGTAGTGTGTGCTAGAGTGAGGTAGAGTAGGGGTAGAATGTGGTAGCGTGAGGTAGAGTCGGGTCGAGCCAGGGTAGAGTGTGGTATAGTGAGGTAGAGTCGGGTCTAGCAACGGTAGAGTGAGGTAGAGTGAGGTAGAGTCGGATCGAGCCAGGGTAGAGTGTGGTAGAGTGACGTAGAGTCGAAGTAGAGTGTGGTAGAGTGAGGTAGAGTTGGGATAGAGTGTGGTGGAGTGAGGTAGAGCCGTGTCGAGCCAGGGTAGAGTGTGGTAGAGTGAGGTAGACTCGGGTTGAGCCAGGATAGAGTGTGGTAGAGTGTAGTAGAGTCGGGGTACAGTGTGGTAGAGTGAGGTAGGGTCGAGTCGAGCCAGGGTAGAGTGTGGTAGAGTGAGGTAGAGTCGGGTCGAGTGAGGGTAGAGTGAGGTAGAGTGAGGTAGCGTCGAGTCGAGCCAGGGAAGAGTGTGGTAGAGTCAGGTAGAGTCGGGGTAGAGTGTGGTAGAGCGAGGTAGAGTCGGGGTAGAGTGTGGTAGAGTGAGGTAGAGTCGGGTCGACCCAGGGTAGACTATGGGAGAGTGAGGTAGACTCGGGGTAGAGTGAGGTGGAGTGAGGTAGAGTCGGGGTGGTGTGTGCTAGAGTGAGGTAGAGTCGGGGTAGTGTGTGGTAGAGCGAGGTACAGTCGAGTCGAGCTAGGATGGAGTGTGGTTGAGTGAGGTAGATTCGGGGTAGAGTGTGGTAGAGTGAAGTAGAGTCGGGTCGAGCCAGGGTAGACTGTGGTAGAGTGAGGTAGAGTCGGGGTAGAGTGAGGTAGAGTGAGGTAGAGACGGGGTAGTGTGTGCTAGAGTGAGGCAGAGTCGGGGTAGAGTGTGGTAGAGTGAGGTAGAGTCGGGTCGAGCCAGGGTAGAGTGTGGTAGAGTGAGGTAGAGTCGGGTCGAGCAAGGGTAGAGTGTGGTAGAGTGAGGTAGAGTCGGGGTAGAGTGCGGTAGAGTGAGGTAGAGTTGGGTCGAGCCATGGAAGAGTGTGGTAGAGTGAGGTAGAGTCGGGGTAGATTGTGGTAGAGTGAGGTAGAGTCGGGGTAGAGTGAGGTAGAGTCGGGTCGAGGCAGGGTAGACTGAGGTAGAGTGAGGTAGAGTCGGGGTAGAGTGAGGTAGAGTAAGGTAGAGTCGGGGTAGTGTGTGCTAGAGTGAGGTAGAGTCGGGGTAGAGTGTGGTAGAGTGAGGTTGAGTTGGGGTAGAGTGTGGTGGAGTGAGGTAGAGTCGCATTGAGCCAGGATAGAGTGTGGTAGAGTGAGGTAGAGTCGGGTTGAGCCAGGGTAGAGTGTGGTAGAGTGAGGTAGAGTTGGGTTGAGCCAGGGTAGAGTGTTGTAGAGTGAGGTAGAGATGGGGAAGAGTGTGGTAGAGTGAGGTAGAGTCGGGGTAGAGTGTGGTAGAGCGAGGTATAGTCGGGTCAAGATAGGGTGGAGTGTGGTTGAGTTAGGTAGATTCGGGGTAGAGTGTGGTAGAGTTAGGTAGAGTCGGGTCGAGCGAGGGTAGACTGTGGTAGAGTGAGGTAGAGTAGGGGTAGAGAGAGGAAGAGTCGGGGTAGTGTGTGCAAGAGTGAGCCAGAGTCGGGGTAGAGTGGGGTAGAGTGAGGTAGAGTCGGGTCGAGCCAGTGTAGAGTGTGGTAGATTGAGGTAGAGTAGGGTCGAGGTAGGGTAGAGTGTGGTAGAGTGAGGTAGAGTCGGGGTAGTGTGCGGTATAGTGAGGTAGAGTCGGGTCGAGCCAGGGTAGAGTGTGATACAGTGAGGTAGAGTCGAAGTAGAGTGTGGTAGAGTGAGGTAGAGTTGGGGTAGGGTGTGGTGGAGTGAGGTAGAGTCACGTTGAGCCAGGGTAGAGAGTGGTAGAGTGAGGTAGAGTCGGGTTTAGCCAGGGTAGAGTGTGGTAGAGTGAGGTAGAGTCGGGGTAGAGTGTGGTAGAGTGAGGTAGAGTCGGGGTAGAGTGAGGTAGAGTCGGGTCGAGGCGGGGTAGACTGTGGTAGAGTGAGGTAGAGTTGGGTCGAGCCAGGGTAGAGTGTGGTAGAGTGAGGTAGAGTCGGGATAGAGGGTGGTAGAGTGAGGTAGAATCGGGGTAGAGTGTGGTAGAGTGAGGTAGAGTCGGGGTAGAGTGTGGAAGAGTGAGGTAGAGTCGGGTCGCGCCACGGTAGAGTGGGGTAGAGTGAGGTAGAGTCAGGGTAAATGTTGGTACAGAGAGGTAGAGTCCGGGTAGAATGTGGTAGAGTGAGGTAGAGTCGGGGTAGAGTGTCGTAGAGTGAGGTAGAGTAGGGGAAGAGTGTGGTAGAGTGAGGTAGAGTTGGCGAGCCAGGGTAGAGTGTGGTAGAGTGAGGTAGAGATGGGGAAGAGTGTGGTAGAGTGAGGTAGAGTCGGGGTAGAGTGTGGTAGAGCGAGGTATAGTCGGGTCAAGCTAGGGTGGAGTGTGGTTGAGTTAGGTAGATTCGGGGTAGAGTGTGGTAGAGTTAGGTAGAGTCGGGTCGAGCGAGGGTAGACTGTGGTAGAGTGAGGTAGAGTCGGGGTAGAGAGAGGTAGAGTCGGGGTAGTGTGTGCTAGAGTGAGCCAGAGTCGGGGTAGAGTGGGGTAGAGTGAGGTAGAGTCGGGTCGAGCCAGGGTAGAGTGTGGTAGAGTGAGGTAGGGTTGGGATAAAGTGTGGTGGAGTGAGGTAGAGTCACGTTGAGACAGGATAGAGTGTGGTAGAGTGAGGTAGAGTAGGGTTGAGCCAGGGTAGAGTGTGGTAGAGTGAGGTAGAGTTGGGGTAGAGTGTGGTAGAATGAGGTAGAGTGGGGTCGAGCCAGGTTAGAGTGTGGTAGAGTGAGGTAGAGTCGGGGTAGAGTGTGGTAGAGTGAGGTAGAGTCGGGTCGAGCCAGGGTAGAGTGTGGTAGATTGAGGTAGAGTCGGGGTAGAGTGTGGTAGAGTGAAGTAGAGTCGCGTTGAGCCAGGATAGAGTGTGGTAGAGTGAGGTAGAGTCGGGTTGAGCCAGGGTAGAGTGTGGCAGAGTGAGGTGGAGTCGGGATAGAGTGTGGTACAGTGAGGTAGAGTCGCGTTGAGCCAGGATAGAGTGTGGTAGAGTGAGGTAGAGTCGGGTTGAGCCAGGGTAGAGTGTGGCAGAGTGAGGTAGAGTCGGGGTAGAGTGTGGTAGAGTGAGGTGGAGTCGGGTTGAGCCAGGTTAGAGTGTGGCAGAGTGAGGTAGAGTCGGGGTAGAGTGTGGTAGAGTGAGGCAGAATCGGGGTAGGGTGTGGTAGAGCGAGGTACAGTCAAGTCGAGCTAGGGTGGAGTGTGGTTGAGTGAGGTAGATTCGGGGAAGAGGGTGGTAGAGGAAGGTAGATTCAGGTCGAGCCAGGGTAGACTGTGGTAGAGTGAGGTAGAGTCGGGGAAGAGTGCGGTAGATTGAGGTAGAGTTGGGTTGAGCCATGGTAGAGTGTGGTAGAGTGAGGTAGAGTCGGGGTAGAGTGTGGTAGAGTGAGGTAGAATAGGGTAGAGCCAGAGTAGAGTGTGGTAGAGTGAGGTAGAGTCGGGTCGAGCCAGGGTAGAGTGTGGTAGAGTGAGGTAGAGTCGGGGTAGAGTGTTGTAGCGGGAGGTAGAGTTGGGTCTAGTCAGGATAGAGTGTTGTAGAGTGATATAGAGTCGAGTCGAGCGAGGGTAGAGTGCGGTAGAGTGAGACAGAGTCGGGGTAGAGTGTGGTAGACTGAGGTAGAGTCGGGTTAGAGTGAGGCAGAGTCGGGTTGAGGCAGGGTAGACTGTGGTAGAGTGAGGTAGAGTCGGGGTAGAGTGAGGTAGAGTCGGGGTAGTGTGTGCTAGAGTGAGGTAGAGTCGGGGGAGACTGTGGTAGAGTGAGGTTGAGTTGGGGTAGAGTGTCGTGGAGTGATGTAGAGTCGCGTTTAGCCAGGATAGAGTGTGGTAGAGTGAGGTAGAGTCGGGTTGAGCCAGGGTAGAGTGAGGTAGAGTGAGGTAGAGTCGGGGTAGAGTGTGGTAGAGTGAGGTAGAGTCGGCTCGAGCCAGGTTAGAGTGTGGTAGAGTGAGGTAGAGTCGGGGTAGAGTGTGGTAGAGTGAGGTAGAGTCAGGGTAGAGTGTGGTAGAGTGAGGTAGAGTCGGGGTAGAGTGTGGTACAGTGAGGTAGAGTTGGGTCGAGCCAGGGTTGAGTGTGGTAGATTGAGGTAGAGTTGGGGTAGAGTGTGGTAGAGTGAGGTAGAGTCGGGGTAGAGTGTGGTAGAGTAAGGTAGAGTCGAGTCGACCCAGGGTAGAGGGTGATAGAGAGAGGTAGAGTCGGGGTAAAGTGTGGTAGAGTGAGGTAGAGTCGGGGTAGAGTGTGGTAGAGTGAGGTAGAGAAGGGTTGAGACAGGGTAGAGTGTGATAGAGTGAGGTAGAGTCGGGATGAGCCAGGGTAGAGTGTGGTAGAGTGAGGTAGAGTCGAAGTAGAGTGTGGTAGAGTGAGGTAGAGTTGGGGTAGAGTGTGGCGGAGTGAGGTAGAGTCGCGTTGAGCCAGGGTAGACAGTGGTAGAGTGAGGTAGAGTCGGGTTTAGCCAGGGTAGAGTGAGGTAGAGTCGGGTTTAGCCAGGGTAGAGTGTGGTAGAGTGAGGTGGAGTCGGGGTAGAGTGTGGTAGAGTCAGGTAGAGTCGGGGGAGAGTGAGGTAGAGTCGGGTCGAGGCAGGGTAGACTGTGGTAGAGTGAGGTAGAGTCGGGGTAGAGTGAGGTAGAGTGAGGTTGAGTTGGGGTAGAGTGTGGTGGAGTGAGGTAGAGTCGCGTTGAGCCAGAATAGAGTGTGGTAGAGTGAAGTAGAGTCGGGTTGAACCAGGGTAGAGTGTGGTAGAGTGAGGTAGAGTCGGGGTAGAGTGTGGTAGAGTGAGGTTGAGTTGGGGTAGAGTGTGGTGGAGTGAGGTAGAGTCGCGTTGATCCAGAATAGAGTGTGGTAGAGTGAAGTAGAGTCGGGTTGAACCAGGGTAGAGTGTGCTAGAGTGAGGTAGAGTCGGGGTAGAGTGTGGTAGAGTGAGGTTGAGTCGGGGTAGAGTGTGGTGGAGTGAGGTAGAGTCGCATTGAGCCAGAATAGAGTGTGGTAGAGTGAAGTAGAGTCGGGTTGAACCAGGGTAGAGTGTGGTAGAGTGAGGTAGAGTTAGGTCGAGCCAGGGTAGAGTGTGGTAGAGTGAGGTAGAGTTGGGGAAGAGTGTGGTAGAGTGAGGTAGAGTCGGAGTAGAGTGTGGTAGAATAAGGTAGAGTCGGGTCGACCCTGGGGAGAGTGTGGTAGAGAGAGGTAGAGTCGGGGTAAAGTGTGGTAGAGTGATGTAGAGTAGGGGTAGAGTGTGATAGAGTGAGGTAGATTCGGATCTAGCCAGGGTAGAGTGTGGTAGAGTGAGGTAGAGTTGGGTCGAGCCAGGGTAGAGTGTGGTAGAATGAAGTAGAGTCGGGTCGAGCCAGGGTAGACTGTGGTAGAGCGAGGTAGAGTCGGGGTAGTGTGTGCTAGAGTGAGGTTGAGTCGCGATAGAGTGGAGTAGAGCGAGGTACAGTCGGGTCGAGCTAGGGTGGAGTGTGGTTGAGTGAGGTAGATTCGGGGTAGAGTGTGGTAGAGTAAGGTAGAGTCGGGTCGAGCGAGGGTAGACTGTGGTAGAGTGAGGTAGAGTCGGGGTAGAGAGAGGTAGAGTCGTGGTAGGGTGTGCTAGAGTGAGGCAGAGTAGGGGTAGAGTGGGGTAGAGTGAGGTAGAGTCGGGTCGAGCCAGGGTAGAGTGTGGTAGAGTGAGGTAGAGTCGGGTCGAGCAAGGGTAGAGTGTGGTAGAGTGAAGTAGAATCGGGGTAGAGTGCGGTAGAGTGAGGTAGAGTTGGGTCGAGCCATGTAGAGTGTGGTAGAGTGAGGTAGAGTCGGGGTAGAGTGTGGTAGAGTGAGGTAGAGTCGGGGTAGAGTGTGGTAGAGTAAGGTAGAGTCGGGTCGATCAAGGGTAGAGTGTGGTAGAGAGAGGTAGAGTCGGGGTAAAGTGCGGTAGAGTGAGGTAGAGTCGGGATAGAGTGTGGTAGAGTGAGGTAGAGTAGGGTAGAGCCCGGGTAGAGTGTGGTAGAGTGAGGTAGAATCGGGTCGAGCCAGGGTAGAGTGTGGTAGAGTGAGGTAGAGTCGAAGTAGAGTGTGGTAGAGTGAGGTAGAGTTGGGGTAGGGTGTGGTGGAGTAAGGTAGAGTCACGTTGAGCCAGGGTAGACAGTGGTAGAGTGAGGTAGAGTCGGGTTTAGCCAGGGTAGAGTGTGGTAGAGTGAGGTGGAGTCGGGGTAGAGTGAGGTAGAGTGAGGTTGAGTTGGGGTAGAGTGTGGTGGAGCGAGGTAGAGTCGCGTTGAGCCAGAATAGAGTGTGGTAGAGTGAAGTAAAGTCGGGTTGAACCAGGGTAGAGTGTGGTAGAGTGAGGAAGAGTCGGGGTAGACTGTGGTAGAGTGAGGTTGAGTTGGGGTAGAGTGTGGTGGAGTGAGGTAGAGTCGAGTTGATCCAGAATAGAGTGTGGTAGAGTGAAGTAGAGTCGGGTTGAACCAGGGTAGAGTGTGCTAGAGTGAGGTAGAGTCGGGGTAGAGTGTGGTAGAGTGAGGTTGAGTTGGGGTAGAGTGTGGTGGAGTGAGGTAGAGTCGCGTTGAGCCAGAATAGAGTGTGGTAGAGTGAAGTAGAGTCGGGTTGAACCAGGGTAGAGTGTGGTAGAGTGAGGTAGAGTTCGGTCGAGCCAGGGTAGAGTGTGGTAGAGTGAGGTAGAGTCGGGGTAGAGTGTGGTAGAGTAAGGTAGAGTCGGGTCGACCCTGGGGAGAGTGTGGTAGAGAGAGGTAGAGTCGGGGTAAAGTGTGGTAGAGTGATGTAGAGTAGGGGTAGAGTGTGATAGAGTGAGGTAGATTCGGATCTAGCCAGGGTAGAGTGTGGTAGAGTGAGGTAGAGTTGGGTCGAGCCAGGGTAGAGTGTGGTAGAGTGAAGTAGAGTCGGGTCGAGCCAGGGTAGACTATGGTAGAGTGAGGTAGAGTCGGGGTAGTGTGTGCTAGAGTGAGGTTGAGTCGGGATAGAGTGTGGTAGAGCGAGGTACAGTCGGGTCGAGCTAGGGTGGAGTGTGGTTGAGTGAGGTAGATTCGGGGTAGAGTGTGGTAGAGTAAGGTAGAGTCGGGTCGAGCGAGGGTAGACTGTGGTAGAGTGAGGTAGAGTCGGGGTAGGGTGTGCTAGAGTGAGGCAGAGTCGGGGTAGGGTGGGGTAGAGTGAGGTAGAGTCGGGTCGAGCCAGGGTAGAGTGTGGTAGAGTGAGGTAGAGTCGGGTCGAGCAAGGGTAGAGTGTGGTAGAGTGAGGTAGAATCGGGGTAGAGTGCGGTAGAGTGAGGTAGAGTTGGGTCGAGCCATGTAGAGTGTGGTAGAGTGAGGTAGAGTCGGGGTAGAGTGTGGTAGAGTGAGGTAGAGTCGGGGTAGAGTGTGGTAGAGTGAGGTAGAGTCGGGGTAGAGTGTGGTAGAGTAAGGTAGAGTCGGGTCGATCCAGGGTAGAGTGTGGTAGAGAGAGGTAGAGTCGGGGTAAAGTGCGGTAGAGTGAGGTAGAGTCGGGATAGAGTGTGGTAGAGTGAGGTAGAGTAGGGTAGAGCCCGGGTAGAGTGTGGTAGAGTGAGGTAGAATCGGGTCGAGCCAGGGTAGAGTGTGGTAGAGTGAGGTAGAGTCGAAGTAGAGTGTGGTAGAGTGAGGTAGAGTTGGGGAAGAGTGTGGTAGAGTGAGGTAGAGTCGGGGTATAGTGTGGTAGAGTAAGGTAGAGTCGGGTCGACCCTGGGTAGAGTGTGGTAGAGAGAGGTAGAGTCGGGGTAAAGTGTGGTAGAGTGATGTAGAGTCGGGGTACAGTGTGATAGAGTGAGGTAGATTCGGATCTAGCCAGAGTAGAGTGTGGTAGAGTGAGGTTGAGTCGGGTCGAGCCAGGGTAGACTGTGGTAGAGTGAGGTAGAGTCGGGGTAGTGTGTGCTAGAGTGAGGTTGAGTCGGGGTAGAGTGTGGTAGAGCGAGGTACAGTCTGGTCGATCTAGGGTGGAGTGTGGTTGAGTGAGGTAGATTCGGGGTAGAGTGTGGTTGAGTAAGGTTGAGTCGGGTCGACCCAGGGTAGAGGGTGATAGAGAGAGGTAGAGTCGGGGTAAAGTGTGGTAGAGTGAGGTAGAGTCGGGGTAGAGTGTGGTGGAGTGAGGTAGAGAAGGGTTGAGACAGGGTAGAGTGTGATAGAGTGAGGTAGAGTCGGGATGAGCCAGGGTAGAGTGTGCTAGAGTGAGGTAGAGTCGAAGTAGAGTGTGGTAGAGTGAGGTAGAGTTGGGGTAGGGTGTGGTGGAGTGAGTTAGAGTCACGTTGAGCCAGGGTAGACAGTGGTAGAGTGAGGTAGAGTCGGGTTAACCCGGGTAGAGTGTGGTAGAGTGAGGTGGAGTCGGGGTAGAGTGTGGTAGAGTGAGGTAGAGTCGGGGTAGAGTGAGGTAGAGTGAGGTAGAGTCGGGATAGTGTGTGCTAGAGTGAGGTAGAGTCGGGATAGTGTGTGGTAGAGTGAGGTAGAGTCGGGGTAGAGTGTGGTAGAGTGAGGTTGAGTTGGGATAGAGTGTGGTGGAGTGAGGTAGAGTCGCGTTGAGCCAGAATAGAGTGTGGTAGAGTGAAGTAGAGTCGGGTTGAACCAGGGTAGAGTGTGGTAGAGTGAGGAAGAGTTGGGTCGAGCCAGGGTAGAGTGTGGTAGAGTGAGGTAGAGTTGGGGAAGAGTGTGGTAGAGTGAGGTAGAGTCGGGTTAGAGTGTGGTAGAGTAAGGTAGAGTCGGGTCGACCCTGGGTAGAGTGTGGTAGAGAGAGGTAGAGTCGGGGTAAAGTGTGGTAGAGTGATGTAGAGTCGGGGTACAGTGTGATAGAGTGAGGTAGATTCGGATCTAGCCAGAGTAGAGTGTGGTAGAGTGAGGTAGAGTCGGGTCGAGCCAGGGTAGACTGTGGTAGAGTGAGGTAGAGTCGGGGTAGTGTGTGCTAGAGTGAGGTTGAGTCGGGGTAGAGTGTGGTAGAGCAAGGTACAGTCGGGTCGATCTAGGGTGGAGTGTGGTTGAGTGAGGTAGATTCGGTGTAGAGTGTGGTAGAGTAAGGTTGAGTCGGGTCGACCCAGGGTAGAGGGTGATAGAGAGAGGTAGAGTCGGGGTAAAGTGTGGTAGAGTGAGGTAGAGTCGGGGTAGAGTGTGGTGGAGTGAGGTAGAGAAGGGTTGAGACAGGGTAGAGTGTGATAGAGTGAGGTAGAGTCGGGATGAGCCAGGGTAGAGTGTGGTAGAGTGAGGTAGAGTCGAAGTAGAGTGTGGTAGAGTGAGGTAGAGTTGGGGTAGGGTGTGGTGGAGTGAGGTAGAGTCACGTTGAGCCAGGGTAGACAGTGGTAGAGTGAGGTAGAGTCGGGTTTAGTCAGGGTAGAGTGTGGTAGAGTGAGGTGGAGTCGGGGTAGAGTGTGGTAGAGTGAGGTAGAGTCGGGGTAGAGTGAGGTAGAGTCGGGTCGAGGCAGGGTAGACTGTGGTAGAGTGAGGTAGAGTTGGGGTAGAGTGAGGTAGAGTGAGGTAGAGTCGGGATAGTGTGTGCAAGAGTGAGGTAGAGTCGGGGTAGAGTGTGGTAGAGTGAGGTTGAGTTGGGGTAGAGTGTGGTGGAGTGAGGTAGAGTCGCCTTGAGCCAGAATAGAGTGTGGTAGAGTGAAGTAGAGTCGGGTTGAACCAGGGTAGAGTGTGGTAGAGTGAGGTAGAGTTGGGTCGAGCCAGGGTACAGTGTGGTAGAGTGAGGTAGAGTTGGGGAAGAGTGTGGTAGAGTGAGGTAGAGTCGGCGTACAGTGTGGTAGAGTAAGGTAGAGTCGGGTCGACCCTGGGTAGAGTGTGGCAGAGAGAGGTAGAGTCGGGGTAAAGTGTGGTAGAGTGATGTAGAGTTGGGGTAGAGTGTGATAGAGTGAGGTAGATTCGGATCTAGCCAGGGTAGAGTGTGGTAGAGTGAGGTAGAGTTGGGTCGAGTCAGGGTAGAGTGTGGTAGAGTGAAGTAGAGTCGGGTCGAGCCAGGGTAGACTGTGGTAGAGTGAGGTAGAGTCGGGGTAGTATGTGCTAGAGTGAGGTTGAGTCGGGGTAGAGTGTGGTAGAGCGAGGTACAGTCGGGTCGAGCTAGGGTGGAGTGTGGTTGAGTGAGGTAGATTCGGGGTAGAGTGTGGTAGAGTAAGGTAGAGACGGGTCGAGCGAGGGTAGACTGTGGTAGAGTGAGGTAGAGTCGGGGTAGAGTGAGGTAGAGTCGGGGTAGGGTGTGCTAGAGTGAGGCAGAGTCGGGGTAGAGTGGGGTAGAGTGAGGTAGAGTCGGGTCGAGCCAGGGTAGAGTGTGGTAGAGTGAGGTAGAGTCGGGTCGAGCAAGGGTAGACTGTGGTAGAGTGAGGTAGAATCGGGGTAGAGTGCGGTAGAGTGAGGTAGAGTTGGGTCGAGCCATGTAGAGTGTGGTAGAGTGAGGTAGAGTCGGGGTAGAGTGTGGTAGAGTGAGGTAGAGTCGGGGTAGAGTGTGGTAGAGTAAGGTAGAGTCGGGTCGATCCAGGGTAGAGTGTGGTAGAGAGAGGTAGAGTCGGGGTAAAGTGCGGTAGAGTGAGGTAGAGTCGGGATAGAGTGTGGTAGAGTGAGGTAGAGTAGGGTAGAGCCCGGGTAGAGTGTGGTAGAGTGAGGTAGAGTCGGGTCGAGCCAGGGTAGAGTGTGGTAGAGTGAGGTAGAGTCGAAGTAGAGAGTGGTAGAGTGAGGTAGAGTTGGGGTAGGGTGTGGTGGAGTGAGGTAGAGTCGCGTTGAGCCAGGGTAGACAGTGGTAGAGTGAGGTAGAGTCGGGTTTAGCCAGGGTAGAGTGTGGTAGAGTGAGGTGGAGTCGGGGTAGAGTGTGGTAGAGTGAGGTAGAGTCGGGGTAGAGTGAGGTAGAGTCGGGGTAGAGTGAGGTAGAGTCGGGTCGAGGCAGGGTAGACTGTGGTAGAGTGAGGTAGAGTGAGGTAGAGTCGGGGTAGAGTGTGGTAGAGTGAGGTTTAGTTGGGGTAGATTGTGGTGGAGTGAGTTAGAGTCACGTTGAGCCAGAATAGAGTGTGGTAGAGTGAGGTAGAGTCGGGTTGAACCAGGGTAGAGTGTGGTAGAGTGAGGTAGAGTTGGGTCGAGCCAGGGTAGAGTGTGGTAGAGTGAGGTAGAGTTGGGGAAGAGTGTGGTAGAGTGAGGTAGAGTCGGGGTAGAGTGCGGTAGAGTAAGGTAGAGTCGGGTCGACCCTTGGTAGAGCGTGGTAGAGAGAGGTAGAGTCGGGGTAAAGTGTGGTAGAGTGACGTAGAGTCGGGGTAGAGTGTGGTAGAGTGAGGTAGAGAAGGGTTGAGCCAGGATAGAGTGTGATAGAGTGAGGTAGATTCGGATCTAGCCAGGATAGAGTGTGGTAGAGTGAGGTAGAGTTGGGTCGAGCAAGGTGTAGAGTGTGGTAGAGTGAAGTAGAGTCGGGTCGAGCCAGGGAAGACTGTGGTAGAGGGAGGTAGAGTCGGGGTAGTGTGTGCTAGAGTGAGGTTGAGTCGGGGCAGAGTGTGGTAGAGCGAGGTACAGTCGGGTCGAGCTAGGGTGGAGTGTGGTTGAGTGAGGTAGATTCGGGGTAGAGTGTGGTAGAGTAAGGTAGAGTCGGGTCGAGCGAGGGTAGACTGTGGTAGAGTGAGGTAGAGTCGGGGTAGGGGGTGCTAGAGTGAGGCAGAGTCGGGGTAGAGTGGGGTAGAGTGAGGAAGAGTCGGGTCGAGCCAGGGTAGAGTGTGGTAGAGTGAGGTAGAGTCGGGTCGAGCCAGGATAGAGTGTGGTAGAGTAAGGTAGAATCGGGGTAGAGTGCGGTAGAGTGAGGTAGAGTTGGGTCGAGCCATGTAGAGTGTGGTAGAGTGAGGTAGAGTGGGGTAGAGTGTGGTAGAGTGAGGTAGAGTCGGGGTAGAGTATGGTAGAGTAAGGTAGAGTCGGGTCGATCCAGGGTAGAGTGTGGTAGAGAGAGGTAGAGTCGGGGTAAAGTTCGTTAGAGTGAGGTAGAGTCGGGATAGAGTGTGGTAGAGTGAGGTAGAGTAGGGTAGAGCCCGGGTAGAGTGTGGTAGAGTGAGGTAGAGTCGGAATAGAGTGTGGTAGAGTGAGGTAGAGTAGGGTCGAGGCAGGGTAGAGTGTGGTAGAGTGAGGTAGAGTCGGGTCGAGCCAGGGTAAAAGTGTGGTAGAGTGAGGTAGAGTTGGGGTACAGTGTGGTGGAGTGAGGTAGAGTCATGTTGAGACAGGATAGAGTGTGGTAGAGTGAGGTAGAGTAGGGTTGAGCCAGGGTAGAGTGTGGTAGAGTGAGGTAGAGTTGGGGTAGAGTGTGGTAGAATGAGGTAGAGTCGGGTCGAGCCAGGTTAGAGTGTGGTAGAGTGAGGTAGAGTCGGGGTAGAGTGTGGTAGAGTGAGGCAGAGTCGGGTCGAGCCAGGGTAGAGTGTGGTAGAGTGAGGTAGAGTGGGGTAGAGTGTGGTAGAGTGAGGTAGAGTCGGGGTAGAGTATGGTAGAGTAAGGTAGAGTCGGGTCGATCCAGGGTAGAGTGTGGTAGAGAGAGGTAGAGTCGGGGTAAAGTTCGTTAGAGTGAGGTAGAGTCGGGATAGAGTGTGGTAGAGTGAGGTAGAGTAGGGTAGAGCCCGGGTAGAGTGTGGTAGAGTGAGGTAGGGTCGGAATAGAGTGTGGTAGAGTGAGGTAGAGTAGGGTCGAGGCAGGGTAGAGTGTGGTAGAGTGAGGTAGAGTCGGGTCGAGCCAGGGTAGAGTGTGGTAGAGTGAGGTAGAGTTGGGGTACAGTGTGGTGGAGTGAGGTAGAGTCATGTTGAGACAGGATAGAGTGTGGTAGAGTGAGGTAGAGTAGGGTTGAGCCAGGGTAGAGTGTGGTAGAGTGAGGTAGAGTTGGGGTAGAGTGTGGTAGAATGAGGTAGAGTCGGGTCGAGCCAGGTTAGAGTGTGGTAGAGTGAGGTAGAGTCGGGGTAGAGTGTGGTAGAGTGAGGTAGAGTCGGGGTAGAGTGTGGTAGAGTAAGGTAGAGTCGGGTCGACCCTGGGTAGAGTGTGGTAGAGAGAGGTAGAGTCGGGGTAAAGTGTGGTAGAGTGATGTAGAGTCGGGGTACAGTGTGATAGAGTGAGGTAGATTCGGATCTAGCCAGGGTAGAGTGTGGTAGAGTGAGGTAGAGTCGGGTCGAGCCAGGGTAGACTGTGGTAGAGTGAGGTAGAGTCGGGGTAGTGTGTGCTAGAGTGAGGTTGAGTCGGGGTAGAGTGTGGTAGAGCGAGGTACAGTCGGGTCGATCTAGGGTGGAGTGTGGTTGAGTGAGGTAGATTCGGGGTAGAGTGTGGTAGAGTAAGGTAGAGTCGGGTCGACCCAGGGTAGAGGGTGATAGAGAGAGGTAGAGTCGGGGTAAAGTGTGGTAGAGTGAGGTAGAGTCGGGGTAGAGTGTAGTGGAGTGAGGTAGAGAAGGGTTGAGACAGGGTAGAGTGTGATAGAGTGAGGTAGAGTCGGGATGAGCCAGGGTAGAGTGTGGTAGAGTGAGGTAGAGTCGAAGTAGAGTGTGGTAGAGTGAGGTAGAGTTGGGGTAGGGTGTGGTGGAGTGAGGTAGAGTCATGTTGAGCCAGGGTAGACAGTGGTAGAGTGAGGTAGAGTCGGGTTTAGCCAGGGTAGAGTGTGGTGGAGTGAGGTGGAGTCGGGGTAGAGTGTGGTAGAGTGAGGTAGAGTCGGGGTAGAGTGAGGTAGAGTCGGGTCGAGGCAGGGTAGACTGTGGTAGAGTGAGGTAGAGTGAGGTAGAGTCGGGATAGTGTGTGCAAGAGTGAGGTAGAGTCGGGGTAGAGTGTGGTAGAGTGAGGTTGAGTTGGGGTAGAGTGTGGTGGAGTGAGGTAGAGTCGCCTTGAGCCAGAATAGAGTGTGGTAGAGTGAAGTAGAGTCGGGTTGAACCAGGGTAGAGTGTGGTAGAGTGAGGTAGAGTTGGGTCGAGCCAGGGTACAGTGTGGTAGAGTGAGGTAGAGTTGGGGAAGAGTGTGGTAGAGTGAGGTAGAGTCGGCGTACAGTGTGGTAGAGTAAGGTAGAGTCGGGTCGACCCTGGGTAGAGTGTGGCAGAGAGAGGTAGAGTCGGGGTAAAGTGTGGTAGAGTGATGTAGAGTTGGGGTAGAGTGTGATAGAGTGAGGTAGATTCGGATCAAGCCAGGGTAGAGTGTGGTAGAGTGAGGTAGAGTTGGGTCGAGTCAGGGTAGAGTGTGGTAGAGTGAAGTAGAGTCGGGTCGAGCCAGGGTAGACTGTGGTAGAGTGAGGTAGAGTCGGGGTAGTATGTGCTAGAGTGAGGTTGAGTCGGGGTAGAGTGTGGTAGAGCGAGGTACAGTCGGGTCGAGCTAGGGTGGAGTGTGGTTGAGTGAGGTAGATTCGGGGTAGAGTGTGGTAGAGTAAGGTAGAGACGGGTCGAGCGAGGGTAGACTGTGGTAGAGTGAGGTAGAGTCGGGGTAGAGTGAGGTAGAGTCGGGGTAGGGTGTGCTAGAGTGAGGCAGAGTCGGGGTAGAGTGGGGTAGAGTGAGGTAGAGTCGGGTCGAGCCAGGGTAGAGTGTGGTAGAGTGAGGTAGAGTCGGGTCGAGCAAGGGTAGACTGTGGTAGAGTGAGGTAGAATCGGGGTAGAGTGCGGTAGAGTGAGGTAGAGTTGGGTCGAGCCATGTACAGTGTGGTAGAGTGAGGTAGAGTCGGGGTAGAGTGTGGTAGAGTGAGGTAGAGTCGGGGTAGAGTGTGGTAGAGTAAGGTAGAGTCGGGTCGATCCAGGGTAGAGTGTAGTAGAGAGAGGTAGAGTCGGGGTAAAGTGCGGTAGAGTGAGGTAGAGTCGGGATAGAGTGTGGTAGAGTGAGGTAGAGTAGGGTAGAGCCCGGGTAGAGTGTGGTAGAGTGAGGTAGAGTCGGGTCGAGCCAGGGTAGAGTGTGGTAGAGTGAGGTAGAGTCGAAGTAGAGAGTGGTAGAGTGAGGTAGAGTTGGGGCAGGGTGTGGTGGAGTGAGGTAGAGTCGCGTTGAGCCAGGGTAGACAGTGGTAGAGTGAGGTAGAGTCGGGTTTAGCCAGGGTAGAGTGTGGTAGAGTGAGGTGGAGTCGGGGTAGAGTGTGGTAGAGTGAGGTAGAGTCGGGGTAGAGTGAGGTAGAGTCGGGGTAGAGTGAGGTAGAGTCGGGTCGAGGCAGGGTAGAATGTGGTAGAGTGAGGTAGAGTGAGGTAGAGTCGGGGTAGTGTGTGCTAGAGTGAGGTAGAGTCGGGGTAGAGTGTGGTAGAGTGAGGTTTAGTTGGGGTAGATTGTGGTGGAGTGAGGTAGAGTCGCGTTGAGCCAGAATAGAGTGTGGTAGAGTGAGGTAGAGTCGGGTTGAACCAGGGTAGAGTGTGGTAGAGTGAGGTAGAGTTGGGTCGAGCCTGGGTAGAGTGTGGTAGAGTGAGGTAGAGTTGGGGAAGAGTGTGGTAGAGTGAGGTAGAGTCGGGGTAGAGTGCGGTAGAGTAAGGTAGAGTCGGGTCGACCCTTGGTAGAGCGTGGTAGAGAGAGGTAGAGTCGGGGTAAAGTGTGGTAGAGTGACGTAGAGTCGGGGTAGAGTGTGGTAGAGTGAGGTAGAGAAGGGTTGAGCCAGGATAGAGTGTGATAGAGTGAGGTAGATTCGGATCTAGCCAGGGTAGAGTGTGGTAGAGTGAGGTAGAGTTGGGACGAGCAAGGTGTAGAGTGTGGTAGAGTGAAGTAGAGTCGGGTCGAGCCAGGGAAGACTGTGGTAGAGGGAGGTAGAGTCGGGGTAGTGTGTGCTAGAGTGAGGTTGAGTCGGGGCAGAGTGTGGTAGAGCGAGGTACAGTCGGGTCGAGCTAGGGTGGAGTGTGGTTGAGTGAGGTAGATTCGGGGTAGAGTGTGGTAGAGTAAGGTAGAGTCTGGTCGAGCGAGGGTAGACTGTGGTAGAGTGAGGTAGAGTCGGGGTAGGGGGTGCTAGAGTGAGGCAGAGTCGGGGTAGAGTGGGGTAGAGTGAGGAAGAGTCGGGTCGAGCCAGGGTAGAGTGTGGTAGAGTGAGGTAGAGTCGGGTCGAGCCAGGATAGAGTGTGGTAGAGTAAGGTAGAATCGGGGTAGAGTGCGGTAGAGTGAGGTAGAGTTGGGTCGAGCCATGTAGAGTGTGGTAGAGTGAGGTAGAGTGGGGTAGAGTGTGGTAGAGTGAGGTAGAGTCGGGGTAGAGTATGGTAGAGTAAGGTAGAGTCGGGTCGATCCAGGGTAGAGTGTGGTAGAGAGAGGTAGAGTCGGGGTAAAGTTCGTTAGAGTGAGGTAGAGTCGGGATAGAGTGTGGTAGAGTGAGGTAGAGTAGGGTAGAGCCCGGGTAGAGTGTGGTAGAGTCAGGTAGAGTCGGAATAGAGTGTGGTAGAGTGAGGTAGAGTAGGGTCGAGGCAGGGTAGTGTGTGGTAGAGTGAGGTAGAGTCGGGTCGAGCCAGGGTAAAAGTGTGGTAGAGTGAGGTAGAGTTGGGGTACAGTGTGGTGGAGTGACGTAGAGTCATGTTGAGACAGGATAGAGTGTGGTAGAGTGAGGTAGAGTAGGGTTGAGCCAGGGTAGAGTGTGGTAGAGTGAGGTAGAGTTGGGGTAGAGTGTGGTAGAATGAGGTAGAGTCGGGTCGAGCCAGGTTAGAGTGTGGTAGAGTGAGGTAGAGTCGGGGTAGAGTGTGGTAGAGTGAGGCAAAGTCGGGTCGAGCCAGGGTAGAGTGTGGTAGAGTGAGGTAGAGTGGTGTAGAGTGTGGTAGAGTGAGGTAGAGTCGGGGTAGAGTATGGTAGAGTAAGGTAGAGTCGGGTCGATCCAGGGTAGAGTGTGGTAGAGTGAGGTAGAGTCGGGGTAAAGTTCGTTAGAGTGAGGTAGAGTCGGGATAGAGTGTGGTAGAGTGAGGTAGAGTAGGGTAGAGCCCGGGTAGAGTGTGGTAGAGTGAGGTAGAATCGGAATAGAGTGTGGTAGAGTGAGGTAGAGTAGGGTCGAGGCAGGGTAGAGTGTGGTAGAGTGAGGTAGAGTCGGGTCGAGCCAGGGTAGAGTGTGGTAGAGTGAGGTAGAGTTGGGGTACAGTGTGGTGGAGTGAGGTAGAGTCATGTTGAGACAGGATAGAGTGTGGTAGAGTGAGGTAGAGTAGGGTTGAGCCAGGGTAGAGTGTGGTAGAGTGAGGTAGAGTTGGGGTAGAGTGTGGTAGAATGAGGTAGAGTCGGGTCGAGCCAGGTTAGAGTGTGGTAGAGTGAGGTAGAGTCGGGGTAGAGTGTGGTAGAGTGAGGTAGAGTCGGGGTAGAGTGTGGTAGAGTAAGGTAGAGTCGGGTCGACCCTGGGTAGAGTGTGGTAGAGAGAGGTAGAGTCGGGGTAAAGTGTGGTAGAGTGATGTAGAGTCGGGGTACAGTGTGATAGAGTGAGGTAGATTCGGATCTAGCCAGGGTAGAGTGTGGTAGAGTGAGGTAGAGTCGGGTCGAGCCAGGGTAGACTGTGGTAGAGTGAGGTAGAGTCGGGGTAGTGTGTGCTAGAGTGAGGTTGAGTCGGGGTAGAGTGTGGTAGAGCGAGGTACAGTCGGGTCGATCTAGGGTGGAGTGTGGTTGAGTGAGGTAGATTCGGGGTAGAGTGTGGTAGAGTAAGGTAGAGTCGGGTCGACCCAGGGTAGAGGGTGATAGAGAGAGGTAGAGTCGGGGTAAAGTGTGGTAGAGTGAGGTAGAGTCGGGGTAGAGTGTAGTGGAGTGAGGTAGAGAAGGGTTGAGACAGGGTAGAGTGTGATAGAGTGAGGTAGAGTCGGGATGAGCCAGGGTAGAGTGTGGTAGAGTGAGGTAGAGTCGAAGTAGAGTGTGGTAGAGTGAGGTAGATTTGGGGTAGGGTGTGGTGGAGTGAGGTAGAGTCACGTTGAGCCAGGGTAGACAGTGGTAGAGTGAGGTAGAGTCGGGTTTAGCCAGGGTAGAGTGTGGTGGAGTGAGGTGGAGTCGGGGTAGAGTGTGGTAGAGTGAGGTAGAGTCGGGGTAGAGTGAGGTAGAGTCGGGTCGAGGCAGGGTAGACTGTGGTAGAGTGAGGTAGAGTCGGGGTAGAGTGAGGTAGAGTGAGGTAGAGTCGGGATAGTGTGTGCAAGAGTGAGGTAGAGTCGGGGTAGAGTGTGGTAGAGTGAGGTTGAGTTGGGGTAGAGTGTGGTGGAGTGAGGTAGAGTCGCCTTGAGCCAGAATAGAGTGTGGTAGAGTGAAGTAGAGTCGGGTTGAACCAGGGTAGAGTGTGGTAGAGTGAGTTAGAGTTGGGTCGAGCCAGGGTACAGTGTGGTAGAGTGAGGTAGAGTTGGGGAGGAGTGTGGTAGAGTGAGGTAGAGTCGGCGTACAGTGTGGTAGAGTAAGGTAGAGTCGGGTCGACCCTGGGTAGAGTGTGGTAGAGAGAGGTAGAGTCGGGGTAAAGTGTGGTAGAGTGATGTAGAGTTGGGGTAGAGTGTGATAGAGTGAGGTAGATTCGGATCTAGCCAGGGTAGAGTGTGGTAGAGTGAGGTAGAGTTGTGTCGAGTCAGGGTAGAGTGTGGTAGAGTGAAGTAGAGTCGGGTCGAGCCAGGGTAGACTGTGGTAGAGTGAGGTAGAGTCGGGGTAGTATGTGCTAGAGTGAGGTTGAGTCGGGGTAGAGTGTGGTAGAGCGAGGTACAGTCGGGTCGAGCTAGGGTGGAGTGTGGTTGAGTGAGGTAGATTCGGGGTAGAGTGTGGTAGAGTAAGGTAGAGACGGGTCGAGCGAGGGTAGACTGTGGTAGAGTGAGGTAGAGTCGGGGTAGAGTGAGGTAGAGTCGGGGTAGGGTGTGCTAGAGTGAGGCAGAGTCGGGGTAGAGTGGGGTAGAGTGAGGTAGAGTCGGGTCGAGCCAGGGTAGAGTGTGGTAGAGTGAGGTAGAGTCGGGTCGAGCAAGGGTAGACTGTGGTAGAGTGAGGTAGAATCGGGGTAGAGTGCGGTAGAGTGAGGTAGAGTTGGGTCGAGCCATGTAGAGTGTGGTAGAGTGAGGTAGAGTCGGGGTAGAGTGTGGTAGAGTGAGGTAGAGTCGGGGTAGAGTGTGGTAGAGTAAGGTAGAGTCGGGTCGATTCGGGATAGAGTGTGGTAGAGTGAGGTAGAGTAGGGTAGAGCCCGGGTAGAGTGTGGTAGAGTGAGGTAGAGTCGGGTCGAGCCAGGGTAGAGTGTGGTAGAGTGAGGTAGAGTCGAAGTAGAGAGTGGTAGAGTGAGGTAGAGTTGGGGTAGGGTGTGGTTGAGTGAGGTAGAGTCGCGTTGAGCCAGGGTAGACAGTGGTAGAGTGAGGTAGAGTCGGGTTTAGCCACGGTAGAGTGTGGTAGAGTGAGGTGGAGTCGGGGTAGAGTGTGGTAGAGTGAGGTAGAGTCGGGGTAGAGTGAGGTAGAGTCGGGTCGAGGCAGGGTAGACTGTGGTAGAGTGAGGTAGAGTGAGGTAGAGTCGGGGTAGTGTGTGCTAGAGTGAGGTAGAGTCGGGGTAGAGTGTGGTAGAGTGAGGTTTAGTTGGGGTAGATTGTGGTGGAGTGAGGTAGAGTCGCGTTGAGCCAGAATAGAGTGTGGTAGAGTGAGGTAGAGTCGGGTTGAACCAGGGTAGAGTGTGGTGGAGTGAGGTAGAGTTGGGTCGAGCCAGGGTAGAGTGTGGTAGAGTGAGGTAGAGTTGGGGAAGAGTGTGGTAGAGTGAGGTAGAGTCGGGGTAGAGTGCGGTAGAGTAAGGTAGAGTCGGGTCGACCCTTGGTAGAGCGTGGTAGAGAGAGGTAGAGTCGGGGTAAAGTGTGGTAGAGTGACGTAGAGTCGGGGTAGAGTGTGGTAGAGTGAGGTAGAGAAGGGTTGAGCCAGGATAGAGTGTGATAGAGTGAGGTAGATTCGGATCTAGCCAGGGTAGAGTGTGGTAGAGTGAGGTAGAGTTGGGTCGAGCAAGGGTAGAGTGTGGTAGAGTGAAGTAGAGTCGGGTCTAGCCAGGGAAGACTGTGGTAGAGGGAGGTAGAGTCGGGGTAGTGTGTGCTAGAGTGAGGTTGAGTCGGGGCAGAGTGTGGTAGAGCGAGGTACAGTCGGGTCGAGCTAGGGTGGAGTGTGGTTGAGTGAGGTAGATTCGGGGTAGAGTGTGGTAGAGTAAGGTAGAGTCGGGTCGAGCGAGGGTAGACTGTGGTAGAGTGAGGTAGAGTCGGGGTAGGGGGTGCTAGAGTGAGGCAGAGTCGGGGTAGAGTGGGGTAGAGTGAGGAAGAGTCGGGTCGAGCCAGGGTAGAGTGTGGTAGAGTGAGGTAGAGTCGGGTCGAGCCAGGATAGAGTGTGGTAGAGTAAGGTAGAATCGGGGTAGAGTGCGGTAGAGTGAGGTAGAGTTGGGTCGAGCCATGTAGAGTGTGGTAGAGTGAGGTTGAGTAGGGTAGAGTGTGGTAGAGTGAGGTAGAGTCGGGGTAGAGTATGGTAGAGTAAGGTAGAGTCGGGTCGATCCAGGGTAGAGTGTGGTAGAGAGAGGTAGAGTCGGGATAGAGTGTGGTAGAGTTAGGTAGAGTAGGGTAGAGCCCGGGTAGAGTGTGGTAGAGTGAGGTAGAGTCGGAATAGAGTGTGGTAGAGTGAGGTAGAGTAGGGTCGAGGCAGGGTAGAGTGTGGTAGAGTGAGGTAGAGTCGGGTCGAGCCAGGGTAGAGTGTGGTAGACTGAGGTAGAGTTGGGGTACAGTGTGGTGAGTGAGGTAGAGTCATGTTGAGACAGGATAGAGTGTGGTAGAGTGAGGTAGAGTAGGGTTCAGCCAGGGTAGAGTGTGGTAGAGTGAGGTAGAGTTGGGGTAGAGTGTGGTAGAATGAGGTAGAGTCGGGTCGAGCCAGGTTAGAGTGTGGTAGAGTGAGGTAGAGTCGGGGTAGAGTGTGGTAGAGTGAGGTAGAGTCGGGGTAGAGTGTGGTAGAGTGAGGCAGAGACGGGTCGAGCCAGGGTAGAGTGTGGTAGAGTGAGGTAGAATCGGGGTAGAGTGTCGTAGAGTGAGGTAGAGACGGGGTAGAGTGTGGTAGAGTGAGGTAGAGTCGGGGTGGAGTGTGGTAGAGTGAGGTAGAGTCGGGTCGAGCCAGGTTAGAGTGTGGTAGAGTGAGGTAGAGTCGGGGTAGAGTGCGGTAGACTGAGGTAGAGTCGCGTTGAGCCAGGATAGAGTGTGGAAGAGTGAGGTAGAGTCGGGTTGAGCAGGGTAGAGTGCGGTAGAGTGAGGTAGAATCGGGGTAGAGTGTGGTAGAGTGAGGTAGAGTCAGGTCGACCCAGGGTAGAGTGTGGTAGAGAGAGGTAGAGTTGGGGTAAAGTGTGGTGGAGTGAGGTAGAGTCACGTTGAGACTGGATAGAGTGTGGTAGAGTGAGGTAGAGTAGGGTTTAGCCAGGGTAGAGTGTGGTAGAGTGAGGTAGAGTTGGGGTAGAGTGTGGTAGAATGAGGTAGGGTCGGGACGAGCCAGGTTAGAGTGTGGTAGAGTGAGGTAGAGTCGGGGTAGAGTGTGGTAGAGTGAGGTAGAGTCGGGTCGAGCCAGGGTAGAGTGCGGTAGAGTGAGGTAGAATCGGGGTAGAGTGTCGTAGAGTGAGGTAGAGTCGGGGTAGAGTGTGGTAGAGTGAGGTAGAGGCGGGGTGGAGTGTGTTAGAGTGAGGTAGAGTCGGGGTAGAGTAAGGTAGAGTGAGGTAGAGTCGGGGTACAGTGTGGTAGAGTGAGGTTGAGTTGGGGTAGAGTGTGGTAGAGTGAGGTAGAGTCGGGTCGACCCAGGGTAGAGTGTGGTAGAGAGAGGTAGAGTCAGGGTAAAGTGTGGTAGAGTGAGGTAGAGTCGGGGTAGAGTGTGTTAGAGTCAGGTAGAGAAGGGTTGAGCCAGGGTAGAGTGTGATAGAGTGAGGTAGAGTTGGTCGAGCCAGGCTAGAGTGTGGTAGAGTGAGGTAGAGTCGGGTCGAGTCAGGGTAGAGTGTGGTAGAGTGAGGTAGAGTCTGGTCGAGACAGGGTAGACTGCGGTAGAGTGAGGTAGAGTGAGGTAGTGTCGGGGTAGTGTGTGCTAGAGTGAGGCAGAGTCCTGGTAGAGTGTGGTAGATCGAGGTACAGTCGGGTCGAGCTAGGGTGGAGTGTGGTTGAGTGAGGTAGATTCGGGGAAGAGGGTGGTAGAGTGAGGTAGAGTCGGGTTGAGTCAGGGTAGACTGTGGTAGAGTGAGGTAGAGTCGGGGTAGAGTAAGGTAGAGTGAGGTAGAGTCGGGGTACAGTGTGGTAGAGTGAGGTTGAGTTGGGGTAGAGTGTAGTGGAGTAAGGTAGAGTCGCGTTGAGCCAGAATAGAGTGTGGTAGAGTGAGGTAGAGTCGGGTCGAGCCAGGGTAGACTGTGGTAGAGTGAGGTAGAGTCGGGGTAGTGTGTGCTAGAGTGAGGTTTAGTCGGGGTAGAGTATGGTAGAGCGAGGTACAGTCGGGTCGAGCTAGGGTGGAATGTGGTTGAGTGAGGTAGATTCGGGGTAGAGTGTGGTAGAGTGAGGTAGAGTCGGGTCGAGCGAGGGTAGATTGTAGTAGAGTGAGGTAGAGTCGGGGTAGAGTGAGGTAGAGTCGGGGTAGAGGGCGGTAGAGTGAGGTAGAGTCGGGTCGAGCCAGGGTAGAGTGTGATACAGTGAGGTAGAGTCGAAGTAGAGTGTGGTAGAGTGAGGTAGAGTTGGGGTAGGGTGTGGTGGAGTGAGGTAGAGTCACGTTGAGCCAGGGTAGAGAGTGGTAGAGATAGGTAGAGTCGGGTTTAGCCAGGGTAGAGTTTGGTAGAGTGAGGTAGAGTCGGGGTAGAGTGTGGTAGAGTGAGGTAGAGTCGGGGTAGAGTGAGGTAGAGTCGGGTCCAGGCAGGGTAGACTGTGGTAGAGTGAAGTAGAGTCGGGGTAGAGTGAGGTAGAGTGAGGTAGAGTCGGGGTAGAGAGTGGTAGAGTGAGGTAGAGTCGGGGTGGAGTGTGGTAGAGTGAGGTAGAGTTGGGTCGAGCCAGGGTAGAGTGTGGTAGAGTAAGGTAGAGTCGTGGTAGAGTGTGGTAGAGTGAGATAGAGAAGTGTTGAGCGAGGGTAGATTGTGACAGAGTGAGGTAGAGTCAGGTCGAGCCAGGGTAGACTATGGTAGAGTGAGGTAGAGTGAGGGTAGAGTGAGGTAGAGTGAGGTAGAGTTGGGGTAGTGTGTGCTAGAGTGAGGTAGAGTCGGGGTAGAGTGTGGTAGAGTGAGGTAGAGTCGGGGTAGAGTGTGGTAGAGTAAGGTAGAGTCGGGTCTACCAAGGGTAGAGTGTGGTAGAGAGAGGTAGAGTCGGGGTAAAGTGTGGTAGAGTGAGGTAGAGTCGGGGTAGAGTGTGGTAGAGTGAGGTAGAGAAGTGTTGAGCGAGGGTAGAGTGTGACAGAGTGAGGTAGAGTCAGGTCGAGCCAGGGTAGACTATGGTAGAGTGAAGTAGAGTGAGGGTAGAGTGAGGTAGAGTGAGGTAGAGTTGGGGTAGTGTGTGCTAGAGTGAGGTAGAGTCGGGGTAGAGTGTGGTAGAGTGAGGTTGAGTTGGGGTAGACTGTGGTGGAGTGAGGTAGAGTCGCGTTGAGCCAGGATAGAGTGTGGTAGAGTGAGGTAGAGTCGGGTTGAGCCAGGGTAGAGTGTGGTAGAGTAAGGTAGAGTCGGGGTAGAGTGTGGTAGAGTGAGGTAGAGTCGGGTCGAAGCAGGGTAGAGTGTGGTAGAGTGAGGTAGAGTCGAGGTAGAGTGTGGTAGAGTGAGGTAGAGTCGGGGTTGAGTGTGGTAGAGTGAGGTAGAGTCGGCGTGGAGTGTGGTAGAGTGAGGTAGAGTTGGGTCGAGCCAGGGTAGAGTGTGGTAGAGTGAGGTAGAGTTGGGGAAGAGTGTGGTAGAGTGAGGTAGAGTCGGGGTAGAGTGTGGCATAGTGAGGTAGAGTCGGGTCAACCAAGGGTAGAGTGTGGTAGAGAGAGGTAGAATCGGGGTAAAGTGTGGTAGTGTGAGGTAGAGTCGGGGTAGAGTGTGGTAGAGTGAGGTAGAGAAGGGTTGAGCGAGGGTAGAGTGTGATAGAGTGAGGTAGAGTCGGGTCGAGCCAGGGTAGAGTGTGGTAGAGTGAGGAAGACTCGAGGGAGAGTGCGGTAGAGTGAGGTAGAGTTGAGGTAAAGTGTCGTAGATTGAGGTAGAGTCGGGTCGAGCCAGGGTAGAGTGTGGTAGAGTGAAGTAGAGTCGAGGTAGAGTGTGGTAGAGTGAGATAGAGTTGGGGTAGGGTGTGGTGGAGTGAGGTACAGTCGCGTCGAGCCAGGGTAGAGTGTGGTAGAGTGAGGTAAAGTCGGTTTGAGCCATGGTAGTGTGTGGTAGAAAGAGATAGAGTCGGGGTAGAGTGTGGTAGAGTGAGGAAGAGTCGCGTTTAGCCAGGGTAGAGTGTGGTAGAGTGAGGTAGAGTCGGGTTGAGCCAGGATAGAGTGTGGTAGAGTGAGGTAGATTCGGGTCGAGCCAGGGTAGAGTGTGGTAGAGTGAGGTAGAGTTGGGGAAGAGTGTGGTAGAGTGAGGTAGAGTCGGGGTAGAGTGTGGCATAGTGAGGTAGAGTCGGGTCAACCAAGGGTAGAGTGTGGTAGAGAGAGGTAGAATCGGGGTAAAGTGTGGTAGTGTGAGGTAGAGTCGGGGTAGAGTGTGGTAGAGTGAGGTAGAGAAGGGTTGAGCGAGGGTAGAGTGTGATAGAGTGAGGTAGAGTCGGGTCGAGCCAGGGTAGAGTGTGGTAGAGTGAGGAAGACTCGAGGGAGAGTGCGGTAGAGTGAGGTAGAGTTGAGGTAAAGTGTCGTAGATTGAGGTAGAGTCGGGTCGAGCCAGGGTAGAGTGTGGTAGAGTGAAGTAGAGTCGAGGTAGAGTGTGGTAGAGTGAGATAGAGTTGGGGTAGGGTGTGGTGGAGTGAGGTACAGTCGCGTCGAGCCAGGGTAGAGTGTGGTAGAGTGAGGTAAAGTCGGTTTGAGCCATGGTAGTGTGTGGTAGAAAGAGGTAGAGTCGGGGTAGAGTGTGGTAGAGTGAGGAAGAGTCGCGTTTAGCCAGGGTAGAGTGTGGTAGATTGAGGTAGAGTCGGGTTGAGCCAGGATAGAGTGTGGTAGAGTGAGGTAGATTCGGGGTAGAGTGTGGTAGAGTGATGTAGAGTCGGGTCGAGCCAGGGTATAGTGTGGCAGAGTCAGGTAGAGTCAGGGTAGAGTGTGGTAGAGTGAGGTAGAGTCGGGGTAGAGCGTGGTAGAGTGAGATAGAGTCGGGTCAAGCCAGGGTAGAGTGTGGCAGAGTCAGTTAGAGTCAGGGTAGAGTGTGGTAGAGTGAGGTAGAGTCGGGGTAGAGTGTGGTAGAGTGAGGTAGAGTCGAGTTGAGCCAGGGCAGACTGTGGTAGAGTGAGTTAGAGTCGGGGTGGAGTGAGGTGGAGTGAGGTAGAGTCGGGGTAGTGTGTGCTAGAGTGAGGTAGAGTCGGGGTAGAGCGTGGTAGAGCGAGGTACAGTCGGGTCGAGCTAGGGTGGAGTGTGGTTGAGTGAGGTAGATTCGGGGTAGAGTGTGGTAGAGTGAGGTAGAGTTGGGTCGATCCAGGGCAGAGTGTGGTAGAGTGAGGTAGAGTCAGGGTAGAGTGTGGTAGAGTGAGGTAGAGTCGGGTCGAGGCAGGGTAGAGTGTGGTAGAGTGAGGAAGAGTCGGGGTAGAGTGTGTATAGTGAGGTAGAGTCGGGGTAGAGAGTGGTAGAGTGAGGTAGAGTCGGGGTGGAGTGTGGTAGAGTCGGGGTGGAGTGTGGTAGAGTGAGGTAGAGTTAGGTCGAGCCAGGGTAGAGTGTGGTAGAGTGAGGTAGAGTTGGGGAACAGTGTGGTAGAGTGAGGTAGAGTCGGGGTAGAGTGTGGTAGAGTAAGGTAGAGTCGGGTCTACCCAGGGTAGAGTGTGGTAGAGAGAGGTAGAGTCGGGGTAAAGTGTGGTAGAGTGAGGTAGAGTCGGGGTAGAGTGTGGTAGAGTGAGGTAGAGAAGTGTTGAGCGAGGGTAGAGTGTGATAGAGTGAGGTGGAGTCGGGTCGAGCCAGGTTAGACTGTGGTAGAGTGAGGTAGAGTCGGGGTAGAGTGTGGTAGAGTGAGGTTGAGTTGGGGTAGAGTGTGGTGGAGTGAGGTAGAGTCGCGTTGATCCAGGATAGAGTGTGGTAGAGTGAGGTAGAGTCGGGTTGAGGCAGGGTAGAGTGTGGTAGAGTGAGGTAGAGACGGGGTAGAGTGTGGTAGAGTGAGGTAGAGTCGGGTCGAGCCAGGGTAGAGTGTGGTAGAGTGAGGTAGAGTCGGGGTAGAGTGTGGTAGAGAGAGGTAGAGTCGGGGTAAAGTGTGGTAGAGTGGGGTAGAGTCGGGGTAGAGTGTGGTAGAGTGAGGTAGAGAAGGGTTCAGCGAGGGTAGAGTGTGATAGAGTGAGGTAGAGTCGTGTCGAGCAAGGGTAGACTGTGGTAGAGTGTGGTAGAGTCAGGGTAGAGTGAGGTAGAGTGAGGTAGAGTCGGGGTAGTGTGTGCTAGAGTAAGGTAGAGTCGGGGTAGAGTGTGGTAGAGTGAGGTTGAGTTGGGGTAGAGTGTGGTGGAGTGAGGTAGAGTCGCGTTGAGCCAGGATAGAGTGTGGTAGAGTGAGGTAGAGTCGGGTTGAGCGAGGGTAGAGTGTGGGAGAGTGAGGTAGAGTCGGGGGAGTGTGTGGTAGAGTGAGGTAGAGTCGGGTCGAGACAGGGTAGAGTGTGGTAGAGTGAGGTAGAGTAGGGGTAGAGTGTGGTAGAGTAAGGTAGAGTCGGGTCGACCCAAGGTAGAGTGTGGTAGAGAGAGGTAGAGTCGGGGTAAAGTGTGGTAGAGTGAGGTAGAGTCGGGGTAGAGTGTGGTAGAGTGAGGTAGAGAAGTGTTGAGCGAGGGTAGAGTGTCATAGAGTGAGGTAGAGTCAGGGTAGAGTGAGGTAGAGTGAGGTAGAGTCGGGGTAGTGAGTGCTAGAGTGAGGTAGAGTCGGGGTAGAGTGTGGTAGAGTGAGGTTGAGTTGGGGTAGACTGTGGTGGAGTGAGGTAGAGTCGCGTTTAGCCAGGATAGAGTGTGGTAGAGTGAGGTAGAGTCGGGTTGAGCCAGGGTAGAGTGTGGTAGAGTAAGGTAGAGTCGGGGTAGAGTGTGGTAGAGAGAAGTAGAGTCGGGGTGGGCCAGGGTAGAGTGTGGTAGAGTGAGGTAGAGTCGGGGTAGAGTGTGGTAGAGTGAGGTAGAGTCGGGTCGAGCCAGGGTAGAGTGTGGTAGAGTGAGGTAGAGTCGGGGTAGAGTGTGGTAGAGTGAGGTAGAGAAGGGTTGAGCGAGGGTAGAGTGTGATAGAGTGAGGTAGAGTTGGGGTAAAGTGTCGTAGATTGAGGTAGAGTCGGGTCGAGCCAGGGTAGAGTGTGGTAGAGTGAGGTAGAGTCGAGGTAGAGTGTGTTAGAGTGAAATAGAGCTGGGGTAGGGTGTGGTGGAGTGAGGTACAGTTGCGTCGAGCCAGGGTAGAGTGTGGTAGAGTGAGGTAGAGTCGGTTTGAGCCATGGTAGTGTGTGGTAGAGAGAGGTAGAGTCGGGGTAGAGTGTGGTAGAGTGAGGAAGAGTCGGGTCGAGACAGGGTAGAGTGTGGTAGAGTGAGGTAGAGTCGTGGTAGTGTGTGGTAGAGTGAGGTAGAGCCGGGTCGAGCCAGGGTAGACTGTGGTGGAGTGAGGTAGAGTCGGGGTACAGTGTGGTAGCATGAGGTAGAGTCGGGTCGAGCCAGGGTAGAGTGTGGTAGAGTGAGGTAGAGTCAGGTCTAGCAAGGGTAGAGTGTGGTAGAGAGAGGTAGAGTCTGGTCGAGCCAGGATAGAGTGTGGTAGAGTGAGGTAGAGTTGAGGTACAGTGTGGTAGAGTGAGGTACAGTTGGGGAAGAGTGTGGTGGAGTGAGGTAGAGTCGCGTTTAGCCAGGGTAGAGTGTGGTAGAGTGAGGTAGAGTCGGGTTGAGCCCGGATAGAGTGAGGTAGATTCAGGGTAGAGTGTGGTAGAGTGATGTAGAGTCGGGTTGAGCCAGGGTATAGTGTGGCAGAGTGAGGTAGAGTCAGGGTAGAGTGTGGTAGAGTGGGGTAGAGTCGGGGTAGAGTGTGGTAGAGTGAGATAGAGTCCGGTCAAGCCAGGGTAGAGTGTGGCAGAGTCAGGTAGAGTCAGGGTAGAGTGTGGTAGAGTGAGGTAGAGTCGGGGTAGAGTGTGGTAGAGTGAGGTAGAGTCGAGTAGAGCCAGGGCAGACTGTGGTAGAGTGAGTTAGAGTCGGGGTAGAGTGAGGTGGAGTGAGGTAGAGTCGGGGTAGTGTGTGCTAGAGTGAGGTAGAGTCGGGGTAGAGTGTGGTAGAGCGAGGTACAGTCGGGTCGAGCTAGGGTGGAGTGTGGTTGAGTGAGGTAGATTTGGGGTAGAGTGTGGTAGAGTGAGGTAGAGTTGGGTCGAGCCAGGGTAGAGTGTGGTAGAGTGAGGTAGAGTTGGGGTAGAGTGTGGTAGAGTGAGGTAGAGTCGGGGTAGAGTGTGGTAGAGTGAGGTAGAGTCGAGTCGAGCCAGGGCAGACTGTGGTAGAGTGAGTTAGAGTCGGGGTAGAGTGAAGTGGAGTGAGGTAGAGTCGCGGTAGTGTGTGCTAGAGTAAGGCAGAGTCGGGGTAGAGTGTGGTAGAGCGAGGTACAGTCGGGTCGAGCTAGGGTGGAGTGTGGTTGAGTGAGGTAGATTCGGGGTAGAGTGTGGTAGAGTGAGGTAGAGTCGGGTCTAGCCAGGGTAGACTGTGGTAGAGTGAGGTAGAACCGGGGTAGAGTGAGGTAGAGAGAGGTAGAGTCGGGGTAGTGTGTGCTAGAGTGAGGCAGATTCGGGGTAGAGTGTGGTAGAGTGAGGTAGAGTCGGGTCGAGCCAGGGTAGAGTGTGGTAGAGTGAGGTAGAGTGGGGTCGAGCAAGGTTAGAGTGTGGTAGAGTGAGGTAGAGACGTGGTAGAGTGTGGTAGAGTGAGGTAGAGTCGGGGTAGAGTGAGGTACAGTGAGGTAGATTCGGTGTAGTGTGTGCTAGAGTGAGGTAGAGTAGGGGTAGTGTGTGGTAGCGTGAGGTAGAGTCGGGTCGAGCCAGGGTAGAGTGTGGTATAGTGAGGTAGAGTCAGGTCTATTAAGGGTAGAGTGTGGTAGAGTGAGGTAGAGTTGAGGTAGAGTGTGGTAGAGTGAGGTACAGTTGGGGAAGAGTGTGGTGGAGTGAGGTAGAGTCGCGTTTAGCCAGGGTAGAGTGTGGTAGAGTGAGGTAGAGTCGGGTTGAGCCAGGATAGAGTGTGGTAGAGTGAGGTAGATTCGGGGTAGAGTGTGGTAGAGTGATGTAGAGTCGGGTCGAGCCAGGGTATAGTGTGGCAGAGTCAGGTAGTGTCAGGGTAGAGTGTGGTAGAGTGAGGTAGAGTCGGGGTAGAGTGTGGTAGAGTGAGATAGAGTCGGGTCAAGCCAGGGTAGAGTGTGGCAGAGTCAGGTAGAGTCAGGGTAGAGTGTGGTAGAGTGAGGTAGAGTCGGGGTAGAGTGTGGTAGAGTGAGGTAGAGTCGAGTCGAGCCAGGGCAGACTGTGGTAGAGTGAGTAAGAGTCGGGGTAGGGTGAGGTGGAGTGAGGTAGAGTCGGGGTAATGTGTGCTAGAGTGAGGTAGAGTCGGGGTAGAGTGTGGTAGAGCGAGGTACAGTCGGGTCGAGCTAGGGTGGAGTGTGGTTGAGTGAGGTAGATTCGGGGTAGAGTGTGGTAGAGTGAGGTAGAGTTGGGTCGAGCCAGGGTACAGTGTGGTAGAGTGAGGTAGAGTTGGGGTAGAGTGTGGTAGAGTGAGGTAGAGTCGGGGTAGAGTGTGGTAGAGTGAGGTAGAGTCGAGTCGAGCCAGGGCAGACTGTGGTACAGTGAGTTAGAGTCGGGGTAGAGTGAGGTGGAGTGAGGTAGAGTCGGGGTAGTGTGTGGTAGAGCGAGGTACAGTCGGGTCGAGCTAGGGTGGAGTGTGGTTGAGGGAGGTAGATTCGGGGTAGAGTGTGGTAGAGTGAGGTAGAGTCGGGTCGAGCCAGGGTAGACTGTGGTAGAGTGAGGTAGAACCTGGGTAGAGTGAGGTAGAGAGAGGTAGAGTCGGGGTAGTGTGTGCTAGAGTGAGGCAGAGTCGGGGTAGAGTGTGGTAGAGTGAGGTAGAGTCGGGTCGAGCAAGGGTAGAGTGTGGTAGAGTGAGGTAGAGTGGGGTCGAGCAAGGGTAGAGTGTGGTAGAGTGAGGTAGAGTCGTGGTAGAGTGTGGTAGAGTGAGGTAGAGTCGGGTTGAGCCAGGGTAGACTGTGGTGGAGTGAGGTAGAGTCGGGGTAGAGTGAGGTACAGTGAGGTAGATTCGGTGTAGTGTGTGCTAGAGTGAGGTAGAGTAGGGGTAGAGTGTGGTAGCGTGAGGTAGAGTCGGGTCGAACCAGGGTAGAGTGTGATATAGTGAGGTAGAGTCCGGTCTAGCAACGGTAGAGTGTGGTAGAGTGAGGTAGAGTCGGGTCGAGCCAGGGTAGAGTGTGGTAGAGTGACGTAGAGTCGAAGTAGAGTGTGGTAGAGTGAGGTAGATTTGGGATAGAGTGTGGTGGAGTGAGGTAGAGCCGTGTCGAGCCAGGGTAGAGTGTGGTAGATTGAGGTAGACTCGGGTTGAGCCAGGATAGAGTGTGGTAGAGTGTAGTAGAGTAGGGGTACAGTGTGGTAGAGTGAGGTAGAGTCGGGTCGAGCCAGGGTAGAGTGTGGTAGAGTGAGGTAGAGTCTGGTCGAGTGAGGGTAGAGTGAGGTAGAGTGAGGTAGCGTCGAGTCGAGCCAGGGTAGAGTGTGGTAGAGTCAGGTGGAGTCGGGGTAGAGTGTGGTAGAGTGAGGTAGAGTCGGGGTAGAGTGTGGTAGAGTGAGGTAGAGTCGGGTCGACCCAGGGTAGACTATGGTAGAGTGAGGTAGAGTCGGGGTAGAGTAAGGTGGAGTGAGTTAGAGTCGGGGTAGTGTGTGCTACAGTGAGGTAGAGTCGGGGTAGAGTGTGGTAGAGCGAGGTACAGTCGGGTCGAGCCAGGGTAGAGTGTGGTAGAGTGAGGTAGAGTCGGGTCGAGCAAGGGTAGAGTGTGGTAGAGAGAGGTAGAGTCGGGGTAGAGTGCGGTAGAGTGAGGTAGAGTTGGGTCTAGCCATGGTAGAGTGTGGTAGAGTGAGGTAGAGTCGGGGTAGAGTGTGGTAGAGTGAGGTACAATCGGGTCGATCCAGGGTAGAGTGTGGTAGAGAGAGGTAGAGTCGGGGTAAAGTGCGGTAGAGTGAGGTTGAGTCGGGATAGAGTGTGGTAGAGTGAGGTAGAGTAGGGTCGAGCCAGGGTAGAGTGTGGTAAAGTGAGGTAGAGTCGGGTCGAGCCAGGGTAGAGTGTGGTAGAGTGAGGTAGAGTTGGGGTAGAGTGTGGTGGAGTGAGGTAGAGTCGCGTTGAGCCAGGATAAAGTGTGGTAGAGTGAGGTAGAGTAGGGTTGAGCCAGGGTAGAGTGTGGTAGAGTGAGGTAGAGTCGAGGTAGAGTGTGGTAGAGTGAGGTAGAGTCGGGTCGAGCCAGGGTAGAGTGTGGTAGAGTGAGGAAGTGTCGGAGTAGAGTGTGGTAGAGTGAGGTAGAGTCAGGGTAGAGTGTGGTAGAGTGAGGTAGAGTCGTGGTAGAGTGTGGTAGAGTGAGGTAGAGTTGGGTCGAGCCAGGGTGGAGTGTGGTAGAGTGAGGTAGAGTTGGGGTAGACTGTGGTAGAGTGAGGTAGAGTCGGGGTACAGTGTGGTAGACAGAGGTAGAGTCGGGGTAAAGTGTGATAGAGTGAGGTAGAGTCGGGGTAGAGTGTGGTAGAGTGAGGTAGAGAAGTGTTGAGCTAGGGTAGGGTGTGGTATAGTGAGGTAGAGTTGGGTTGAGCCAGGATAGAGTGTGGTAGAGTTAGGTAGAGTCGGGGTAGAGTGTGGTAGAGTGAGGTATAGTCGGGTCGAGCCAGGGTAGAGTGTGGTAGAGTGAGGTAGAGTCTTGTCGAGTGAGGGTAGAGTGTGGTAGTGTGAGGTAGCGTCGAGTCGAGCCAGGGTAGAGTGTGGTAGAGTCAGGTAGATTCGGGGTAGAGTGTGGTAGAGTGAGGTAGAGTCGTGGTAGAGTGTGATAGAGTGAGGTAGAGTCGGGTTGAGCCAGGGTAGACTGTGGTGGAGTGAGGTAGAGTCGGGGTAGAGTGAGGTACAGTGAGGTAGATTCGGTGTAGTGTGTGCTAGAGTGAGGTAGAGTAGGGGTAGAGTGTGGTAGCGTGAGGTAGAGTCGGGTCGAACCAGGGTAGAGTGTGATATAGTGAGGTAGAGTCCGGTCTAGCAATGGTAGAGTGTGGTAGAGTGAGGTAGAGTCGGGTCGAGCCAGGGTAGAGTGTGGTAGAGTGACGTAGAGTCGAAGTAGAGTGTGGTAGAGTGAGGTAGAGTTGGGATAGAGTGTGGTGGAGTGAGGTAGAGCCGTGTCGAGCCAGGGTAGAGTGTGGTAGATTGAGGTAGACTCGGGTTGAGACACGATAGAGTGTGGTAGAGTGTAGTAGAGTCGGGGTACAGTGTGGTAGAGTGAGGTAGAGTCGGGTCGATCCAGGGTAGAGTGTGGTAGAGTGAGGTAGAGTCTGGTCGAGTGAGGGTAGAGTGAGGTAGAGTGAGGTAGCGTCGAGTCGAGCCAGGGTAGAGTGTGGTAGAGTCAGGTGGAGTCGGGGTAGAGTGTGGTAGAGTGAGGTAGAGTCGGGGTAGAGTGTGGTAGAGTGAGGTAGAGTCGGGTCGACCCAGGGTAGACTATGGTAGAGTGAGGTAGAGTCGGGGTAGTGTGTGCTAGAGTGAGGTAGAGTCGGGGTAGAGAGTGGTAGAGCGAGGTACACTCGGGTCGAGCTAGGATGGAGTGTGGTTGAGTGAGGTAGATTCGGGGTAGAGTGTGGTATAGTGAAGTAGAGTCGGGTCGAGCCAGGGTAGACTGTGGTAGAGTGAGGTAGAGTCGGGGTAGAGTGAGGTAGAGTTGGGGTAGTGTGTGCTAGAGTGAGGCAGAGTCGGGGTAGAGTGTGGTAGAGTGAGGTAGAGTCGGGTCGAGCCAGGGTAGAGTGTGGTAGAGTGAGGTAGAGTCGGGTCGAGCAAGGGTAGAGTGTGGTAGAGTGAGGTAGAGTCGGGGTAGAGTGCGGTAGAGTGAGGTAGAGTTGGGTCTAGCCATGGTAGAGTGTGGTAGAGTGAGGTAGAGTCGGGGTAGAGTGTGGTAGAGTGAGGTACAGTCGGGTCGATCCAGGGTAGAGTGTGGTAGAGGGAGGTAGAGTCGGGGTAAAGTGCGGTAGAGTGAGGTAGAGTCGGGATAGAGTGTGGTAGAGTAAGGTAGAGTAGGGTCGAGCCAGGGTAGAGTGTGGTAGAGCGAGGTAGAGTCGGGTCGAGCCAGGGTAGAGTGTGGTAGAGTGAGGTAGAGTTTGGGTAGAGTGTGGTGGAGTGAGGTAGAGTCGCGTTGAGCCAGAATAAAGTGTGGTAGAGTGAGGTAGAGTAGGGTTGAGTCAGGGTAGAGTGTGGTAGAGTGAGGTAGAGTCGAGGTAGAGTGTGGTAGAGTGAGGTAGAGTCGGGTCGAGCCAGGGTAGAGTGTGGTAGAGTGAGGAAGAGTCGGAGTAGAGTGTGGTAGAGTGAGGTAGAGTCAGGGTAGAGTGTGGTAGAGTGAGGTAGAGTCGGGGTAGAGTGTGGTAGAGTGAGGTAGAGTTGGGTCGAGCCAGGGTGGAGTGTGGTAGAGTGAGGTACAGTTGGGGTAGACTGTGGTAGAGTGAGGTAGAGTCGGGGTACAGTGTGGTAGAGAGAGGTAGAGTCGGGGTAAAGTGTGATAGAGTGAGGTAGAGTCGGGGTAGAGTGTGGTAGAGTGAGGTAGAGAAGTGTTGAGCTAGGGTAGGGTGTGGTATAGTGAGGTAGAGTTGGGTCTAGCAAGGGTAGAGTGTGGTAGAGTGAGGTAGAGTTGGGTCGAGCCAGGATAGAGTGTGGTAGAGTGAGGTAGAGTCGAGGTAGAGTGTGGTAGAGTGAGGTAGAGTTGGGGTAGAGTGTGGTAGAGTGAGGTAGAGTCGTGTCGAGCGAGGGTAGAGTGTGGTAGAGTGAGGTAGAGTAGGGTTGAGCCAGGATAGAGTGTGGTAGAGTTAGGTAGAGTCGGGGTACAGTGTGGTAGAGTGAGGTATAGTCGGGTCGAGCCAGGGTAGAGTGTGGTAGAGTGAGGTAGAGTCTTGTCGAGTGAGGGTAGAGTGTGGTAGTGTGAGGTAGCGTCGAGTCGAGCCAGGGTAGAGTGTGGTAGAGTCAGGTAGATTCGGGGTAGAGTGTGGTAGAGTGAGGTAGAGTCGGGGTAGAGTGTGGTAGAGTGAGGTAGAGTCGGGTCGAGCCAGGGTAGACTGTGGTAGAGTGAGATTGAGTCGGGGTAGAATGAGGTGGAGTGAGGTAGAGTCGGGGCAGTGTGTGCTAGAGTGAGGTAGAGTCCGGGTGGAGTGTGGTAGAGCGAGGTACAGTCGGGTCGAGCTAGGGTGGACTGTGGTTGAGTGAGGTAGATTCGGGGTAGAGTGTGGTAGAGTAAGGTAGAGTCTGGTCGACCCAGGGTAGAGTGTGGTAGAGAGAGGTAGAGTAGGGGTAAAGTGTGGTAGAGTGAGGTAGAGTCGGGGTAGAGTGCGGTAGAGTGAGGTAGAGAAGGGTTGAGCCAGGGTAGAGTGTGATAGAGTGAGGTAGAGTTGGGTCGAGCCAGGGTAGAGTGTGGTAGAGTGAGGTAGAGTCGGGAAGAGTGTGGTAGAGTGAGGTAGAGTTGGGTCGAGCCAGGGTAGAGTGTGGAAGAGTGAGGTAGAGTTGGGGTAGAGTGTGGTAGAGTGAGGTAGATTCGGGGTAGAGTGTGGTAGAGTGAGGTAGAGTCAGGTCGACCCAGGGTAGAGTGTGGTAGAGAGAGGTAGAGTCGGGGTAAAGTGTGGTAGAGTGAGGTAGAGTCGGGGTAGAGTGTGGTAGAGTGAGGTAGAGTCGGGGTAGAGGGTGGTGGAGTGAGGTAGAGTTGGGGAAGAGTGTGGTAGAGTGAGGTAGAGTCGCGTCGAGTCCGGGTAGAGTGTGGTAAAGTGAGGTAGAGTCGGGGTAGAAAGTGGTAGAGTGAAGTAGAGTCGGGTCTAGCTAGGGTAGAGTGTGGTAGAGTGAGGTAGAGTCTGGTCGAGCCAGGGTACAGTGTGGTAGAGTGAGGTAGAGTTGGGTCGAGCCAGGGTAGAGAGTGGTAGAGTGAGGGAGAGTTGGGTCGAGCCAGGTTAGAGTGTGGTAGAGTAAGGTAGAGTCAGGTCGACACAGGGTAGAGTGTGGTAGAGAGAGGTAGAGTCGGGGTAAAGTGTGGTAGAGTGAGGTAGAGTCGGGGTAGAGTGTGGTAGAGTGAGGTAGAGTCGGATCGAGCCAGGGTAGAGTGTGGTAGAGTGAGGTAGAGACGGGTCTAACCAGGGTAGAGTGTGGTATAGTGAGGTAGAGCCGGGTTAAGCCAGGGTAGAGTGTGGTAGAGTAAGGTAGAGTCGGGGTAGAGTGTGGTAGAGTGAGGTTGAGTTGGGGTAGGAGTGTGGTGGAGTGAGGTAGAGTCGCGTCGAGCCAGGGTAGAGTGTGGTAGAGTGAGGTAGAGTCGGGTTAAGACTGGGTAGAGTGTGGTAGAGTGAGGTAGAATCGGGGTAGAGTGTGGTAGAGTGAGGTAGAGTCGGGGAAGAGTGTGGTAGAGTGAGGTAGGGTTGGATCGAGCCAGGGTAAAGTGTGGTAGAGTGAGGTAGAGTTGGGGTAGAGTGTGGTAGAGTGAGGTAGAGTCGGGGTAGAGTGTGGTAGAGTAAGGTAGAGTCAGGTCGACCCAGGGTAGATTGTGGTAGAGAGAGGTATAGTCGTGGTAAAGTGTGGTAGAGTGAGGTAGAGTCGGGGTAGAGTGTGGTAGAGTGAGGTAGAGTCGGGGTAGAGTGTGGTATAGTGAGGTAGAGTTCGGGTAGAGTGTGGTAGAGTGAGGTAGAGTCGGGATGGAGTGTGGTAGAGTGAGGTAGAGTTGGGTTGAGCCAGGGTAGAGTGTGGTATAGTGAGGTAGAGTTGGGGTAGAGTGTGGTAGAGTGAGGTAGAGTCAAGGGAGAGTGTGGTAGAGTAAGGTAGAGTCGGGTCGACCCAGGGTAGAGTGTGGTAGAGAGAGGTAGAGTCGGGGTAAAGTGAGGTAGAGTTAGGTTGAGTCGGGGTAGATGTTGGTAGAGTCAGGTAGAGTCGGGGTAGAGCGTGGTAGAGTGAGGTAGAGTCGGGGTAGAGTGTGGTAGAGTAAGGTAGAGTTGTGTCGAGCAAGGGTAGACTGTGGTAGAGTGAGGTAGAGTCGGGGTAGAGTGAGGTAGAGTGAGGTAGAGTTGGGTTAGTGTGTGCTATAGTGAGGTAGAGTCGGGGTAGAGTGTGGTAGTGTGAGGTAGAGTCGGGTCGAACCAGGGTAGAGTGTGGTAGAGTGAGGTAGAGTCGGGTCGAGGAAGGGTAGAGTGTGGTAGAGTGAGGTAGAGTCGGGGAAGAGTGTGGTAGACAGAGGTAGAGTTGGGGTAGAGTGTGGTAGAGTGAGGTGGTGTCGGGTCTAGCCAGGGTAGAGTGTGGTAGAGTGAGGTAGGGTCGGATCGAGCCAGGGTAGAGTGTGGTAGAGTGAGATAGAGTGAGGTAGAGTGTGGCAGAGTGAGGTAGAGTCGAGGTAGAGTGTGGTAGAGTAAGGTAGAGTCTGGTCGACCCAGAGGAGAGAGTGGTAGAGAGAGGTAGAGTCGGAGTAAAGTGTGGTAGAGTGAGGTAGAGTCGGGGTAGAGTGTGGTAGAGTGAGGTAGAGTCGGATCGAGCCAGGGTAGAGTGTGGTAGAGTGAGGTAGAGACGGGTCTAACCAGGGTAGAGTGTGGTATAGTGAGGTAGAGCCGGGTTAAGCCAGGGTAGAGTGTGGTAGAGTAAGGTAGAGTCGGGGTAGAGTGTGGTAGAGTGAGGTTGAGTTGGGGTAGGAGTGTGGTGGAGTGAGGTAGAGTCGCGTCGAGCCAGGGTAGAGTGTGGTAGAGTGAGGTAGAGTCGGGTTAAGACTGGGTAGAGTGTGGTAGAGTGAGGTAGAATCGGGGTAGAGTGTGGTAGAGTGAGGTAGAGTCGGGGAAGAGTGTGGTAGAGTGAGGTAGGGTTGGATCGAGCCAGGGTAAAGTGTGGTAGAGTGAGGTAGAGTTGGGGTAGAGTGTGGTAGAGTGAGGTAGAGTCGGGGTAGAGTGTGGTAGAGTAAGGTAGAGTCAGGTCGACCCAGGGTAGATTGTGGTAGAGAGAGGTATAGTCGTGGTAAAGTGTGGTAGAGTGAGGTAGAGTCGGGGTAGAGTGTGGTAGAGTGAGGTAGAGTCGGGGTAGAGTGTGGTATAGTGAGGTAGAGTTCGGGTAGAGTGTGGTAGAGTGAGGTAGAGTCGGGATGGAGTGTGGTAGAGTGAGGTAGAGTTGGGTTGAGCCAGGGTAGAGTGTGGTATAGTGAGGTAGAGTTGGGGTAGAGTGTGGTAGAGTGAGGTAGAGTCAAGGGAGAGTGTGGTAGAGTAAGGTAGAGTCGGGTCGACCCAGGGTAGAGTGTGGTAGAGAGAGGTAGAGTCGGGGTAAAGTGAGGTAGAGTTAGGTTGAGTCGGGGTAGATGGTGGTAGAGTCAGGTAGAGTCGGGGTAGAGCGTGGTAGAGTGAGGTAGAGTCGGGGTAGAGTGTGGTAGAGTAAGGTAGAGTTGTGTCGAGCAAGGGTAGACTGTGGTAGAGTGAGGTAGAGTCGGGGTAGAGTGAGGTAGAGTTAGGTAGAGTTGGGGTAGTGTGTGCTATAGTGAGGTAGAGTCGGGGTAGAGTGTGGTAGTGTGAGGTAGAGTCGGGTCGAACCAGGGTAGAGTGTGGTAGAGTGAGGTAGAGTCGGGTCGAGGAAGGGTAGAGTGTGGTAGAGTGAGGTAGAGTCGGGGAAGAGTGTGGTAGACAGAGGTAGAGTTGGGGTAGAGTGTGGTAGAGTGAGGTGGTGTCGGGTCTAGCCAGGGTAGAGTGTGGTAGAGTGAGGTAGGGTCGGATCGAGCCAGGGTAGAGTGTGGTAGAGTGAGATAGAGTGAGGTAGAGTGTGGCAGAGTGAGGTAGAGTCGAGGTAGAGTGTGGTAGAGTAAGGTAGAGTCGGGTCGACCCAGAGGAGAGAGTGGTACAGAGAGGTAGAGTCAGGGTAAAGTGTGGTAGAGTGAGGTAGAGTCGGGGTAGAGTGTGGTAGAGTGAGGTAGAGTAGGGTCGAGCCAGGGTAGAGTGTGGTAGATTGGGGTAGAGTCGGGTCGAGCCAGGGTAGAGTGTGGTAGAGTGAGGTAGAGTCGGGTCGAGCCAGGGTAGAGTGTGGTAGAGTAAGGTAGAGTCGGGTCGACCCAGGGTAGAGTGTGGTAGAGAGAGGTAGAGTCGGGGTAAAGTGTGGTAGAGTGACGTAGAGTCGGGTTAGAGTGTCGTAGAGTGAGGTAGTGTCGGGTCGAGCCAGGGTAGAGTGTGGTAGAGTGAGGTAGAGTCGGGTCGAGCCAGGGTAGAGTGTGGTAGAGTGAGGTAAAGTTGGGGTAGAGTGTGGTGGAGTGAGTTAGAGTCGCGTTGAGCCAGGATAGAGTGTGGTTGAGTGAGGCAGAGTTGGGTTGAGCGAGGCTAGAGTGTGGTAGAGTGAGGTAGAGTCGGGGTAGTGTGTGGTAGAGTGAGGTAGAGTCGGTGTAGAGTGTGGTAGAGTGAGGTAGAGTCGGCTCGAGCTAGGGTAGGGTGTGGTAGAGTGAGGTAGAGTCGGGATAGAGTGTGGTAGAGTGAGGTAGAATCGTGGTAGAGTGTGGTAGAGAGAGGTAGAGTAGGGGTAAAGTGTGGTAGAGTGAGGTAGAGTCGGGGTAGAGTGCGGTAGAGTGAGGTAGAGAAGGGTTGAGCCAGGGTAGAGTGTGATAGAGTGAGGTAGAGTTGGGTCGAGCCAGGGTAGAGTGTGGTAGAGTGAGGTAGAGTCGGGGAAGAGTGTGGTAGAGTGAGGTAGAGTTGGGTCGAGCCAGGGTAGAGTGTGGAAGAGTGAGGTAGAGTTGGGGTAGAGTGTGGTAGAGTGAGGTAGAGTCGGGGTAGAGTGTGGTAGAGTGAGGTAGAGTCAGGTCGACCCAGGGTAGAGTGTGGTAGAGAGAGGTAGAGTCGGGGTAAAGTGTGGTAGAGTGAGGTAGAGTCGGGGTAGAGTGTGGTAGAGTGAGGTAGAGTCGGGGTAGAGAGTGGTGGAGTGAGGTAGAGTTGGGGAAGAGTGTGGTAGAGTGAGGTAGAGTCGCGTCGAGTCCGGGTAGAGTGTGGTAAAGTGAGGTAGAGTCGGGGTAGAAAGTGGTAGAGTGAAGTAGAGTCGGGTCTAGCTAGGGTAGAGTGTGGTAGAGTGAGGTAGAGTCTGGTCGAGCCAGGGTACAGTGTGGTAGAGTGAGGTAGACTTGGGTCTAGCCAGGGTAGAGAGTGGTAGAGTGAGGGAGAGTTGGGTCGAGCCAGGTTAGAGTGTGGTAGAGTAAGGTAGAGTCAGGTCGACACAGGGTAGAGTGTTGTAGAGAGAGGTAGAGTCGGGGTAAAGTGTGGTAGAGTGAGGTAGAGTCGGGGTAGAGTGTGGTAGAGTGAGGTAGAGTCGGATCGAGCCAGGGTAGAGTGTGGTAGAGTGAGGTAGAGTCGGGTCTAGCCAGGGTAGAGTGTGGTATAGTGAGGTAGAGCCGGGTTAAGCCAGGGTAGAGTGTGGTAGAGTAAGGTAGAGTCGGGGTAGAGTGTGGTAGAGTGAGGTAGAGTTGGGTTAAGACAGGGTAGAGTGTGGTAGAGTGAGGTAGAGTCGGGGTAGAGTGTGGTAGAGTGAGGTAGAGTCGGGGAAGAGTGTGGTAGAGTGAGGTAGGGTTGGATCGAGCCAGGGTAAATTGTGGTAGAGAGAGGTAGAGTTGGGGTAGAGTGTGGTAGAGTGAGGTAGAGTCGGGGTAGAGTGTGGTAGAGTAAGGTAGAGTCAGGTCGACCCAGGGTAGATTGTGGTAGAGAGATGTATAGTCGGGGTAAAGTGTGGTAGAGTGAGGTAGAGTCGGGGTAGAGTGTGGTAGAGTGAGGTTGATTCGGGGTAGAGTGTGGTATAGTGAGGTAGAGTTCGGGTAGAGTGTGGTAGAGTGAGGTAGAGTCGGGATAGAGTGTGGCAGAGTGAGGTAGAGTTGGGTTGAGCCAGGGTAGAGTGTGGTATAGTGAGGTAGAGTTGGGGTAGAGTGTGGTAGAGTGAGGTAGAGTCAAGGGAGAGTGTGGTAGAGTAAGGTAGAGTCGGGTCGACCCAGGGTAGAGTGTGGTAGAGAGAGGTAGAGTCGTGGTAAAGTGAGGTAGAGTTAGGTTGAGTCGGGGTAGATGGTGGTAGAGTGAGGTAGAGTCGGGGTAGAGCGTGGTAGAGTGAGGTAGAGTCGGGGTAGAGTGTGGTAGAGTAAGGTAGAGTTGTGTCGAGCAAGGGTAGACTGTGGTAGAGTGAGGTAGAGTCGGGGTAGAGTGAGGTAGAGTGAGGTAGAGTTGGGTTAGTGTGTGCTATAGTGAGGTAGAGTCGGGGTAGAGTGTGGTAGTGTGAGGTAGAGTCGGGTCGAACCAGGGTAGAGTGTGGTAGAGTGAGGTAGAGTCGGGTCGAGCAAGGGTAGAGTGTGGTAGAGTGAGGTAGAGTCGGGGAAGAGTGTGGTAGACAGAGGTAGAGTTGGGGTAGAGTGTGGTAGAGTGAGGTGGTGTCGGGTCTAGCCAGGGTAGAGTGTGGTAGAGTGAGGTAGGGTCGGATCGAGCCAGGGTAGAGTGTGGTAGAGTGAGATAGAGTGAGGTAGAGTGTGGCAGAGTGAGGTAGAGTCGAGGTAGAGTGTGGTAGAGTAAGGTAGAGTCGGGTCGACCCAGAGGAGAGAGAGGTACAGAGAGGTAGAGTCAGGGTAAAGTGTGGTAGAGTGAGGTAGAGTCGGGGTAGAGTGTGGTAGAGTGAGGTAGAGTAGGGTCGAGCCAGGGTAGAGTGTGGTAGATTGGGGTGGAGACGGGTCGAGCCAGGGTAGAGTGTGGTAGAGTGAGGTAGACTCGGGTTGAGCCAGGGTAGAGTGTGGTAGAGTGAGGTAGAGTCGGGGAAGAGTGTGGTAGAGTGAGGTAGAGTCGGGTCGAGCCAGGGTAGAGTGTGGTAGAGTAAGGTAGAGTAGGGTCGACCCAGGGTAGAGTGTGGTAGAGAGAGGTAGAGTCGGGGTAAAGTGTGGTAGAGTGACGTAGAGTCGGGTTAGAGTGTCGTAGAGTGAGGTAGTGTCGGGTCGAGCCAGGATAGAGTGTGGTAGAGTGAGGTAGAGTCGGGTCGAGCCAGGGTAGAGTGTGGTAGAGTGAGGTAAAGTTGGGGTAGAGTGTGGTGGAGTGAGTTAGAGTCGCGTTGAGCCAGGATAGAGTGTGGTAGAGTGAGGCAGAGTTGGGTTGAGCGAGGCTAGAGTGTGGTAGAGTGAGGTAGAGTCGGGGTAGTGTGTGGTAGAGTGAGGTAGAGTCGGGGTAGAGTGTGGTAGAGTGAGGTAGAGTCGGCTCAAGCTAGGGTAGGGTGTGGTAGAGTGAGGTAGAGTCGGGATAGAGTGTGGTAGAGTGAGGTAGAATCGTGGTAGAGTGTGGTAGAGTGAGGTAGAGACGGGGTAGAGTGTAGTAGAGTGAGGTGGAGTTGGGTCAAGCCAGGGTAGAGTGTGGTAGAGTGAGATAGAGTTGGGGTAGAGTGTGGTAGAGTGAGGTAAAGTCAGGGTAGAGTGTGGTAGAGTGAGGTAGAGTCGGGTTGAGCCAGGGTAGACTGTGATATAGTGAGGTCTAGTCGGGTCGAGCCAGTTTAGAGTATGGTAGAGTGAGGTAGAGTTGAGGTAGAGTGTGGTAGAGTGAGGTAGAGTTGGGGTAGAGTGTGGTGGAGCGAGGTAGAGTCGCGTTGAGCCATGGTAGAGTGTGGTAGAGGGAGGTAGAGTCGGGGTACAGTGTGGTAGAGTGAGGTAGAGTCGGGGTAGAGTGTGGTAGAGTGAGGTAGAGTTGGGGAAGGGTGTGGTAGAGTGAGGTGGTGTCGGGTCTAGCCAGGGTAGAGTGTGGTAGAGTGAGGTAGGTTCGGATCGAGCGAGGGTAGAGTGTGGTAGAGTGAGATAGAGTGAGGTAGAGTGTGGTAGAGTGAGGTAGAGTAGGGGTAGAGTGTGGTAGAGTAAGGTAGAGTCGGGTCGACCCAGAGGAGAGAGTGGTACAGAGAGGTAGAGTCAGGGTAAAGTGTGGTAGAGTGAGGTAGAGTCGGGGTAGAGTGTGGTAGAGTGAGGTAGAGTAGGGTCGAGCTAGGGTAGAGTGTGGTAGATTGGGATAGAGTCGGGTTGAGCCAGGGTAGAGTGTGGTAGAGTTAGGTAGAGTCGGGTTGAGCCAGGGTAGAGTGTGGTAGAGTGAGGTGGAGTCGGGGAAGAGTGTGGTAGAGTGAGGTAGAGTCGGGTCGAGCCAGGGTAGAGTGTGGTAGAGTAAGGTAGAGTCGGGTCGACCCAGGGTAGAGTGTGGTAGAGAGAGGTAGAGTCGGGGTAAAGTGTGGTAGAGTGACGTACAGTCGGATTAGAGTGTGGTACAGTGAGGTAGTGTAGGGTCTAGCCAGGGTAGAGTGTGGTAGAGTGAGGTAGAGTCGGGTCGAGCCAGGGTAGAGTGTGGTAGAGTGAGGTAAAGTTGGGGTAGAGTGTGGTGGAGTGAGGTAGAGACGCGTTGAGCCAGGATAGAGTGTGGTAGAGTGAGGCAGAGTTGGGTTGAGCGAGGCTAGAGTGTGGTAGAGTGAGGTAGAGTCGGGGTAGTGTGTGGTAGAGTGAGGCAGAGTCGGAGTAGAGTGTGGTAGAGTGAGGTAGAGTCGGATCGAGCTAGGGTAGAGTGTGGTAGAGTGAGGTAGAGTCGGGGTAGAGTGTGGTAGAGTGAGGTAGAATCGTGGTAGAGTGTGGTAGAGTGAGGTAGAGACGGGGTAGAGTGTGGTAGAGTGAGGTGGAGTTGAGTCGAGCCAGGGTAGAGTGTGGTAGAGTGAGGTAAAGTTGGGGTAGAGTGTGGTAGAGTGATGTAGAGTCGGGGTAGAGTGTGGTAGAGTGAGGTAAATTAGGGTCGAGCGAGGGTAGACTGTGATAGAGTGAGGTCTAGTCGGGTCGAGCCAGTTTAGAGTATGGTAGAGTGAGGTAGAGTCGAGGTAGAGTGTGGTAGAGTGAGGTAGAGTTGGGGTAGAGTGTGGTGGAGCGAGGTAGAGTCGCGTTGAGCCATGGTAGAGTGTGGTAGAGGGAGGTAGAGTCGGGGTACAGTGTGGTAGAGTGAGGTAGAGTCGGGGTAGAGTGTGGTAGAGTGAGGTAGAGTCGGGTTAGAGAGTGGTAGAGTAAGGTAGAGTCAGGTCGACCAAGGGTAGAGTGTGGTAGAGAGAGGTAGAGTCGGGGTAAAGTGTGGTAGAGTGAGGTAGAGTCGGGGTAGAGTGTAGTAGAGTGAGGTAGAGTCGGGGTATTGTGTGGTAGAGTGAGGTAGAGATGGAGTAGAGTGTGGAAGAGTGAGGTAGAATCGGGATAGAGTGTGTTAGAGTGAGGTAGAGTTGGGTCGAGCCAGGGTAGAGTGTGGTAGAGTGAGGTAGAGTTGGGGTAGAGTGGGTAGAGTGAGGTAGAGTCGGGGTAGAGTGTGATAGAGTAAGGTAGAGTCGGGTCGACCCAGGGTAGAGTGTGGTAGAGTGAAGTAGATTCGGGGTAGAGTGTGGTAGAGTGAGGTAGTGTAGGGCCGAGCCAGGGTAGAGTGTGGTAGAGTGAGGTAGAGTCGGGGTAGAGTGAGGTAGAGTGAGGTAGAGTTGGGGTAGTGTGTGCTAGAGTGAGGTAGAGTCGGTGTAGACTGTGGTAGAGTGAGGTAGAGTCGGGTCGAGCTAGGGTGGAGTGTGGTAGAGTGAGATAGAGTCAGGGTAGGGTGTAGTAGAGTGAGGTAGAGCTGGTGTGGAGTGTGGCTGAGTGAGGTAGAGTCGGGTCGAGAAAGGATAGAATGTGGTAGAGTGAGGTAGAGTCCGGTCTAGCCAGGGTAGAGTGTGGTAGTGTGAGGTAGAGTCGGGTCTAGCCAAGGTAGAGTGTGGTAGAGAGAGGTAGAGTCGGGTCGAGCCAGGGTAGAGTGTGGTACAGTGAGGTAGAGTTTGGGTAGAGTGTGGAAGAGAGAGTTAGAGTTGGGGTAGAGTGTGGTAGAGTGAGGTAGAGTCGGGGTAGAGTGTCGTAGAGTGAGGTAGAGTTGGGTTGAGTCAGGGTAGAGTGTGGTAGAGTGAGGTAGTGTCGGGTTGAGCCAGGGTAGAGTGTGGTAGAGTGAGGTAGAGTCGGGTCGAGCCAGGGTGGAATGTGGTAGAGTGAGGTAGAGACGGGGTAGAGTGTGGTGGATTGAGGTAGAGTCGGGTTAGAGTGTGGTAGAGTGAGGTAGAGTCGCGTCGAGTCCGGGTAGAGTGTGGTAAAGTGAGATAGAGTCGGGGTAGAAAGTGGTAGAGTGAAGTAGAGTCGGGTCTAGCTAGGGTAGAGTGTGGTAGAGTGAGGTAGAGTCTGGTCGAGCCAGGCTAGAGTGTGGTAGAGTGAGGTAGAGTCGGGTCGAGCAAGGGTAGAGAGTGGTAGGAGTGAGGTAGAGTCGGGTCTAGCCAGGGTAGAGTGTGGTAGAGTGAGGTAGAGCCTGGTTGTCCCAGGGTAGAGTGTGGTAGAGTGAGGTAGAGTCGGGGTAGAGTGTGGTAGAGTGAGGTAGAGTTGGGGTAGAGTGTGGTGGAGTGAGGTAGAGTCGCGTCGAGCCAGGGTAGAGTGTGGTAGAGTGAGGTACAGTCGGGTTGAGCCAGGGTAGAGTGTGGTAGAATGAGGTAGAGTCGGGGTAGAGTGTGGTAGAGTGAGGTATAGTCGGGGAAGAGTGTGGTAGAGTGAGGTAGAGGTGGGTCGAGCCAGGGTAGAGTGTGGTAGAGTGAGGTAGAGTTGGGGTAGAGTGTGGTAGAGTGAGGTAGAGTCGGGGTAGAGTGTGGTAGAGTAAGGTAGAGTCAGGTCGACCCAGGGTAGATTGTGGTAGAGAGAGGTATAGTCGGGGTAAAGTGTGGTAGAGTGAGGTAGAGTCGGGATAGAGTGTGGTAGAGTGAGGTAGAGTCGGGGTAGAGTGTGGTAGAGTGAGGTAGAGTTCGGGTATAGTGTGGTAGAGTGAGGTAGAGTCGGGATAGAGTGTGGTAGAGTGAGGTAGAGTTGGGTTGAGCCAGGGTAGAGTGTGGTATAGTGAGGTAGAGTTGGGGTAGAGTGTGGTAGAGTGAGGAAGAGTCAAGGTAGATTGTGGTAGAGTAAGGTAGAGTCGGGTCGACACAGGGTAGAGTGTGGTAGAGAGAGGTAGAGTCGGGGTAAAGTGAGGTAGAGTGAGATTGAGTCGGGGTAGAGTGAGGTAGAGTCGGGGTAGAGCGTGGTAGAGAGAGGTAGAGTCGGGGTAGATTGTGGTAGAGTAAGGTAGAGTCGGGTCGAGCCATGGTAGACTGTGGTAGAGTGAGGTAGAGTCGGGGTAGAGAGAGGTAGAGTGAGGTAGAGTTGGGGTAGTGTGTGCTAGAGTGAGGTAGAGTCGGGGTAGAGTGTGGTAGAGTGAGGTAGAGTCGGGTCGAGCCATGGTAGACTGTGGTAGAATGAGGTAGAGTCGGGGTAGAGTGTGGTAGACTGAGGTAGAGTTGGGGTAGAGTGTGGTAGAGTGAGGTGGAGTCGGGTCTAGCCAGGGTAGAGTGTGGTAGAGTGAGGTAGAGTCGGATCGAGCCAGGGTAGAGTGTGGTAGAGTGAGGTAGATTGAGGTAGAGTGTGGTAGAGTGAGGTAGAGTCGGGGTAGAGTGTGGTAGAGTAAGGTAGAGTCGGGTCGACCCAGGGTAGAGTGTGGTACAGAGAGGTAGAGTCAGGGTAAAGTGTGGTAGAGTGAGGTAGAGGCGGGGTAGAGTGTGGTAGAGTGAGGTAGTGTAGGGTCGAGCCAGGATAGAGTGTGGTAGAGTGAGGTAGAGTCGGGTTGAGCCAGGGTAGAGTGTGGTAGAGTGAGGTAGAGTCGGGGAAGGGTGTGGTAGAGTGAGGTAGAGTCGGGTCGAGCCAGGGTAGAGTGTGGTAGAGTGAGGTAGAGTCGGGTCGAGCAAGGGTAGAGTGTGGTATAGTGAGGTAGAGTCGGGTTAGAGTGAGGTAGAGTGAGGTAGAGTCGGGGTAGAGTGTGGTAGAGTGAGGTAGAGTCGGGTCGAGCCAGGGTAGCGTGTGGTAGAGTGAGGTAGATTCGGGGTAGAGTGTGGTAGAGTGAGGTAGAGTTGGGTCGAGCCATGGTAGAGTGTGGTAGAGTGAGGTAGAGCTGGGGTAGAGTGGGTAGAGTGAGGTAGAGTCGGGGTAGAGTGTGGTAGAGTAAGGTAGAGTCGGGTCGACCCAGGGTAGAGTGTGGTAGAGTGAGGTAGTGTAGGGTTGAGCCAGGGTAGAGTGTGGTAGAGTGAGGTAGAGTCGGGTCGAGCCAGAGTAGACTGTGGTAGAGTGAGGTAGAGTCGGGGTAGAGTGAGGCAGAGTGAGGTAGAGTTGGGGTAGTGTGTGCTAGAGTGAGGTAGAGTCGGTGTAGACTTTGGTAGAGTGAGGTAGAGTCGGGTCGAGCTAGGGTGGAGTGTGGTAGAGTGAGATAGAGTCGGGGTAGGATGTGGTAGAGTGAGGTAGAGCTGGTGTGGAGTGTGGCTGAGTGAGGTAGAGTCGGGTCGAGAAAGGATAGAGTGTGGTAGAGTGAGGTAGAGTCCGGTCTAGCCAGGGTGGAGTGTGGTAGTGTGAGGTAGAGTCGGGTCCAGCCATGGTAGAGTGTGGTAGAGAGAGGTAGAGTTGGGTCGAGCCAGGGTAGAGTGTGGTACAGTGAGGTAGAGTTTGGGTAGAGTGTGGAAGAGAGAGTTAGAGTCAGGGTAGAGTGTGGTAGAGTGAGGTAGAGTCGGGGTAGAGTGTGGTAGAGTGAGGTAGAGTTGGGTCGAGTCGGGGTAGAGTGTGGTAGAGTGAGGTAGAGTCGGGTTGAGCCAGGGTAGAGTGTGGTAGAGTGAGGTAGAGTCGGGTCGAGCCAGGGTGGAATGTGGTAGAGTGAGGCAGAGACGGGGTAGAGTGTGGTGGAGTGAGGTAGAGTCGGGTTAGAGTGTGGTAGAGTGAGGTAGAGTCGCGTCGAGTCCGGGTAGAGTGTGGTAAAGTGAGGTAGAGTCGGGGTAGAAAGTGGTAGAGTGAAGTAGAGTCGGGTCTAGCTAGGGTAGATTGTGGTAGAGTGAGGTAGAGTCTGGTCGAGCCAGGGTAGAGTGTGGTAGAGTGAGGTAGAGTCGGGTCGAGCCAGGGTAGAGAGTGGTAGAGTGAGGGAGAGACGGGTCGATCCAGGGTAGAGTGTGGTAGAGTAAGGTAGAGTCAGGTCGACACAGGGTAGAGTGTGGTAGAGAGAGGTAGAGTCGGAGTAAAGTGTGGTAGAGTGAGGTAGAGTCGGGGTAGAGTGTGGTAGAGTGAGGTAGAGTCGGATCGAGCCAGGGTAGAGTGTGGTAGAGTGAGGTAGAATCGGGTCTAGCCAGGGTAGAGTGTGGTAGAGTGAGGTAGAGCCGGGTCGAGCCAGGGTAGAGTGTGGTAGAGTGAGGTAGAGTCGGGGTAGAGTGTGGTAGAGTGAGGTAGAGTTGGGGTAGAGTGTGCTGGAGTGAGGTAGAGTCGCGTTGAGACAGGGTAGAGTGTGGTGGAGTGAGGTACAGTCGGGTTGAGCGAGGGTAGAGTGTGGTAGAGTGAGGTAGAGTCGGGGAAGAGTGTGGTAGAGTGAGGTAGAGTTGGGTCGAGCCAGGGTAGAGTGTGGTAGAGTGAGGTAGAGTCGGGGTAAAGTGTGCAAGAGTGAGGCAGAGTCGGGGTAGAGTGTGGTAGAGTGAGGTAGAGTCGGGTCGAGCCAGGGTAGAGTGTGGTAGAGTGAGGTATAGTCGGGTCTAGCCAGGGTAGAGTGTGGTAGAGAGAGGTAGAGTCGGCTCGAGCCAGGGTAGAGTGTGGTACAGTGAGGTAGAGTTGGGGTAGAGTGTGGTAGAGAGAGTTAGAGTCGGGGTAGAGTGTGGTAGAGTGAGGTAGAGTCGGGGTAGAGTGTGGTAGAGTGAGGTAGAGTCAGGTCGAGTCAGGGTAGAGTGTGGTAGAGTGAGGTGGAGTCGGGTTGAGCCAGGGTAGAGTGTGGTAGTGTGAGGTAGAGTCGGGTCGAGCCAGGGTGGAGTGTGGTAGAGTGAGGTAGAGACGGGATAGAGTGTGGTAGAGAAAAGTAGAGCCAAGTAGATGAATGGTAGAGTGTAGTTGATTCAAGTAGAGTCAAGTAGAGTCAAGTAGTGCCACGGTAGAGTGTAGTAGAGGTATGGAGACTCAAATAGAGCCATTGTAGAATGCACTCGATTCAAGTAGAGTCAAGTAGAGCCATGGTAGACTGTGGTAGAGCCAAGTAGAACCGAGTAGGGCCATGGTAGAGTGTAGTAGAGTCAAGTAGAGTCAGGTAGAGCCATGGTATGGAATGTAGTACAATCAAGTAGAGTCAAGTTGAACCCTGGAAGAATGTAGTGGAGCCATGGTAGTGTGTAGTACAGAGAGGTACAGCCAATTAGAGTCATGGTATAGTAGTAGAGTCGTGTAGAGTCAAGTAGAGCCTTGGTAGAATGTAGTAGATCCATAGTAGAGTATTGTACAGTCAAGTAGAGTCGAGTAGAGCTATGGTAGAATGTAGTAGACCCATAGTAGAGCTTAGTATAGTGAAGTAGAGTCAAGTTGAGCCATGGTAGAATGTAGTAGAGTCATGTACAGTCAAGTAGAGTCTTGGTAGAATGTAGTAGAGCATGGTAGAGTGTAGTAGAGCTAAGTAGAACCAAGAACAGCCATGGTAGAGTGTAGTACAGTCAAGTAGAGTCAAGAAGAGCAATGGTGGAATGAAGTAGAGTCATGTAGAGTCAAGTAGAGCCTTGGTAGAATGTAGTACAGCCATGGTAGAGTGTAGTACAGACAGGTACATCCAAGGAGAGTCATGGTAGAGAGTAGTAGAGTCGTGTAGAGTCAAGTAGAGCCTTGGTAGAATGTAGTAGAGCCATAGTAGAGTTTAGTACAGTCAAGTAGAGTCAAGAAGAGCCATGGTAGAATGTAGTAGAGTCATCTAGAGTCAAGTAGAGCCTTGTAAACCATGTTAGAGTATAGTAGAGTTATGTAGAGCCACGTAGAGCCATGATGGAGTGTAGTAGAGTGAAGTAGAGTCAAGTAGGGCCTTTGTAGAATGTAGTAGAGTCATGTACAGCCAAGTAGAGCCTTGATGGAATGTAGTAGACCATGGTAGAGTGTAGTAGAGTTACATAGAACCAAGTACAGCGATGGTAGAGTGTAGTACAGTCAAGTAGAGTCAAGAAGAGCAATGGTGGAATGAAGTAGAGTCATGTAGAGTCAAGTAGAGCCTTAGTAGAATGTAGTAGAGACATGCTAGAGTGTAGTACAGACAGGTACAGCCAAGTAGAGTCATTGTAGAGAGTAGTAGAGTCGTGTAGAGTCAAGTAGAGCCTTGGTAGAATGCAGTAGAGCCATAGTAGGGTTTAGTACAGTCAAGTAGAGTCAAGCAGAGCCATGGTAGAATGTAGTAGACCATGGTAGTCAGTATAAGAGAGTCAAGTAGAGCCACGTAGAGCCATGGTGAAGTGTAGTAGACTGAAGTAGAGTCAAGTAGGGCCTTTGTACAATGTAGTAGAGTCATGTACAGCCATGTAGAGCCTTGGTAGAATGTAGTAGACCATGGTAGAGTGTAGTAGAGCTAAGTAGAACCAAGTACAGCCATGGTAGAGTGTAGTACAGTCAAGTAGAGTCAAGAAGAGCAATGGTGGAATGAAGTAGAGACATGTAGAGTCAAGTAGAGCCTTGGTAGAATGTATAGTAGAGCCACGGTAGAGTGTAGTATAGACAGGTACATCCAAGTAGAGTCATGGTAGAGAGTAGTAGAGTCGTGTAGAGTCAAGTAGAGCCTTGGTAGAATGTAGTAGAGCCATAGTAGAGTTTAGTACAGTCAAATAGAGTCAAGTAGAGTCATGGTAGAATGTAGTAGAGTCATGTAGAGTCAAGTAGAGCCATGGTAGAATGAAGTAGACCATGGTAGAGTATAGGAGAGTCAAGTAGAGTCACGTAGAGCCATGGTGAAGTGTAGTAGAGTGAAGTAGACTAAAGTAGGGCCTTTGTAGAATGTAGTAGAGTCATGTACAGTCAAGTAGAGCCTTGGTAGATTGTAGTAGATCCATAGCAGAGTGTAGTAGAGCCAGGTACAGCCAAGTAGAGCGAAGGTAGAATGATGTAGAGTCATGTAGAGACAAGTAGAGCCTTGGTTGAATGTAGTAGACCATGGCAGAGTGTAGTACAGCTAAGTAGAACCAAGTACAGCCATGGTAGAGTGTAGTACATTCAAGTAGAGTGAAGAAGAGCAATGGTGGAATGAAGTGGAGCCATGTAGAGTCAAGTAGAGCCTTGGTAGAATGTAGTAGAGCGATGGTAGAGTGTAGTACAGATAGGTACATCCAAGTAGAGTGATGGTAGAGAGTAGTAGAGTCATGTAGAGTCAAGTACAGCCTTGGTAGAATGTAGTAGAGCCATAGAAGAATTTCGTACAGTCAAGTAGAGTCAAGTAGAGCCATGGTAGAATGTAGTAGAGTCATGTAGAGTCAAGTAGAGCCTTGTAAACCATGGTAGAGTATAGTAGAGTGATGTAGAGCCACATAGAGCCATGATGGAGTGTAGTAGAGTGAAGTAGAGTCAAGTAGGTCCTTTGTAGAATGTAGTAGAGTCATGTACAGCCAAGTAGAGTCTTGACAGAATGTAATAGACCATGGGAGAGTGTAGTAGAGCCACGTACAACCAAGTACAGCCATGGTAGAGTGTAGTACAGTCAAGTAGAGTCAAGAAGAGTAATGGTGGAATGAAGTAGAGTCATGTAGAGTCAAGTAGAACCTTGGTAGAATGTAGTAGAGCCATGCTAGAGTGTAGTACAGACAGGTACATCCAAGTAGAGTCATGGTAGAGAGTAGTAGAGTCGTGTAGAGTCAAGTAGAGCCTTGGTAGAATGTAGTACAGCCATAGTAGAGTTTAGTACAGTCATGTAGAGTCAAGTAGAGCCATGGTAGAATGTAGTAGACCATGGTAGAGTATAGTAGAGTCAAGTAGAGCCACGTAGAGCCATGGTGAAGTGTAGTAGAGTGAAGTAGACTCAAGTAAGGCCTTTGTAGAATGTAGTAGAGTCATGTACAGTCAAGTAGAGCCTTGGTAGAATATAGTAGAGCCATTGCAGAGTGTAGTAGAGCCAGGTACAGCCAAGTAGAGCGAAGGTAGAATGTAGTAGAGTCATGTAGAGTCAAGTAGAGCCTTGGTAGAATGTAGTAGACCATGGCAGAGTGAAGTAGAGCTAAGTAGAACCAAGTACAGCCATGGTAGAGTGTAGTACAGTCAAGTAGAGTCAATAAGAGCAATGGTGGAATGAAGTAGAGTCATGTAGAGTCAAGTAGAGCCTTGATATAATGTAGTAGAGCCATGGTAGAGTGTAGTACAGAGAGGTACATCCAAGTAGAGTCATGGTATAGAGTAGTAGAGTCATGTAGAGTCAAGTAAAGCCTTGGTAGAATGCAGTAGAGCCATAGTAGAATTTAGTACAGTCATGTAGAGTCAATTAGAGCCTTGGTAGAATGGAGTAGACCATGGAAGAGTATAGTAGAGTCAAGTAGAGTCAAGTAGAGCCATGTAGAGCCATGGTGGAGTGTAGTAGAGTGAAGTAGAGTCAAGTAGGGCCTTTGTAGAATGTAGTAGAGTCATGTACAGTCAAGTAGAGCATTGGTAGAATGTAGTAGAGCCATGGGAGTGTGTAGTAGAGCCAGGTACAGCCATGTAGAGTGAAGGTAGAATGTAGTAGAGTCATGTAGAGTCAAGTAGAGCCTTGGTAGAATGTAGTAGACCATGGTAGAGTGTAGTAGAGCTAAGTAGAAGCAAGTACAGCCATGGTAGAGTGCAGTACAGTCAAGTAGAGTCAAGAAGAGCAATGGTGGAATGAAGTAGAGTCATGTAGAGTCAAGTAGAGCCTTGGTAGAATGTAGTAGACCCATGGTAGAGTGTAGTACAGACAGGTACATCCAAGTAGAGTCATGGTAGAGAGTAGTAGAGTCATGTAGAGTCAAGTACACCCTTGGTAGAATGTAGTAGAGCCATAGTAGAATTTGGTACAGTCAAGTAGAGTGAAGTAGAGCCATGGTAGAATGCAGTAGAGTCATGTAGAGTCAAGAAGAGCCTTGGTAGAATGGAGTAGAGCATGGGAGAGTATAGTAGAGTCAAGTAGAGCCATGTAGAGCCGTAGTGGAGTGTAGTAGAGTGAAGTAGAGTCAAGTAGGGCCTTTGTAGAATGTAGTAAAGTCATGTACAGTCAAGTAGAGCATTGGTAGAATGCAGTAGAACCATGGCAGTGTGTAGTAGAGCCAAGTACAGCCAAGTAGAGCCATGGTAGAATGTAGTAGAGTCATGTAGATTCAAGTAGAGCCTTGGTAGAATGTAGTAGACTATGGTAGAGTGTAGTAGAGCTAAGTAGAACCAAGTACAGCCATGGTAGAGTGTAGTACAGTCACGTAGAGTCAAGAATAGAAATGGTGGAATGAATTAGAGTCATGTTGAGTCAAGTAGAGCCTTGGTAGAATGTAGTAGAGTGTAGTGCAGACAGGTACAGCAAAATAGGGCCATGGTAGAGTGTAGTAGAGTCAAGTAGAGTCAGGTAGAGCCATGGTATAGAATGTAGTACAATCAAGTAGAGTCAAGTTGAGCCATGGTAGAATGTAGTGGAGCCATGGTAGTGTGTAGTACAGACAGGAACAGCCAAGTAGAGTCATGGTATAGTAGTAGAGTAGTGTAGAGTCAAGTAGAGCCTTGGTAGAATGTAGTAGAACCATAGTAGAGTGTAGTACAGTCAAGTAGACTCAAGTAGAGCCATAGTAGAACGTAGTAGAGTCATGTAGAGTCAAGTTGACCATGGTAGAATGTAGTAGACTATGGTAGAGTGTAGTAGAGCTAAGTAGAACCAAGTACAGCCATGGTAGAGTGTAGTACAGTCAATCAGAGTCAAGAAGAGCAATGGTGGAATGATGTAGAATCAAGTAGAGTCAAGTAGAGCCTGGGTAGAATGTAGTAGAGACTTGGTAGAGTGTAGTACAGACAGGTACATCCAAGTAGAGTCATGGTAGAGAGTAGTAGAGTCATGTAGAGTCAAGTAGAGCCTTGGTAGAATGTAGTACAGCCATAGTAGAGTTTAGTACAGTCAAGTAGAGTCAAGTAGAGCCATGGTAGAATGTAGTAGAGTGATGTAGAGCAACGTAGAGGCATGGTGGAGTGTAGTAGAGTGAAGTAGAGTCAAGTAGGGCCTTTGCAGAATGTAGTAGAGTCTGGTACAGCCATGTAGAGCCTTGGTAGAATGTAGTAGATCAAGGTAGAGTGTAGTAGAGCTAAGTAGAACCAAGTACAGCCATGGTAGAGTGTAGTACAGTCAAGTAGAGTCAAGAAGAGTAATGGTGGAATGAAGTACAGTCATGTAGAGTCAAGTAGAGCCATGGTAGAATGAAGTAGACCATGGTAGAGTATAGTAGAGTCAAGTAGAGCCACGTAGAGCCATGGTGAAGTGTAGTAGAGTGAAGAAGATTCAAGTAGGGCCTTTGAAGAATGTAGTAGAGTCATGTACAGTCAAATAGAGCCTTGGTAGATTGTAGTAGAGCCATGGCAGAGTGTAGTAAAGCCAGGTACAGCCAAGTAGAGTGAAGGTAGAATGTAGTAGAGTCATGTAGAGACAAGTAGAGCCTTGGTAGAATGTAGTACAGCCATAGTAGAGTTTAGTACAGTCAAGTAGAGTCAAGTAGAGCCATGGTAGAATGTAGTAGAGTGATGTAGAGCAACGTAGAGGCATGGTGGAGTGTAGTAGAGTGAAGTAGAGTCAAGTAGGGCCTTTGCAGAATGTAGTAGAGTCTGGTACAGCCATGTAGAGCCTTGGTAGAATGTAGTAGATCAAGGTAGAGTGTAGTAGAGCTAAGTAGAACCAAGTACAGCCATGGTAGAGTGTAGTACAGTCAAGTAGAGTCAAGAAGAGTAATGGTGGAATGAAGTACAGTCATGTAGAGTCAAGTAGAGCCATGGTAGAATGAAGTAGACCATGGTAGAGTATAGTAGAGTCAAGTAGAGCCACGTAGAGCCATGGTGAAGTGTAGTAGAGTGAAGAAGACTCAAGTAGGGCCTTTGAAGAATGTAGTAGAGTCATGTACAGTCAAATAGAGCCTTGGTAGATTGTAGTAGAGCCATGGCAGAGTGTAGTAAAGCCAGTTACAGCCAAGTAGAGTGAAGGTAGAATGTAGTAGAGTCATGTAGAGACAAGTAGAGCCTTGGTAGAATGGAGTAGACCATGGGAGAGTGTAGTAGAGCTAAATAGAAAGAAGTACAGCCATGGTAGAGTGTAGTACAGTCAAGTAGAGTCAAGAAGAGCAATGGTGGAATGAAGTAGAGTCATGTAGAGTCAAGTAGAGCCTTCTTAGAATGTAGTAGAGCCATGGTAGAGTGTAGTACAGACAGGTACATCCAAGTAGAGTCATGGTAGAGTGTAGTAGAGTCATGTAGAGTCAAGTACAGCCTTGGTAGAATGTAGTAGAGCCATAGTAGAATTTAGTACAGTAAAGTAGAGTCAAGTAGAGCGATGGTAGAATGTAGTAGAGTCATGTAGAGTCAAGTAGAGCCTTGGTAGAATGGAGTAGACCATGGTAGAGTACAGTAGAGTCAAGTAGAGCCATGTAGAGCCATGGTGGAGTGTAGTAGAGTGAAGTAGAGTCAAGTAGGGCCTATGTAAAATGTAGTAGAGTCATGTACAGTCAAGTAGAGCATTGGTAGAATGTAGTAGAGCCATGGCAGTGTGTAGTAGAGCCAGGTACAGCCAAGTAGAGCCATGGTAGAATGTAGTAGAGTCATGGTGATTCAAGTATAGCTTTGGTAGAATGTAGTAGACCATGGTAGAGTGTAGTAGAGCTAAGTAGAACCAAGTACAGCCATGGTAGAGTGTAGTACAGTCAAGTAGAGTCAAGAATAGAAATGGTGGAATGAATTAGAGTCTTGTTGAGTCAAGTACAGCCTTGGTAGAATGTAGTAGAGGCATGGTAGAGTGTAGTATAGACAGGTACAGCAAAGTAGGGCCATGGTAGAGTGTAGTAGAGTCAAGTAGAGTCAGGTAGAGCCATGGTATAGAATGTAGTACAATCAAGTAGAGTCAAGTTGAGCCATGGTAGAATGTAGTGGAGCCATGGTAGTGTGTAGTACAGACAGGTACAGTCAAGTAGAGTCATGGTAGAGAGTAGTAGAGTCGTGCAGAGTCAAGTACAGCCCTGGTAGAATGTAGTAGAGCCATAGCAGAATTTAGTACAGTCAAGTAGAGTCAAATAGAGCCATGGTAGAATGTAGTAGAGTCATCTAGAGTCAAGTAGAGCCTTGTAAACTATGGTAGAGTATAGTAGAGTGATGTAGAGCCACGTAGAGGGATGGTGGAGTGTAGTAGAGTGAAGTAGAGTCAAGTAGGGCCATTGCAGAATGTAGTAGAGTCACGTACAGTCAAGCAGAGCCTTGGTAGAATGTAGTAGACCATGGCAGAGTGTAGTAGAGCTAAGTAGAACCAAGTACAGCCATGGTAGAGTGTAGTACAGTCAAGTAGAGTCAAGAAGAGCAATGGTGGAATGAAGTAGAGTCATGTAGAGTCAAGTATAGTGCCTTGGTAGAATGTAGTAGAGCCATGGTAGAGTGTAGTACAGACAGGTACACCCAAGTAGAGTCATGGTAGAGAGTAGTAGAGTCGTGTAGAGTCAAGTAGAGCCTTGGTAGAATGTACAAGAGCCATAGAAGAGTTTAGTACAGTCAAGTAGAGTCAAGTAGAGCCATGGTAGAATGCAGTAGAGTCATGTAGAGTCAAGTAGAGCCTTGGTAGAATGGAGTAGACCATGGGAGAGTATAGTAGAGTCAAGTAGAGCCATGTAGAGCCATGGTGGAGTGTAGTAGAGTGAAGTAGAGTCAAGTAGGGCCTATGTAGAATGTAGTAGAGTCATGTACAGTCAAGTAGAGCATTGGTAGGATGTAGTAGAGCCATGGTAGTGTGTAGTAGATCCAGGTACAGCCAAGTATAGAGCCATGGTAGAATGTAGTAGAGTGATATAGATTTAAGTAGAGCCTTGGTAGAATGTAGAAGACCATGGTAGAGTGTAGTAGAGCTAAGTAGAACCAAGTACAGCCATGGTAGAGTGTAGTATAGTCAAGTAGAGTCAAGAATAGAAATGGTGGAATGAATTAGAGTCATGTAGAGTCAAGTAGAGCCTTGGTAGAATGTAGTAGAGGCATGGTAGAGTGTAGTACAGACAGGCACAGCAAAGTAGGGCCATGGTAGAGTGTAGTAGAGTCAAGTAAAGTCAGGTAGAGCCATGGTATTGAATGTAGTACAATCAAGTAGAGTCAAGTTGAGCGATGGTAGAATGTAGTGGAGCCATGGTAGTGTGTAGTACAGACAGGTACAGCCAAGTAGAGTCATGGTAGAGAGTAGTAGAGTCATGTAGAGTCAAGTAGAGCCTTTGTAAACCATGGTAGAGTATAGTAGAGAGATGTAGAGCCATGTAGAGGCATGGTGGAGTGTAGTAGAGTGAAGTAGAGTCAAGTAGGGCTTTTGTAGAATGTAGTAGAGTCATGTACAGCCAAGTAGAGCCATGGTAGAATGTAGTAGACCATGGTAGAGTGTAGTAGAGCTAAGTAGAACCAAGTACAGCCATTGTAGAGTGTAGTATACAGTCATGTAGAGTCAAGAAGAGCAATGGTGGAATGAAGTAGAGTCATGTAGAGTGAAGTAGAGTCTTGGTAGAATGTAGTAGAGCCATGGTAGAGTGTAGTACAGACAGGTACATCCACGTAGAGTCATGGTAGAGAGTAGTAGAGTCGTGTGGAGTCAAGTAAAGCCTTGGTAGAATGCAGTAGAGCTATAGTAGAGTTTAGTTGGGTCAAGTAGAGTCAAGTTGAGCCATGGTAGAATGTAGTAGAGTCATGTAGAGTCAAGTAGAGCCTTGGTAGAATGTAGTAGACCTTGGTAGAATGTAGTACAGCTAAGTAGAACCAAGTACAGCCATGGTAGAGTGTAGTACAGTCAAGTAGAGTCAAGAATAGAAATGGTGGAATGAAGTAGAGTCATGTAGAGTCAAGTAGAGGCTTGGTAGAAAGTAGTAGAACCAGGGTAGAGTGTAGTACAGACAGGTACAACCAAGTAGAGTCATGATAGAGAGTAATAGAGTCGTGTAGAGTCAAGTATATCCTTGGTAGAATGTAGTGGAGCCATAGTAGAGTTTAGTATAGTCAAGTAGAGTCAAGTAGAGCCATGGTAGACTGTGGTAGAGCCAAGTAGAACCGAGTAGGGCCATGGTAGAGTGTAGTAGAGTCAAGTAGAGTCAGGTAGAGCCATGGTATAGAATGTAGTACAATCAAGTAGAGTCAAGTTGAGCCATGGTAGAATGTAGTGGAGCCATGGTAGTGTATAGTACAGACAGGTACAGCCAAGTAGAGTCATGGTATAGTAGTAGAGTCGTGTAGAGTCAAGTAGATCCTTGGTAGAATGTAGTGGAGCCATAGTAGAGTTTAGTATAGTCAAGTAGAGTCAAGTACAGACATGGTAGAATGTAGTAGAGTCATGTAGAGTCAAGTAGAGCCTTGGTAGAATGTAGTAGACCATGGTAGAGTGTAGTAGAGTCAAGTAGAGCCACGTAGAGCCATGGTAGACTGTAGTATAGTGAAGTAGAGTCAAGTAGGGCCATGGTAGAATGTAGTAGAGTCATGTAGAGTATTGGTAGAATGTAGTAGAGCCATGTTCAGTCAAGTAGAGCCATGGTAGATTGTAGTAGAGCAAAGGAGTGCCATGCAAGTAGACCCATGGTACAGTATAGTAGAGAAAAGTAGAGCCAAGTAGATGAATGGTAGAGTGTAGTCGAATCAAGTAGAGTCAAGTAGAGTCAAGTAGAGCCATGGTAGAGTTTAGTAGAGCTATGGAGACTCAAATAGAGCCATTGTATAGAATGCAGTCGATTCAAGTAGAGTCAAGTGCAGCCATAGTAGACTGTGGTAGAGCCAAGCAGAACCGAGTAGGGCCATGGTAGAGTGTAGTAGACTCATGTAGAGTCAAGTAGAGCATTGCTAGAATGTAGTAGAGCCATGGTAGTGTGTAGTACAGACAGGTACAGCCAAGTAGAGTCATGGTAGAGAGTAGTAGAGTCGAGTAGAGTCAAGTAGAGCCTTGGTGGAATGTAGTAGAACCATAGTAGAGTGTAGTACAGTCAAGTAGAGTCAAGTAGAGCCATGGTAGAATATAGTAGAGTCATTTAGAGTCAAAGTAGAGCCTTGGTAGAATGTAGTAGACCATGGTAGAGTGTAGTAGAGTCAAGTAGAGCCACGTAGAGCCATGGTAGAATGTAGTAGAGTGAAGTAGAATCAAGTAGGGCCATGGTAGAATGTAGTAGAGTAATGTAGAGTCATGTAGAGCATTGGTAGAATGTAGTAGAGCCATGTTCAGACAAGAAGAACCATGGAAGAGCGTAGTAGAGCAAAGGAGTGCCATGCAAGTAGACCCATGGTACAGAATAGTAGAGAAAAGTAGAGCCATGTAGATGAATGGTAGAGTGTAGTCGAATCAAGTATAGTCAAGTAGAGTCAAGTAGAGCCATGGTAGAGTTTAGTAGAGCTATGGAGACTCAAATAGAGCCATTGTAGAATGCAGTCGATTCAAGTAGAGTCAAGTGCAGCCATGGTAGACTGTGGTAGAGCCAAGTAGAACCGAGTAGGGCCATGGTAGAGTGTAGTAGAGTCATGTAGAGTCAAGTAGAGCATTGGTAGAATGTAGTAGAGCCATGGCAGAGTGTAGTACAGCCAGATACAGCGAAGTAGAGCCATGGTAGAGTGTAGTAGAGTCATGTTGAGGCAAATACACCGATGGTAGAATGTAGAAGAGCAATGATAGGGTGTAGTAGAGCTAAGTAGAACCAACTACAGCCATGGTAGAGTGTAGTAGAGTCAAGTAGAATCAAGAAGAGCAATGGTGGAATTAAGTAGAGTCATGTAGAATCATGTATAGGCTTCGTCGAATGTAGTAGAGCCATGGTAGAGTATAGTAGAGTCAAATAGAGCCACGTAGAGCCATGGTGGAGTGTAGTAGAGTGAAGTAGAGTCAAGTAGGGCCTTTGTAGAATGTAGTAGAGTCATGTACAGTGAAGTAGACCCTTGGTAGAATGTAGTAGACCATGGTGTAGAGTGTAGTAGAGCTAAGTAGAACAAAGTACAGCCATGGTAGAGTGTAGTACAGTCAAGTAGAGTCAAGAAGAGCAATGGTCGAATGAAGTAGAGTCATGTAGAGTCAAGTAGAGCCTTGGTAGAATGTAGTAGAGCCGTAGTAGAGTCGTAGTAGAGTTTAGTACAGTCAAGTAGAGTCAAGTAGAGCCATGGTAGAATGAAGTAGAGTCATGTAGAGTCAAGTAGAGCCTTGGTAGAATGTAGTAGACCATAGTACAGTATAGTAGAGTCAAGTAGAGCCACGTAGAGCCATGGTGGAGTGTAGTAGACTGAAGTAGACTCAAGTAGGGCCTTTGTAGAATGTAGTAGAGTCATGTACAGCCAAGAGCCTTCGTAGAATGTAGTAGAGCCATGGCAGAGTGTAGTAGAGCCAGGTACAGCCAAGTAGAGCATTGGTAGAATGTAGTAGGGTCATGTAGAGTCAAGTAGAGCCTTGGTAGAATGTAGTAGACCATGGTAGAGTGTAGAATAGCTAAATAGAACCAAGTACAGCCATGGTAGAGTGTAGTACAGTCAAGTAGAGTGAAGAAGAGCAATGGTGGAATGAAGTAGAGTCATGTAGAGTGAAGTAGAGCGTTGGTAGAATGTAGTAGAGCCATTGTAGAGTGTAGTACAGACAGGTACAGCCAAGTAGAATCATGGTAGGGAGTAGTAGAGTCAAGTACAGCCACGTAGAACCATGGTAGACTGTAGTAGAGTGCAGTAGAGTCAAGTAAAGTGAAGAAGAGCAATGGTGGAATGTAGTAGAGTCTTGTAGAGTCAAGTAGAGCATTGGTAGAATGTAGTAGAGCCATGGCAGAGTGTAGTAGAGCCAGGTATAGCCAAGTAGAGCCATGGTAGAGTGTAGGAGAGTCATCTTGAGGCAAATAGACCCATGGTAGAATGTAGAAGAGCAATGATAGGGTGTAGTAGAGCTAAGGAGAACCAAGTACAGCCATGGTAGAGTGTAGTAGACTCAAGCAGATTCAAGAAGAGCAATGGTAGAATGTAGTAGAGTGATGTAGAGTCATGTAGAGCATTGGTAGAATGTAGTAGAGCCATGTTCAGTCAAGTAGAGCCATGGTAGAGTGTAGTAGAGCAAAGGAGTGCCATGCAAGTAGACCCATGGTACAGTAGAGTAGAGAAAAGTAGAGCCAAGTAGATGAATGGTAGAGTGTAGTCGAATCAAGTAGAGTCAAGTAGAGTCAACTAGAGCCATGGTAGAGTTTAGTAGAGCTATGGAGACTCAAATAGAGCCATTGTAGAATGCAATCGATTCAAGTAGAGTCAAGTGCAGCCATTGTAGACTGTGGTAGAGCCAAGTACAACCGAGTAGGGCCATGGTAGAGTGTAGTAGAGTCATGTAGAGTCAAGTAGAGCCTTGATAGAATGCAGTAGAGCGATGGTGGAGTGTAGTACAAACAGGTACATCCAAGTAGAGTCATGGTAGAGAGTAGTAGAGTCGTGTAGAGTCAAGTAGAGCCTTCGTAGAATGTAGTTGAACCATAGTAGAGTGTAGTACAGTCACGTAGAGTCAAGTAGAGCCATGGTAGAATATAGTAGAGTCATGGTAGAGTGTAGTACAGACAGGTACATCCAAGTTTAGCCATGGTAGAGAGTAGTAGAGTCGTGTAGAGTCAAGTAGCGCCTTTGGAGAATGTAGTAGAACCATAGTAGGGTTTAGTATAGTCAAGTAGAGTTTATTGCAGTGAAGTAGAGTCAAGAAGAGCCATGGTAGAATGTAGTAGAGTCATGTAGAGTCAAGTAGAGCCTTGGCAGAATGTAGTAGACCATGGTAGAGTGTAGTAGAGCTAAGTGGAACCAAGTACAGCCATGGTAGAGTGTAGTACAGTCAAGTAGAGTCAAGAAGAGCAATGGTGGAATGAAGTAGAGTCATGTAGAGTCAAGTAGAGCCTTGGTAGAATGTAGTAGAGCCATGGTAGAGTGCAGTACAGACAGGTACAGCCAAGTAGAGTCATGGTAGAGAGTAGTAGAACCGTGTAGAGTCATGTATAGCCTTCGTTGAATGTAGTAGAGCTATGGTAGAGTGTAGTAGAGCTAAGTGGAACCAAGTACAGCCATGGTAGAGTGTAGTACAGTCAAGTAGAGTCAAGAAGAGCAATGGTGGAATGAAGTAGAGTCATGTAGAGTCAAGTAGAGCCTTGGTAGAATGTAGTAGAGCCATGGTAGAGTGTAGTACAGACAGGTACAGCCAAGTAGAGTCATGGTAGAGAGTAGTAGAACCGTGTAGAGTCATGTATAGCCTTCGTAGAATGTAGTAGAGCTATGGTAGAGTATAGTACAGACAGGTACAGGCAAGTAGAGTCATGGTAGAGAGTAGTAGAGTTGAGTAGAGTGAAGTAGAGCCTTGGTAGAATGTAGTAGAACCATAGGAGAGTGTAGTGCAGTCAAGTAGAGTCAAGTAGAGCCATGGTAGAATGAAGTAGAGTCATGTAGAGTCAAGTAGAGCCTTGGTAGAATGTAGTAGACCATAGTACAGTATAGTAGAGTGAAGTAGAGCCACGTAGAGCCATGGTGGAGTGTAGTAGAGTGAAGTAGAGTCAAGTAGGGTCTTTCTAGAATGTAGTAGAGTCATGTACAGCCAAGAGCCTTCGTAGAATGTAGTAGAGCCATGGCAGAGTGTAGTATAGCCAGGTACAGCCAAGTAGAGCATTGGTAGAATGTAGTAGAGTCATGTAGAGTCAAGTAGAGCCTTGATAGAATGTAGTAGACCATGGTAGAGTGTAGAATAGCTAAATAGAACCAAGTACAGCCATGGTAGAGTGTAGTACAGTCAAGTAGAGTGAAGAAGAGCAATGGTGGAATGAAGTAGAGTCATGTAGAGTGAAGTAGAGCGTTGGTAAAATGTAGTAGAGCCATTGTAGAGTGTAGTACAGAAAGGTACAGCTAAGTAGAATCATGGTAGAGAGTAGTAGAGTCAAGTAGAGCCACGTAGAGCCATGGTAGACTGTAGTAGAGTGAAGTAGAGTCAAGTAGGTCGATGGTAGAATGTAGTAGAGTCATGTAGAGTCATGTAGAGCATTGGTAGAATGTAGTAGAGCCATGTTCAGTCAAGTAGAGCCATGGTAGAGTGTAGTAGAGCAAAGGAGTGCCATGCAAGTAGACCCATGGTACAGTAGAGTAGAGAAAAGTAGAGCCAAGTAGATGAATGGTAGAGTGTAGTCGAATCAAGTAGAGTCAAGTAGAGTCAAGTAGAGCCATGGTAGAGTTTAGTAGAGCTATGGAGACTCAAATACAGCCATTGTAGAATGCAGTCGATTCAAGTAGAGTCAAGTGCAGCCATTGTAGACTGTGGTAGAGCCAAGTACAACCGAGTAGGACCATGGTAGAGTGTAGTAGAGTCATGTAGAGTCAAGTAGAGCCTTGATAGAATGCAGTAGAGCGATGGTGGAGTGTAGTACAGACAGGTACATCCAAGTAGAGTCATGGTAGAGAGTAGTAGAGTCGTGTAGAGTCAAGTAGAGCCTTCGTAGAATGTAGTAGAATCATAGTAGAGTGTAGTACAGTCAAGTAGAGTCAAGTAGAGCCATGGTAGAATGTAGTAGAGTCATGGTAGAGTGTAGTACAGACAGGTACATCCAAGTTTAGCCATGGTAGAGAGTAGTAGAGTCGTGTAGAGTCAAGTAGCGCTTTGGGAGAATGTAGTAGAACCATAGTAGGGTTTAGTACAGTCAAGTAGAGTTTATTGCAGTGAAGTAGAGTCAAGAAGAGCCATGGTAGAATGTAGTAGAGTCATGTAGAGTCAAGTAGAGCCTTGGTAGAATGTAGTAGACCATGGTAGAGTGTAGTAGAGCTAAGTGGAACCAAGTACAGCCATGGTAGAGTGTAGTACAGTCAAGTAGAGTCAAGAAGAGCAATGGTGGAATGAAGTAGAGTCATGTAGAGTCAAGTAGAGCCTTGGTAGAATGTAGTAGAGCCATAGTAGGGTTTAGTACAGTCAAGTAGAGTTTATTGCAGTGAAGTAGAGTCAAGAAGTGCCATGGTAGAATGTAGTAGAGTCATGTAGAGTCAAGTAGAGCCTTGGTAGAATGTAGTAGACCATGGTAGAGTGTAGTAGAGCTAAGTGGAACCAAGTACAGCCATGGTAGAGCGTAGTACAGTCAAGTAGAGTCAAGAAGAGCAATGGTGGAATGAAGTAGAGTCATGTAGAGTCAAGTAGAGCCTTGGTAGAATGTAGTAGAGCCATAGTAGAGTTTAGTACAGTCAAGTAGAGTCAAGTAGAGCCATGGTAGAATGTAGTAGAGTCATGTAGAGTCAAGTAGAGCCTTGTAAACCATGGTAGAGTATAGTAGAGTGATGTAGAGCCACGTAGAGCAATGGTGGAGTGTAGTACAGTGAAGGAGAGTCAAGTAGGGCCTTTGTAGAATGTAGTAGAGTCATGTACAGCGAAGTAGAGCTTTGTTAGAATGTAGTAGAGCCACGGCAGAGTGTAGTAGAGCTAGGTACAGCCAAGTAGGGCCATGGTAGAATGTAGTAGAGTCATGTAGAGTCATGTAGAGCATTGGTAGAATGTAGTAGAGCCATGTTCAGTCAAGTAGAGCCATGGTAGAGTGTAGTTCAGACAGGTACAGCCAATTAGAGTCATGGTAGAGAGTAGTAGAGTCGAGTAGAGTCAAGTAGAGCCTTGGTGGAATGTAGTAGAACCATAGTAGAGTGTAGTACAGTCAAGTAGAGTCAAGTAAAGCCATGGTAGAATGTACTAGAGTCATTTAGAGTCAAGTAGATATAGAACCTTGGTAGAATGTAGTAGACCATGGTAGAGTGTAGTAGAGTCAAGTAGAGCCACACAGAGCCATGGTAGAATGTAGTAGAGTGAAGTACAGTCAAATAGGGCCATTGTAGAATGTAGTAGAGTCATGTAGAGTCATGTAGAGTATTGGTAGAATGTAGTAGAGCCATGTTCAGTCAGGTAGAGCAATGGTAGAGTGTAGTAGAGCTAAGTAGAACAAAGTATAGTCATGGTAGATTGTAGTAGAGTCAAGTAGAGTCAAGAAGAGCAATGGTGGAATGAAGTAGAGTCATCTAGAGTCAAGTAGAGCCTTGGTAGAATGTAGAAGAGACATGGTAGAATGTAGTACAGACAGGTACAGCCAAGTTGAGTCATTGTAGAGAGAAGTAGAGTTTTGTAGAGTCAAGTAGAGCCTTGGTAGAATGTAGTAGAGCCATAGTAGAGTTTAGTACAGTCAAGTAGAGTCAAGTAGAGCCATGGTAGAATGTAGCAGAGTCATGTAGAGTCAACTAGAGCCTTGGTAGAATGTAGTAGAACATGGTAGAGTGTAGTAGAGCTAAGTAGAACCAAGTACAGCCATGGTAGAGTGTAGCACCGTCAAGTAGAGTCAAGAAGAGCAATGGTGGAATGAAGTAGAGTCATGTAGAGTCAAGTAGAGCCTTGGTAGAATGTAGTAGAACATGGTAGAGTATAGTAGAGTCAAGTAGAGCCACGAAGAGCCATGGTGAAGTGTAGTAGAGTGAAGTAGAGTCAAGTAGGGACTTTGTAGAATGCAGTATAGAGTCATGTACAGTCAAGTAGAGCCTTGGTAGAATGTAGTAGAGCCATGGCAGAGTGTAGTAGAGACAGGTACAGCCAAGTAGAGCCATGGTTGAATGTAGTAGAGTCATGTAGAGTCAAGTAGAGCCTTTGTAGAATGTAGTAGACCATGGTAGAGTGTAGTAGAGCTAAGTAGAACCAAGTACAGCCATGGTAGTGTGTAGCACAGTCAAGTAGAGTCAAGAAGAGCAATGGTGGAATGAAGTAGAGTCATGTAGAGTCAAGTAGAGCCTTGGTAGAATGTAGTAGAGCCATGGTATAGAGTGTAGTATAGACAGGTACAGCCAAGTAGAGTCATGGGAGAGTGTAGTAGACTCGTGTAGATTCAAGTAGAGCACTTCGTAGAATGTAGTAGAGCCATGGTAGAGTGTAGTACAGACAGGTACAGCCAAGTAGAGTCATGGTAGAGAGTAGTAGAGTCGAGTAGAGTGAAGTAGAGCCTTGGTAGAATGTAGTAGAACCATAGTAGAGTGTAGTACAGTCAAGTAGAGTCAAGTAGAGCCGTGGTAGAATGTAGCAGGGTCATTTAGAGTCAAGTAGAGCCTTGGTAGAATGTAGTAGACCATGGTAGAGTGTAGTAGAGTCAAGTAGAGCCACGTAGAGCCATGGTAGACTGTAGTAGAGTGAAGTAGAGTCAAGTAGGGCCATGGTAGAATGTAGTAGAGTCATGTAGAGTCATGTAGAGCATTGGTAGAATGTAGTAGAGCCATGTTCAGTCAAGTAGAGCCATGGTAGAGTGTAGTTCAGACAGGTACAGCCAATTAGAGTCATGGTAGAGAGTAGTAGAGTCGAGTAGAGTCAAGTAGAGCCTTGGTGGAATGTAGTAGAACCATAGTAGTGTGTAGTACAGTCAAGTAGAGTCAAGTAAAGCCATGGTAGAATGTACTAGAGTCATTTAGAGTCAAGTAGATATAGAGCCTTGGTAGAATGTAGTAGACCATGGTAGAGTGTAGTAGAGTCAAGTAGAGCCACACAGAGCCATGGTAGAATGTAGTAGAGTGAAGTACAGTCAAATAGGGCCATTGTAGAATGTAGTAGAGTCATGTAGAGTCATGTAGAGTATTGGTAGAATGTAGTAGAGCCATGTTCAGTCAGGTAGAGCAATGGTAGAGTGTAGTAGAGCTAAGTAGAACAAAGTATAGTCATGGTAGAGTGTAGTAGAGTCAAGTAGAGTCAAGAAGAGCAATGGTGGAATGAAGTAGAGTCATCTAGAGTCAAGTAGAGCCTTGGTAGAATGTAGAAGAGACATGGTAGAATGTAGTACAGACAGGTACAGCCAAGTTGAGTCATCGTAGAGAGAAGTAGAGTTTTGTAGAGTCAAGTAGAGCCTTGGTAGAATGTAGTAGAGCCATAGTAGAGTTTAGTACAGTCAAGTAGAGTCAAGTAGAGCCATGGTAGAATGTAGTAGAGTCATGTAGAGTCAAGTAGAGCCTTGGTAGAATGTAGTAGAACATGGTAGAGTGTAGTAGAGCTAAGTAGAACCAAGTACAGCCATGGTAGAGTGTAGCACCGTCAAGTAGAGTCAAGAAGAGCAATGGTGGAATGAAGTAGAGTCATGTAGAGTCAAATAGAGCCTTGGTAGAATGTAGTAGAACATGGTAGACTATAGTAGAGTCAAGTAGAGCCACGAAGAGCCATGGTGAAGTGTAGTAGAGTGAAGTAGAGTCAAGTAGGAACTTTGTAGAATGCAGTATAGAGTCATGTACAGTCAAGTAGAGCCTTGGTAGAATGTAGTAGAGACATGGCAGAGTGTAGTAGAGACAGGTACAGCCAAGTAGAGCCATGGTTGAATGTAGTAGAGTCATGTAGAGTCAAGTAGAGCCTTGGTAGAATGTAGTAGACCATGGTAGAGTGTAGTAGAGCTAAGTAGAACCAAGTACAGTCATGGTAGAGTGTAGTACAGTCAAGTGGAGTCAAGAACAGCAATGGTGGAATGAAGTAGAGTCATGTAGAGTCAAGTAGAGCCTTGGTAGAATGTAGTAGAGCCATGGTAGAGAGTAGTAGAGTCATGTAGAGTCAAGTAGAGCCTTGGTAGAATGTAGTAGAACCATAGAAGAGTGTAGTACAGTCAAGTAGAGTTAAGTAGAGCCATGGTAGAATCTAGTAGAGTCATGGTAGAGAGTAGTACAAACAGGTACAACCAAGTAGAGTCATGGTAGATAGTAGTAGAGTCGTGTAGAGTCTAGTAGCGCCTTGGTAGAATGTAGTAGAACCATAGTAGAGTTTAGTACAGTCAAGTAGAGTTTATTGCAGTGAAGTAGAGTCATGTAGAGTCAAGTTGAGCCTTGGTAGAATGTAGTAGAGCCATGGTAGAATGTAGTAGATTCATGTAGAGTCAAGTAGAGCCTTGGTAGAATGTAGTAGACCATGGTAGAGTGTAGTAGAGCTAAGTAGAACCAAGTTCAGTCATGGTAGAGTGCAGTACAGTCAAGTAGAGTGAAGAAGAGCAATGGTGGAATGAAGTAGAGTCATGTAGAGTCAAGTAGAGCCTTGATAGAATGCAGTAGAGCCATGGGGGACCGTAGAACAGACAGGTACATCCAAGTAGAGTCATGGTAGAGAGTAGTAGAGTCGTGTAGAGTAAAGTAGAACCATGGTATAGAATGTAGTAGAGTCATGTGGAGTCAAATAGAGCCTTGGTAGAATGTAGTAGACCATGGTAGAGTATAGTAGAGTGCAGTAGAGCCACGTAGAGCCATGGTGGAGTGTAGTAGAGTGAAGTAGAGTCAAGTAGGGCCTTTGTAGAATGTAGTAGAGTCATGTACAGTGAAGTAGAGCCTTGGTAGAATGTAGTAGACCATGGTAGAGTGTAGTAGAGCTAAGTAGAACCAAGTACAGCCATGGTGGAGTGTAGTACATTCAAGCAGAGTCAAGAAGAGCAATGGTGGAATGAAGTAGAGTCATGTAGAGTTAAGTAGAGCCTGGGTAGAATGTAGTAGAGCCTTGGTAGAGTGTAGTATAGACAGGTACATCCAAGTAGAGTCATGGTAGAGAGTAGTAGAGTCGTGTAGAGTCAAGTAGAGCCTTGGTAGAATGTAGTAGAGCCATAGTAGAGTTTAGTACAGTCAAGTAGAGTCAAGTAGAGCCAGGGTAGAATGTATAGTAGAGTCGTGTAGAGTTAAGTAGAGCTTTGGTAGAATGTAATAGAGCCACGGCAGAGTGCAGTAGAGCTAGGTACAGCCAAGTAGAGCCATGGTAGAATGTAGTAGAGTCATGTAGAGTCAAGTAGAGCCATTGTAGAATGTAGTAGACCATGGTAGAGTGTAGTAGAGCTATGTAGAACCAAGTACAGCCATGGTAGAGTGTAGCACAGTCAAGTAGAGTCAAGAAGAGCAATGGTGGAATGAAGTAGAGTCATGTAGAGTCAAGTAGAGCCTTGGTAGAATGTAGTAGAGCCATGGTAGAGTGTAGTACAGACAGGTACAGCCAAGTAGAGTCATGGTAGAGAGTAGTAGAGTCGTGTAGATTCAAGTAGAGCCTTCGTAGAATGTAGTAGAGCCATGGTAGAGTGTAGTACAGACAGGTACAGCCAAGTAGAGTCATGGTAGAGAGTAGTAGAGTCGAGTAGAGTGAAGTAGAGCCTTGGTAGAATGTAGTAGAACCATAGTAGAGTGTAGTACAGTCAAGTAGAGTTTATTGCAGTGAAGTAGAGTCAAGAAGAGCCATGGTAGAATGTAGTAGAGTCATGTAGAGTCAATTAGAGCCTTGGTAGAATGTAGTAGACCATGGTAGAGTGTAGTAGAGCTAAGTGGAACCAAGTACAGCCATGGTAGAGTGTAGTACAGTCAACTAGAGTCAAGTAGAGCCATGGTAGAATGAAGTAGAGTCATGTAGAGTCAAGTAGAGCCTTGGTAAAATGTAGTAGACCATAGTACAGTATAGTAGAGTCAAGTAGAGCCACGTAGAGCCATGGTGGAGTGTAGTAGAGTGAAGTAGAGTCAAGTAGGGCCTTTGTAGAATGTAGTAGAGTCATGTACAGCCAAGAGCCTTCGTAGAATGTAGTAGAGCCATGGCAGAGTGTAGTAGAGCCAGGTACAGCCAAGTAGAGCATTGGTAGAATGTAGTAGAGTCATGTAGAGTCAAGTAGAGCCTTGGTAGAATGTAGTAGACCATGGTAGAGTGTAGAATCGCTAAATAGAACCAAGTACAGCCATGGTAGAGTGTAGTACAGTCAAGTAGAGTGAAGAAGAGCATCGGTGGAATGAAGTAGAGTCATGTAGAGTGAAGTAGAGCCTTGGTAGAATGTAGTAGAGCCATGGTAGAGTGTAGTACAGACAGGTACAGCCAAGTAGAGTCATGGTAGAGAGTAGTAGAGTCGTGTAGATTCAAGTAGAGCCTTCGTAGAATGTAGTAGAGCCATGGTAGAGTGTAGTACAGACAGGTACAGCCAAGTAGAGTCATGGTAGAGAGTAGTAGAGTCGAGTAGAGTGAAGTAGAGCCTTGGTAGAATGTAGTAGAACCATAGTAGAGTGTAGTACAGTCAAGTAGAGTTTATTGCAGTGAAGTAGAGTCAAGAAGAGCCATGGTAGAATGTAGTAGAGTCATGTAGAGTCAATTAGAGCCTTGGTAGAATGTAGTAGACCATGGTAGAGTGTAGTAGAGCTAAGTGGAACCAAGTACAGCCATGGTAGAGTGTAGTACAGTCAACTAGAGTCAAGTAGAGCCATGGTAGAATGAAGTAGAGTCATGTAGAGTCAAGTAGAGCCTTGGTAAAATGTAGTAGACCATAGTACAGTATAGTAGAGTCAAGTAGAGCCACGTAGAGCCATGGTGGAGTGTAGTAGAGTGAAGTAGAGTCAAGTAGGGCCTTTGTAGAATGTAGTAGAGTCATGTACAGCCAAGAGCCTTCGTAGAATGTAGTAGAGCCATGGCAGAGTGTAGTAGAGCCAGGTACAGCCAAGTAGAGCATTGGTAGAATGTAGTAGAGTCATGTAGAGTCAAGTAGAGCCTTGGTAGAATGTAGTAGACCATGGTAGAGTGTAGAATCGCTAAATAGAACCAAGTACAGCCATGGTAGAGTGTAGTACAGTCAAGTAGAGTGAAGAAGAGCATCGGTGGAATGAAGTAGAGTCATGTAGAGTGAAGTAGAGCGTTGGTAGAATGTGGTAGAGCCGTTGTAGAGTGTAGTACAGACAGGTACAGCCAAGTAGAATCATGGTAGAGAGTAGTAGAGTCAAGTAGAGCCACGTAGAGCCATGGTAGACTGTGGTAGAGTGAAGTAGAGTCAAGTAGGGCGATGGTAGAATGTAGTAGAGTCATGTAGAGTCAAGTAGAGCATTGGTAGAATGTAGTAGAGCCATGGCAGAGTGTAGTAGAGCCAGGTATAGCCAAGTAGAGCCATGGTGGAGTGTAGGAGAGTCATCTTTAGGCAAATAGACCCATGGTAGAATGTAGAAGAGCAATGATAGGGTGTAGTAGAGCTAAGGAGAACCAAGTACAGCCATGGTAGAGTGTAGTAGACTCAAGTAGAGTCAAGAAGAGCAATGGTAGAATGTAGTAGAGTCATGTAGAGTCATGTAGAGCATTGGTAGAATGTAGTAGAGCCATGTTCAGTCAAGTAGAGCCATGGTAGAGTGTAGTAGAGCAAAGGAGTGCCATGCAAGTAGACCCATGGTACAGTAGAGTAGAGAAAAGTAGAGCCAAGTAGATGAATGGTAGAGTGTAGTCGAATCAAGTAGAGTCAAGTAGAGTCAAGTAGAGCCATGGTAGAGTTTAGTAGAGCTATGGAGACTCAAATAGAGCGATTGTAGAATGCAGTCGATTCAAGTAGAGTCAAGTGCAGCCATTGTAGACTGTGGTAGAGCCAAATACAACCGAGTAGGGCCATGGTAGAGTGTAGTAGAGTCATGTAGAGTCAAGTAGAGCCTTGATAGAATGCAGTAGAGCGATGGTGGAGTGTAGTACAGACAGGTACATCCAAGTAGAGTCATGGTAGAGAGTAGTAGAGTCGAGTAGAGTCAAGTAGAGCCTTCGTTGAATGTAGTAGAACCATAGTAGAGAGTAGTACAGTCAAGTAGAGTCAAGTAGAGCAATGGTAGAATGTAGTAGAGTCATGGTAGAGTGTAGTACAGACAGGTACCTCCAAGTTTAGCCATGGTAGAGAGTAGTAGAGTCGGGTAGAGTCAAGTAGCGCCTTGGGAGAATGTAGTAGAACCATAGTAGGGTTTAGTACAGTCAAGTAGAGTTTATTGCAGTGAAGTAGAGTCAAGAAGAGCCATGGTAGAATGTAGTAGAGTCATGTAGAGTCAAGTAGAGCCTTGGTAGAATGTAGTAGACCATGGTAGAGTGTAGTAGAGCTAAGTGGAACCAAGTACAGCCATGGTAGAGTGTAGTACAGTCAAGTAGAGTCAAGAAGAGCAATGGTGGAATGAAGTAGAGTCATGTAGAGTCAAGTAGAGCCTTGGTAGAATGTAGTAGAGCCATAGTAGAGTTTACTACAGTCAAGTAGAGTCAAGTAGAGCCATGGTAGAATGTAGTAGAGTCATGTAGAGCCAAGTAGAGCCTTGTAAACCATGGTAGAGTATAGTAGAGAGATGTAGAGCCACGTAGAGCCATGGTGGAGTGTAGTACAGTGAAGAAGAGTCAAGTAGGGCCTTTGTAGAATGTAGTAGAGTCATGTACAGCCAAGTAGAGCTTTGTTAGAATGTAGTAGAGCCACGGCAGAGTGTAGTAGAGGTAGGTACAGCCAAGTAGAGCCATGGTAGAATGTAATAGAGTCATGTAGAGTCAAGTAGAGCCTTTGTAGAATATAGTAGACCATGGTAGAGTGTAGTAGAGCTAAGTAGAACCAAGTACAGCCATGGTAGAGTGTAGCACAGTCAAGTAGAGTCAAGAAGAGCAATGGTGGAATGAAGTAGAGTCATGTAGAGTCAAGTAGAGCCTTGGTAGACTGTAGTAGAGCCATGGTAGAGTGTAGTACAGACAGGTACAGCCAAGTAGAGACATGGTAGAGAGTAGTAGAATTGTGTAGATTCAAGTAGAGCCAAGTAGAATGTAGTAGAGCCATGGTAGAGTGTAGTACAGACAGGTACAGCCAAGTAGAGTCATGGTAGAGAGTAGTAGAGTCGAGTAGAGTGAAGTAGAGCCTTGGTAGAATGTAGTAGAACCATAGTAGAGTGTAGTACAGTCAAGTAGAGTCAAGTAGAGCCGTGGTAGAATGTAGCAGGGTCATTTAGAGTCAAGTAGAGCCTTGGTAGAATGTAGTAGACCATGGTAGAGTGTAGTAGAGTCAAGTAGAGCCACGTAGAGCCATGGTAGACTGTAGTAGAGTGAAGTAGAGTCAAGTAGGGCCATGGTACAATGTAGTAGAGTCATGTAGAGTCATGTAGAGCATTGGTAGAATGTAGTAGAGCCATGTTCAGTCAAGTAGAGCCATGGTAGAGTGTAGTTCAGATAGGTACAGCCAATTAGAGTCATGGTAGAGAGTATTAGAGTCGAGTAGAGTCAAGTAGATCCTTGGTGGAATGTAGTAGAACCATAGTAGAGTGTAGTACAGTCAAGTAGAGTCAAGTAAAGCCATGGTAGAATGAACTAGAGTCATTTAGAATCAAGTAGATATAGAGCCTTGGTAGAATGTAGTAGACCATGGTAGAGTGTAGTAGAGTCAAGTAGAGCCACATAGAGCCATGGTAGAATGTAGTAGAGTAAAGTACAGTCAAATAGGGCCATGGTAGAATGTAGTAGAGTCATGTAGAGTCATGTAGAGTATTGGTAGAATGTAGTAGAGCCATGTTCAGTCAGGTAGAGCAATGGTAGAGTGTAGTAGAGCTAAGTAGAACAAAGTACAGTCATGGTAGAGTGTAGTAGAGTCAAGTAGAGTCAAGAAGAGCAATGGTGGAATGAAGTAGAGTCATCTAGAGTGAAGTAGAGCCCTGGTAGAATGTAGTAGAGACATGGTAGAATGTAGTACAGACAGGTACAGCTAAGTTGAGTCATCGTAGAGAGAAGTAGGGTTTTGTAGAGTCAAGTAGAGCCTTGGTAGAATGTAGTAGAGCCATAGTAGAGTTTAGTACAGTCAAGTAGAGTCAAGTAGAGCCATGGTAGAATGTAGTAGAGTCATGTAGAGTCAAGTAGAGCCTTGGTAGAATGTAGTAGAACATGGTAGAGTATAGTAGAGTCAAGTAGAGACACTTAGAGCCATGGTGAAGTGTAGTAGAGTGAAGTAGAGTCAAGTAGGGCCTTTGTAGAATGCAGTATAGAGTCATGTACAGTCAAGTAGAGCCTTGGTAGAATGTAGTAGAGCCATGGCAGAGTGTAGTAGAGACAGGTACAGCCAAGTAGAGCCATGGTAGAATGTAGTAGAGTCATGTAGAGTCAAGTAGAGCCTTGGTAGAATGTCAGTCAAGTAGAGTCAAGTAGAGTCGTGGTAGAATGTAGTAGAGTCATGTAGAGTCAAGTAGAGCCTTGGAAGAATGTAGTAGTACAACGGTAGAGTGTAGTACAGATAGGTAGAGCCAAGTACAGTGATGGTAGAGTGTAGTAGTGTCGTGTAGAGTCAAGTAGCGCATTGGTAGAATGTAGTAGAACCATAGTAGAGTGTAGTACAGTCAAGTAGAGTCAAGTAGAGCCATGGTAGAATGTAGTAGAGTCATGGTAGAGTGTAGTACAGACAGGTTCATCCAAGTAGAGTCATGGTAGAGAGTGAAGAATGTAGTAGAGTCATGTACAGCCAATTAGAGCCTTGGTAGAATGAAGTAGAGCCATGGCAGAGTGTAGTAGATCCAGGTACAGCCAAGTACAGCTATGGTAGAATGTAGTACAGGCAAGTAGAGTCAAGAAGAGCAATGGTGGAATGAAGTAGAGTCATGTAGAGTGAAGTAGAGCCTTGGTAGAATGTAGTAGAGCCATGGTAGAGTGTAGTACAGACAGGCACAGCCAAGTAGAGTCATGGTAGAGAGAAGTAGAGTCGTGTAGAGTCAAGTAGAGCCTTTGTAGAATGTAGTAGAACCATAGTAGAGTGAAGTAGAGCCAGCTACAACAAAGTAGAGCCAAGGTAGAATGTAGTAGAGTCGTGTAGAGTCAAGTAGAGCCTTGGTAGAATGTAGTGGAGCCATAGTAGAGTTTAGTGTAGTCAAGTAGATTCAAGTAGAGCCATGGTAGAATGTCGTAGAGGAATGTAGAGTCAAGTAGAGCCTTGGTAGAATGTAGTAGAGCAATGGTAGAGTGTAGTACAGAGAGGTACATCCAAGTAGAGTCATGGTAGGGAGTAGTAGAGTCGTGTAGAGTCAAGTAGAGCCTTGGTAGAATGTAGTAGAGCTATAGTAGAGTTTAGTACAGTCAAGTAGAGTCAAGAAGAGCCATGGTAGAATGTAGTAGAGTCATGTAGAGTTTAGTACAGACAGGTACATCCAAGTAGAGTCATGGTAGAGAGTGAAGAATGTAGTAGAGTCATGTACAGCCAAGTAGAGCCTCGGTAGAATGTAGTAGAGCCATGGCAGAGTGTAGTAGAGCCAGGTACAGCCAAGTAGAGCCATGGTAGAGTGTAGTACAGTCAAGTAGAGTCAAGAAGAGCAATGGTGGAATGAAGTAGAGTCATGTAGAGTCAAGTAGATCCTTGGTAGAATGTAGTAGACCATGGTAGAGTGTAGTAGAGCTAAGTAGAACCAAGTACAGCCATGGTAGAGTGTAGTACAGTCAAGTAGAGTCAAGAAGAGCAATGGTGGAATGAAGCAGAGTCATGTAGAGTCAAGTAGAGCCTTGGTAGATTGTAGTAGAGCCATTGTAGAGTGTAGTACAGACAGGTACAGCCAAGTAGAATCATGGTAGAGAGAAGTAGAGACATGTAGAGTCAAGTAGAGGCTTGGTAAAATGTAGTAGAGCCATGGTAGAGTGTTGTAGAGCGAGGTACAGCCAAGTACATCCAAGGTAGAATGTAGTAGGGTCGTGTAGAGTCAAGTAGAGCGTTGGTAGATTGTAGTGGAGCCATAGTAGAGTTTAGTATAGTCAAGTAGAGTCAAGGAGAGCCATGGTAGAATGTCGTAGAGCAATGTAGAGTCAAGTAGAGCCTTGGTAGAATGTAGTAGACCATGGCAGAGTGTAGTAGAGCTAAGTAGAACCAAGTACAGCCATGGTAGAGTGTAGTACAGTGAAGTAGTGTAAAGAAGAGCAATGGTGGAATGAAGTAGAGTCATGTAGAGTCAAGTAGAGCCTTGGTAGAATGTAGTAGAGCCATTGTAGAGTGTAGTACAGACAGGTACAGCCAAGTAGAATCATGGTAGAGAGAAGTAGAGACATGTAGAGTCAAGTAGAGCCTTGGTAGAATGTAGTAGAGCCATGGCTGAGTGTAGTAGAGCCAGCTACAGCCAAGTAGAGCCAAGGTAGAATGTAGTAGAGTCGTGTAGAGTCAAGTAGAGCCTTGGTAGAATGAAGTGGAGCCATAGTAGAGTTTAGTATAGTCAAGTACAGTCAAGTAGAGCCATGGTAGAATGTCGTAGAGCAATGTAGAGTCAAGTAGAGACTTGGTAGAATGTAGTAGAGCCGTGGTAGGGTGTAGTACAGAGAGGTAAATCGAAGTAGAGTCATGGTAGAGAGTAGTAGGGTCGTGTAGAGTCAAGTAGAGCCTTGGTAGAATGTAGTAGAGTCATAGTAGAGTTTAGTACAGTCAAGTAGAGTCAAGTAGAGCCATGTTAGAATGTAGTAGAGTCATGTAGAGTCAAGTAGAGCCTTGGTAGAATGTAGTACAACTATGGTAGAGTATAGTACAGACAGGTACAGCCAAGTAGAGTATTGGTAGAGAGTAGTAGAGTCGTGTAGAGTCAAGTAGAGCCTTTGTAGAATGTAGTAGAACCATAGTAGAGTGTAGTAGAGACAGCTACAGCCAAGTAGAGCCAAGGTAGAATGTAGTAGAGTCGTGTAGAGTCAAGTAGAGCCTTGGTAGAATGTAGTGGAGCCATAGTAGAGTTTAGTGTAGTCAAGTAGAGTCAAGTAGAGCAATGGTAGAATGTCGTAGAGGAATGTAGAGTCAAGTAGAGCCTTGGTAGAGTGTAGTACAGAGAGGTACATCCAAGTAGAGTCATGTTAGAGAGTAGTAGAGTCGTGTAGAGTCAAGTAGAGCCTTGGGAGAATGTAGTAGAGCTATAGTAGAGTTTAGTACAGTCAAGCAGAGTCAAGAAGATCCATGGTAGAATGTAGTAGAGTCATGTAGAGTTTAGTACAGACAGGTACATCCAAGTAGAGTCATGGTAGAGAGTGAAGAATGTAGTAGAGTCATGTACAGCCAAGTAGAGCCTCGGTAGAATGTAGTAGAGCCATGGCAGAGTGTAGTAGAGCCAGGTACAGCCAAGTAGAGCCATGGTAGAGTGTAGTACAGTCAAGTAGAGTCAAGAAGAGCAATGGTGGAATGAAGTAGAGTCATGTAGAGTCAAGTAGATCCTTGGTAGAATGTAGTAGACCATGGTAGAGTGTAGTAGAACTAAGTAGAACCAAGTACAGTCATGGTAGAGTGTAGTACAGTCAAGTAGAGTCAAGAAGAGCAATGGTGGAATGAAGTAGAGTCATGTAGAGTCAAGTAGAGACTTGGTAGAATGTAGTAGAGCCATGGTAGAGTGTAGTACAGACAGGTACAGCCAAGTATAATCATGGTTGAGAGAAGTAGAGACATGTAGAGTCAAGTAGAGGCTTGGTAAAATGTAGTAGAGCCATGGTAGAGTGTTGTAGAGCCAGGTACAGCCAAGTACATCCAAGGTAGAATGTAGTAGGGTCATGTAGAGTCAAGTAGAGCCTTGGTAGAATGTAGTGGAGCCATAGTAGAGTTTAGTATAGTCAAGTAGAGTCAAGGAGAGCCATGGTAGAATGTCGTAGAGCAATATAGAGTCAAGTAGAGCTTTGGTAGAATGTAGTAGACCATGGCAGAGTGTAGTAGAGCTAAGTAGAACCAAGTATAGCCATGGTAGAGTGTAGTACAGTGAAGTAGAGTCAAGAAGAGCAATGGTGGAATGAAGTAGAGTCATGTAGAGTCAAGTAGAGCCTTGGTAGAATGTAGTAGAGCCATTGTAGAGTGTAGTACAGACAGGTACAGCAAAGTAGAATCATGGTAGAGAGAAGTAGAGACATGTAGAGTAATGTAGAGCCTTGGTAGAATGTAGTAGAGCCATGGCAGAGTGTAGTAGAGCCAGCTACAGCCAAGTAGAGCCAAGGTAGAATGTAGTAGAGTCGTGTAGAGTCAAGTAGAGCCTTGGTAGAATGTAGTGGAGCCATAGTAGAGTTTAGTATAGTCAAGTAGAGTCAAGTAGAGCCATGGTAGAATGTCGTAGAGCAATGTGGAGTCAAGTAGAGACTTGGTAGAATGTAGTAGAGCCGTGGTAGGGTGTTGCACAGAGAGGTACATCGAAGTAGAGTCATGGTAGACAGTAGTAGGGTCGTGTAGAGTCAAGTAGAGCCTTGGTAGAATGCAGTAGAGTCATAGTAGAGTTTAGTACAGTGAAGTAGAGTCAAGTAGAGCCATGGTAGAATGTAGTAGAGTCATGTAGAGTCAAGTAGAGCCTTGGTAGAATGTAGTACAACTATGGTAGAGTGTAGTACAGACAGGTACAGCCAAGTAGAGTAATGGTAGAGAGTAGTAGAATCGTGTAGAGTCAAGTAGCGCCTTGGTAGAATGTAGTAGAACCATAGTAGAGTGTAGTACAGTCAAGGAGAGTCAAGTAGAGCCATGGTAGAATGTAGTAGAGCATTGGTAGAGTGTAGTACAGATAGGTACATCCAAGTAGAGTCATGGTAGAGAGTGAAGAATGTAGTAGAGTCATGTACAGCCAAGTAGAGCCTCGGTAGAATGAAGTAGAGCCATGGCAGAGTGTAGTAGAGCCAGGTACAGCCAAGTAGAGCCATGGTAGAGTGTAGTACAGTCAAGTAGAGTCAAGAAGAGCAATGGTGGAATGAAGCAGAGTCATGTAGAGTCAAGTAGAGCCTTGGTAGACTGTAGTAGAACCATTGTAGAGTGTAGTACAGACAGGTACAGCCAAGTAGAATCATGGTAGACAGAAGTAGAGACATGTAGAGTCAAGTAGAGCCTTGGTAGAATGTAGTAGTGCCATGGCAGAGTGTAGTAGAGCCAGGTACAGCCAAGTAGAGCCAAGGAAGAATGTAGTAGAGTCGTGTAGAGTCAAGTAGAGCCATGGCAGAGTGTAGTAGAGCAATGTACAGCCAAGTAGAGCCAAGGAAGAATGTAGTAGAGTCGTGTAGAGTCAAGTAGAGCCCTGGTAGAATGTAGCGGAGCCATAGTAGAGTTTAGTATAGTCAAGTAGAGTCAAGTTGAGCCATGGTAGAATGTCGTAGAGCAATGTAGAGTCAAGTAGAACCTTGGTAGAATGTAGTAGAGCCATGGTAGAGTGTAGTACAGAGAGGTACATCCAAGTAGAGTCATGGTAGAGAGTAGTAGAGTCGTGTAGAATCAAGTAGAGCCTTGGTAGAATGTAGTAGAGCCATAGTAGAGTTTAGTACAGTCAAGTAGAGTCAAGTAGAGTCGTGGTAGAATGTAGTAGAGTCATGTAGAGTCAAGTAGAGCCTTGGAAGAATGTAGTAGAACAATGGTAGAGTGTAGTACAGATAGGTAGAGCCAAGTACAGTCATGGTAGAGTGTAGTGGTGTCGTGTAGAGTCAAGTAGCGCATTGGTAGAATGCAGTAGAACCGTAGTAGAGTGTAGTATAGTCAAGTAGAGTCAAGTAGAGCCATGGTAGAATGTAGTAGAGTTATGGTAGAGTGTAGTACAGACAGGTACATCTAAGTAGAGTCATGGTAGAGAGTGAAGAATGTAGTAGAGTAATGTACAGCCAAGTAGAGCCTCGGTAGAATGTAGTAGAGCCATGGCAGAGTGTAGTAGAGCCAGGTACAGCCAAGTAGAGCATTGGTAGAATGTAGTAGAGTGAAGTAGAGTCAAGTAGGACCATGGGAGAATGTAGTAGAGTCATGTAGAGTCAAGTAGAGCATTGGTAGAATGTAGTATAGCCATGGCAGAGAGTAGTAGAGCCAGGTACAGCCAAGTAGAGCCATGGTAGAGTGTAGTAGAGTCATGTTGAGGCGAATAGACCCATGGTAGAATGTAGAAGAGCAATGATAGGGTGTAGTAGAGCTAAGTAGAACCAAGTACAGCCATGGTAGAGTGTAGTAGATTCAAGTAGAATCAAGAAGAGCAAAGGTGGAATGCAGTAGAGTCATGTAGAGTCAAGTAGAGCCTTGGTAGAATGTAGTAGAGCCATGGTAGAGTGTAATACAGACAGGCACAGCCAAGTAGAGTCATGGTAGAGAGAAGTAGAGTCGTGTAGAGTCAAGTAGACCCTTTGTAGAATGTAGTAGAAACAGAGTAGAGTGTAGTAGAGCCAGCTACAGCCAAGTAGAGCCAAGGTAGAATGTAGTAGAGCCGTGTAGAGTCAAGTAGAGCCTTGGTAGAATGTACTGGAGCCATAGTAGAGTTTAGTGTAGTCAAGTAGAGTCAAGTAGAGCCATGGTAGAATGTCGTAGAGGAATGTACAGTCAAGTAGAGCCTTGGTAGAATGTAGTAGAGCAATGGTAGAGTGTAGTACATAGAGGTACATCCAAGTAGAGTCATGGTAGAGAGTAGTAGAGTCGTGTAGAGTCAAGTAGAGCCTTGGTAGAATGTAGTAGAGCTATAGTAGAGTTTAGTATAGTCAAGTAGAGTCAAGAAGAGCCATGGTAGAATGTAGTAGAGTCATGTAGAGTTTAGTACAGACAGGTACATCCAAGTAGAGTCATGGTAGAGAGTGAAAAATGTAGTAGAGTCATGTACAGCCAAGTAGAGCCTCGGTAGAATGTAGTAGAGCCATGGCAGAGTGTAGTAGAGCCAGGTACAGCCAAGTAGAGCCATGGTAGAGTGTAGTACAGTCAAGTAGAGTCAAGAAGAGCCAAGTTGGAATGAAGTAGAGTCATGTACAGTCAAGTAGATCCTTGGTAGAATGTAGTTGACCATGGTAGAGTGTAGTAGAGCTAAGTAGAACCAAGTACAGCCATGGTAGAGTGTAGTACAGTCAAGTAGAGTCAAGAAGAGCAATGGTGGAATGAAGTAGAGTCATGTAGAGTCAAGCAGAGCCTTGGTAGAATGTAGTAGAGCCATTGTAGAGTGTAGTACAGACAGGTACAGCCAAGTAGAATCATGGTAGAGAGAAGTAGAGACAAGTAGAGTCAAGTAGAGGCTTGGTAAAATGTAGTAGAGCCATGGTAAAGTGTTGTAGAGCCAGGTACAGCCAAGTACATCCAAGGTAGAATGTAGTAGGGTCGTTTAGAGTCAAGTAGAGCCTTGGTAGAATGTAGTGGAGCCATAGTAGAGTTTAGTATAGTCAAGTAGAGTCAAGGAGAGCCATGGTAGAATGTCGTAGAGCAATGTAGAGTCAAGTAGAGCCTTGGTAGAATGTAGTAGACCATTGCAGAGTGTAGTAGAGCTAAGTAGAACCAAGTACAGCCATGGTAGAGTGTAGTACAGTGAAGTAGAGTCAAGAAGAGCAATGATGGAATGAAATAGAGTCATGTAGAGTCAAGTAGAGTCTTGGTAGAATGTAGTAGAGCCATTGTAGAGTGTAGTACAGACAGGTACAGCCAAGTAGAATCATGGTAGAGAGAAGTAGAGACATGTAGAGTCAAGTAGAGCCTTGGTAGAATGTAGTAGAGCCATGGCAGAGTGTAGTAGAGCCAGGTACAGCCAAGTAGAGCCAAGGTAGAATATAGTAGAGTCGTGTAGAGTCAAGTAGAGCCTTGGTAGAATGTAGTGGAGCCATAGTAGAGTTTAGTATAGTCAAGTAGAGTCAAGGAGAGTCATGGTAGAATGTCGTAGAGCAATGTAGAGTCAAGTAGAACCTTGGTAGAATGTAGTAGAGCCATGTAGAGTGTAGTATAGTCAAGCAGAGTCAAGAAGAGCAATGGTGGAAAGAAGTAGAGTAATGTAGAGTCAAGTAGATCCTTGGTAGAATGTAGTAGACCATGGTAGAGTGTAGTAGAGCTAAGTAGAACCAAGTACAGCTATGGTAGAGTGTAGTACAGTGAAGTAGAGTCAAGAAGAGCAATGGTGGAATGAAGTAGAGTCATGTAGAGTCAAGTAGAGCCTTGGTAGAATGTAGTAGAGCCATTGTAGAGTGTAGTACAGACAGGTACAGCCAAGTAGAACATGGTAGAGAGAAGTACAGACATGTAGAGTCAAGTAGAGCCTTGGTAGAATGTAGTAGAGCCATGGCAGAGTGTAGTAAAGCCAGCTACAGCCAAGTAGAGCCAAGGTAGAATGTAGTAGAGTCGTGTAGAGTCAAGTAGAACCTTGGTAGAATGTAGTGGAGCCATAGTAGAGTTTAGTATAGTCAAGTATACTTGACTCTACATGACACCCTACCACGGCTCTACTTGACTCCATAGAGTCAAGTAGAGCCATGGTAGAATGTCGTAGAGTAATGTAGAGTCAAGTAGAGACTTGGTAGAATGTAGTAGAGCCGTGGTAGGGTGTAGTACAGAGAGGTACATCGAAGTAGAGTCATGGTAGAGAGTAGTAGGGTCGTGTAGAGTCAAGTAGAGCCTTGGTAGAAGGTAGTAGAGTCATAGTAGAGTTTAGTACAGTCAAGTAGAGTCAAGTAGAGCCATGGTAGAATGTAGTAGAGTCATGTAGAGTCAAGTAGAGCCTTGGTAGAATGTAGTACAACTATGGTAGAGTGTAGTACAGACAGGTACAGCCAAGTAGAGTAATGTTAGAGAGTAGTAGAGACGTGTAGAGTCAAGTAGAGCCATTGTAGAATGTAGTAGAACCATAGTAGAGTGTAGGAGAGCCAGCTACAGCCAATTAGAGCCAAGGTAGAATGTAGTAGAGTCGTGTAGAGTCAAGTAGAGCCTTGGTAGAATGTAGTGGAGCCATAGTAGAATTTAGTGTAGTCAAGTAGAGTTTAGTGTAGTCAAGTAGAGTCAAGTAGAGCCATGGTAGAATGTCGTAGAGGAATGTAGAGTCAAGTAGAGCCTTGGTAGAATGTAGTAGAGCCATGGTAGAGTGTAGTACAGAGAGGTACATCCAAGTAGAGCCATGGTAGAGAGTAGTAGAGTCGTGTAGAGTCAAGTAGAGCCTTGGTAGAATGTAGTAGAGCTATAGTAGAGTTTAGTACAGTCAAGTAGAGTCAAGAAGAGCCATGGTAGAATGTAGTAGAGTCATGTAGAGTTTAGTACAGACAGGTACATCCAAGTAGAGTCATGGTAGAGAGTGAAGAATGTAGTAGAGTCATGTACAGCCAAGTAGAGCCTCGGTAGAATGTAGTAGAGCCATGGCAGTGTGTAGTAGAGCCAGGTACAGCCAAGTAGAGCCATGGTAGAGTGTAATACAGTCAAGTAGAGTCAAGAAGAGCAATGGTGGAATGAAGTAGAGTCATGTACAGTCAAGTAGATCCTTGGTAGAATGTAGTAGAACATGGTAGAGTGTAGTAGAGCTAAGTAGAACCCAGTACAGCCATGGTAGAGTGAAGTACAGTCAAGTAGAGTCAAGAAGAGCAATGGTGGAATGAAGTAGAGTCATGTAGAGTCAAGTAGATCCTTGGTAGAATGTAGTAGAACATGGTAGAGTGTAGTAGAGCTAAGTAGAACCCAGTACAGCCATGGTAGAGTGTAGTACAGTCAAGTAGAGTCAAGAAGAGCAATGGTGGAATGAAGTAGAGTCATGTAGAGTCAAGTAGAGCCTTGGTAGAATGTAGTAGAGCCATTGTAGAGTGTAGTACAGACAGGTACAGCCAAGTAGAATCATGGTAGAGAGAAGTAGAGACATGTAGAGTCAAGTAGATGCTTGGTAAAATGTAGTAGAGCCATGGTAGAGTGTTGTAGAGCCAGGTACACCCAAGTACATCCAAGGTAGAATGTAGTAGGGTCGTGTAGAGTCAAGTAGAGCCTTGGTAGAATGTAGTGGAGCCATAGTAGAGTTTAGTATAGTCAAGTAGAGCCAAGGAGAGCCATGGTAGAATGTCGTAGAGCAATGTAGAGTCAAGTAGAGCCTTGGTGGAATGTAGTAGACCATGGCAGAGTGTAGTAGAGCTAAGTAGAACCAAGTACAGCCATGGTAGAGTGTAGTACAGTGAAGTAGAATCAAGAAGAGCAATGGTTGAATGAAGTAGAGTCATGTAGAGTCAGGTAGAGCCTTGGTAGAATGTAGTAGAGCCATTGTAGAGTGTAGTACAGACAGGTACAGCCAAGTAGAATCATGGTAGAGTGAAGTAGTGACATGTAGAGTCAAGTAGAGCCTTGGTAGAATGTAGTAGAGCCATGGCAGAGTGTAGTAGAGCCAGCTACAGCCAAGTAGAGCCAAGGTAGAATGTAGTAGAGTCGTGTAGAGTCAAGTAGAACCTTGGTAGAATGTAGTGGAGCCATAGTAGAGTTTAGTATAGTCAAGTATACTAGATTCTACATGACACCCTACCACGGCTCTACTGGACTCTATAGAGTCAAGTAGAGCCATGGTAGAATGTCGTAGAGCAATGTAGAGTCAAGTAGAGACTTGGTAGAATGTAGTAGAGCCTTGGTAGGGTGTAGTACAGAGAGGTACATCGAAGTAGAGTCATGGTAGAGAGTAGTAGGGTCGTGTAGAGTCAAGTAGAGCCTTGGTAGAATGTAGTAGAGTCATAGTAGAGTTTAGTACAGTCAAGTGGAATCAAGTAGAGCCATGGTAGAATGTAGTAGAGTCATGTAGAGTCAAGTAGAGCCTTGGTAGAATGTAGTATAACTATGGTAGAGTGTAGTACAGACAGGTACAGCCAAGTAGAGTAATGGTAGAGAGTAGTAGAGTCGTGTAGAGTCAAGTAGAGCCTTTGTAGAATGTAGTAGAACCATAGTAGAGTGTAGTAGAGCCAGCTACAGCCAAGTAGAGCCAAGGTAGAATGTAGTAGAGTCGTGTAGAGTCAAGTAGAGCCTTGGTAGAATGTAGTGGAGCCATAGTAGAGTTTAGTGTAGTCAAGTAGAGTCAAGTAGAGCCATGGTAGAATGTAGCAGAGCCATGGTAGAGTGTAGTACAGAGAGGTACATCCAAGTAGAGTCATGGTAGAGAGTAGTAGAGTCGTGTAGAGTCAAGTAGATCCTTGGTAGAATGTAGTAGAGCTATAGTAGAGTTTAGTACAGTCAAGTAGAGCCAAGAAGAGCCATGGTAGGATGTAGTAGAGTCATGTAGAGTTTAGTACAGACAGGTAAATCCAAGTAGAGTCATGGTAGAGAGTGAAGAATGTAGTAGAGTCATGTACAGCCAAGTAGAGCCTCGGTAGAATGTAGTAGAGCCATGGCAGAGTGTAGTAGAGCCAGGTACAGCCAAGTAGAGCCATGGTAGAGTGTAGTACAGTCAAGTAGAGTCAAGAAGAGCAATGGTGGAATGAAGTAGAGTCATGTACAGTCAAGTAGATCCTTGGTAGAATGTAGTAGACCATGGTTGAGTATAGTAGAGCTAAGTAGAACCAAGTACAGCCATGGAAGAGTGTAGTACAGTCAAGTAGAGTCAAGAAGAGCAATGGTGGAATGAAGTAGAGTCATGTAGAGTCAAGTAGAGCCTTGCTAGAATGTAGTAGAGCCATTGTAGAGTGTAGTACAGACAGGTACAGCCAAGTAGAATCATGGTAGAGAGAAGTAGAGACATGTACAGTCAAGTAGAGGCTAGGTAAAATGTAGTAGAGCCATGGTAGAGTGTTGTAGATCCAGGTACAGCCAAGTACATCCAAGGTAGAATGTAGTAGGGTCATGTAGAGTCAAGTAGAGCCTTGGTAGAATGTAGTGGAGCCATAGTAGAGTTTAGTATAGTCAAGTAGAGTCAAGGAGAGCCATGGTAGAATGTCGTAGAGCAATGTAGAGTCAAGTAGAGCCTTGGTAGAATGTAGTAGACCATGGCAGAGTGTAGTAGAGCTAAGTAGAACCAAGTACAGCCATGGTAGAGTGTAGTACAGTGAAGTAGAGTCAAGAAGAGCAATGGTGGAATGAAGTAGAGTCATGTAGAGTCAAGTAGAGCCTTGGTAGAATGTAGTAGAGCCATTGTAGAGTGTAGTACAGACAGGTACAGCCAAGTAGAATCATGGTAGAGAGAAGTAGAGATATGTAGAGTCAAGTAGAGCCTTGGTAGAATGTAGTAGACTCATGGCAGAGTGCAGTAGAGCCAGCTACAGCCAAGTAGAGCCAATGTAGAATGTAGTAGAGTCGTGTAGAGTCAAGTAGAGCCTTGGTAGAATGTAGTTGAGCCATAGTAGAGTTTAGTATAGTCAAGTAGAGTCAAGTAGAGCCATGGTAGAATGTCGTAGAGCAATGTAGAGTCAAGTAGAGACTTGGTAGAATGTAGTAGAGCCGTGGTAGGGTGTAGTACAGTGAGGTACATCGAAGTAGAGTCATGGTAGAGAGTAGTAGGGTCGTGTAGAGTCAAGTAGAGCCTTGGTAGAATGTAGTAGAGTCACGTAGAGTCAAGGAGAGCCTTGGTAGAATGTAGTACAACTATGGTAGAGTGTAGTACAGACAGGTACAGCCAAGTAGAGTAATGGTAGAGAGTAGTAGAATCGTGTAGAGTCAAGTAGCGCCTTGGTAGAATGAAGTAGAGTCATAGTAGAGTTTAGTACAGTCAAGTAGAGTCAAGTAGAGCCATGGTAGAACGTAGTAGAGCCATGGTAGAGTGTAGTACAGAGAGGTACATCCAAGTAGAGTCATGGTAGAGAGTAGTAGAGTCGTGTAGAGTCAAGTAGAGCCTTGGTAGAATGTAGTAGAGTCATAGTAGAGTTTAGTACAGTCAAGTAGAGTCAAGTAGATCCATGGTAGAATGTAGTAGAGACATGTAGAGTCAAGTAGAGCCTTGGTAGAATGTAGTAGAACCATGGTAGAGTGTAGGACAGACTGGTACAGCCAAGAGTCACGGTAGAGAGTAGTAGAGTCGTGTAGAGTCATGTAGCGCCTTGGTAGAATGTAGTAGAACCATAGTAGAGTGTAGTACAGTCCAGTAGAGTCAAGTAGAGCCATGGTAGAATGTAGTAGAGTCATGTTAGAGTGTAGTACAGATAGGCATATCCAAGTAGCGTCATGGTAGAGAGTGAAGAATGTAGTACACTCATGTACAGCCAAGTACAGCCTTGGTAGAATGAAGTAGAGCCATGGCAGAGTGTGGTAGATCCAGGTACAGCCAAGTAGAGCTAAGGTAGAATGTAGTACAGGCAAGTAGAGTCAAGAAGAGCAATGGTGGAATGAAGTAGACTCATGTAGAGTCAAGTAGAGCCTTGGTAGAATGTAGTAGACCATGGTAGAGTGTAGCAGAGCTAAGTAGAACCAAATACAGACATGGTAGAGTGTAGTACAGTGAAGTAGAGTCAAGAAGAGCAAAGGTGGAATGCAGTAGAGTCATGTAGAGTCAAGTAGAGCCTTGGTACAATGTAGTAGAGCCATTGTAGAGTGTAGTACAGACAGGCACAGCCAAATAGAGTCATGGTAGAGAGAAGTAGAGTCGTGTAGAGTCAAGTAGAACCTTTGTAGAATGTAGTTGAACCATAGTAGAGTGTAGTAGAGCAAGCTACAGCCAAGTACAGCCAAGGTAGAATGTAGTAGAGTCATGTAGAGTCAAGTAGAGCCTTGGTAGAATGCAGTGGAGCCATAGTAGAGTTTAGTGTAGTCAAGTAGAGTCAATTAGAGCCATGGTAGAATGTCGTAGAGGAATGTAGAGTCAAGTAGAGCCATGGTAGAATGTAGTAGAGCCATGGTAGAGAGTAGTACAGAGAGGTACATCCAAGTAGAGTCATGGTAGAGAGTAGTAGAGTCGTGTAGAGTCAAGTAGATCCTTGGTAGAATGTAGTAGAGCTATAGTAGAGTTTAGTACAGTCAAGTAGAGTCAAGAAGTGCCATGGTAGAATGTAGTAGAGTCATGTAGAGTTTAGTACAGACAGGTACATCCAAGTAGAGTCATGGTAGAGAGTGAAGAATGTAGTAGAGTCATGTACAGCCAAGTAGAGCCTCGGTAGAATGTAGTAGATCCATGGCAGAGTGTAGTAGAGCCAGGTACAGCCAAGTAGAGCCATGGTAGAGTGTAGTACAGTCAAGTAGAGTGAAGAAGAGCAATGGTGGAATGAAGTAGAGTCATGTAGAGTCAAGTAGAGCCTTGGTATAATGTAGTAGAGCCATGGTAGAGTGTAGTACAGAGAGGTACATCCAAGTAGAGTCATGGTAGAGAGTAGTAGAGTCGTGTACAGTCAAGTAGAGCCTTGGTAGAATGTAGTAGAGCTATAGTAGAGTTTAGTACAGTCAAGTAGAGTCAAGAAGAGCCATGGTAGAATGGAGTAGAGTCATGTAGAGTTTAGTACAGACAGGTACATCCAAGTAGAGTCATGGTAGAGAGTGAAGAATGTAGTAGAGTCATGTACAGCCAAGTAGAACCTCGGTAGAATGTAGTAGAGCGATGGCAGAGTGTAGTAGAGCCAGGTACAGCCAAGTAGAGCCATGGTAGAGTGTAGTACAGTCAAGTAGAGTTAAGAAAAGCAATGGTGGAATGAAGTAGAGTCATGTACAATCAAGTAGATCCTTGGTAGAATGTAGTAGAGCTATAGTAGAGTTTAGTACAGTCAAGTAGAGTCAAGAAGAGCCATGGTAGAATGGAGTAGAGTCATGTAGAGTTTAGTACAGACAGGTACATCCAAGTAGAGTCATGGTAGAGAGTGAAGAATGTAGTAGAGTCATGTACAGCCAAGTAGAACCTCGGTAGAATGTAGTAGAGCGATGGCAGAGTGTAGTAGAGCCAGGTACAGCCAAGTAGAGCCATGGTAGAGTGTAGTACAGTCAAGTAGAGTTAAGAAGAGCAATGGTGGAATGAAGTAGAGTCATGTACAATCAAGTAGATCCTTGGTAGAATGTAGTAGACCATGGTAGAGTGTAGTAGAGCTAAGTAGAACCAAGTACAGCCATGGTAGAGTGAAGTAGAGTCAAGTAGAGTCAAGAAGAGCAATGGTGGAATGAAGTAGAGTCATGTAGAGTCAAGTAGAGCCTTGGTAGAATGTAGTAGAGCCATTGTAGAGTGTAGTACAGACAGGTACAGCCAAGTAGAATCATGGTAGAGAGAAGTAGAGACATATAGAGTCAAGTAGAGCCTTGGTAGAATGTAGTAGACCATGGCAGAGTGTAGTAGAGCTAAGTAGAACCAAGTACAGCCATGGCAGAGTGTAGTACAGTGAAGTAGAGTCAAGAAGAGCAATGGTGGAATGAACTAGAGTCATGTAGAGTCAAGTAGAGCCATGGTAGAATGTAGTAGAGCCGTTGTAGAGTGTAGTACAGACAGGTACAGCCAAGTAGAATCATGGTAGAGAGAAGTAGAGACATGTAGAGTCAAGTAGAGCCTAGGTAGAATGTAGTAGAGCCATGGCAGGGTGTAGTAGAGCCAGCTACAGCCAAGTAGAGCCAAGGTAGAATGTAGTAGAGTCGTGTAGAGTCAAGTAGAGCCTTGGTAGAATGTAGTGGAGCCATAGTAGAGTTTAGTATAGTCAAGTAGAGTCAAGGAGAGTCATGGTAGAATGTCGTAGAGCAATGTAGAGTCAAGTAGAGCCTTGGTAGAATGTAGTAGACCATGGCAGAGTGTAGTAGAGCTAAGTAGACCCAAGTACAGCCATGGTAGAGTGTAGGACAGTGAAGTAGAGTCAAGAAGAGCAATGGTGGAATGAAGTAGAGTCATGTAGAGTCAAGTAGAGCCTTGGTAGAATGTAGTAGAGTCATGGCAGAGTGTAGTAGAGCCAGCTACAGCCAAGTACATCCAAGGTAGAATGTAGTAGGGTCGTGTAGAGTCAAGTAGAGCCTTGGTAGAATGTAGTGGAGCCATAGTAGAGTTTAGTATAGTCAAGTAGAGTCAAGGAGAGCCATGGTAGAATGTCGTAGAGAATTGTAGAGTCAAGTAGAGCCTTGGTAGAATGTAGTAGACCATGGCAGAGTGTAGTAGAGCTAAGTAGAACCAAGTACAGCCATGTTAGAGTGTAGTACAGTGAAGTAGAGTCAAGAAGAGCAATGGTGGAATGAAGTAGAGTCATGTAGAGTCAAGTAGAGCATTGGTAGAATGTAGTAGAGCCATTGTAGAGTGTAGTACAGACAGGTACAGCCAAGTAGAATCATGGTAGAGAGAAGTAGAGACATGTAGAGTCAAGTAGAGCCTTGGTAGAATGTAGTAGAGCCATGGCAGAGTGTAGTAGAGCCAGCTACAGCCAAGTAGAGCCAAGGTAGAATGTAGTAGAGTCATGTAGAGTCAAGTAGAGCCTTGGTAGAATGCAGTGGAGCCATAGTAGAGTTTAGTGTAGTCAAGTAGAGTCAATTAGAGCCATGGTAGAATGTCGTAGAGGAATGTAGAGTCAAGTAGAGCCATGGTAGAATGTAGTAGAGCCATGGTAGAGAGTAGTACAGAGAGGTACATCCAAGTAGAGTCATGGTAGAGAGTAGTAGAGTCGTGTAGAGTCAAGTAGATCCTTGGTAGAATGTAGTAGAGCTATAGTAGAGTTTAGTACAGTCAAGTAGAGTCAAGAAGTGCCATGGTAGAATGTAGTAGAGTCATGTAGAGTTTAGTACAGACAGGTACATCCAAGTAGAGTCATGGTAGAGAGTGAAGAATGTAGTAGAGTCATGTACAGCCAAGTAGAGCCTCGGTAGAATGTAGTAGATCCATGGCAGAGTGTAGTAGAGCCAGGTACAGCCAAGTAGAGCCATGGTAGAGTGTAGTACAGTCAAGTAGAGTGAAGAAGAGCAATGGTGGAATGAAGTAGAGTCATGTAGAGTCAAGTAGAGCCTTGGTATAATGTAGTAGAGCCATGGTAGAGTGTAGTACAGAGAGGTACATCCAAGTAGAGTCATGGTAGAGAGTAGTAGAGTCGTGTACAGTCAAGTAGAGCCTTGGTAGAATGTAGTAGAGCTATAGTAGAGTTTAGTACAGTCAAGTAGAGTCAAGAAGAGCCATGGTAGAATGGAGTAGAGTCATGTAGAGTTTAGTACAGACAGGTACATCCAAGTAGAGTCATGGTAGAGAGTGAAGAATGTAGTAGAGTCATGTACAGCCAAGTAGAACCTCGGTAGAATGTAGTAGAGCGATGGCAGAGTGTAGTAGAGCCAGGTACAGCCAAGTAGAGCCATGGTAGAGTGTAGTACAGTCAAGTAGAGTTAAGAAAAGCAATGGTGGAATGAAGTAGAGTCATGTACAATCAAGTAGATCCTTGGTAGAATGTAGTAGAGCTATAGTAGAGTTTAGTACAGTCAAGTAGAGTCAAGAAGAGCCATGGTAGAATGGAGTAGAGTCATGTAGAGTTTAGTACAGACAGGTACATCCAAGTAGAGTCATGGTAGAGAGTGAAGAATGTAGTAGAGTCATGTACAGCCAAGTAGAACCTCGGTAGAATGTAGTAGAGCGATGGCAGAGTGTAGTAGAGCCAGGTACAGCCAAGTAGAGCCATGGTAGAGTGTAGTACAGTCAAGTAGAGTTAAGAAGAGCAATGGTGGAATGAAGTAGAGTCATGTACAATCAAGTAGATCCTTGGTAGAATGTAGTAGACCATGGTAGAGTGTAGTAGAGCTAAGTAGAACCAAGTACAGCCATGGTAGAGTGAAGTAGAGTCAAGTAGAGTCAAGAAGAGCAATGGTGGAATGAAGTAGAGTCATGTAGAGTCAAGTAGAGCCTTGGTAGAATGTAGTAGAGCCATTGTAGAGTGTAGTACAGACAGGTACAGCCAAGTAGAATCATGGTAGAGAGAAGTAGAGACATATAGAGTCAAGTAGAGCCTTGGTAGAATGTAGTAGACCATGGCAGAGTGTAGTAGAGCTAAGTAGAACCAAGTACAGCCATGGCAGAGTGTAGTACAGTGAAGTAGAGTCAAGAAGAGCAATGGTGGAATGAACTAGAGTCATGTAGAGTCAAGTAGAGCCATGGTAGAATGTAGTAGAGCCGTTGTAGAGTGTAGTACAGACAGGTACAGCCAAGTAGAATCATGGTAGAGAGAAGTAGAGACATGTAGAGTCAAGTAGAGCCTAGGTAGTATGTAGTAGAGCCATGGCAGGGTGTAGTAGAGCCAGCTACAGCCAAGTAGAGCCAAGGTAGAATGTAGTAGAGTCGTGTAGAGTCAAGTAGAGCCTTGGTAGAATGTAGTGGAGCCATAGTAGAGTTTAGTATAGTCAAGTAGAGTCAAGGAGAGTCATGGTAGAATGTCGTAGAGCAATGTAGAGTCAAGTAGAGCCTTGGTAGAATGTAGTAGACCATGGCAGAGTGTAGTAGAGCTAAGTAGACCCAAGTACAGCCATGGTAGAGTGTAGGACAGTGAAGTAGAGTCAAGAAGAGCAATGGTGGAATGAAGTAGAGTCATGTAGAGTCAAGTAGAGCCTTGGTAGAATGTAGTAGAGTCATGGCAGAGTGTAGTAGAGCCAGCTACAGCCAAGTACATCCAAGGTAGAATGTAGTAGGGTCGTGTAGAGTCAAGTAGAGCCTTGGTAGAATGTAGTGGAGCCATAGTAGAGTTTAGTATAGTCAAGTAGAGTCAAGGAGAGCCATGGTAGAATGTCGTAGAGAATTGTAGAGTCAAGTAGAGCCTTGGTAGAATGTAGTAGACCATGGCAGAGTGTAGTAGAGCTAAGTAGAACCAAGTACAGCCATGTTAGAGTGTAGTACAGTGAAGTAGAGTCAAGAAGAGCAATGGTGGAATGAAGTAGAGTCATGTAGAGTCAAGTAGAGCATTGGTAGAATGTAGTAGAGCCATTGTAGAGTGTAGTACAGACAGGTACAGCCAAGTAGAATCATGGTAGAGAGAAGTAGAGACATGTAGAGTCAAGTAGAGCCTTGGTAGAATGTAGTAGAGCCATGGCAGAGTGTAGTAGAGCCAGCTACAGCCAAGTAGAGCCAAGGTAGAATGTAGTAGAGTCGTGTAGAGTCAAGTAGAGCCTTGGTAGAATGTAGTGGAGCCAAAGTAGAGTTTAGTATAGTCAAGTATACTTGACTCTACATGACACCCTAACACGGCTCTACTTGACTCTATAGAGTAAAGTACAGCCTTGGTAGAATGCCGTAGAGCAATGTAGAGTCAAGTAGAGACTTGGTAGAATGTAGTAGAGCCGTGGTAGGGTGTAGTACAGAGAGGTACATCGAAGTAGAGTCATGGTAGAGAGTAGGAGGGTCGTGTAGAGTCAAGTAGAGCCTTGGTAGAATGTAGTAGAGTCATAGTAGAGTTTAGTACAGTCAAGTAGAGTCAAGTAGAGCCAAGGTAGAATGTAGTAGAGTCGTGTAGAGTCAAGTAGAACCTTGGTAGAATGTAGTGGAGCCATAGTAGAGTTTAGTGTAGTCAAGTAGAGTCAAGTAGAGACATGGTAGAATGTCGTAGAGGAATGTAGAGTCAAGTAGAGCCTTGGTAGAATGTAGTAGAGCCATTGTAGAGTGTAGTACAGACAGGTACAGCCAAGTAGAATCATGGTAGAGAGAAGTAGAGACATGTAGAGTCAAGTAGAGGCTTGGTAAAATGTAGTAGAGCCATGGTAGAGTGTTGTAGAGCCAGGTACAGCCAAGTACATCCAAGGTAGAATGTAGTAGGGTCGTGTAGAGTCAAGTAGAGCCTTGGTAGAATGTAGTGGAGCCATAGTAGAGTTTAGTATAGTCAAGTAGAGTCAAGGAGAGCCATGTTAGAATGTCGTAGAGAATTGTAGAGTCAAGTAGAGCCTTGGTAGAATGTAGTAGACCATGGCAGAGTGTAGTAGAGCTAAGTAGAACCAAGTACAGCCATGTTAGAGTGTAGTACAGTGAAGTAGAGTCAAGAAGAGCAATGGTGGAATGAAGTAGAGTCATGTAGAGTCAAGTAGAGCATTGGTAGAATGTAGTAGAGCCATTGTAGAGTGTAGTACAGACAGGTACAGCCAAGTAGAATCATGGTAGAGAGAAGTAGAGACATGTAGAGTCAAGTAAACCTTGGTAGAATGTAGTAGAGCCATGGCAGAGTGTAGTAGAGCCAGCTACAGCCAAGTAGAGCCAAGGTAGAATGTAGTAGAGTCGTGTAGAGTCAAGTAGAGCCTTGGTAGAATGTAGTGGAGCCATAGTAGAGTTTAGCATAGTCAAGTAGAGTCAAGTAGAGCCATGGTAGAATGTCGTAGAGCAATGTAGAGTCAAGTAGAGACTTGGTAGAATGTAGTAGAGCCGTGGTAGGGTGTAGTACAGAGAGGTACATCGAAGTAGAGTCATGGTAGAGAGTAGTAGTGTCGTGTAGAGTCAAGTAGAGCCTTGGTAGAATGTAGTAGAGTCATAGTAGAGTTTAGTACAGTCAAGTAGAGTCAAGTAGAGCCATGGTAGAATGTAGTAGAGTCATGTAGAGTCAAGTAGAGCCTTGGTAGAATGTAGTACAACATTGGTAGAGTGTAATACAGACAGGTACAGCCAAGTAGAGTAATGGTAGAGAGTAGTAGAATCGTGTAGAGTCAAGTAGCGCCATGGTAGAATGTAGTAGAACCATAGTAGAGTGTAGTACAGTCAAGTAGAGTCAAGTAGAGCCATGGTAGAATGTAGTAGAGCATTGGTAGAGTGTAGTACAGATAGGTACATCCAAGTAGAGTCATGGTGGAGAGTGAAGAATGTAGTAGTATCATGTACAGCCAAGTAGAGCCTTGGTAGAATGAAGTAGAGCCATGGCAGAGTGTAGTAGATCCAGGTACAGCCAAGTAGAGCCATGGTAGAATGCAGTAGAGTCATGTAGAGTCAAGTAGAGCCTTGGTAGAATGTAGTAGAGCTAAGTAGAACCAAGTACAGCCATGGTAGAGTGTAGTACAGTCAAGTAGAGTCAAGAAGAGCAATGGTGGAATGAAGTAGAGTCATGTAGAGTCAAGTAGAGCCTTGGTAGAATGTAGTAGAGCCATGGTAGAGTGTAGTACAGACAGGTACAGCCAGGTAGAGTCATGGTAGAAAGAAGTAGAGTCGTGTAGAGTCAAGTAGAGCCTTGGTAGAATGTAGTAAAACCATAGTAGAGTGTACTACAGTCAAGTAGAGTCAAGTAGCGCCATGGTAGAATGTAGTAGAGTCATGGTAGAGTGTAGTACAGACAGGTACATTCAAGTAGAGTCATGGTAGAGAGTAGTAGAGACATGTAGAGTCAAGTAGAGCCTTGGTAGAATGTAGTAGAGCCATGGCAGTGTGTAGTAGAGCCAAGGTAGAATGTGGTAGAGTCGTGTAGAGTCAAGTAGAGCCTTGGTAGAATGTAGTGGAGCCATAGCAGAGTTTAGTATAGTCAAGTAGAGTCAAGTAGAGCCATGGTAGAATGTAGTAGAGCAATGTAGAGTCAAGCAAAGGCTTGGTAGAATGTAGTAGAGCCATGGTAGAGTGCAGTACAGACAGGTACATCCACGTAGAGTCATGATAGAGAGTAGTAGAGTCGTGTAGAGTCAAGTAGAGCCTTGGTAGAATGTAGTAGAGCCATAGTAGAGTTTAGTACAGTCAAGTAGCGTCAAGTAGAGCCTTGGTAGAATGTAGTAGAGCGATAGTAGAGTTTATTACAGTCAAGTAGAGTCAAGTAGAGCTATGGTAGAATGTAGTAGAGTCGTGTAGAGTCAAGTAGAGTCTTGGAAGAATGTAGTAGACCATGGTAGAGTATAGTAGAGTCAAGTAGAGCCACGTAGAGCCATGGTGAAGTGTAGTAGAGTTAAGTAGAGTCAAGTAGGGCCTTTGTAGAATGTAGTAGAGTCATGTACAGTCAAGTAGAGCCTTGGTAGAATGTAGTAGAGCCATGGTAGGGTGTAGTACAGACAGGTACAGCCAACTAGAGTCATGGTAGAGAGTAGTAGAGTCGTGTAGAGTCAAGTAGAGCCTTGGTAGAGCGCAGTAGAACCATAGTAGAGTGTAGTACAGTCAAGTAGAGTCAAGTAGAGCCATGGTAGAATGTAGCAGAGTCATGGTAGAGTGTAGTACAGGCAGGTACATCCAAGTACAGTCATGGTAGAGAGTGAAGAATGTAGTAGAGTCATGTACAGCCAAGTAGAGCCTCGGTAGAATGTAGTATAGAGCCATGGCAGAGTGTAGTAGAGCCAGGTACAGCCAAGTAGAGCCATGGTAGAATGTAGTAGAGTCATGTAGAGTCAAGTAGAGCCTTGGTAGAATGAAGTACACCATGGTAGAGTGTAGTAGAGCTAAGTAGAACCAAGTACAGTCATGGTAGAGTGTAGTACAGTCAAGTAGAGTCAAGAAGAGCAATGGTGGAATGAAGTAGAGTCATGTAGAGTCAAGTAGAGCCTTGGGAGAATGTAGTAGACCATGGTAGAGTGTAGTAGAGCTAAGTAGAACAAAGTACAGCCATGGTAGAGTGTAGTACAGTCAAGTAGAGTCAAGAAGAGAAATGGTGGAATGAAGTAGAGTCATGTAGAGTCAAGTAGAGCATTGGTAGAATGTAGTAGAGCCATTGTAGAGTGTAGTACAGACAGGTACAGCCAAGTAGAATCATGGTAGAGAGAAGTAGAGACATGTAGAGTCAAGTAGAGGCTTGGTAAAATGTAGTAGAGGCATGGCAGAGTGTTGTAGAGCCAGGTACAGCCAAGTAGATCCAAGGTACAATGTAGTAGGATCGTGTAGAGTCAAGTAGAGACTTGGTAGAATGTAGTGGAGCCATAGTAGAGTTTAGTATAGTCAAGTAGAGTCAAGTAGAGCCATAGTAGAATGTCGTAGAGCAATGTAGAGTCAAGTAGAGCCTTGGTAGAATGTTGTAGAGCCATGGTAGAGTGTAGTATAGAGAGGTACATCCAAGTAGAGTCATGGTAGAGAGTAGTTGAGTCGTGTATAGTCAAGTAGAGCCTTGGTAGAATGTAGTAGAGCCATAGTAGAGTTTAGTACAGTCAAGTAGAATCAAGTAGAGCCAGGGTAGAATGTAGTAGTGTCATGTAGAGGCATGTAGAGCCTTGGTAGAATGAAGTAGAACATGGTAGAGCATAGTAGAGTCAAGTAGAGCCGCGTAGAGCCATGGTGAAGTGTAGTAGAGTGAAGTACAGTCAAGTAGGGCCTTTGTAGAATGCAGTAGAGTCATGTATAGGCAAGTAGAGCTTTGGTAGAATGTAGTAGAGCCATGGAAGAGGGTAGTACAGCCAGGTACAGCCAAGTAGAGCCATGGTAGAATGTAGTAGAGTCATATAGAGTCAAGTAGAGCCTTGGTAGAATGTAGTAGACCATGGTAGAGTGTAGTAGAGCTAAGTAGAACCAAGTACAGTCATGGTATAGTGTAGTACAGTTAAGTAGAGTCAAGAATAGCAATGGTGGAATGGAGTGGAGTCATGTAGAGGCGAGTAGAGCCTAGGTAGAATGTAGGAGAGCCATGGTGGAGTGTAGTACAGACAGGTACATCCAAGAAGAGTCATGGTAGAGAGTAGTAGAGTCGTGTAGAGTCAAGTAGAGCCTTGGTAGAATGTAGTAGAACCATAGTAGAGTGTAGTACAGTCAAGTAGAGTCAGGTAGAGCCATGGTAGAATGTAGTAGAATCATGGTAGAGTGTAGTGCAGACAGGTACAGCCAAGTAGAGTCATGGTAGAGAGTAGTAGAGTCGTGTAGAGTCAAGTAGAGCCTAGGTAGAATGTAGTAGAGCCATGGCAGGGTGTAGTAGAGCCAGCTACAGCCAAGTAGAGCCAAGGTAGAATGTAGTAGAGTCGTGTAGAGTCAAGTAGAGCCTTGGTAGAATGTAGTGGAGCCATAGTAGAGTTTAGTATAGTCAAGTAGAGTCAAGGAGAGTCATGGTAGAATGTCGTAGAGCAATGTAGAGTCAAGTAGAGCCTTGGTAGAATGTAGTAGACCATGGCAGAGTGTAGTAGAGCTAAGTAGACCCAAGTACAGCCATGGTAGAGTGTAGGACAGTGAAGTAGAGTCAAGAAGAGCAATGGTGGAATGAAGTAGAGTCATGTAGAGTCAAGTAGAGCCTTGGTAGAATGTAGTAGAGTCATGGCAGAGTGTAGTAGAGCCAGCTACAGCCAAGTACATCCAAGGTAGAATGTAGTAGGGTCGTGTAGAGTCAAGTAGAGCCTTGGTAGAATGTAGTGGAGCCATAGTAGAGTTTAGTATAGTCAAGTAGAGTCAAGGAGAGCCATGGTAGAATGTCGTAGAGAATTGTAGAGTCAAGTAGAGCCTTGGTAGAATGTAGTAGACCATGGCAGAGTGTAGTAGAGCTAAGTAGAACCAAGTACAGCCATGTTAGAGTGTAGTACAGTGAAGTAGAGTCAAGAAGAGCAATGGTGGAATGAAGTAGAGTCATGTAGAGTCAAGTAGAGCATTGGTAGAATGTAGTAGAGCCATTGTAGAGTGTAGTACAGACAGGTACAGCCAAGTAGAATCATGGTAGAGAGAAGTAGAGACATGTAGAGTCAAGTAGAGCCTTGGTAGAATGTAGTAGAGCCATGGCAGAGTGTAGTAGAGCCAGCTACAGCCAAGTAGAGCCAAGGTAGAATGTAGTAGAGTCGTGTAGAGTCAAGTAGAGCCTTGGTAGAATGTAGTGGAGCCAAAGTAGAGTTTAGTATAGTCAAGTATACTTGACTCTACATGACACCCTAACACGGCTCTACTTGACTCTATAGAGTAAAGTACAGCCTTGGTAGAATGCCGTAGAGCAATGTAGAGTCAAGTAGAGACTTGGTAGAATGTAGTAGAGCCGTGGTAGGGTGTAGTACAGAGAGGTACATCGAAGTAGAGTCATGGTAGAGAGTAGGAGGGTCGTGTAGAGTCAAGTAGAGCCTTGGTAGAATGTAGTAGAGTCATAGTAGAGTTTAGTACAGTCAAGTAGAGTCAAGTAGAGCCAAGGTAGAATGTAGTAGAGTCGTGTAGAGTCAAGTAGAACCTTGGTAGAATGTAGTGGAGCCATAGTAGAGTTTAGTGTAGTCAAGTAGAGTCAAGTAGAGACATGGTAGAATGTCGTAGAGGAATGTAGAGTCAAGTAGAGCCTTGGTAGAATGTAGTAGAGCCATTGTAGAGTGTAGTACAGACAGGTACAGCCAAGTAGAATCATGGTAGAGAGAAGTAGAGACATGTAGAGTCAAGTAGAGGCTTGGTAAAATGTAGTAGAGCCATGGTAGAGTGTTGTAGAGCCAGGTACAGCCAAGTACATCCAAGGTAGAATGTAGTAGGGTCGTGTAGAGTCAAGTAGAGCCTTGGTAGAATGTAGTGGAGCCATAGTAGAGTTTAGTATAGTCAAGTAGAGTCAAGGAGAGCCATGTTAGAATGTCGTAGAGAATTGTAGAGTCAAGTAGAGCCTTGGTAGAATGTAGTAGACCATGGCAGAGTGTAGTAGAGCTAAGTAGAACCAAGTACAGCCATGTTAGAGTGTAGTACAGTGAAGTAGAGTCAAGAAGAGCAATGGTGGAATGAAGTAGAGTCATGTAGAGTCAAGTAGAGCATTGGTAGAATGTAGTAGAGCCATTGTAGAGTGTAGTACAGACAGGTACAGCCAAGTAGAATCATGGTAGAGAGAAGTAGAGACATGTAGAGTCAAGTAAACCTTGGTAGAATGTAGTAGAGCCATGGCAGAGTGTAGTAGAGCCAGCTACAGCCAAGTAGAGCCAAGGTAGAATGTAGTAGAGTCGTGTAGAGTCAAGTAGAGCCTTGGTAGAATGTAGTGGAGCCATAGTAGAGTTTAGCATAGTCAAGTAGAGTCAAGTAGAGCCATGGTAGAATGTCGTAGAGCAATGTAGAGTCAAGTAGAGACTTGGTAGAATGTAGTAGAGCCGTGGTAGGGTGTAGTACAGAGAGGTACATCGAAGTAGAGTCATGGTAGAGAGTAGTAGTGTCGTGTAGAGTCAAGTAGAGCCTTGGTAGAATGTAGTAGAGTCATAGTAGAGTTTAGTACAGTCAAGTAGAGTCAAGTAGAGCCATGGTAGAATGTAGTAGAGTCATGTAGAGTCAAGTAGAGCCTTGGTAGAATGTAGTACAACATTGGTAGAGTGTAATACAGACAGGTACAGCCAAGTAGAGTAATGGTAGAGAGTAGTAGAATCGTGTAGAGTCAAGTAGCGCCATGGTAGAATGTAGTAGAACCATAGTAGAGTGTAGTACAGTCAAGTAGAGTCAAGTAGAGCCATGGTAGAATGTAGTAGAGCATTGGTAGAGTGTAGTACAGATAGGTACATCCAAGTAGAGTCATGGTGGAGAGTGAAGAATGTAGTAGTATCATGTACAGCCAAGTAGAGCCTTGGTAGAATGAAGTAGAGCCATGGCAGAGTGTAGTAGATCCAGGTACAGCCAAGTAGAACCATGGTAGAATGCAGTAGAGTCATGTAGAGTCAAGTAGAGCCTTGGTAGAATGTAGTAGAGCTAAGTAGAACCAAGTACAGCCATGGTAGAGTGTAGTACAGTCAAGTAGAGTCAAGAAGAGCAATGGTGGAATGAAGTAGAGTCATGTAGAGTCAAGTAGAGCCTTGGTAGAATGTAGTAGAGCCATGGTAGAGTGTAGTACAGACAGGTACAGCCAGGTAGAGTCATGGTAGAAAGAAGTAGAGTCGTGTAGAGTCAAGTAGAGCCTTGGTAGAATGTAGTAAAACCATAGTAGAGTGTACTACAGTCAAGTAGAGTCAAGTAGCGCCATGGTAGAATGTAGTAGAGTCATGGTAGAGTGTAGTACAGACAGGTACATTCAAGTAGAGTCATGGTAGAGAGTAGTAGAGACATGTAGAGTCAAGTAGAGCCTTGGTAGAATGTAGTAGAGCCATGGCAGTGTGTAGTAGAGCCAAGGTAGAATGTGGTAGAGTCGTGTAGAGTCAAGTAGAGCCTTGGTAGAATGTAGTGGAGCCATAGCAGAGTTTAGTATAGTCAAGTAGAGTCAAGTAGAGCCATGGTAGAATGTAGTAGAGCAATGTAGAGTCAAGCAGAGGCTTGGTAGAATGTAGTAGAGCCATGGTAGAGTGCAGTACAGACAGGTACATCCACGTAGAGTCATGATAGAGAGTAGTAGAGTCGTGTAGAGTCAAGTAGAGCCTTGGTAGAATGTAGTAGAGCCATAGTAGAGTTTAGTACAGTCAAGTAGCGTCAAGTAGAGCCTTGGTAGAATGTAGTAGAGCGATAGTAGAGTTTATTACAGTCAAGTAGAGTCAAGTAGAGCTATGGTAGAATGTAGTAGAGTCGTGTAGAGTCAAGTAGAGTCTTGGAAGAATGTAGTAGACCATGGTAGAGTATAGTAGAGTCAAGTAGAGCCACGTAGAGCCATGGTGAAGTGTAGTAGAGTTAAGTAGAGTCAAGTAGGGCCTTTGTAGAATGTAGTAGAGTCATGTACAGTCAAGTAGAGCCTTGGTAGAATGTAGTAGAGCCATGGTAGGGTGTAGTACAGACAGGTACAGCCAACTAGAGTCATGGTAGAGAGTAGTAGAGTCGTGTAGAGTCAAGTAGAGCCTTGGTAGAGCGCAGTAGAACCATAGTAGAGTGTAGTACAGTCAAGTAGAGTCAAGTAGAGCCATGGTAGAATGTAGCAGAGTCATGGTAGAGTGTAGTACAGGCAGGTACATCCAAGTACAGTCATGGTAGAGAGTGAAGAATGTAGTAGAGTCATGTACAGCCAAGTAGAGCCTCGGTAGAATGTAGTATAGAGCCATGGCAGAGTGTAGTAGAGCCAGGTACAGCCAAGTAGAGCCATGGTAGAATGTAGTAGAGTCATGTAGAGTCAAGTAGAGCCTTGGTAGAATGAAGTACACCATGGTAGAGTGTAGTAGAGCTAAGTAGAACCAAGTACAGTCATGGTAGAGTGTAGTACAGTCAAGTAGAGTCAAGAAGAGCAATGGTGGAATGAAGTAGAGTCATGTAGAGTCAAGTAGAGCCTTGGGAGAATGTAGTAGACCATGGTAGAGTGTAGTAGAGCTAAGTAGAACAAAGTACAGCCATGGTAGAGTGTAGTACAGTCAAGTAGAGTCAAGAAGAGAAATGGTGGAATGAAGTAGAGTCATGTAGAGTCAAGTAGAGCATTGGTAGAATGTAGTAGAGCCATTGTAGAGTGTAGTACAGACAGGTACAGCCAAGTAGAATCATGGTAGAGAGAAGTAGAGACATGTAGAGTCAAGTAGAGGCTTGGTAAAATGTAGTAGAGGCATGGCAGAGTGTTGTAGAGCCAGGTACAGCCAAGTAGATCCAAGGTACAATGTAGTAGGATCGTGTAGAGTCAAGTAGAGACTTGGTAGAATGTAGTGGAGCCATAGTAGAGTTTAGTATAGTAAAGTAGAGTCAAGTAGAGCCATAGTAGAATGTCGTAGAGCAATGTAGAGTCAAGTAGAGCCTTGGTAGAATGTTGTAGAGCCATGGTAGAGTGTAGTATAGAGAGGTACATCCAAGTAGAGTCATGGTAGAGAGTAGTTGAGTCGTGTATAGTCAAGTAGAGCCTTGGTAGAATGTAGTAGAGCCATAGTAGAGTTTAGTACAGTCAAGTAGAATCAAGTAGAGCCAGGGTAGAATGTAGTAGTGTCATGTAGAGGCAAGTAGAGCCTTGGTAGAATGAAGTAGAACATGGTAGAGCATAGTAGAGTCAAGTAGAGCCGCGTAGAGCCATGGTGAAGTGTAGTAGAGTGAAGTACAGTCAAGTAGGGCCTTTGTAGAATGCAGTAGAGTCATGTATAGGCAAGTAGAGCTTTGGTAGAATGTAGTAGAGCCATGGAAGAGGGTAGTACAGCCAGGTACAGCCAAGTAGAGCCATGGTAGAATGTAGTAGAGTCATATAGAGTCAAGTAGAGCCTTGGTAGAATGTAGTAGACCATGGTAGAGTGTAGTAGAGCTAAGTAGAACCAAGTACAGTCATGGTATAGTGTAGTACAGTTAAGTAGAGTCAAGAATAGCAATGGTGGAATGGAGTGGAGTCATGTAGAGGCGAGTAGAGCCTAGGTAGAATGTAGGAGAGCCATGGTGGAGTGTAGTACAGACAGGTACATCCAAGAAGAGTCATGGTAGAGAGTAGTAGAGTCGTGTAGAGTCAAGTAGAGCCTTGGTAGAATGTAGTAGAACCATAGTAGAGTGTAGTACAGTCAAGTAGAGTCAGGTAGAGCCATGGTAGAATGTAGTAGAATCATGGTAGAGTGTAGTGCAGACAGGTACAGCCAAGTAGAGTCATGGTAGAGAGTAGTAGAGTCGTGTAGAGTCAAGTAGAGCATTGGTAGAATGTAGTAGAACCATAGTAGAGTGTAGTGCAGTCAAGTAGAGTCAAGTAGAGTCATGGTAGAATACAGTAGAGTCATGATAGAGAGTAGTACAGACAGGTACATCCAAGTATAGAGTCATGGTAGAGAGTAGTAGAGTCGTGTAGAGTCAAGTAGAGCCGTGGTAGAATGTAGTAGAGACATGTACAGTCAAGCAGAGCCTTGGTAGAATGTAGTAGTGCCATGGCAGAGAGTAGTAGAGCCAGGTACAGCCAAGTAGAGCCAAGGTAGAATGTAGTAGAGTCATGTATAGTCAAGTAGAGCCTTGGTAGAATGTAGTAGACCTTGGTAGAATGTACTACTGCTAAGTAGAATAAAGTACAGCCATGGTAGAGTGTAGTACAGTCAAGTAGAGTCAAGAATAGAAATGGTGGAATGAAGTATAGAGTCATGTAGAGTCAAGTAGAGCCTTGGTAGAATGTAGTAGATCATGGTAGAGTGCAGTAGAGCTAAGTAGAACCAAGTACAGTGAAGTAGAGTCAAGAAGAGCAATGGTGGAAAGAAGTAGAGTGATGTAGAGTCAAGTAGAGCCTTGGTAGAATGTAGTAGAGCCATGGTAGAGTGTAGCAAAGACAGGTACAGTCAAGTAGAGTCATGGTAGAGAGTAATAGAGTCGTGTAGAGTCAAGTAGAGTCTTGGTAGAATGTAGTAGAGCCATAGTAGAGTTTAGTACAGTCATGTAGAGTCAAGTAGAGCCACGTAGAGCCATGGTGGAGTGTAGTAGAGTGAAGTAGAGTCAAGTAGGGCCTTTGAAGAATGTAGTAGAGTCATGTACAGCCAAGTAGAGCCTAGGTAGAATGTAGTAGAGCCATGGCAGAGTGTAGTAGAGCCAGGTACAGCCAAGTAGAGCCATGGTAGAATGTAGTAGAGTAATGTAGAGTCAAGTAGAGTCTTGGTAGAATGTAGTACACCTTGGTAGATTGTAGTAGAGCTAAGTAGAACCAAGTACAGCCATGGTAGAGTGTAGTATACAGTCAAGTAGAGTCAAGAAGAGCAATGGTGGAATGAAGTAGAGTCATGGAGAGTCAAGTAGAGCCTTGGTAGAATGTAGTAGATCATGGTAGAGTGTAGTAGAGCTAAGTAGAACCAAGTACAGCCATGGTAGAGTGTAGTAAAGTCAAGTAGAGTCAAGAAGAGCAATGGTGGAATGAAGTAGAATGATGTAGAGTCAAGTAGAGCCTTGGTAGAATGTAGTAGAACCATAGTAGAGTGTAGTACAGTCAAGTAGAGTAAAGTAGAGCCATGGTAGAATGTAGTAGAGTCATGGTAGAGTGTAGTACAGACAGGTGCATCCAAGTAGAGTCATGGTAGAGAGTAGTAGAGACATGTAGAGTCAAGTAGAGCCTTGGTAGAATGTAGTAGAGCCATGGCTGAGTGTAGTAGAGCCAGGTACAGCCAAGTAGAGCCAAGGTAGAATGTAGGAGAGTCGTATAGAGTCAAGTATAAGAGCCTTGGTAGAATGTAGTGGAGCCATTGTAGAGTTTACTATAGTCAAGTAGAACCAAGTACAGCCATGGTAGAATGTAGTAGAGCCATGTAGAGCCTTGGTAGAATGTAGTACAACATGGTAGAGTATGGTAGAGTCAAGTAGAGCCACGTAGAGCCATGGTGAAGTGTAGTAGAGTCAAGTAGAGTCAAGTACTGCCTTTGTAGAATGCAGTAGAGTCATGTACAGTCAAGTAGAGCCTTGGTAGAATGTAGTAGAGCCATGGCAGAGTGTAGTAGAGCCAGGTACAGCCAAGTAGAGCCTTGGTAGAATGTAGTAGAGTGAAGTAGAGTCAAGTAGGACCATGGGAGAATGTATTAGAGTCATGTAGAGTCAAGTAGAGCTTTGGTAGAATGTAGTATAGCCATGGCAGAGAGTAGTAGAGCCAGGTACAGCCAAGTAGAGCCATGGTAGAGTGTAGTAGAGTCATGTTGAGGCGAATAGACCCATGGTAGAATGTAGAAGAGCAATGATAGGGTGTAGTAGAGCTAAGTAGAACCAAGTACAGCCATGGTAGAGTGTAGTAGAGTCAAGTAGAATCAAGAAGAGCAATGGTAGAATGAAGTAGAGTCATGTAGAGTCAAGTAGAGTCTAGGTAGAATGTAGTAGAGTCATGGTAGAGTGTAGTACAGACAGGTACAGCCAAGTAGAGTCATAGTAGAGAGTAGTAGAGTCGTGTAGAGTCAAGTAGAGCCTTGGTAGATTGTAGTAGAACTATAGCAGAATGTAGTACAGTCAAGTAGAGCCACGTAGAGCCATGGTGGAGTATAGTAGAGTGAAGTAGAGTCAAGTAGGGCCTTTGTAGAATGTAGTAGAGTAATGTACAGCAAAGTAGAGCCTTGGTACAATGTAGTAGAGCCATGGCAGAGTGTAGTAGAGAGAGGTACAGGCAAGTAGAGCCATGGTAGAATGTAGTAGAGTAATGTACAGCGAAGTAGAGCATTTGTACAATGTAGTAGAGGCATGGGAGAGTGTAGTAGAGACAGGTACAGGCAAGTAGAGCCATGGTAGAATGTAGTACAGTCATGTAGAGTCAAGTAGAGTCTTGGTAGAATGTAGTAGACCATGGTATAGTGTAGTAGAGCTAAGACGAACCAAGTACAGGCATGGTAGAGTGTAGTACAGTCAAGTAGAGCCAAGAAGAGCAATGGTGGAATGAAGTAGCGTCATGTAGAGTCAAGTAGAGCCTTGGTAGAATGTAGTAGAGCCATGGTAGAGTGTAGTATACAGACAGGTACATCCAAGTAGAGTCATGGTAGAGAGTAGTAGAGTCGTGTAGAGTCAAGTAGAGTCTTGGTAGAATGTACTAGAGCCATAGTAGAGTTTAGTACAGTCAAGTAGAGTCAAGTAGAGCCTTGGTAGAATGTAGTAGAGTCATGTAGCGTCAAGTAGACCATGGTAGAGTGTAGTACAGTCAAGTAGAGCCACGTACAGCCATGGTAGACTGTAGTAGAGTGAAGTAGAGTCAAGTAGGGCCATGGGAGAATGTAGTAGAGTCATGTAGAGTCAAGTAGAGCATTGGTAGAATGTAGTAGAGCCATGGCAGAGTGTAGTAGAGCCAGGTACAGTCAAGTAGAGCCATGGTAGAGTGTAGTAGAGTCATGTTGAGGCAAATAGACCCATGGTAGAATGTAGAAGAGCAATGATAGGGTGTAGTAGAGCTAAGTAGAACCAAGTACATGCAGCCATGGTAGAGAGTAGTAGAGTCAAGTAGAGTCAAGAAGAGCAATGGTAGAATGAAGAAGAATCATGTAGAGTCAAGTAGAGACTTGGTAGAATGTAGTAGAGCCAATGTAGAGTTTAGTACAGTCAAGTAGAGCCACGTAGAGCCATGGTGGAGTATAGTAGAGTGAAGTAGAGTCAAGTAGGGCCTTTGTAGAATGTAGTAGAGTAATGTACAGCAAAGTAGAGCCTTGGTACAATGTAGTAGAGCCATGGCAGAGTGTAGTAGAGAGAGGTACAGGCAAGTAGAGCCATGGTAGAATGTAGTAGAGTAATGTACAGCGAAGTAGAGCATTTGTACAATGTAGTAGAGGCATGGGAGAGTGTAGTAGAGACAGGTACAGGCAAGTAGAGCCATGGTAGAATGTAGTACAGTGATGTAGAGTCAAGTAGAGTCTTGGTAGAATGTAGTAGACCATGGTATAGTGTAGTAGAGCTAAGACGAACCAAGTACAGGCATGGTAGAGTGTAGTACAGTCAAGTAGAGCCAAGAAGAGCAATGGTGGAATGAAGTAGCGTCATGTAGAGTCAAGTAGAGCCTTGGTAGAATGTAGTAGAGCCATGGTAGAGTGTAGTATACAGACAGGTACATCCAAGTAGAGTCATGGTAGAGAGTAGTAGAGTCGTGTAGAGTCAAGTAGAGTCTTGGTAGAATGTACTAGAGCCATAGTAGAGTTTAGTACAGTCAAGTAGAGTCAAGTAGAGCCTTGGTAGAATGTAGTAGAGTCATGTAGCGTCAAGTAGACCATGGTAGAGTGTAGTACAGTCAAGTAGAGCCACGTACAGCCATGGTAGACTGTAGTAGAGTGAAGTAGAGTCAAGTAGGGCCATGGGAGAATGTAGTAGAGTCATGTAGAGTCAAGTAGAGCATTGGTAGAATGTAGTAGAGCCATGGCAGAGTGTAGTAGAGCCAGGTACAGTCAAGTAGAGCCATGGTAGAGTGTAGTAGAGTCATGTTGAGGCAAATAGACCCATGGTAGAATGTAGAAGAGCAATGATAGGGTGTAGTAGAGCTAAGTAGAACCAAGTACATGCAGCCATGGTAGAGAGTAGTAGAGTCAAGTAGAGTCAAGAAGAGCAATGGTAGAATGAAGAAGAATCATGTAGAGTCAAGTAGAGACTTGGTAGAATGTAGTAGAGCCAATGTAGAGTTTAGTACAGTCAAGTAGAGTCAAGTAGATCCATGGTAGAATGTATAGTAGAGTCATGTAGAGTCAATTAGAGCCTTGGTAGAATGGAGTAGACCATGCTAGACTATAGTGGAGTCAAGTAGAGCTACGTAGAGCCACGGTGGAGTGTAGTAGAGTGAAGTAGAGTCAAGTAGGGACTTTGTAGAATGTAGTACAGTCGTGAAAAGTGAAGTAGAGCCTTGGTAGAATGTAGCAGAGCCATGGCAGAGTGTAGTAGAGCCAGGTACAGCAAAGTAGAGCCAAGGTAGAATGTAGTAGAATCATGTAGAGTCAAGTAGAGCCTTGGTAGAATGTAGTAGACCATGGTAGAGTGTATTAGAGCTAAGTGGAACCAAGTACAGCCATGGTAGAATGTAGTACAGTCAAGTACAGTCAAGAAGAGCAATGGTGGAATGAAGTAGAGTCATGTAGAGTCAAGTAGAGCCTTGGTAGAATGTAGTTGAGCCATGGTGGAGTGTAGTACAGACAGGTACATCCAAGTAGAGTCATGGTAGAGAGTGGTAGAGTCGTGTAGAGTCAAGTAGAGCCTTGGTAGAATGTAGTAGAGCCATAGTAGTGTTTAGTACAGTCAAGTAGAGCCATGGTAGAATGTAGTAGAGTCATGTAGAGTCAAGTAGAGCCTTGGTAGAATGTAGTAGACCTTGGTAGAGTATAGTAGAGTCAAGTAGAGCCACGCAGAGCCATGGTGGAGTGTAGTAGAGTCAAGTAGAGTCAAGTAGGGCCTTTGTAGAATGTAGTAGAGTCATGTACAGCCAAGAGCCTTGGTAGAATGTAGTAGAGCCATGGCAGAGTGTAGTACAGCCAGGTTCAGCCAAGTAGAGCCTTGGTAGAATGTAGTAGAGCCATTGTAGAGTGTAGTACAGACAGGTACAGCCAAGTAGAATCATGGTAGAGAGTAGTAGAGTCGTATAGAGTCAAGTAGAGCCTTGGTAGAATGTAGTAGAGCCATGGCAGTGTGTAGTACAGTCAAGTAGAGTCAATTAGAGCCATGGTAGAATGTAGTAGAGTCATGTAGCGTCAAGTAGACCATGGTAGAGTGTAGTAGAGTCAAGTAGAGCCACGTAGAGCCATGGTAGACTGTAGTAGAGTGAAGTAGAGTCACGTAGGGCCATGGGAGAATGTAGTAGAGTCATGTAGAGTCAAGTAGAGCATTGGTAGAATGTAGTAGGACATGGTAGAGTATAGTAGAGTCAAGTAGAGCCACGTAGAGCCATGGTGAAGTGTAGTAGAGTGAAGTAGAGTCAAGTAGGGCCTTTGTAGAATGCAGTAGAGTCATGTACAGTCAAGTAGAGCCTTGGTAGAATGTAGTAGAGCCATGGCAGAGTGTATTAGAGCCAGGTACAGCCAAGTAGAGCCTTGGTAGAATGTAGTAGAGTGAAGTAGAGTCATGTAGGGTAATGGGAAAATGTAGTAGAGTCATGTAGAGTCAAGTAGAGCATTGGTAGAATGTAGTATAGCCATGGCAGAGAGTAGTAGAGCAAGGTTCAGCCAAGTAGAGCCATGGTAGAGTGTAGTAGAGTCATGTTGAGGCAAATAGACCCATGGTAGAATGTAGAAGAACAATGATAGGGTGTAGTAGAGCTAAGTAGAACCAAGTACAGCCATGGTAGAGTGTAGTAGAGTCAAGTAGACTGAAGAAGAGCAATGGTAGAATGAAGTAGAGTGATGTACAGTCAAGTAGAGCCTAGGTAGAATGTAGTAGAGTCATGGTAGAGTGTAGTACAGACAGGTACAGCCAAGTACAGTCATGGTAGAGAGTAGTAGAGTCGTGTAGAGTTAAGTAGAGCCTTGGTAGAATGTAGTAGAACCATAGTAGAATGTAGTACAGTCAAGTAGAGCCACGTAGAGCCATGGTGGAGTGTAGTTGAGTGAAGTAGAGTCTAGTAGGGCCTTTGTAGAATGTAGTTGAGTAGTGTATAGCCAAGTAGAGCCTTGGTAGAATGTAGTAGAGCCATGGCAGTATGTAGTAGAGACAGGTACAGGGAAGTAGAGCAATGGTAGAATGTAGTAGAGCTACGTAGAACAAAGTACAGGCATGGTAGAGTGTAGTACAGTCAAGTAGAGTCAAGAAGAACAATGGTGGAATGAAGTAGAGTCATGTAGAGTCAAGTAGAGCCTTGGTAGAATGTAGTAGCGCCATGGTAGAGTGTAGTATACAGACAGGTACATCCAAGTAGAGTCATGGTAGAGAGTATTAGAGTCGTGTAGAGTCAAGTAGAGCCTTGGTAGAATGTAGTAGAGCCATAGTAGAGTTTAGTACAGTCAAGTAGAGTCAAGTAGAGCCATGGTAGAATGAAGTACAGTCAAGGAGAGTCAAGTAGAGCCATGGTAGAATGTAGTAGAGTCATGTAGCGTCAAGTAGACCATGGTAGAGTGTAGTAGAGTCAAGTAGAGCCACGTGGAGCCATGGTAGACTGTAGTAGAGTGAAGTAGAGTCAAGTAGGGCCATGGGAGAATGTAGTAGAGTCATGTAGAGTCAAGTAGAGCATTGGTAGAATGTAGTAGAGCCATGGCAGAGTGTAGTAGAGCCAGGTACAGCCAAGTAGAGCCATGGTAGAGTGTAGTAGAGTCATGTTGAGGCAAATAGACCCATGGTAGAATGTAGAAGAGCAATTATAGGGTGTAGTAGAGCTAAGTAGAACCTAGTACATGCAGCCATGTTAGAGTGTAGTAGAGTCAAGTAGAGTCAAGAAGAGCAATGGTAGAATGAAGTTGAATCATGTAGAGTCAAGTATAGCCGTGGTAGAATGTAGTAGAGCCATGGTAGAGTGTAGTACAGTCAAGTAGAGTGAAGAAGAGCAATGGTGGAATGAAGTAGAGTCATGTAGAGTCAAGTAGAGCCTTGGTAGAATGTAGCAGAGCCATTGTAGAGTGTAGTACAGACAGGTACAGCCAAGTAGAATCATGGTAGAGAGAAGTAGAGACATGTAGAGTCAAGTAGAGCCTTGGAGGAATGTAGTAGAGCCATGGCAGAGTGTAGTAGAGCCAGCTACAGCCAAGTAGAGCCAAGGTAGAATGTAGTAGAGTCGTGTAGAGTCAAGTAGAGCCTTGATAGAATGTAGTGGAGACATAGTAGAGTTTAGTATAGTCAAGTAGAGTCAAGGAGAGCCATGGTAGAATGTCGTAGAGCAATGTAGAGTCAAGTAGAGCCTTGGTAGAATGTAGTAGACCATGGCAGAGTGTAGTAGAGCTAAGTAGAACCAAGTACAGCCATGGTAGAGAGAAGAACAGTGAAGTAGAGTCAAGAAGAGCAATGGTGGAATGAAGTAGAGTCATGTAGAGTCAAGGAGAGCCTTGGTAGAATGTAGTAGAGCCATTATAGAGTGTAGTACAGACAGGTACAGCCAAGTAGAATCATGGTAGAGAGATGTAGAGACATATAGAGTCGAGTAGAGCCTTGGTAGAAAGTAGTAGAGCCATGGCAGAGTGTAGTAGAGGCAGCTACAGCCAAGTGGAGCCAAGGTAGAATGTAGTAGAGTCGTGTAGAGTCAAGTAGAGCCTTGGTAGAATGTAGTGGAGCCAAAGTAGAGTTTAGTATAGTCAAGTATACTTGACTCTACATGACACCCTACTACGGCTCTACTTGACTCTATAGAGTAAAGTAGAGCCATGGTAGAATGTCGTAGAGCAATGTAGAGTCAAGTAGAGACTTGGTAGAATGTAGTATAGAGCCGTGGCAGGGTGTAGTACAGAGAGGTACATCGAAGTAGAGTCATGGTAGAGAGTAGTAGGGTCGTGTAGAGTCAAGTAGAGCCTTGGTAGAATGTAGTAGGGTCATAGTAGAGTTTAGTACAGTCAAGTAGAGTCAAGTAGAGCCATGGTAGAATGTAGTAGAGTCATGTAGAGTCAAGTAGAGCCTTGGTAGAATGTAGTACAACTATGGTAGAGTGTAGTACAGACAGGTACAGCCAAGTAGAGTAATGGTAGAGAGTAGTAGAGTCGTGTAGAGTCAAGTAGAGTCTTTGTAGAATGTAGTAGAACCATAGTAGAGTGTAGTAGAGCCAGCTACAGCCAAGTAGAGCCAAGGTAGAATGTAGTACAGTCGTGTAGAGTGAAGTAGAGCCTTGGTAGAATGTAGTGGAGCCATAGTAGAGTTTAGTGTAGTCAAGTAGAGTCAAGTAGAGCCATGGTAGGATGTCGTAGAGGAATGTAGAGTCAAGTAGAGCCTTGGTAGAATGCAGTAGAGCCATGGTAGAGTGTAGTACAGAGAGGTAGATCCAAGTAGAGTCATGGTAGAGAGTAGTAGAGTCGTGTAGAGTCAAGTAGAGCCTTGGTAGAATGTAGTAGAGCTATAGTAGAGTTTAGTACAGTCAAGTAGAGTCAAGAAGAGCTATGGTAGAATGTAGTAGAGTCATGTAGAGTTTAGTACAGACAGGTACATCCAAGTAGAGTCATGGTAGAGAGTGAAGAATGTAGTAGAGTCATGTACAGCCAAGTATAGCCTCGGTAGAATGTAGTAGAGCCAGGTACAGCCAAGTAGAGCCATGGTAGAGTGTAGTACAGTCAAGTAGAATCAAGAAGAGCAATGGTGGAATGAAGTAGAGTCATGTACAGTCAAGTAGATCCTTGGTAGAATGTAGTAGACCATGGTAGAGTGTAGTAGAGCTAAGTAGAACCAAGTAAAGCCATGGTAGAGTGTAGTACAGTCAAGTAGAGTCAAGAAGAGCAATGGTGGAATGAAGTAGAGTCATGTAGAGTCAAGTAGAGCATTGGTAGAATGTAGTAGAGCCATTGTAGAGTGTAGTACAGACAGGTACAGCCAAGTAGAATCATGGTAGAGAGAAGTAGAGACATGTAGAGTCAAGTAGAGGCTTGGTAAAATGTAGTAGAGCCATGGTAGAGTGTTGTAGAGCCAGGTACAGCCAAGTACATCCAAGGTAGAATGTAGTAGGGTCGTGTAGAGTGAAGTAGAGCCTTGGTAGAATGTAGTGGAGCCATAGTAGAGTTTAGTATAGTCAAGTAGAGTCAAGGAGAGCCATGGTAGAATGTCGTAGAGAATTGTAGAGTCAAGTAGAGCCTTGGTAGAATGTAGTAGACCATGGCAGAGTGTAGTAGAGCTAAGTAGAACCAAGTACAGCCATGTTAGAGTGTAGTACAGTGAAGTAGAGTCAAGAAGAGCAATGGTGGAATGAAGTAGAGTCATGTAGAGTCAAGTAGAGCATTGGTAGAATGTTGTAGAGCCATTGTAGAGTGTAGTACAGACAGGTACAGCCAAGTAGAATCATGGTAGAGAGAAGTAGAGACATGTAGAGTCAAGTAGAGCCTTGGTAGAATGTAGTAGAGCCATGGCAGAGTGTAGTAGAGCCAGCTACAGCCAAGTAGAGCCAAGGTAGAATGTAGTAGAGTCGTGTAGAGTCAAGTAGAGCCTTGGTAGAATGTAGTGGAGCCATAGTAGAGTTTAGCATAGTCAAGTAGAGTCAAGTAGAGCCATGGTAGAATGTCATAGAGCAATGTAGAGTCAAGTAGAGACTTGGTAGAATGTAGTAGAGCCGTGGTAGGGTGTAGTACAGAGAGGTACATCGAAGTAGAGTCATGGTAGAGAGTAGTAGGGTCGTGTAGAGTCAAGTAGAGCCTTGGTAGAATGTAGTAGAGTCATAGTAGAGATTAGTACAGCCAAGTAGAGTCAAGTAGAGCCATGGTAGAATGTAGTAGAGTCATGTAGAGTCAAGTAGAGCCTTGGTAGAATGTAGTACAACATTGGTAGAGTGTAATACAGACAGGTACAGCCAAGTAGAGTAATGGTAGAGAGTAGTAGAATCGTGTAGAGTCAAGTAGCGCCATGGTAGAATGTAGTAGAACCATTGTAGAGTGTAGTACATTCAAGTAGAGTCAAGTAGAGCCATGGTAGAATGTAGTAGAGCATTGGTAGAGTGTAGTACAGACAGGTACATCCAAGTAGAGTCATGGTAAAGAGTGAAGAATGTAGAAGAGTCATGTACAGCCAAGTAGAGACTTGGTAGAATGAAGTAGAGCCATGGCAGAGTGTAGTAGATCCAGGTACAGCCAAGTAGAGCCATGGTAGAATGCAGTAGAGTCATATAGAGTCAAGTAGAGCCTTGGTAGAATGTATTACACCATGGTAGAGTGTAGTAGAGCTAAGTAGAACCAAGTACAGCCATGTTAGAGTGTAGTACAGTCAAGTAGAGTCAAGAAGAGCAATGGTGGAATGAAGTAGAGTCATGTAGAGTCAAGTAGAGCCTTGATAGAATGTAGTAGACCATGGTAGAGTGTAGTAGAGCTAAGTAGAACCAAGTACAGCTATGGTAGAGTGTAGTACAGTCAAGTAGAGTCAAGAAGAGCAATGGTGGAATGAAGTAGAGTCATGTAGAGTCAAGTAGAGCCTTGGTAGAATGTAGTAAAACCATAGTAGAGTGTACTACAGTCAAGTAGAGTCAAGTAGCGCCATGGTAGAATGTAGTAGAGTCATGGTAGAGTGTAGTACAGACAGGTACATTCAAGTAGAGTCATTGTAGAGAGTAGTAGAGACATGTAGAGACAAGTAGAGCCTTGGTAGAATGTAGTAGAGCCATGGCAGTGTGTAGTAGAGCCAGGTACAGCCAAGTAGAGCCAAGGTAGAATGTGGTACAGTCGTGTAGAGTGAAGTAGAGCCTTGGTAGAATGTAGTGGAGCCATAGTAGAGTTTAGTATAGTCAAGTAGAGTCAAGTAGAGCCATGGTAGAATGTAGTAGAGCAATGTAGAGTCAAGCAGAGCCTTGGTAGAATGTAGTAGAGCCATGGTAGAGTGTAGTACAGACAGGTACATCCACGTAGAGTCATGGTAGAGAGTAGTAGAGTCGTGTAGAGTCAAGGAGAGCCATGGTAGAATGTAGTAGAGCCATAGTAGAGTTTAGTACAGTCAAGTAGCGTCAAGTAGAGCCTTGGTAGAATGTAGTAGAGCGATAGTAGAGTTTAGTACAGTCAAGTAGAGCTATGGTAGAATGTAGTAGAGTCGTGTAGAGTCAAGTAGAGTCTTGGGAGAATGTAGTAGACCATGGTAGAGTATAGTAGAGTCAAGTAGAGCCACGTAGAGCCATGGTGAAGTGTAGTAGAGTTAAGTAGAGTCAAGTAGGGCCTTTGTAGAATGTAGTAGAGTCATGTACAGTCAAGTAGAGCCTTGGTAGAATGTAGTAGAGCCATGGTAGAGTGTAGTACAGACAGGTACAGCCAAGTAGAGTCACGGTAGAGAGTAGTAGAGTCGTGTATAGTCAAGTAGAGCCTTGGTAGAGCGCAGTCGAACCATGGTAGAGTGTAGTACAGTCAAGTAGAGTCAAGTAGAGCCATGGTAGAATGTAGTAGAGTCATGGTAGAGTGTAGTACAGGCAGGTACATCCAAGTACAGTCATGGTAGAGAGTGAAGAATGTAGTAGAGTCATGTACAGCCAAGTAGAGCCTCGGTAGAATGTAGTATAGAGCCATGGCAGAGTGTAGTAGAGCCAGGTACAGCCAAGTAGAGCCATGGTAGAATGTAGTAGAGTCATGTAGAGTCAAGTAGAGCCTTGGTAGAATGAAGTACACCATGGTAGAGTGTAGTAGAGCTAAGTAGAACCAAGTACAGCCATGGTAGAGTGTAGTACAGTCAAGTAGAGTCAAGAAGAGCAATGGTGGAATGAAGTAGAGTCATGTAGAGTCAAGTAGAGCCTTGGGAGAATGTAGTAGACCATGGTAGAGTGCAGTAGAGCTAAGTAGAACAAAGTACAGCGATGGTAGAGTGTAGTACAGTCAGGTAGAGTCAAGAAGAGAAATGGTGGAATGAAGTAGAGTCATGTAGAGTCAAGTAGAGCCTTGGTAGAATGTAGTAGAGCCATTGTAGAGTGTAGTACAGACAGGTACAGCCAAGTAGAATCATGGTAGAGAGAAGTAGAGACATGTAGAGTCAAGTAGAGGCTTGGTAAAATGTAGTAGAGCCATGGCAGAGTGTTGTAGAGCCAGGTACAGCCAAGTAGATCCAAGGTACAATGTAGTAGGATCGTGTAGAGTCAAGTAGAGACTTGGTAGAATGTAGTGGAGCCATAGTAGAGTTTAGTATAGTCAAGTAGAGTCAAGTAGAGTCTTGGTAGAATGTAGTAGACCATGGTATAGTGTAGTAGAGCTAAGACGAACCAAGTACAGGCATGGTAGAGTGTAGTACAGTTAAGTAGAGTCAAGAAGAGCAATGGTGGAATGAAGTAGCGTCATGTAGAGTCAAGTAGAGCCTTGGTAGAATGTAGTAGAGCCATGGTAGAGTGTAGTATACAGACAGGTACATCCAAGTAGAGTCATGGTAGAGAGTAGTAGAGTCGTGTAGAGTCAAGTAGAGTCTTGGTAGAATGTACTAGAGCCATAGTAGAGTTTAGTACAGTCAAGAAGAGTCAAGTAGAGCCATGGTAGAATGTAGTACAGTCAAGTAGAGTCAAGTAGAGCCATGGTAGAATGTAGTAGAGTCATGTAGAGTCAAGTAGAGCATTGGTAGAATGTAGTAGAGCCATGGCAGAGTGTAGTAGAGCCAGGTACAGTCAAGTAGAGCCATGGTAGAGTGTAGTAGAGTCATGTTGAGGCAAATAGACCCATGGTAGAATGTAGAAGAGCAATGATAGGGTGTAGTAGAGCTAAGTAGAACCAAGTACATGCAGCCATGGTAGAGAGTAGTAGAGTGAAGTAGAGTCAAGAAGAGCAATGGTAGAATGAAGTAGAATCATGTAGAGTCAAGTAGAGACTTGGCAGAATGTAGTAGAGCCAATGTAGAGTTTAGTACAGTCAAGTAGAGTCAAGTAGATCCATGGTAGAATGTAGTAGAGTCATGTAGAGTAAAGTAGAGCCTTGGTAGAATGGAGTAGACCATGCTAGAGTATAGTGGAGTCAAGTAGAGCTACGTAGAGCCAGGGTGGAGTTTAGTAGAGTGAAGTAGAGTCAAGTAGGGCCTTTGTAGAATGTAGTACAGTCGTGAAAAGTGAAGTAGAGCCTTGGTAGAATGTAGCAGAGCCATGGCAGAGTGTAGTAGAGCCAGGTACAGCAAAGTAGAGCCAAGGTAGAATGTAGTAGAATCATGTAGAGTCAAGTAGAGCCTTGGTAGAATGTAGTAGACCATGGTAGAGTGTATTAGAGCTAAGTGGAACCAAGTACAGCCATGGTAGAATGTAGTACAGTCAAGTACAGTCAAGAAGAGCAACGGTGGAATGAAGTAGAGTCATGTAGAGTCAAGTAGAGCCTTGGTAGAATGTAGTTGAGCCATGGTGGAGTGTGGTACAGACTGGTACATCCAAGTAGAGTCATGGTAGAGAGTGGTAGAGTCGTGTAGAGTCAAGTAGAGCCTTGGTAGAACGTAGTAGAGCCATAGTAGTGTTTAGTACAGTCAAGTAGAGCCATGGTAGAATGTAGTAGAGTCATGTAGAGTCAAGTAGAGCCTTGGTAGAATGTAGTAGACCTTGGTAGAGTATAGTAGAGTCAAGTAGAGCCACGCAGAGCCATGGTGGAGTGTAGTAGAGTCAAGTAGAGTCAAGTAGGGCCTTTGTAGAATGTAGTAGAGTCATGTACAGCCAAGAGCCTTGGTAGAATGTAGTAGAGCCATGGCAGAGTGTAGTACAGCCAGGTTCAGCCAAGTAGAGCCTTGGTAGAATGTAGTAGAGCCATTGTAGAGTGTAGTACAGACAGGTACAGCCAAGTAGAATCATGGTAGAGAGTAGTAGAGTCGTATAGAGTCAAGTAGAGCCTTGGTAGAATGTAGTAGAGCCATGGCAGTGTGTAGTACAGTCAAGTAGAGTCAATTAGAGCCATGGTAGAATGTAGTAGAGTCATGTAGCGTCAAGTAGACCATGGTAGAGTGTAGTAGAGTCAAGTAGAGCCACGTAGAGCCATGGTAGACTGTAGTAGAGTGAAGTAGAGTCACGTAGGGCCATGGGAGAATGTAGTAGAGTCATGTAGAGTCAAGTAGAGCATTGGTAGAATGTAGTAGAACATGGTAGAGTATAGTAGAGTCAAGTAGAGCCACGTAGAGCCATGGTGAAGTGTAGTAGAGTGAAGTAGAGTCAAGTAGGGACTTTGTAGAATGCAGTAGAGTCATGTACAGTCAAGTAGAGCCTTGGTAGAATGTAGTAGAGCCATGGCAAAGTGTAGTAGAGCCAGGTACAGCCAAGTAGAGCCTTGGTAGAATGTAGTAGAGTGAAGTAGAGTCATGTAGGGCAATGGGAGAATGTAGTAGAGTCATGTAGAGTCAAGTAGAGCATTGGTAGAATGTAGTATAGCCATGGCAGAGAGTAGTAGAGCCAGGTACAGCCAAGTAGAGCCATGGTAGAGTGTAGTAGAGTCATGTTTAGGCGAATAGACCCATGGTAGAATGTAGAAGAGCAATGATAGGGTGTAGTAGAGCTAAGTAGAACCAAGTACAGCCATGGTAGAGTGTAGTAGAGTCAAGTAGACTGAAGAAGAGCAATGGTAGAATGAAGTAGAGTCATGTACAGTCAAGTAGAGCATAGGTAGAATGTAGTAGAGTCATGGTAGAGTGTTGTACAGACAGGTACAGCCAAGTAGAGTCATGGTAGAGAGTAGTAGAGTCGTGTAGAGTTAAGTAGAGCCTTGGTAGAATGTAGTAGAACCATAGTAGAATGCAGTACAGTCAAGTAGAGCCACGTAGAGCCATGGTGGAGTGTAGTAGAGTGAAGTAGAGTCAAGTAGGGCCTTTGTAGAATGTAGTATAGTAATGTATAGCCAAGTAGAGCCTTGGTAGAATGTAGTAGAGCCATGGCAGTATGTAGTAGAGACAGGTACAGGCAAGTAGAGCCATGGTAGAATGTAGTAGAGCTACGTAGAACCAAGTACAGGCATGGTAGAGTGTAGTGGAGTCAAGTAGAGTCAAGAAGAACAATGGTGGAATGAAGTAGAGTCATGTAGAGTCAAGTAGAGCCTTGGTAGAATGTAGTAGCGCCATGGTAGAGTGTAGTATACAGACAGGTACCTCCAAGTAGAGTCATGGTAGAGAGTAGTAGAGTCGTGTAGAGTCAAGTAGAGCCTTGGTAGAATGTAGTAGAGCCATAGTAGAGTTTAGTACAGTCAAGTGGAGTCAAGTAGAGCCATGGTAGAATGAAGTACAGTCAAGGAGAGTCAAGTAGAGCCATGGTAGAATGTAGTAGAGTCATGTAGCGTCAAGTAGACCATGGTAGAGTGTAGTAGAGTCAAGTAGAGCCACGTGGAGCCATGGTAGACTGTAGTAGAGTCAAGTAGAGTCAAGTAGGGCCATGGGAGAATGTAGTAGAGTCATGTAGAGTCAAGTAGAGCATTGGTAGAATGTAGTAGAGCCATGGCAGAGTGTAGTAGAGCCAGGTACAGCCAAGTAGAGCCATGGTAGAGTGTAGTAGAGTCATGTTGAGGCAAATAGACCCATGGTAGAATGTAGAAGAGCAATTATAGGGTGTAGTAGAGCTAAGTACAACCAAGTACATGCAGCCATGTTAGAGTGTAGTAGAGTCAAGTAGAGTCAAGAAGAGCAACGGTAGAATGAAGTAGAATCATGTAGAGTCAAGTAGAGCCGTGGTAGAATGTAGTAGAGCCATGGTAGAGTGTAGTATAGACAGGTACAGCCAAGTAGAGTCATGGTAGAGAGTAGTAGAGTCGTGTAGAGTCAAGTAGAGCCTTGGTAGAATGTAGTAGAGCCATAGTAGAGTTTAGTACAGTCAAGTAGAGTCAAGTACATCCACGGTAGAATGTAGTAGAGTCATGTAGAGTAAAGTAGAGCCTTGGTAGAATGGGGTAGACCATGGTAGAGTATAGAGGAGTCAAGTAGAGCTACGTAGAGCCACGGTGGAGTGTAGTAGAGTGAAGTAGAGTCAAGAAGGGCCTTTGTAGAATGTAGTAGAGTCATGTAAAGTGAAGTAGAGCCTTGGTAGAATGTAGTAGAGCCATGGCAGAGTGTAGTAGAGCCAGGTACAGCCAAGAAGAGCCAAGGTAGAATGTAGTAGAATCATGTAGAGTCAAGTAGAGCCTTGGTAGAATGTAGTAGACCATGGTAGAGTGTATTAGAGCTAAGTGGAACCAAGTACAGCCAAGGTAGAATGTAGTACAGTCAAGTAGAGTCAAGAAGAGCAATGGTGGAATGAAGTAGAGTCATGTAGAGTCAAGTAGAGCCTTGGTAGAATGTAGTAGAGCCATGGTGGAGTGTAGTACAGACAGGTACATCCAAGTAGAGTCATGGTAGAGAGTAGTAGAGTCGTGTAGAGTCAAGTAGAGCCTTGGTAGAATGTAGTAGACCTTGGTAGAGCATTGTAGAGTCACGTAGAGCCATGCAGAGCCATGGTGGAGTGTAGTAGAGTGAAGTAGAGTCAAGTAGGGCCTTTGTAGAATGTAGGAGAGTCATGTACAGCCAAGATCCTTGGTAGAATGTAGTAGAGGCATGGCAGAGTGTAGTACAGCCAGGTTCAGCCAAGTAGAGCCTTGGTAGAATGTAGTAGAGCCATTGTAGAGTGTAGTACAGACAGGTACAGCCAAGTAGAATCATGGTAGAGAGTAGTAGAGTCGTATAGAGTCAAGTAGAGCCTTGGTAGAATGTAGTAGAGCCATGGCAGTGTGTAGTACAGTCAAGTAGAGTCAATTAGAGCCATGGTAGAATGTAGTAGAGTCATGTAGCGTCAAGTAGACTATGGTAGAGTGTAGTACAGTCAAGTAGAGCCACGTAGAGCCATGGTAGACTGTAGTAGAGTGAAGTAGAGTCATGTAGGGCCATGGAAGAATGTAGTAGAGTCATGTAGAGTCAAGTAGAGCATTGGTAGAATGTAGTAGAGCCATGGCAGAGTGTAGTAGAGCCATGGCAGAGTGTAGTAGAGCCAGGTACAGCCAAGTAGAGCCAAGGTAGAATGTAGTAGAGTTGTGTAGAGTCAAGTATAAGAGCCTTGGTAGAATGTAGTGGAGCCATAGTAGAGTTTAGTATAGTCAAGTAGAACCAAGTACAGCCATGGTAGAATGTAGTAGAGCCATGTAGAGTCAAGTAGAGCCTTGGTAGAATGTAGTAGAACATGGTAGAGTATAGCAGAGTCAAGTAGAGCCGCGTAGAGCAATGGTGAAGTGTAGTAGAGTGAAGTAGAGTCAAGTACTGCGTTTGTAGAATGCAGTAGAGTCATGTACAGTCAAGTAGAGGCTTGGTAGAATGTAGTAGAGCCATGGCAGAGTGTAGTAGGGCCAGGTACAGCCAAGTAGAGCTTTGGTAGAATGTAGTAGAGTGAAGTAGAGTCAAGTAGGGCCATGGGAGAATGTAGTAGAGTCATGTAGAGTCAAGTAGAGCATTGGTAGAATGTAGTATATTCATGGAAGAGAGTAGTAGAGCCAGGTACAGCCAAGTAGAGCCATGGTAGAGTGTAGTAGAGTCATGTTCAGGCGAATAGACTCATGGTAGAATGTAGAAGAGCAATGATAGGGTGTAGTAGAGCGAAGTAGAACCAAGTAAACAGCCATGGTAGAGTGTAGTGGAGTCAAGTAGAGTCAAGAAGAGCAATGGTAGAATGAAGTAGAGTGATGTAGAGTCAAGTAGAGCCTAGGTAGAATGTAGTAGAGTCATGGTAGAGTGTAGTACAGACAGGTACAGCCAAGTAGAGTCATAGTAGAGAGTAGTAGAGTCGTGTAGAGTCAAGTAGAGCCTTGGTAGAATGTAGTAGAGCCATTGTAGAGTTTAGTACAGTCACGTAGAGTCAAGTAGAGCCATGGTAGAATGAAGTACAGTCAAGGAGAGTCAAGTAGAGCCATGGTAGAATGTAGTAGAGTGAAGTAGAGTCAAGTAGGGCGTTTGTAGAATCTAGTAGAGTCATGTAAAGTGAAGTAGAGCCTTGGTAGAATGTAGTAGAGCCATGGCAGAGTGTAGTAGAGCCAGGTACAGCCAAGAAGAGCCAAGGTAGAATGTAGTAGAATCATGTAGAGTCAAGTAGAGCCTTGGTAGAATGTAGTAGACCATGGTAGAGTGTATTAGAGCTAAGTGGAACTAAGTACACACAGCAAAAACAACGGTATGAAGTTCATACCAAAAGAGTATGACCTTCATCCTAACGAATTTCATACCTATGGTATGAATTGAGCGAGTATGACTTTCATACTTTCAGCGGTGCGTAGTTCATACCGCGGATTGGAGAAGACGTTCGTCATACCGAAGCTGCGTGTGAACATCATACCCGCTGAACGCGATGTTATTAGGTCAAAGGTCAAAAGCGTCGGTGGATGGGAAATCTATTTATGCGTGTAAGAAATTTTATAGTCTGCATGCATGATCGATGCAACTTAGCCATGCAGCAGTGATCCCCGTGTCTCAAGACAGATTTCTCATGCAGGTAAGTTGATAGCTGATGAGACATTCGGTTTAAAATTTGGATTTATCTGTGTACCTACTTAGGGGTGGATGGGAATTGTGCTAAACATGCATGGTTAATTTGCTATACACTAGCAAATGCAATGAATGTTCCCATGCTTCCATCCTCCCACAAGGGTTGTCATTTTTATGGGCACCATAGTCACCGTAGCAACTCAAGTCAGACTAGAAACTGTACACAAACTACAATTTCCCGTTCCAGCCCAGTACACAGTGTGCCAGAGTTACAAACCAATTTGATATTATGAATGTACAGGTAGAGTGGAGTTGATTGATACCTAGTTTGTCCTATTTGAAGTAGATTTGGTCTCGTAGGTTTGAAAATGCTAAGGCGATTGAGCATCGAGTTGATATTCAGTAGGGTGTAATTATAAACTACAATTTCCCGTTCTAGTTCAGCACACAGTGTGCCAGAGTTACAAACCAATTTGATATTATGAATGTGCAGGTAGAGTGGAGTTGATTGATACCTAGTTTGACCTATTTGAAGTAGATTTGGTCTCGTAGGTTTGAAAAAGCTCAGGCGATTGAGCATCGAGTTGATATTCAGTAGGGTGTAAACTACAATTTCCCGTTCCAGTCCAGCACACAGTGTGCCAGAGTTAGAAACCAATTTGATATTATGAATGTACAGGTAGAGTGGAGTTGATTGATACCTAGTTTGTCCTATTTGAAGTAGATTTGGTCTCGTAGGTTTGAAAAAGCTAAGGGGATTGACCATCGAATTGATATTCGGTGTAAACTACAATTTCTCGTTCCAGTCCAGCACACAGTGTGCCAGACTTACAAACCAATTTGATATTATGAATGTACAGGTAGAGTGGAGTTGATTGATACCTAGTTTGTCCTATTTGAAGTAGTTTTGGTCTCGTAAGTTTGAAAAAAGCTAAGGCGATTGAGCATCGAGTTGATATTCGGTAGGGTGTAAACTACAATTTCCCGTTCCAGTCCAGCACACAGTGTGCCAGAGTTACAAACCAATTTCATATTATGAATGTACAGGTAGAGTGGAGTTGATTGATACCCAGTTTGTCCTATTTGAAGTAGTTTTGGTCTCGTAGGTTTGAAAAAGCTAAGGGGATTGACCATCGAGTTGATATTCGGTAGGGTGTAAACTACAATTTCCCGTTCCAGTCCAGCACACAGTGTGCCAGAGTTACAAACCAATTTGATATTATGAATGTACAGGTAGAGTGGAGTTGATTGATACCCAGTTTGTCCTATTTGAAGTAGATTTGGTCTCGAAGGTTTGAAAAAGCTAAGGCGATTGAGCATCGAGTTGATATTCGGTAGGGTGTATAAACTACAATTTCCCGTTCCAGTGCAGCACACAGTGGAGCAGAGTTAGAAACCAATTTGATATTATGAATGTACAGGTAGAGTGGAGTTGATTGATACCCAGTTTGTCCTATTTGAAGTAGATTTGGTCTCGAAGGTTTGAAAAAGCTAAGGCGATTGACCATCGAGTTGATATTCGGTTGGGTGTAAACTACAATTTCCCGTTCCAGTCCAGCACACAGTGTGCCAGACTTACAAACCAATTTGATATTATGAATGTACAGGTAGAGTGGAGTTGATTGATACCTAGTTTGTCCTGTTTGAAGTAGTTTTGGTCTCATAGGTTTGAAAAAGCTCAGGGGATTGAGCATCGAGTTGATATTCAGTAGGGTGTAAAGTACAATTTCCCGTTCCAGTCCAGCACACAGTGTGCCAGAGTTACAAACCAATTTGATATTATGAATGTACAGGTAGTGTGGAGTTGAATGATACCTAGTTTGTCCTATTTGAAGTAGATTTGGTCTCGTAGGTTTGAAAAAGCTAAGGCGATCGACCATCGAGTTGATATTCGGTAGGGTGTAAACTACAATTTCCCGTTCCAGTCCAGCACACAGTGTGCCAGAGTTACAAACCAATTTGATATTATGAATGTACAGGTAGAGTGGAGTTGATTGATACCCAGTTTGTCCTATTTGAAGTAGTTTTGGTCTCATACGTTTGAAAAAGCTAAGGGGATTGACCATCGAGTTGATATTCGGTTGGGTGTAAACTACAATTTCCCGTTCCAGTCCAGCACACAGTGTGCCAGAGTTACAAACCAATTTGATATTATGAATGTACAGGTAGAGTGGAGTTGATTGATACCCAGTTTGTCCTATTTGAAGTAGTTTTGGTCTCATAGGTTTGAAAAAGCTAAGGGGATTGACCATCGAGTTGATATTCGGTTGGGTGTAAACTACAATTTCCCGTTCCAGTCCAGCACACAGTGTGCCAGAGTTACAAACCAATTTGATATTATGAATGTACAGGTAGAGTGGAGTTGATTGATACCCAGTTTGTCCTATTTGAAGTAGATTTGGTCTCGAAGGTTTGAAAAAGCTAAGGGGATTGACCATCGAGTTGATATTCGGTTGGGTGTAAACTACAATTTCCCGTTCCAGTCAAGCACACAGTGTGCCAGAGTTACAAACCAATTTCATATTATGAATGTACAGGTAGAGTGGAGTTGATTGATACCCAGTTTGTCCTATTTGAAGTAGATTTGGTCTCGAAGGTTTGAAAAAGCTAAGGCGATTGACCATCGAGTTGATATTCGGTAGGGTGTAAACTACAATTTCCCGTTCCAGTCCAGCACACAGTGTGCCAGAGTTAGAAACCAATTTGATATTATGAATGTACAGGTAGAGTGGAGTTGATTGATACCCAGTTTGTCCTATTTGAAGTAGATTTGGTCTCGAAGGTTTGAAAAAGCTAAGGCGATTGACCATCGAGTTGATATTCGGTTGGGTGTAAACTACAATTTCCCGTTCCAGTCCAGCACACAGTGTGCCAGAGTTAGAAACCAATTTGATATTATGAATGTACAGGTAGAGTGGAGTTGATTGATACCCAGTTTGTCCTGTTTGAAGTAGTTTTGGTCTCGTAGGTTTGAAAAAGCTCAGGGGATTGAGCATCGAGTTGATATTCGGTACGGTGTAAACTACAATTTCCCGTTCCAGTCCAGCTCACAGTGTGCCAGAGTTACAAACCAATTTGATATTATGAATGTACAGGTAGAGTGGAGTTGATTGATACCCAGTTTGTCCTATTTGAAGTAGATTTGGTCTCGAAGGTTTGAAAAAGCTAAGGCGATTGACCATCGAGTTGATATTCGGTAGGGTGTAAACTACAATTTCCCGTTCCAGTCCAGCACACAGTGTGCCAGAGTTAGAAACCAATTTGATATTATGAATGTACAGGTAGAGTGGAGTTGATTGATACCCAGTTTGTCCTATTTGAAGTAGTTTTGGTCTCATACGTTTGAAAAAGCTAAGGGGATTGACCATCGAGTTGATATTCGGTTGGGTGTAAACTACAATTTCCCGTTCCAGTCCAGCACACAGTGTGCCAGAGTTACAAACCAATTTGATGTTATGAATGTACAGGTAGAGTGGAGTTGATTGATACCCAGTTTGTCCTGTTTGAAGTAGTTTTGGTCTCGTAGGTTTGAAAAAGTTAAGGCGATTGAGCATCGAGTTGATATTCGGTAGGGTGTAAACTACAATTTCCCGTTCCAGTCCAGCTCACAGTGTGCCAGAGTTACAAACCAATTTGATATTATGAATGTACAGGTAGAGTGGAGTTGATTGATACCTAGTTTGTCCTATTTGAAGTAGTTTTGGTCTCGTAAGTTTGAAAAAAGCTAAGGCGATTGAGCATCGAGTTGATATTCGGTAGGGTGTAAACTACAATTTCCCGTTCCAGTCCAGCACACAGTGTGCCAGAGTTACAAACCAATTTCATATTATGAATGTACAGGTAGAGTGGAGTTGATTGATACCCAGTTTGTCCTATTTGAAGTAGTTTTGGTCTCGTAGGTTTGAAAAAGCTAAGGGGATTGACCATCGAGTTGATATTCGGTAGGGTGTAAACTACAATTTCCCGTTCCAGTCCAGCACACAGTGTGCCAGAGTTACAAACCAATTTGATATTATGAATGTACAGGTAGAGTGGAGTTGATTGATACCCAGTTTGTCCTATTTGAAGTAGATTTGGTCTCGAAGGTTTGAAAAAGCTAAGGCGATTGAGCATCGAGTTGATATTCGGTAGGGTGTATAAACTACAATTTCCCGTTCCAGTGCAGCACACAGTGGAGCAGAGTTAGAAACCAATTTGATATTATGAATGTACAGGTAGAGTGGAGTTGATTGATACCCAGTTTGTCCTATTTGAAGTAGATTTGGTCTCGAAGGTTTGAAAAAGCTAAGGCGATTGACCATCGAGTTGATATTCGGTTGGGTGTAAACTACAATTTCCCGTTCCAGTCCAGCACACAGTGTGCCAGACTTACAAACCAATTTGATATTATGAATGTACAGGTAGAGTGGAGTTGATTGATACCTAGTTTGTCCTGTTTGAAGTAGTTTTGGTCTCATAGGTTTGAAAAAGCTCAGGGGATTGAGCATCGAGTTGATATTCAGTAGGGTGTAAAGTACAATTTCCCGTTCCAGTCCAGCACACAGTGTGCCAGAGTTACAAACCAATTTGATATTATGAATGTACAGGTAGTGTGGAGTTGAATGATACCTAGTTTGTCCTATTTGAAGTAGATTTGGTCTCGTAGGTTTGAAAAAGCTAAGGCGATCGACCATCGAGTTGATATTCGGTAGGGTGTAAACTACAATTTCCCGTTCCAGTCCAGCACACAGTGTGCCAGAGTTACAAACCAATTTGATATTATGAATGTACAGGTAGAGTGGAGTTGATTGATACCCAGTTTGTCCTATTTGAAGTAGTTTTGGTCTCATACGTTTGAAAAAGCTAAGGGGATTGACCATCGAGTTGATATTCGGTTGGGTGTAAACTACAATTTCCCGTTCCAGTCCAGCACACAGTGTGCCAGAGTTACAAACCAATTTGATATTATGAATGTACAGGTAGAGTGGAGTTGATTGATACCCAGTTTGTCCTATTTGAAGTAGTTTTGGTCTCATAGGTTTGAAAAAGCTAAGGGGATTGACCATCGAGTTGATATTCGGTTGGGTGTAAACTACAATTTCCCGTTCCAGTCCAGCACACAGTGTGCCAGAGTTACAAACCAATTTGATATTATGAATGTACAGGTAGAGTGGAGTTGATTGATACCCAGTTTGTCCTATTTGAAGTAGATTTGGTCTCGAAGGTTTGAAAAAGCTAAGGGGATTGACCATCGAGTTGATATTCGGTTGGGTGTAAACTACAATTTCCCGTTCCAGTCAAGCACACAGTGTGCCAGAGTTACAAACCAATTTCATATTATGAATGTACAGGTAGAGTGGAGTTGATTGATACCCAGTTTGTCCTATTTGAAGTAGATTTGGTCTCGAAGGTTTGAAAAAGCTAAGGCGATTGACCATCGAGTTGATATTCGGTAGGGTGTAAACTACAATTTCCCGTTCCAGTCCAGCACACAGTGTGCCAGAGTTAGAAACCAATTTGATATTATGAATGTACAGGTAGAGTGGAGTTGATTGATACCCAGTTTGTCCTATTTGAAGTAGATTTGGTCTCGAAGGTTTGAAAAAGCTAAGGCGATTGACCATCGAGTTGATATTCGGTTGGGTGTAAACTACAATTTCCCGTTCCAGTCCAGCACACAGTGTGCCAGAGTTAGAAACCAATTTGATATTATGAATGTACAGGTAGAGTGGAGTTGATTGATACCCAGTTTGTCCTGTTTGAAGTAGTTTTGGTCTCGTAGGTTTGAAAAAGCTCAGGGGATTGAGCATCGAGTTGATATTCGGTACGGTGTAAACTACAATTTCCCGTTCCAGTCCAGCTCACAGTGTGCCAGAGTTACAAACCAATTTGATATTATGAATGTACAGGTAGAGTGGAGTTGATTGATACCCAGTTTGTCCTATTTGAAGTAGATTTGGTCTCGAAGGTTTGAAAAAGCTAAGGCGATTGACCATCGAGTTGATATTCGGTAGGGTGTAAACTACAATTTCCCGTTCCAGTCCAGCACACAGTGTGCCAGAGTTAGAAACCAATTTGATATTATGAATGTACAGGTAGAGTGGAGTTGATTGATACCCAGTTTGTCCTATTTGAAGTAGTTTTGGTCTCATACGTTTGAAAAAGCTAAGGGGATTGACCATCGAGTTGATATTCGGTTGGGTGTAAACTACAATTTCCCGTTCCAGTCCAGCACACAGTGTGCCAGAGTTACAAACCAATTTGATATTATGAATGTACAGGTAGAGTGGAGTTGATTGATACCCAGTTTGTCCTGTTTGAAGTAGTTTTGGTCTCGTAGGTTTGAAAAAGTTAAGGCGATTGAGCATCGAGTTGATATTCGGTAGGGTGTAAACTACAATTTCCCGTTCCAGTCCAGCTCACAGTGTGCCAGAGTTACAAACCAATTTGATATTATGAATGTACAGGTAGAGTGGAGTTGATTGATACCTAGTTTGTCCTATTTGAAGTAGTTTTGATGTCGTAGGTTTGAAAAAAGCTAAGGCGATTGACTATCGAAATGATATTCGGTTGGGTGTAAACTGCAATTTTCCGTTCCATTCCTATGGTTCCTACTGTGTCTAATTTTATTCATCTTTACTGTCTCTCCTTACAGGATCAAATGGGCAAAGGTAGACAACCTGGGTGTCTTCTGTGGAAGACTGAAGTTGCTGTCGTTATGGAGATATTGGACTGAGTCTATTTAGTTGTTGACAGCAGTGTTTTTGTTTTTTGTATGTTCAGTTCCTGTCATCGTTTGATCATTCTGTCATGCATTGGTAAACTCTGTCAGTGATTGAGACATTCCCCAATACTACAGCAGATTGCAAAAGTCTTGCAACAAGCAAGCTGAACAGTGGAAAACCACAATTGATTTACTGTGTTTGAACCAAGAGGAAGGGCATGCTGAGGCGGGAAAGATAATCAGATTCATATGTGGTAAATCAATTGTGGTTTTCCACTGTTCAGCTTACTTGTTGCAAGACTTTTGCAATCTGCTGTACCACTGTCAGTGATTGAGACATTCCCCAATAAGTCAGCTCCACCTATTCGTGCGTGGTGCGCGTGCGCAATTGTTTGAACTTTGACCTTGAGCGCGCTCGCGCTCGAAGTGTGATACTTTTGAAAATGAAGCGCGAGTGAAGGAAGGAGGTGTGCCACGGAACTCGGTCTGAACAGGACAACGGTGAGCAGTGTTTCTCGCAAAATTTATCTTGCTAGTACGTAGAAAGCTGGGAAATATGTCAAAATAGTATACAGTCACTTGTAGCCCTGTGACATTCTCATATGCTGTATATGAAGCTCTTAAAAACGCTCTCCATGGTGTGGATTTTGCTTTCTGTTTTAGTACATGTGGTGCTGGACTTCTGATGTCGTCTCCCTCCTTGTATACATAGATGGAGGTGAGCCTGGGATATTGTTACAAATTGTGACATGAATTCATCCTGTCATTCTTCCTCATTATGGCACTCAGACTGTGTATCACAGAACAAGAGCAAAGCAGGTACAGTACACTTTAATACACATACATACAAACATAAGTACACCTCCTATCTTTCCGTCTGACAGTGTACCCGCAACTTTTCTGTTGAGTCTATATCGAAGAGCAAGAGCCAGTGAAGAATTAAAGGTACAGTTCCCTTTTGTCTCGTACTGCACCCTCATTTTTCTGTCGCATAGTGTAACCTCGTTCTTCTTTCTGTCCCATACTCCAATTCCACATTCTTTCTGTTTCATAGTACACTTCCTCCCTCTTTGATATTGTTCTCTCCCCATGCACGTACACACAAAGGTAGACAGAAGCCAGCCTGATGTATTGCCACAGTGAATATTTGCTCCTTACATTCTTCCTCACCACTTTTACATCCAGGGTCTATCACAGAACAAAAGCCAAGTAAAGAATTAGAGGTACAGTTCTTTCTCTCTCATAGTGCACCCTTGTCCTTTCTGTCCCATAACTGTACCCACATTCTTTGCACGATATTCTTACCCCTCGTATATACACACTGGGTAGATAGAGGCAATCTACAATGATAACCTCTTCCTTTCCTATTACTCCCACGTTCAGAGTCAAACACGGAAAGTGAGCCAAACAAAGAATTAGAGGTAGATGTTCCTTCCTCGTTTTCTCTCTTCCCTCCTCTGCATACACACACTCACACAGACACAGAACAATAACAAAGTGAAGAAGTACAGGTACAGCATGCACATGTATACTTATACACACACATAAACTTGTGTTTTGTTTCTCCACTATACCCTACTCTCTCCTTTCCCAGAGCCCATACATGCACTTTCCCTTTTATTTCTGCCCAATGATATACTAGTATTTATGCTGTCTTGTTTCCCCACAGATGCAGATATCTATGCTGCAGAAAGTACAAAAGTAACATGTGACTTTATACTTGAACTAAGTAGATGCTATATACTAAGGTTTACTTGCTTCTGTCAGTGCATTTCCTTGTGTGCATTATAATCTGTTTTGCCACAATACTGTCATTCAACAGCAAGGACAAGCTGAATGTACAATGCATAGATTATACTGCTATAAGCAGCATGACAATCATACCAATTCATGGATGAAAATCATACTATCTACTCGTGTGATGATCATACCCTTTTTGGTATGAAATTCATACCGTTTTTGGTATGATATTCATACCACTTTGGTATGATATTAATACCGTTTTAGGTATGAAATCCATACCATTTTTGGTATGAAATTCATACCGTTTTTGGTATGCTCAGTGTAAAAAGCGAAATCATACCTATTTTGGTATGAACTTCATACCATTGTTTTTGCTGTGCAGCCATGGTAGAATGTAGTACAGTCAAGTAGAGTCAAGAAGAGCAATGGTGGAATGAAGTAGATTCATGTAGAGTCAAGTAGAGCCTTGGTAGAATGTAGTAGAGCCATGGTGGAGTGTAGTACAGACAGGTACATCCAAGTAGAGTCATGGTAGAGAGTAGTAGAGTCGTGTAGAGTCAAGTAGAGCCTTGGTAGAATGTAGTAGACCTTGCTAGAGTATAGTAGAGTCAAGTAGAGCCATGCAGAGCCATGGTGGAGTGTAGTAGAGTTAAGTAGAGTCAAGTAGGGCCTTTGTAGAATGTAGGAGAGTCATCTACAGCCAAGATCCTTGGTAGAATGTAGTAGAGGCATGGCAGAGTGTAGTACAGCCAGGTTCAGCCAAGTAGAGCCTTGGTAGAATGTAGTAGAGCCATTGTAGAGTGTAGTACAGACAGGTACAGCCAAGTAGAATCATGGTAGAGAGTAGTAGAGTCGGATAGAGTCAAGTAGAGCCTTGGTAGAATGGAGTAGAGGCATCGTAGAGTGTAGTACAGACAGGTACAGCCAAGTAGAGTCATGGTAGAGTGTAGTAGAGTCGTGTAGAGTCAAGTAGAGCCTTGGTAGAATGTAGTAGAGCCATAGTAGAGTTTAGTACAGTCAAGTAGAGTCAAGTAGATCCATGGTAGAATGTAGTAGAGTCATGTAGAGTCAAGTAGAGCCGTGGCAGAATGGAGTAGACCATGGTAGAGTATAGTGGAGTCAAGTAGAGCTACGTAGAGCCACGGTGGAGTGTAGTAGAGTGAAGTAGAGTCAAGTAGGGCCTTTGTAGAATGTAGTAGAGTCATGTAAAGTGAAGTAGAGCCTTGGTAGAATGTAGTAGAGCAATGGCAGAGTGTAGTAGAGCCAGGTACAGCCAAGTAGAGCCATGGTAGAATGTAGTAGAGTCATGTAGAGTCAAGTAGAGCCTTGGTAGAATGTAGTAGAGCCATGGTGGAGTGTAGTACAGACAGGTACATCCAAGTAGAGTCATGGTAGAGAGTAGTAGAGACGTGTAGAGTCAAGTAGAGCCTCGGTAGAATGTAGTAGACCTTGGTAGAGTATAGTAGAGTCAAGTAGAGCCATGCAGAGCCATGGTGGAGTGTAGTAGAGTGAAGTAGAGTCAAGTAGGGCCTTTGTAGAATGTAGGAGAGTCATGTACAGCCAAGATCCTGGGTAGAATGTAGTAGAGGCATGGCAGAGTGTAGTACAGCCAGGTTCAGCCAAGTAGAGCCTTGGTAGAATGTAGTAGAGCCATTGTAGAGTGTAGTACAGACAGGTACAGCCAAGTAGAATCATGGTAGAGAAGAGTAGAGTCGTATAGAGTCAAGTAGAGCCTTGGTAGAATGTAGTAGAGCCATGGCAGTGTGTAGTACAGTCAAGTAGAGTCAATTAGAGCCATGGTAGAATGTAGTAGAGTCATGTAGCGTCAAGTAGACCATGGTAGAGTGTAGTACAGTCAAGTAGAGCCACGTAGAGCCATGGTAGACTGTAGTAGAGTGAAGTAGAGTCATCTAGGGCCATGGAAGAATGTAGTAGAGTCATGTAGAGTCAAGTAGAGCATTGGTAGAATGTAGTAGAGCCATGGCAGAGTGTAGTAGAGCCAAGTACAGCGAAGTAGAGCCATGGTAGAGTGTAGTAGAGTCATGTTGAGGCAAATAGACCCATGGTAGAATGTAGAAGAACAATGATAGGGTGTAGTAGAGCTAAGTAGAACCAAGTACAGCCATGGTAGAGTGTAGTAGAGTCAAGTAGAGTCAAGAAGAGGAATGGTAGAATGAAGTAGAGTCATGTAGAGTCAAGTAGAGCCTTGGTAGAATGTAGTAGAGCCATGGTAGAGTGTAGTACAGACAGGTACAGCCAAGTAGAGTCATTGTAGAGAGTAGTAGAGTCGTGTAGAGTCAAGTAGAGCCTTGGTAGAATGTAGTAGAACCATAGTAGAGTTTAGTACAGTCAAGTAGTGTCAAGTAGAGCGACGGTGGAGAGTAGAGTGAAGTAGAGTCAAGAAGGGCCTTCGTAGAATGTAGTAGAGTCATGTAAAGTGAAGTAGAGCCTTGGTAGAATGCAGTAGAGCCATGGCAGAGTTTAGTAGAGCCAGGTACAGCCAAGTAGAGCCTTGGTAGAATGTAGTAGACCATGCAAGAGTATAGTAGAGCCAGGTACAGCCAAGTAGAGCCATGGCAGAGTGTAGTATAGCCAGGTACAGCCAAGTAGAGCCATGGTAGAATGTAGTAGAGTCATGCTGAGGCAAATAGACCCATGGTAGAATGTAGAAGAGCAATGATAGGGTGTAGTAGAGCTAAGTAGAACCAAGTACATGCAGCCATGGTAGAGTGTAGTAGAATCAAGTAGAGTAAGGAAGAGCAATGGTAGAATGAAGTAGAATCATGTAGAGTCAAGTAGAGCCTTGGTAGAATGTAGTAGAGCCATGGTAGAGTGTAGTACAGAGAGGTACAGCCAAGTAGAGTCATGATAGAGTGTAGTAGAGTCGTGTAGAGTCAAGTAGAGCCTTGGTAGAATGTAGTAGAGCCATAGTAGAGTTTAGTACAGTCAAGTAGAGTCAAGTAGATCCATGGTAGAATGTAGTAGAGTCATGTAGAGTCAAGTAGAGCCGTGGCAGAATGGAGTAGACCATGGTAGAGTATAGTGGAGTCAAGTAGAGCTACGTAGAGCCACGGTGGAGTGTAGTAGAGTGAAGTAGAGTCAAGTAGGGCCTTTGTAGAATGTAGTAGAGTCATGTAAAGTGAAGTAGAGCCTTGGTAGAATGTAGTAGAGCCATGGCAGAGTGTAGTAGAGCCAGGTACAGCCAAGTAGAGCCATGGTAGAATGTAGTAGAGTCATGTAGAGTCAAGTAGAGTCATGGTAGAATGTAGTACACCTTGGTAGATTGTAGTAGAGCTAAGTAGAACCAAGCATAGACATGGTAGAGTGTAGTACAGTCAAGTAGAGTCAAGAAGAGCAATGGTGGAATGAAGTAGAGTCATGGAGAGTCAAGTAGAGCCTTGGTAGAATGTAGTAGATCATGGTAGAGTGTAGTAGAGCTAAGTAGAACCAAGTACAGCCATGGTAGAGTGTAGTATAGTCAAGTAGAGTCAAGAAGAGCAATGGTGGAATGAAGTAGAGTGATGTACAGTCAAGTAGAGCCTTGGTAGAATGTAGTAGAACCATAGTAGAGTTTAGTACAGTCAAGTAGAGTCAAGTAGATCCATGGTAGAATGTAGTAGAATCATGTAGAGTCAAGTAGAGCCTTGGTAGAATGGAGTAGACCATGGTAGAGTATAGTAGAGTCCAGTAGAGCCACGTAGAGCGACGGTGGAGTGTAGTAGAGTGAAGTAGAGTCAAGAAGGGCCTTCGTAGAATGTAGTAGAGTCATGTAAAGTGAAGTAGAGCCTTGGTAGAATGCAGTAGAGCCATGGCAGAGTGTAGTAGAGCCAGGTACAGACAAGTAGAGCAAAGGTAGAATGTAGTAGAATCATGTAGAGTCAAGTAGAGCCTTGGTAGAATGTAGTAGATCATGGTAGAGTGTAGTAGATCTAAATGGAACCAAGTACAGCCATGGTAGAATGTAGTACAGTCAAGTAGAGTCTAGAAGAGCAATGGTGGAATGAAGTAGAGTCATGTAGAGTCAAGTAGAGGCTTGGTAGAATGTAGTAGACCATGGTAGAGTATAGTAGTGCCAGGAACAGCCAAGTAGAGCCATGGCAGAGTGTAGTATAGCCAGGTACAGCCAAGTAGAGCCATGGTAGAATGTAGTAGAGTCATGTTGAGGCAAATAGACCCATGGTAGAATGTAGAAGAGCAATGATAGGGTGTAGTAGAGCTAAGTAGAACCAAGTACATGCAGCCATGGTAGAGTGTAGTAGAGTCAAGTAGAGTAAAGAAGAGCAATGGTAGAATGAAGTAGAATCATGTAGAGTCAAGTAGAGCCTTGGTAGAATGTAGTAGAGCCATGGTAGAGTGTAGTACAGACAGGTACAGCCAAGTAGAGTCATGGTAGGGTGTAGTAGAGTCGTGTAGAGTCAAGTAGAGCCTTGGTAGAATGTAGTAGAGCCATAGTAGAGTTTAGTACAGTCAAGTAGAGTCAAGTAGATCCATGGTAGAATGTAGTAGAGTCATGTAGAGTCAAGTAGAGCCGTGGCAGAATGGAGTAGACCATGGTAGAGTATAGTGGAGTCAAGTAGAGCTACGTAGAGCCACGGTGGAGTGTAGTAGAGTGAAGTAGAGTCAAGTAGGGCCTTTGTAGAATGTAGTAGAGTCATGTAAAGTGAAGTAGAGCCTTGGTAGAATGTAGTAGAGCCATGGCAGAGTGTAGTAGAGCCAGGTACAGCCAAGTAGAGCCATGGTAGAATGTAGTAGAGTCATGTAGAGTCAAGTAGAGTCATGGTAGAATGTAATACACCTTGGTAGATTGTAGTAGAGCTAAGTAGAACCAAGTACAGCCATGGTAGAGTGTAGTACAGTCAAGTAGAGTCAAGAAGAGCAATGGTGGAATGAAGTAGAGTCATGGAGAGTCAAGGAGAGCCTTGGTAGAATGTAGTAGATCATGGTAGAGTGTAGTAGAGCTAAGTAGAACCAAGTACAGCCATGGTAGAGTGTAGTATAGTCAAGTAGAGTCAAGAAGAGCAATGGTGGAATGAAGTAGAGTGATGTAGAGTCAAGTAGAGCCTTGGTAGAATGTAGTAGAACCATAGTAGAGTGTAGTACATTCAAGTAGAGTCAAATAGAGCCATGGTAGAATGTAGTAGAGTCATGGTAGAGTGTAGTACAGACAGGTACATCCAAGTAGAGTCATGGTAGAGAGTAGTAGAGACATGTAGAATCAAGTAGAGCCTTGGTAGAATGTAGTAGAGCCATGGCTGAGTGTAGTAGAGCCAGGTACAGACAAGTAGAGCCAAGGTAGAATGTAGTAGAGTCGTGTAGAGTCAAGTATAAGAGCCTTGGTAGAATGTAGTGGAGCCATAGTAGAGTTTAGTATAGTCAAGTAGAACCAAGTACAGCCATGGTAGAATGTAGTAGAGCCATGTAGAGTCAAGTAGAGCCTTGGTAGAATGTAGTAGAACATGGTAGAGTATAGTAGAGTCAAGTAGAGCCACGTAGAGCCATGGTGAAGTGTAGTAGAGTGAAGTAGAGTCAAGTACTGCCTTTGTAGAATGCAGTAGAGTCATGTACAGTCAAGTAGAGCCTTGGTAGAATGTAGTAGAGCCATGGCAGAGTGTAGTAGGGCCAGGTACAGCCAAGTAGAGCCTTGGTAGAATGTAGTAGAGTGAAGCAGAGTCAAGTAGGGCCATGGGAGAATGTAGTAGAGTCATGTAGAGTCAAGTAGAGCATTGGTAGAATGTAGTATAGTCATGGCAGAGAGTAGTAGAGCCAGGTACAGCCAAGTAGAGCCATGGTAGAGTGTAGTAGAGTCATGTTCAGGCGAATAGACCCATGGTAGAATGTAGAAGAGCAATGATAGGGTGTAGTAGAGCTAAGTAGAACCAAGTAAACAGCCATGGTAGAGTGTAGTGGAGTCAAGTAGAGTCAAGAAGAGCAATGGTAGAATGAAGTAAAGTCATGTAGAGTCAAGTAGAGCCTAGGTAGAATGCAGTAGAGTCATGGTAGAGTGTAGCACAGACAGGTACAGCCAAGTAGAGTCATAGTAGAGAGTAGTAGAGTCGTGTAGAGTCAAGTAGAGCCTTGGTGGAATGTAGTAGAGCCATAGTACACAGCAAAAACAATGGTATGAAGTTCATACCAAAATAGGTATGATTTCGCTTTTTACACTGAGCATACCAAAAACGGTATGAATTTCATACCAAAAATGGTATGAATTTCATACCAAAAACGGTATTAATATCATACCAAAGCGGTATGAATATCATACCAAAACGGTATAAATTTCATACCAAAAAGGGTATGATCATCACACAAGTAGATAGTATGATTTTCATCCATGAATTGGTATGGTTGTCATGCTGCTTATAGCAGTATAATCTATGCATTGTACATTCAGCTTGTCCTTGCTGTTGAATGACAGTATTGTGGCAAAACAGATTATAATGCACACAAGGAAATGCACTGACACCAAAAGCAAGTAAACCTTAGTCTACTTAGTTCAAGTATAAAGTCACTTGTTGCTTTTGTACTTTCTGCAGCATAGATATCTGCATCTGTGGGGAAACACGACAGTAGTATATCATTGGGCAGAAATAAAAGGGAAAGTGCATGTATGGGCTCTGGGAAAGGAGAGAGTAGGGTACAGTGGAGAAACAAAACACAAGTTTATGTGTGTGTATAAGTATACATGTGCATGCCGTACCTGTACTTCTTCACTTTGTTGTTGTTCTGTGTCTGTGTGAGTGTGTGTGTGCAGAGGAGGGAAGAGAGAAAACGAGGAAGGAACATCTACCTCTAATTCTTTGCTTGGCTCACTTTCCGTGTTTGACTCTGAACGAGGGAGTAATAGGAAAGGAAGAGGTTATCATTGTAGATTGTACCCAGGCTGGCCTCAATCTACCCAGTGTATATATACGAGGGGTAAGAATATCGTGCAAAGAATGTGGGTACAGTTATGGGACAGAAAGGACAAGGGTGCACTATGAGAGAGAAAGAACTGTACCTTGAATTCTTTATTTGGCTTTTGTTCTGTGATAGACCCTGGATGTAAAAGTGGTGAAGAAGAATGTAAGGAGCAAATATTCACTGTGGCAATACATCAGGCTGGCTTCTGTCTACCTTTGTGTGTACGTGTGTGGGGAGAGAGCAATATCAAAGAGGAAGGAAGTGTACTATGAAACAGAAAGAATGTGGAATTGGAGTATGGGACAGAAAGAAGAACAAGGTTACAATAGGCGACAGAAAAATGAGGGTGCAGTACGAGACAAAAGGGAACTGTACCTTTAATTCTTCACTGGCTCGTGTTCTTCGATATAGACTCGACAGAAAAGTTGCGGGTACACTGTCAGATGGATAGATAGGAGGTGTACTTATGTCTGTATGTATGTGTGTTAAAGTGTACTGTACCTGCATTGCTCTTGTTCTGTGATACACAGTCTGAGTGCCGTAATGAGGAAGAATGACAGGATGAATTCATACGTCATAATTTGTAACAATATCCCAGGCTCACCTCATCTATATGTACGAGGAGGGAGATGACATCAGAAGTCCAGCACCACATGTACTAAAACAGAAATCAAAATCCACACCATGAAGAGCGTTTTTAAGAGCTTCATATACAGCATGAGATTGTCACAGGGCTACAAGTGACTGTATACTATTCTGACATATTTCCCAGCTTTCTACGTACTAGCAAGATAAATTTTTGCGAGAAACACTGCTCACCGTTGTCCTGTTCAGACCGAGTTCCGTGGCACACCTCCTTCCTTCACTCGCGCTTCATTTTCAAAAGTATCACACTTCAAGCGCGAGCGCGCTCAAGGTCAAAGTTCAAACAATTGCGCACGCGCACTACGCACTACGCACGAATAGGTGGAGCTGACTTGTTGAGGACCGTCTCATGCACTGACAGTGGTAGAAATCCAGAACTTATGGTTCGGCCCAGAGTTTACCAATCCATGACAGAATGAGCAAATGATGACAGGAACTGAACATACAAAAAAAAAAAAACACTGCTGTCAACAACTAAATAGACTCAGTCCAATATCTCCATAACGGCATGCAGCAACTTCCGTCTTCCACAGACAACACCCAGGTTGTCTACCTTTGTCCATTTGGTCCTGTAAGGAGAAACAGTAAAGATGAATAAATAGATTAAAATTAGACACGGTAGGAACCATAGGCATGGAACGGGAAATTGTAGTTTACACCCAACCGAATATCATTTCGATGGCCCATCCCCTTAGCTTTTTCAAACCTATGAGTACAAAACTACTTCAAACAGGACAAACTAGGTATCATTCAACTCCACTCTACCTGTACATTCATAATATCAAATTGGTTTGTATGTCTGGCACACTGTGTGTTGGACTGGAACAGGAAATTGTAGTTTACACCCAACCGAATATCAACTCGATGGTCAATCGCCTTAGCTTTTTCAAACCTACGAGACCAAATCTACTTCAAATAGGACAAACTAGGTATCAATCAACTCCACTCTACCTGTATATTCATAATATCAAATTGGTTTGTAACTCTGGCACACTGTGTGCTGAACTGGAACGGGAAATTGTAGTTTACACCCAACCGAATATCAACTCGATGGTCAATCGCCTTAGCTTTTTCAAACCTACGAGACCAAAACTACTTCAAATAGGACAAACTAGGTATCAATCAACTCCACTCTACCTGTACATTCATAATATCAAATTGGTTTGTAACTCTGGCACACTGTGTGCTGGACTGGAACGGGAAATTGTAGTTTACACCCAACCGAATATCAACTCGGTGGTCAATCGCCTTAGCTTTTTCAAACCTATGAGACCAAAACTAATTCAAATAGGACAAACTAGGTATCAATCAACTCCACTCTACCTGTACATTCATAATACCAAATTGGTTTGTAACTCTGGCACACTGTGTGCTGGACTGGAATGGGAAATTGTAGTTTACACCCAACCGAATATCAAGTCGATGGTCAATCGCCTTAGCTTTTTCAAACCTACGAGACCAAAACTACTTCAAATAGGACAAACTAGGTATCAATCAACTCCACTCTACCTGTACATTCATAATATCAAATTGGTTTGTAAGTCTGGCACACTGTGTGCTGGACTGGAACGGGAAATTGTAGTTTACACCCAACCGAATATCAACTCGATGGTCAATCGCTTTAGCTTTTTCAAACCTACGAGACCAAAACTACTTCAAATAGGACAAACTAGGTATCAATCAACTCCACTCTACCTGTACATTCATAATATCAAATTGTTGTGTAACTCTGGCACACTGTGTGCTGTTTAGTACAGTCAAGTAGAGTCAAGTAGAGCCATGGTAGAATGAAGTACAGTCAAGGAGAGTCAAGTAGAGCCATGGTAGAATGTAGTAGAGTCATGTAGCGTCAAGTAGACCATGGTAGAGTGTAGTAGAGTCAAGTAGAGCCACGTGGAGCCATGGTAGACTGTAGTAGAGTGAAGTAGAGTCAAGTAGGGCCATGGGTGAATGTAGTAGAGTCATGTAGAGTCAAGTAGAGCATTGGTAGAATGTAGTAGAGCCATGGCAGAGTGTAGTAGAGCCAGGTACAGCCAAGTAGAGCCATGGTAGAGTGTAGTAGAGTCATGTTGAGGCAAATAGACCCATGGTAGAATGTACAAGAGCAATCATAGGGTGTAGTAGAGCTAAGTAGAACCAAGTACATGCAGCCATGTTAGAGTGTAGTAGAGTCAAGTAGAGTCAAGAAGAGCAATGGTAGAATGAAGTAGAATCATGTAGAGTCAAGTAGAGCCGTGGTAGAATGTAGTAGAGCCATGGTAGAGTGTAGTACAGACAGGTACAGCCAAGTAGAGTCATGGTAGAGAGTAGTAGAGTCGTGTAGAGTCAAGTAGAGCCTTGGTAGAATGTAGTAGAGCCATAGTAGAGTTTAGTACAGTCAAGTAGAGTCAAGTAGATCCACGGTAGAATGTAGTAGAGTCATGTAGAGTAAAGTAGAGCCTTGGTAGAATGGAGTAGACCATGGTTGAGTATAGAGGAGTCAAGTAGAGCTACGTAGAGCCACGGTGGAGTGTAGTAGAGTGAAGTAGAGTCAAGTAGGGCCTTTGTAGAATGTAGTAGAGTCATGTAAAGTGAAGTACAGTCTTGGTAGAATGTAGTAGAGCCATGGCAGAGTGTAGTAGAGCCAGGTACAGCCAAGAAGAGCCAAGGTAGAATGTAGTAGAATCATGTAGAGTCAAGTAGAGCCTTGGTAGAATGTAGCAGACCATGGTAGAGTGTATTAGAGATAAGTGGAACCAAGTACAGCCATGGTAGAATGTAGTACAGTCAAGTAGAGTCAAGAAGAGCAATGGTGGAATGAAGTAGATTCATGTAGAGTCAAGTAGAGCCTTGGTAGAATGTAGTATAGCTATGGTGGAGTGTAGTACAGACAGGTACATCCAAGTAGAGTCATGGTAGAGAGTAGTAGAGTCGTGTAGAGTCAAGTAGAGCCTTGGTAGAATGTAGTAGACCTTGGTAGAGTATAGTAGAGTCAAGTAGAGCCATGCAGAGCCATGGTGGAGTGTAGTAGAGTGAAGTAGAGTCAAGTAGGGCCTTTGTAGAATGTAGGAGAGTCATGTACAGCCAAGATCCTTGGTAGAATGTAGTAGAGGCATGGCAGAGTGTAGTACAGCCAGGTTCAGCCAAGTAGAGCCTTGGTAGAATGTAGTAGAGCCATTGTAGAGTGTAGTACAGACAGGTACAGCCAAGTAGAATCATGGTAGAGAGTAGTAGAGTCGTATAGAGTCAAGTAGAGCCTTGGTAGAATGTAGTAGAGCCATGGCAGTGTGTAGTACAGTCAAGTAGAGTCAATTAGAGCCAAGGTAGAATGTAGTAGAGTCATGTAGCGTCAAGTAGACCATGGTAGAGTGTAGTACAGTCAAGTAGAGCCACGTAGAGCCATGGTAGACTGTAGTAGAGTGAAGTAGAGTCATGTAGGGCCATGGAAGAATGTAGTAGAGTCATGTAGAGTCAAGTAGAGCATTGGTAGAATGTAGTAGAGCCATGGCAGAGTGTAGTAGAGCCAAGTACAGCGAAGTAGAGCCATGGTAGAGTGTAGTAGAGTCATGTTGAGGCAAATAGACCCATGGTAGAATGTAGAAGAACAATGATAGGGTGTAGTAGAGCTAAGTAGAACCAAGTACAGCCATGGTAGAGTGTAGTAGAGTCAAGTAGAGTCAAGAAGAGGAACGGTAGAATGAAGTAGAGTCATGTAGAGTCAAGTAGAGCCTTGGTAGAACGTAGTAGAGCCATGGTAGAGTGTAGTACAGACAGGTACAGCCAAGTAGAGTCATTGTAGAGAGTAGTAGAGTCGTGTAGAGTCAAGTAGAGCCTTGGTAGAATGTAGTAGAACCATAGTAGAGTTTAGTACAGTCAAGTAGAGTCAAGTAGATCCATGGTAGAATGTAGTAGAATCATGTAGAGTCAAGTAGAGCCTTGGTAGAACGGAGTAGACCAAGGTAGAGTATAGTAGAGTATAGTAGAGTCCAGTAGAGCCACGTAGAGCGACGGTGGAGTGTAGTAGAGTGAAGTAGAGTCAAGAAGGGCCTTCGTAGAATGTAGTAGAGTCATGTAAAGTGAAGTAGAGCCTTGGTAGAATGCAGTAGAGCCATGGCAGAGTGTAGTAGAGCCAGGTACAGACAAGTAGAGCCAAGGTAGAATGTAGTAGAATCATGTAGAGTCAAGTAGAGCCTTGGTAGAATGTAGTAGACCATGGTAGAGTGTAGTAGATCTAAATGGAACCAAGTACAGCCATGGTAGAATGTAGTACAGTCAAGTAGAGTCAAGAAGAGCAATGGTGGAATGAAGTAGAGTCATGTAGAGTCAAGTAGAGCCTTGGTAGAATGTAGTAGACCATGGTAGAGTGTAGTAGAGCTAAATGGAACCAAGTACAGCTATGGTAGAATGTAGTACAGTCAACTAGAGTCTAGAAGAGCAATGGTGGAATGAAGTAGAGTCATGTAGAGTCAAGTAGAGCCTTGGTAGAATGTAGTAGACCATGGTAGAGTATAGTAGAGCCAGGTACAGCCAAGTAGAGCCATGGTAGAATGTAGGAGAGTCATGTTGAGGCAAATAGACCCATGGTAGAATGGAGAAGAGCAATGATAGGGTGTAGTAGAGCTAAGTAGAACCAAGTACATGCAGCCATGGTAAAGTGTAGTAGAGTCAAGTAGAGTAAAGAAGAGCAATGGTAGAATGAAGTAGAATCATGTAGAGTCAAGTAGAGCCTTGGTAGAATGTAGTAGAGCCATGGTAGAGTGTAGTACAGACAGGTACAGCCAAGTAGAGTCATGGTAGAGTGTAGTAGAGTCGTGTAGAGTCAAGTAGAGCCTTGGTAGAATGTAGTAGAGCCATAGTAGAGTTTAGTGCAGTGAAGTAGAGTCAAGTAGATCCATGGTAGAATGTAGTAGAGTCATGTAGAGTCAAGTAGAGCCGTGGCAGAATGGAGTAGACCATGGTAGAGTATAGTGGAGTCAAGTAGAGCTACGTAGAGCCACGGTGGAGTGTAGTAGAGTGAAGTAGAGTCAAGTAGGGCCTTTGTAGAATGTAGTAGAGTCATGTAAAGTGAAGTAGAGCCTTGGTAGAATGTAGTAGAGCCATGGCAGAGTGTAGTAGAGCCAGGTACAGCCAAGTAGAGCCATGGTAGAATGTAGTAGGGTCATGTAGAGTCAAGTAGAGTCATGGTAGAATGTAGTACACCTTGGTAGATTGTAGTAGAGCTAAGTAGAACCAAGTACAGCCATGGTAGAGTGTAGTACAGTCAAGTAGAGTCAAGAAGAGCAATGGTGGAATGAAGTAGAGTCATGGAGAGTCAAGTAGAGCCTTGGTAGAATGTAGTAGATCATGGTAGAGTGTAGTAGAGCTAAGTAGAACCAAGTACAGCGATGATAGAGTGTAGTATAGTCAAGTAGAGTCAAGAAGAGCAATGGTGGAATGAAGTAGAGTGATGTAGAGTCAAGTAGAGTGATGTAGAGTCAAGTAGAGCCTTGGTAGAATGTAGTAGAACCATAGTAGAGTTTAGTACAGTCAAGTAGAGTCAAGTAGATCCATGGTAGAATGTAGTAGAATCATGTAGAGTCAAGTAGAGCCTTGGTAGAATGGAGTAGACCATGGTAGAGTATAGTAGAGTCCAGTAGAGCCACGTAGAGCGACGGTGGAGTGTATTAGAGTGAAGTAGAGTCAAGAAGGGCCTTCGTAGAATGTAGTAGAGTCATGTAAAGTGAAGTAGAGCCTTGGTAGAATGCAGTAGAGCCATGGCAGAGTGTAGTATAGCCAGGTACAGACAAGTAAAGCCAAGGTAGAATGTAGTAGAATCATGTAGAGTCAAGTAGAGCCTTGGTAGAATGTAGTAGACCATGGTAGAGTGTAGTAGATCTAAATGGAACCAAGTACAGCCACGGTAGAATGTAGTACAGTCAAGTAGAGTCTAGAAGAGCAATGGTGGAATGAAGTAGAGTCATGGAGAGTCAAGTAGAGCCTTGGTAGAATGTAGTAGATCATGGTAGAGTGTAGTAGAGCTAAGTAGAACCAAGTACAGCCATGGTAGAGTGTAGTATAGTCAAGTAGAGTCAAGAAGAGCAATGGTGGAATGAAGTAGAGTGATGTAGAGTCAAGTAGAGCCTTGGTAGAATGTAGTAGAACCATAGTAGAGTGTAGTACAGTCAAGTAGAGTCAAATAGAGCCATGGTAGAATGTAGTAGAGTCATGGTAGAGTGTAGTACAGACAGGTACATCCAAGTAGAGTCATGGTAGAGAGTAGTAGAGACATGTAGAGTCAAGTAGAGCCTTGGTAGAATGTAGTAGAGCCATGGCTGAGTGTAGTAGAGCCAGGTACAGCCAAGTAGAGCCAAGGTAGAATGTAGTAGAGTCGTGTAGAGTCAAGTTTAAGAGCCTTGGTAGAATGTAGTGGAGCCATAGTAGAGTTTAGTATAGTCAAGTAGAACCAAGTACAGCCATGGTAGAATGTAGTAGAGCCAGGTACAGCCAAGTAGAGCCAAGGTAGAATGTAGTAGAGTCGTGTAGAGTCAAGTATAAGAGCCTTGGTAGAATGTAGTGGAGACATAGTAGAGTTTAGTATAGCCAAGTAGAACCAAGTACAGCCATGGTAGAATGTAGTAGAGCCATGTAGAGTCAAGTAGAGCCTTGGTAGAATGTAGTAGAGCCATGGCAGAGTGTAGTAGAGCCAGATACAGCCAAGTAGAGCCATGGTAGAATGTAGTAGAGTCATGTAGAGTCAAGTAGAGTCTTGGTAGAATGTAGTACACCTTGGTAGATTGTAGTAGAGCTAAGTAGAACCAAGTACAGCCATGGTAGAGTGTAGTACAGTCAAGTAGAGTCAAGAAGAGCAATGGTGGAATGAAGTAGAGTCATGGAGAGTCAAGTAGAGCCTTGGTAGAATGTAGTAGATCATGGTAGAGTGTAGTAGAGCTAAGTAGAACCAAGTACAGCCATGGTAGAGTGTAGTACAGTCAAGTAGAGTCAAGAAGAGCAATGGTGGAATGAAGTAGAGTCATGGAGAGTCAAGTAGAGCCTTGGTAGACTGTAGTAGAACCATAGTAGAGTGTAGTACAGTCAAGTAGAGTCAAATAGAGCCATGGTAGAATGTAGTAGAGTCATGGTAGAGTGTAGTACAGACAGGTACATCCAAGTAGAGTCATGGTAGAGAGTAGTAGAGACATGTAGAGTCAAGTAGAGCCTTGGTAGAATGTAGTAGAGCCATGGCTGAGTGTAGTAGAGCCAGGTACAGCCAAGTAGAGCCAAGATAGAATGTAGTAGAGTCGTGTAGAGTCAAGTATAAGAGCCTTGGTAGAATGTATAGTGGAGCCATAGTAGAGTTTAGTATAGTCAAGTAGAACCAAGTACAGCCATGGTAGAATGTAGTAGAGCCATGTAGAGTCAAGTAGAGCCTTGGTAGAATGTAGTAGAACATGGTAGAGTATAGTAGAGTCAAGTAGAGCCACGTAGAGCCATGGTGAAGTGTAGTAGAGTGAAGTAGAGTCAAGTACTGCCTTTGTAGAATGCAGTAGAGTCATGTACAGTCAAGTAGAGCCTTGGTAGAATGTAGTAGAGCCATGGCAGAGTGTAGTAGGGCCAGGTACAGCCAAGTAGAGCCTTGGTAGAATGTAGTAGAGTGAAGTAGAGTCAAGTAGGGCCATGGGAGAATGTAGTAGAGTCATGTAGAGTCAAGTATAGAGCATTGGTAGAATGTAGTATAGTCATGGTAGAGAGTAGTAGAGCCAGGTACAGCCAAGTAGAGCCATGGTAGAGTGTAGTAGAGTCATGTTCAGGCGAATATAGCCACGGTAGAATGTAGAAGAGCAATGATAGGGTGTAGTAGAGCTAAGTAGAACCAAGTAAACAGCCATGGTAGAGTGTAGTGGTGTCAAGTAGAGTCAAGAAGAGCAATGGTAGAATGAAGTAGAGTCAAGTAGAGTCAAGTAGAGCCTAGGTAGAATGTAGTAGAGTCATAGTAGAGAGTAGTAGAGTCGTGTAGAGTCAAGTAGAGCCTTGGTAGAATGTAGTAGAGTCATAGTAGAGTTTAGTACAGTCAAGTAGAGTCAAATAGAGCCATGGTAGAATGAAGTACAGTCAAGGAGAGTCAAGTAGAGCCATGGTAGAATGTAGTAGAGTCATGTAGCGTCAAGTAGACCATGGTAGAGTGTAGTAGAGTCAAGTAGAGCAACGTGGAGCCATGGTAGACTGTAGTAGAGTGAAGTAGAGTCAAGTAGGGCCATGGGAGAATGTAGTAGAGTCATGTAGAGTCAAGTAGAGCATTGGTAGAATGTAGTAGAGCCATGGCAGAGTGTAGTAGAGCCAGGTACAGCCAAGTAGAGCCATGGTAGAGTGTAGTAGAGTAATGTTGAGGCAAATAGACCCATGGTAGAATGTAGAAGAGCAATCATAGGGTGTAGTAGAGCTAAGTAGAACCAAGTACATGCAGCCATGTTAGAGTGTAGTAGAGTCAAGTAGAGTCAAGAAGAGCAATGGTAGAATGAAGTAGAATCATGTAGAGTCAAGTAGAGCCGTGGTAGAATGTAGTAGAGCTATGGTAGAGTGTAGGTACAGCCAAGTAGAGTCATGGTAGAGAGTAGTAGAGTCGTGTAGAGTCAAGTAGAGCCTTGGTAGAATGTAGTAGAGCCATAGTAGAGTTTAGTACAGTCAAGTAGAGTCAAGTAGATCCACGGTAGAATGTAGTAGAGTCATGTAGAGTAAAGTAGAGCCTTGGTAGAATGGAGTAGACCATGGTAGAGTATAGAGGAGTCAAGTAGAGCTACGTAGAGCCACGGTGGAGTGTAGTAGAGTGAAGTAGAGTCAAGTAGGGCCTTTGTAGAATGTAGTAGAGTCATGTAAAGTGAAGTAGAGCCTTGGTAGAATGTAGTAGAGCCATGGCAGAGTGTAGTAGAGCCAGGTACAGCCAAGAAGAGCCAAGGTAGAATGTAGTAGAATCATGTAGAGTCAAGTAGAGCCTTGGTAGAATGTAGTAGACCATGGTAGAGTGTATTAGAGCTAAGTGGAACCAAGCACAGCCATGGTAGAATGTAGTACAGTCAAGTAGAGTCAAGAAGAGCAATGGTGGAATGAAGTAGATTCCTGTAGAGTCAAGTAGAGCCTTGGTAGAATGAAGTAGAGCCATGGTGGAGTGTAGTACAGACAGGTAGATCCAAGTAGAGTCATGGTAGAGAGTAGTAGAGTCGTGTAGAGTCAAATAGAGCCTTGGTAGAATGTAGTAGACCTTGGTAGAGTATAGTAGAGTCAAGTAGAGCCATGCAGAGCCATGGTGGAGTGTAGTAGAGTGAAGTAGAGTCAAGTAGGGCCTTTGTAGAATGTAGGAGAGTCATGTACAGCCAAGATCCTTGGTAGAATGTAGTAGAGGCATGGCAGAGTGTAGTACAGCCAGGCTCAGCCAAGTAGAGCTTTGGTAGAATGTAGTAGAGCCATTGTAGAGTGTAGTACAGACAGGTACAGCCAAGTAGAATCATGGTAGAGAGTAGTAGAGTCGTATAGAGTCAAGTAGAGCCTTGGTAGAATGTAGTAGAACCATGGAAGTGTGTAGTACAGTCAAGTAGAGTCAATTAGAGCCATGGTAGAATGTAGTAGAGTCATGTAGCGTCAAGTAGACCATGGTAGAGTGTAGTACAGTCAAGTAGAGCCACGTAGAGCCATGGTAGACTGTAGTAGAGTGAAGTAGAGTCATGTAGAGCCATGGAAGAATGTAGTAGAGTCATGTAGAGTCAAGTAGAGCATTGGTAGATTGTAGTAGAGCCATGGCAGAGTGTAGTAGAGCCAAGTACAGCGAAGTAGAGCCATGGTAGAGTGTAGTAGAGTCATGTTGAGGCAAATAGACCCATGGTAGAATGTAGAAGAACAATGATAGGGTGTAGTAGAGCTAAGTAGAACCAAGTACAGCCATGGTAGAGTGTAGTAGAGTGAAGTAGAGTCAAGAAGAGGAATGGTAGAATGAAGTAGAGTCATGTAGAGTCAAGTAGAGCCTTGGTAGAATGTAGTAGAGCCATGGTAGAGTGTAGTACAGACAGGTACAGCCAAGTAGAGTCATTGTAGAGAGTAGTAGAGTCGTGTAGAGTCAAGTAGAGCCTTGGTAGAATGTAGTAGAACCATAGTAGAGTTTAGTACAGTCAAGTAGAGTCAAGTAGATCCATGGTAGAATGTAGTAGAATCATGTAGAGTCAAGTAGAGCCTTGGTAGAATGGAGTAGACCAAGGTAGAGTATAGTAGAGTATAGTAGAGTCCAGTAGAGCCACGTAGAGCGACGGTGGAGTGTAGTAGAGTGAAGTAGAGTCAAGAAGGGCCTTCGTAGAATGTAGTAGAGTCATGTAAAGTGAAGTAGAGCCTTGGTAGAATGCAGTAGAGCCATGGCAGAGTGTAGTAGAGCCAGGTACAGACAAGTAGAGCCAAGGTAGAATGTAGTAGAATCATGTAGAGTCAAATAGAGCCTTAATTGGTAGAATGTAGTAGACCATGGTAGAGTGTAGTAGATCTAAATGGAACCAAGTACAGCCATGGTAGAATGTAGTACAGTCAAGTAGAGTCAAGAAGAGCAATGGTGGAATGAAGTAGAGTCATGTAGAGTCAAGTAGAGCGTTGGTAGAATGTAGTAGACCATGGTAGAGTGTAGTAGAGCTAAATGGAACCAAGTACAGCTATGGTAGAATGTAGTACAGTCAAGTAGAGTCTAGAAGAGCAATGGTGGAATGAAGTAGAGTCATGTAGAGTCAAGTAGAGCCTTGGTAGAATGTAGTAGACCATGGTAGAGTATAGTAGAGCCAGGTACAGCCAAGTAGAGCCATGGCAGAGTGTAGTATAGCCAGGTACAGCCAAGTAGAGCCATGGAAGAATGTAGTAGAGTCATGTCGAGGCAAATAGACCCATGGTAGAATGTAGAAGAGCAATGATAGGGTGTAGTAGAGCTAAGTAGAACCAAGTACATGCAGCCATGGTAGAGTGTAGTAGAGTCAAGTAGAGTAAAGAAGAGCAATGGTAGAATGAAGTAGAATTATGTAGAGTCAAGTAGAGCCTTGGTAGAATGTAGTAGAGCCATGGTAGAGTGTAGTACAGACAGGTACAGCCAAGTAGAGTCATGGTAGAGTGTAGTAGAGTCGTGTAGAGTCAAGTAGAGCCTTGGTAGAATGTAGTAGAGCCATAGTAGAGTTTAGTACAGTCAAGTAGAGTCAAGTAGATCCATGGTAGAATGTAGTAGAGTCATGTAGAGTCAAGTAGAGCCGTGGCAGAATGGAGTAGACCATGGTAGAGTATAGTGGAGTCAAGTAGAGCTACGTAGAGCCACGGTGGAGTGTAGTAGAGTGAAGTAGAGTCAAGTAGGGCCTTTGTAGAATGTAGTAGAGTCATGTAAAGTGAAGTAGAGCCTTGGTAGAATGTAGTAGAGCCATGGCAGAGTGTAGTAGAGCCAGGTACAGCCAAGTAGAGCCATGGTAGAATGTAGTAGAGTCATGTAGAGTCAAGTAGAGTCATGGTAGAATGTAGTACACCTTGGTAGATTGTAGTAGAGCTAAGTAGAACCAAGTACAGCCATGGTAGAGTGTAGTACAGTCAAGTAGAGTCAAGAAGAGCAATGGAGGAATGAAGTAGAGTCATGGAGAGTCAAGTAGAGCCTTGGTAGAATGTAGTAGATCATGGTAGAGTGTAGTAGAGCTAAGTAGAACCAAGTACAGCCATGGTAGAGTGTAGTATAGTCAAGTAGAGTCAAGAAGAGCAATGGTGGAATGAAGTAGAGTGATGTAGAGTCAAGTAGAGCCTTGGTAGAATGTAGTAGAACCATAGTAGAGTGTAGTACAGTCAAGTAGAGGCAAATAGAGCCATGGTAGAATGTAGTAGAGTCATGGTAGAGTGTAGTACAGACAGGTACATCCAAGTAGAGTCATGGTAGAGAGTAGTAGAGACATGTAGAGTCAAGTAGAGCCTTGGTAGAATGTAGTAGAGCCATGGCTGAGTGTAGTAGAGCCAGGTACAGCCAAGTAGAGCCAAGATAGAATGTAGTAGAGTCGTGTAGAGTCAAGTATAAGAGCCTTGGTAGAATGTATAGTGGAGCCATAGTAGAGTTTAGTATAGTCAAGTAGAACCAAGTACAGCCATGGTAGAATGTAGTAGAGCCATGTAGAGTCAAGGAGAGCCTTGGTAGAATGTAGTAGAACATGGTAGAGTATAGTAGAGTCAAGTAGAGCCACGTAGAGCCATGGTGAAGTGTAGTAGAGTGAAGTAGAGTCAAGTACTGCCTTTGTAGAATACAGTAGAGTCATGTACAGTCAAGTAGAGCCTTGGTAGAATGTAGTAGAGCCATGGCAGAGTGTAGTAGGGCCAGGTACAGCCAAGTAGAGCCTTGGTAGAATGTAGTAGAGTGAAGTAGAGTCAAGTAGGGCCATGGGAGAATGTAGTAGAGTCATGTAGAGTCAAGTATAGAGCATTGGTAGAATGTAGTATAGTCATGGTAGAGAGTAGTAGAGCCAGGTACAGCCAAGTAGAGCCATGGTAGAGTGTAGTAGAGTCATGTTCAGGCGAATATAGCCACGGTAGAATGTAGAAGAGCAATGATAGGGTGTAGTAGAGCTAAGTAGAACCAAGTAAACAGCCATGGTAGAGTGTAGTGGTGTCAATTAGAGTCAAGAAGAGCAATGGTAGAATGAAGTAGAGTCAAGTAGAGTCAAGTAGAGCCTAGGTAGAATGTAGTAGAGTCATAGTAGAGAGTAGTAGAGTCGTGTAGAGTCAAGTAGAGCCTTGGTAGAATGTAGTAGAGTCATAGTAGAGTTTAGTACAGTCAAGTAGAGTCAAATAGAGCCATGGTAGAATGAAGTACAGTCAAGGAGAGTCAAGTAGAGCCATGGTAGAATGTAGTAGAGTCATGTAGCGTCAAGTAGACCATGGTAGAGTGTAGTAGAGTCAAGTAGAGCAACGTGGAGCCATGGTAGACTGTAGTAGAGTGAAGTAGAGTCAAGTAGGGCCATGGGAGAATGTAGTAGAGTCATGTAGAGTCAAGTAGAGCATTGGTAGAATGTAGTAGAGCCATGGCAGAGTGTAGTAGAGCCAGGTACAGCCAAGTAGAGCCATGGTAGAGTGTAGTAGAGTAATGTTGAGGCAAATAGACCCATGGTAGAATGTAGAAGAGCAATCATAGGGTGTAGTAGAGCTAAGTAGAACCAAGTACATGCAGCCATGTTAGAGTGTAGTAGAGTCAAGTAGAGTCAAGAAGAGCAATGGTAGAATGAAGTAGAATCATGTAGAGTCAAGTAGAGCCGTGGTAGAATGTAGTAGAGCTATGGTAGAGTGTAGGTACAGCCAAGTAGAGTCATGGTAGAGAGTAGTAGAGTCGTGTAGAGTCAAGTAGAGCCTTGGTAGAATGTAGTAGAGCCATAGTAGAGTTTAGTACAGTCAAGTAGAGTCAAGTAGATCCACGGTAGAATGTAGTAGAGTCATGTAGAGTAAAGTAGAGCCTTGGTAGAATGGAGTAGACCATGGTAGAGTATAGAGGAGTCAAGTAGAGCTACGTAGAGCCACGGTGGAGTGTAGTAGAGTGAAGTAGAGTCAAGTAGGGCCTTTGTAGAATGTAGTAGAGTCATGTAAAGTGAAGTAGAGCCTTGGTAGAATGTAGTAGAGGCATGGCAGAGTGTAGTAGAGCCAGGTACAGCCAAGAAGAGCCAAGGTAGAATGTAGTAGAATCATGTAGAGTCAAGTAGAGCCTTGGTAGAATGTAGTAGACCATGGTAGAGTGTATTAGAGCTAAGTGGAACCAAGCACAGCCATGGTAGAATGTAGTACAGTCAAGTAGAGTCAAGAAGAGCAATGGTGGAATGAAGTAGATTCCTGTAGAGTCAAGTAGAGCCTTGGTAGAATGAAGTAGAGCCATGGTGGAGTGTAGTACAGACAGGTAGATCCAAGTAGAGTCATGGTAGAGAGTAGTAGAGTCGTGTAGAGTCAAATAGAGCCTTGGTAGAATGTAGTAGACCTTGGTAGAGTATAGTAGAGTCAAGTAGAGCCATGCAGAGCCATGGTGGAGTGTAGTAGAGTGAAGTAGAGTCAAGTAGGGCCTTTGTAGAATGTAGGAGAGTCATGTACAGCCAAGATCCTTGGTAGAATGTAGTAGAGGCATGGCAGAGTGTAGTACAGCCAGGCTCAGCCAAGTAGAGCTTTGGTAGAATGTAGTAGAGCCATTGTAGAGTGTAGTACAGACAGGTACAGCCAAGTAGAATCATGGTAGAGAGTAGTAGAGTCGTATAGAGTCAAGTAGAGCCTTGGTAGAATGTAGTAGAACCATGGAAGTGTGTAGTACAGTCAAGTAGAGTCAATTAGAGCCATGGTAGAATGTAGTAGAGTCATGTAGCGTCAAGTAGACCATGGTAGAGTGTAGTACAGTCAAGTAGAGCCACGTAGAGCCATGGTAGACTGTAGTAGAGTGAAGTAGAGTCATGTAGAGCCATGGAAGAATGTAGTAGAGTCATGTAGAGTCAAGTAGAGCATTGGTAGAATGTAGTATAGCCATGGCAGAGTGTAGTAGAGCCAAGTACAGCGAAGTAGAGCCATGGTAGAGTGTAGTAGAGTCATGTTGAGGCAAATAGACCCATGGTAGAATGTAGAAGAACAATGATAGGGTGTAGTAGAGCTAAGTAGAACCAAGTACAGCCATGGTAGAGTGTAGTAGAGTGAAGTAGAGTCAAGAAGAGGAATGGTAGAATGAAGTAGAGTCATGTAGAGTCAAGTAGAGCCTTGGTAGAATGTAGTAGAGCCATGGTAGAGTGTAGTACAGACAGGTACAGCCAAGTAGAGTCATTGTAGAGAGTAGTAGAGTCGTGTAGAGTCAAGTAGAGCCTTGGTAGAATGTAGTAGAACCATAGTAGAGTTTAGTACAGTCAAGTAGAGTCAAGTAGATCCATGGTAGAATGTAGTAGAATCATGTAGAGTCAAGTAGAGCCTTGGTAGAATGGAGTAGACCAAGGTAGAGTATAGTAGAGTATAGTAGAGTCCAGTAGAGCCACGTAGAGCGACGGTGGAGTGTAGTAGAGTGAAGTAGAGTCAAGAAGGGCCTTCGTAGAATGTAGTAGAGTCATGTAAAGTGAAGTAGAGCCTTGGTAGAATGCAGTAGAGCCATGGCAGAGTGTAGTAGAGCCAGGTACAGACAAGTAGAGCCAAGGTAGAATGTAGTAGAATCATGTAGAGTCAAATAGAGCCTTAATTGGTAGAATGTAGTAGACCATGGTAGAGTGTAGTAGATCTAAATGGAACCAAGTACAGCCATGGTAGAATGTAGTACAGTCAAGTAGAGTCAAGAAGAGCAATGGTGGAATGAAGTAGAGTCATGTAGAGTCAAGTAGAGCGTTGGTAGAATGTAGTAGACCATGGTAGAGTGTAGTAGAGCTAAATGGAACCAAGTACAGCTATGGTAGAATGTAGTACAGTCAAGTAGAGTCTAGAAGAGCAATGGTGGAATGAAGTAGAGTCATGTAGAGTCAAGTAGAGCCTTGGTAGAATGTAGTAGACCATGGTAGAGTATAGTAGAGCCAGGTACAGCCAAGTAGAGCCATGGCAGAGTGTAGTATAGCCAGGTACAGCCAAGTAGAGCCATGGAAGAATGTAGTAGAGTCATGTCGAGGCAAATAGACCCATGGTAGAATGTAGAAGAGCAATGATAGGGTGTAGTAGAGCTAAGTAGAACCAAGTACATGCAGCCATGGTAGAGTGTAGTAGAGTCAAGTAGAGTAAAGAAGAGCAATGGTAGAATGAAGTAGAATTATGTAGAGTCAAGTAGAGCCTTGGTAGAATGTAGTAGAGCCATGGTAGAGTGTAGTACAGACAGGTACAGCCAAGTAGAGTCATGGTAGAGTGTAGTAGAGTCGTGTAGAGTCAAGTAGAGCCTTGGTAGAATGTAGTAGAGCCATAGTAGAGTTTAGTACAGTCAAGTAGAGTCAAGTAGATCCATGGTAGAATGTAGTAGAGTCATGTAGAGTCAAGTAGAGCCGTGGCAGAATGGAGTAGACCATGGTAGAGTATAGTGGAGTCAAGTAGAGCTACGTAGAGCCACGGTGGAGTGTAGTAGAGTGAAGTAGAGTCAAGTAGGGCCTTTGTAGAATGTAGTAGAGTCATGTAAAGTGAAGTAGAGCCTTGGTAGAATGTAGTAGAGCCATGGCAGAGTGTAGTAGAGCCAGGTACAGCCAAGTAGAGCCATGGTAGAATGTAGTAGAGTCATGTAGAGTCAAGTAGAGTCATGGTAGAATGTAGTACACCTTGGTAGATTGTAGTAGAGCTAAGTAGAACCAAGTACAGCCATGGTAGAGTGTAGTACAGTCAAGTAGAGTCAAGAAGAGCAATGGAGGAATGAAGTAGAGTCATGGAGAGTCAAGTAGAGCCTTGGTAGAATGTAGTAGATCATGGTAGAGTGTAGTAGAGCTAAGTAGAACCAAGTACAGCCATGGTAGAGTGTAGTATAGTCAAGTAGAGTCAAGAAGAGCAATGGTGGAATGAAGTAGAGTGATGTAGAGTCAAGTAGAGCCTTGGTAGAATGTAGTAGAACCATAGTAGAGTGTAGTACAGTCAAGTAGAGGCAAATAGAGCCATGGTAGAATGTAGTAGAGTCATGGTAGAGTGTAGTACAGACAGGTACATCCAAGTAGAGTCATGGTAGAGAGTAGTAGAGACATGTAGAGTCAAGTAGAGCCTTGGTAGAATGTAGTAGAGCCATGGCTGAGTGTAGTAGAGCCAGGTACAGCCAAGTAGAGCCAAGATAGAATGTAGTAGAGTCGTGTAGAGTCAAGTATAAGAGCCTTGGTAGAATGTATAGTGGAGCCATAGTAGAGTTTAGTATAGTCAAGTAGAACCAAGTACAGCCATGGTAGAATGTAGTAGAGCCATGTAGAGTCAAGGAGAGCCTTGGTAGAATGTAGTAGAACATGGTAGAGTATAGTAGAGTCAAGTAGAGCCACGTAGAGCCATGGTGAAGTGTAGTAGAGTGAAGTAGAGTCAAGTACTGCCTTTGTAAAATGCAGTAGAGTCATGTACAGTCAAGTAGAGCCTTGGTAGAATGTAGTAGAGCCATGGCAGAGTGTAGTAGGGCCAGGTACAGCCAAGTAGAGCCTTGGTAGAATGTAGTAGAGTGAAGTAGAGTCAAGTAGGGCCATGGGAGAATGTAGTAGAGTCATGTAGAGTCAAGTATAGAGCATTGGTAGAATGTAGTATAGTCATGGTAGAGAGTAGTAGAGCCAGGTACAGCCAAGTAGAGCCATGGTAGAGTGTAGTAGAGTCATGTTCAGGCGAATATAGCCACGGTAGAATGTAGAAGAGCAATGATAGGGTGTAGTAGAGCTAAGTAGAACCAAGTAAACAGCCATGGTAGAGTGTAGTGGTGTCAATTAGAGTCAAGAAGAGCAATGGTAGAATGAAGTAGAGTCAAGTAGAGTCAAGTAGAGCCTAGGTAGAATGTAGTAGAGTCATAGTAGAGAGTAGTAGAGTCGTGTAGAGTCAAGTAGAGCCTTGGTAGAATGTAGTAGAGTCATAGTAGAGTTTAGTACAGTCAAGTAGAGTCAAATAGAGCCATGGTAGAATGAAGTACAGTCAAGGAGAGTCAAGTAGAGCCATGGTAGAATGTAGTAGAGTCATGTAGCGTCAAGTAGACCATGGTAGAGTGTAGTAGAGTCAAGTAGAGCAACGTGGAGCCATGGTAGACTGTAGTAGAGTGAAGTAGAGTCAAGTAGGGCCATGGGAGAATGTAGTAGAGTCATGTAGAGTCAAGTAGAGCATTGGTAGAATGTAGTAGAGCCATGGCAGAGTGTAGTAGAGCCAGGTACAGCCAAGTAGAGCCATGGTAGAGTGTAGTAGAGTAATGTTGAGGCAAATAGACCCATGGTAGAATGTAGAAGAGCAATCATAGGGTGTAGTAGAGCTAAGTAGAACCAAGTACATGCAGCCATGTTAGAGTGTAGTAGAGTCAAGTAGAGTCAAGAAGAGCAATGGTAGAATGAAGTAGAATCATGTAGAGTCAAGTAGAGCCGTGGTAGAATGTAGTAGAGCTATGGTAGAGTGTAGGTACAGCCAAGTAGAGTCATGGTAGAGAGTAGTAGAGTCGTGTAGAGTCAAGTAGAGCCTTGGTAGAATGTAGTAGAGCCATAGTAGAGTTTAGTACAGTCAAGTAGAGTCAAGTAGATCCACGGTAGAATGTAGTAGAGTCATGTAGAGTAAAGTAGAGCCTTGGTAGAATGGAGTAGACCATGGTAGAGTATAGAGGAGTCAAGTAGAGCTACGTAGAGCCACGGTGGAGTGTAGTAGAGTGAAGTAGAGTCAAGTAGGGCCTTTGTAGAATGTAGTAGAGTCATGTAAAGTGAAGTAGAGCCTTGGTAGAATGTAGTAGAGGCATGGCAGAGTGTAGTAGAGCCAGGTACAGCCAAGAAGAGCCAAGGTAGAATGTAGTAGAATCATGTAGAGTCAAGTAGAGCCTTGGTAGAATGTAGTAGACCATGGTAGAGTGTATTAGAGCTAAGTGGAACCAAGCACAGCCATGGTAGAATGTAGTACAGTCAAGTAGAGTCAAGAAGAGCAATGGTGGAATGAAGTAGATTCCTGTAGAGTCAAGTAGAGCCTTGGTAGAATGAAGTAGAGCCATGGTGGAGTGTAGTACAGACAGGTAGATCCAAGTAGAGTCATGGTAGAGAGTAGTAGAGTCGTGTAGAGTCAAATAGAGCCTTGGTAGAATGTAGTAGACCTTGGTAGAGTATAGTAGAGTCAAGTAGAGCCATGCAGAGCCATGGTGGAGTGTAGTAGAGTGAAGTAGAGTCAAGTAGGGCCTTTGTAGAATGTAGGAGAGTCATGTACAGCCAAGATCCTTGGTAGAATGTAGTAGAGGCATGGCAGAGTGTAGTACAGCCAGGCTCAGCCAAGTAGAGCTTTGGTAGAATGTAGTAGAGCCATTGTAGAGTGTAGTACAGACAGGTACAGCCAAGTAGAATCATGGTAGAGAGTAGTAGAGTCGTATAGAGTCAAGTAGAGCCTTGGTAGAATGTAGTAGAACCATGGAAGTGTGTAGTACAGTCAAGTAGAGTGAATTAGAGCCATGGTAGAATGTAGTAGAGTCATGTAGCGTCAAGTAGACCATGGTAGAGTGTAGTACAGTCAAGTAGAGCCACGTAGAGCCATGGTAGACTGTAGTAGAGTGAAGTAGAGTCATGTAGAGCCATGGAAGAATGTAGTAGAGTCATGTAGAGTCAAGTAGAGCATTGGTAGAATGTAGTAGAGCCATGGCAGAGTGTAGTAGAGCCAAGTACAGCGAAGTAGAGCCATGGTAGAGTGTAGTAGAGTCATGTTGAGGCAAATAGACCCATGGTAGAATGTAGAAGAACAATGATAGGGTGTAGTAGAGCTAAGTAGAACCAAGTACAGCCATGGTAGAGTGTAGTAGAGTGAAGTAGAGTCAAGAAGAGGAATGGTAGAATGAAGTAGAGTCATGTAGAGTCAAGTAGAGCCTTGGTAGAATGTAGTAGAGCCATGGTAGAGTGTAGTACAGACAGGTACAGCCAAGTAGAGTCATTGTAGAGAGTAGTAGAGTCGTGTAGAGTCAAGTAGAGCCTTGGTAGAATGTAGTAGAACCATAGTAGAGTTTAGTACAGTCAAGTAGAGTCAAGTAGATCCATGGTAGAATGTAGTAGAATCATGTAGAGTCAAGTAGAGCCTTGGTAGAATGGAGTAGACCAAGGTAGAGTATAGTAGAGTATAGTAGAGTCCAGTAGAGCCACGTAGAGCGACGGTGGAGTGTAGTAGAGTGAAGTAGAGTCAAGAAGGGCCTTCGTAGAATGTAGTAGAGTCATGTAAAGTGAAGTAGAGCCTTGGTAGAATGCAGTAGAGCCATGGCAGAGTGTAGTAGAGCCAGGTACAGACAAGTAGAGCCAAGGTAGAATGTAGTAGAATCATGTAGAGTCAAATAGAGCCTTAATTGGTAGAATGTAGTAGACCATGGTAGAGTGTAGTAGATCTAAATGGAACCAAGTACAGCCATGGTAGAATGTAGTACAGTCAAGTAGAGTCAAGAAGAGCAATGGTGGAATGAAGTAGAGTCATGTAGAGTCAAGTAGAGCGTTGGTAGAATGTAGTAGACCATGGTAGAGTGTAGTAGAGCTAAATGGAACCAAGTACAGCTATGGTAGAATGTAGTACAGTCAAGTAGAGTCTAGAAGAGCAATGGTGGAATGAAGTAGAGTCATGTAGAGTCAAGTAGAGCCTTGGTAGAATGTAGTAGACCATGGTAGAGTATAGTAGAGCCAGGTACAGCCAAGTAGAGCCATGGCAGAGTGTAGTATAGCCAGGTACAGCCAAGTAGAGCCATGGAAGAATGTAGTAGAGTCATGTCGAGGCAAATAGACCCATGGTAGAATGTAGAAGAGCAATGATAGGGTGTAGTAGAGCTAAGTAGAACCAAGTACATGCAGCCATGGTAGAGTGTAGTAGAGTCAAGTAGAGTAAAGAAGAGCAATGGTAGAATGAAGTAGAATTATGTAGAGTCAAGTAGAGCCTTGGTAGAATGTAGTAGAGCCATGGTAGAGTGTAGTACAGACAGGTACAGCCAAGTAGAGTCATGGTAGAGTGTAGTAGAGTCGTGTAGAGTCAAGTAGAGCCTTGGTAGAATGTAGTAGAGCCATAGTAGAGTTTAGTACAGTCAAGTAGAGTCAAGTAGATCCATGGTAGAATGTAGTAGAGTCATGTAGAGTCAAGTAGAGCCGTGGCAGAATGGAGTAGACCATGGTAGAGTATAGTGGAGTCAAGTAGAGCTACGTAGAGCCACGGTGGAGTGTAGTAGAGTGAAGTAGAGTCAAGTAGGGCCTTTGTAGAATGTAGTAGAGTCATGTAAAGTGAAGTAGAGCCTTGGTAGAATGTAGTAGAGCCATGGCAGAGTGTAGTAGAGCCAGGTACAGCCAAGTAGAGCCATGGTAGAATGTAGTAGAGTCATGTAGAGTCAAGTAGAGTCATGGTAGAATGTAGTACACCTTGGTAGATTGTAGTAGAGCTAAGTAGAACCAAGTACAGCCATGGTAGAGTGTAGTACAGTCAAGTAGAGTCAAGAAGAGCAATGGAGGAATGAAGTAGAGTCATGGAGAGTCAAGTAGAGCCTTGGTAGAATGTAGTAGATCATGGTAGAGTGTAGTAGAGCTAAGTAGAACCAAGTACAGCCATGGTAGAGTGTAGTATAGTCAAGTAGAGTCAAGAAGAGCAATGGTGGAATGAAGTAGAGTGATGTAGAGTCAAGTAGAGCCTTGGTAGAATGTAGTAGAACCATAGTAGAGTGTAGTACAGTCAAGTAGAGGCAAATAGAGCCATGGTAGAATGTAGTAGAGTCATGGTAGAGTGTAGTACAGACAGGTACATCCAAGTAGAGTCATGGTAGAGAGTAGTAGAGACATGTAGAGTCAAGTAGAGCCTTGGTAGAATGTAGTAGAGCCATGGCTGAGTGTAGTAGAGCCAGGTACAGCCAAGTAGAGCCAAGATAGAATGTAGTAGAGCCATAGTAGAGTTTAGTATAGTCAAGTAGAACCAAGTACAGCCATGGTAGAATGTAGTAGAGCCATGTAGAGTCAAGTAGAGCCTTGGTAGAATGTAGTAGAACATGGTAGAGTATAGTAGAGTCAAGTAGAGCCACGTAGAGCCATGGTGAAGTGTAGTAGAGTGAAGTAGAGTCAAGTACTGCCTTTGTAGAATGCAGTAGAGTCATGTACAGTCAAGTAGAGCCTTGGTAGAATGTAGTAGAGCCATGGCAGAGTGTAGTAGGGCCAGGTACAGCCAAGTAGAACCTTGGTAGAATGTAGTAGAGTGAAGTAGAGTCAAGTAGGGCCTTGGGAGAATGTAGTAGAGTCATGTAGAGTCAAGTAGAGCATTGGTAGAATGTAGTATAGCCATGGCAGAGAGTAGTAGAGCCAGGTACAGCCAAGTGGAGCCATGGTAGAGTGTAGTAGAGTCATGTTCAGGCGAATATACCCATGGTAGAATGTAGAACAGCAATGATAGGGTGTAGTAGAGCTAAGTAGAACCAAGTAAACAGCCATGGTAGAGCGTAGTGGAGTCAAGTAGAGTCAAGAAGAGCAATGGTAGAATGAAGTAGAGTCATGTAGAGTCAAGTAGAGCCTAGGTAGAATGTAGTAGAGTCATGGTAGAGTGTAGTACAGACAGGTACAGCCAAGTAGAGTCATAGTAGAGAGTAGTAGAGTCGTGTAGAGTCAAGTAGAGCCTTGGTAGAATGTAGTAGAACAATAGTAGAATGTAGTACAGTCAAGTAGAGCCACGTAGAGCCATGGTGGAGTGTAGTAGAGTGAAGTAGAGTCAAGTAAGGCCTTTGTAGAATGTAGTAGAGTAATGTACAGCCAAGTAGAGACTTGGTAGAATGTAGCAGAGCCATGGCAGAGTGTAGTAGAGACAGGTACAGGCAAGTAGAGCCATGGTAGAATGTAGTAGAGTCATGTAGAGTCAAGTAGAGTCTTGGTAGAATGTAGTAGACCATGGTAGAGTGTAGTAGAGCTAAGTAGAACCAAGTACAGGCATGGTAGAGTGTAGTACAGTCAAGTAGAGTCAAGAAGAGCAATGGTTGAATGAAGTAGCGTCATGTAGAGTCAAGTAGAGACTTGGCTTGGTAGAATGTAATAGAGCCATGGTAGAGTGTAGTAAACAGACAGGTACATCCAAGTAGAGTCATGGTAGAGAGTAGTAGAGTCGTGTAGAGTCAAGTAGAGTCTTGGTAGAATGTAGTAGAGCCATAGTAGAGTTTAGTACAGTCAAGTAGAGTCAAGTAGAGCCATGGTAGAATGTAGTACAGTCAAGTAGAGTCAAGTAGAGCCATGGTAGAATGTAGTAGAGTCATGTAGCGTCAAGTAGACCACGGTAGAGTGTAGTAGAGACAAGTAGAGCCACGTAGAGCAATGGTAGACTGTAGTAGAGTGAAGTAGAGTCAAGTAGGGCCATGGGAGAATGTAGTAGAGTCATGTAGAGTCAAGTAGAGCATTGGTAGAATGTAGTAGAGCCATGGCAGAGTGTAGTGGAGCCAGGTACAGCCAAGTAGAGCCATGGTAGAGTGTAGTAGAGTCATGTTGAGGCAAATAGACCCATGGTAGAATGTAGAAGAGCAATGATAGGGTGTAGTAGAGCTAAGTAGAACCAAGTACATGCAGCCATGGTAGAGTGTAGTAGAGTCAAGTAGAGTCAAGAAGAGCAATGGTAGAATAAAGTAGAATCATGTAGAGTCAAGTAGAGCGATGGTAGAATGTAGTAGAGCCATGGTAGAGTGTAGTACAGATAGGTACAACCAAGTAGAGTCATGGTAGAGAGTAGTAGAGTCGTGAAGAGTCAAGTAGAGCCTTGGTAGAATGTAGTAGAGCCATAGTAGAGTTTAGTACAGTCAAGTAGAGTCAAGTAGATCCATGGTAGAATGTAGTAAAGTCATGTAGAGTCAAGTAGAGCCTTGGTAGAATGGAGTAGACCATGGTAGAGTATAGTGGAGTCAAGTAGAGCTACGTAGAGCCACGGTGGAGTGTAGTAGAGTGAAGTAGAGTCAAGTAGGGCCTTTGTAGAATGTAGTAGCATCATGTAAAGTGAAGTAGAGCCTTGGTAGAATGTAGTATAGCCATGGCAGAGTGTAGTAGAGCGAGGTACAGCCAAGTAGAGTCATGGTAGAGAGTGGTAGAGTCGTGTAGAGTCAAGTAGAGCCTTGGTAGAATGTAGTAGAGCCATAGTAGAGTTTAGTACAGTCAAGTAGAGTCAAGTAGATCCATGGTAGAATGTAGTAGAGTCATGTAGAGTCAAGTAGAGCCTTGTTAGAATGGAGTAGACCATGGTAGAGTATAGTGGAGTCAAGTAGAGCTACGTAGAGCCACGGTGGAGTGTAGTAGAGTGAAGTAGAGTCAAGTAGGGCCTTTGTAGAATGTAGTAGAGTCATGTAAAGTGAAGTAGAGCCTTGGTAGAATGTAGTAGAGCCATTGCAGAGTGTAGTAGAGCCAGGTACAGCAAAGTAGAGCCAAGGTAGAATGTAGTAGAATCATGTAGATTCAAGTAGAGCCTTGGTAGAATGTAGTAGACCATGGTAGAGTTTATTAGAGCTAAGTGGAACCAAGTACAGCCATGGTAGAATGTAGTACAGTCAAGTACAGTCAAGAAGAGCAATGGTGGAATGAATTAGAGTCATGTAGAGTCAAGTAGAGCCTTGGTAGAATGTAGTAGAGCCATGGTGGAGTGTAGTATCGACAGGTACATCCAAGTAGAGTCATGGTAGAGAGTAGTAGAGTCGTGTAGAGTCAAGTAGAGCCTTGGTAGAACGTAGTAGAGCCATAGTAGAGTTTAGTACAGTCAAGTAGAGTCAAGTAGAGCCATGGTAGAATGTAGTAGAGTCATGTAGAGTCAAGTAGAGCCTTGGTAGAATGTAGTAGACCTTGGTAGAGTATAGTAGAGTCAAGTAGAGCCACGCAAAGCCATGGTGGAGCGTAGTAGAGTGAAGTAGAGTCAAGTAGGGCCTTTGTAGAATGTAGTAGAGTCATGTACAGCCAAGAGCCTTGGTAGAATGTAGTAGAGGCATGGCAGAGTGTAGTACAGCCAGGTTCAGCCAAGTAGAGCCTTGGTACAATGTAGTAGAGCCATTGTAGAGTGTAGTACAGACAGGTACAGCCAAGTAGAATCATGGTAGAGAGTAGTAGAGTCGTATAGAGTCAAGTAGAGCCTTGGTAGAATGTAGTAGAGCCATGGCAGTGTGTAGTACAGTCAAGTAGAGTCAATTAGAGCCATGGTAGAATGTAGTAGAGTCATGTAGCGTCAAGTAGACCATGGTAGAGTGTAGTAGAGTCAAGTAGAGCCACGTAGAGCCATGGTAGACTGTAGTAGAGTGAAGTAGAGTCACGTAGGGCCATGGGAGAATGTAGTAGAGTCATGTAGAGTCAAGTAGAGCATTGGTAGAATGTAGTAGAACATGGTAGAGTATAGTAGAGTCAAGTAGAGCCGCGTAGAGCCATGGTGAAGTGGAGTAGAGTGAAGTAGAGTCAAGTAGGGCCTTTGTAGAATGCAGTAGAGTCATGTACAGTCAAGTAGAGCCTTGGTAGAATGTAGTAGAGCCATGGCAGAGTGTAGTAGAGCCAGGTACAGCCAAGTAGAGCCTTGGTAGAATGTAGTAGAGTGAAGTAGATTCATGTAGGGCCATGGGAGAATGTAGTAGAGTCATGTAGAGTCAAGTAGAGCATTGGTAGAATGTAGTATAGCCATGGCAGAGAGTAGTAGGGCCAGGTACAGCCATGTAGAGCCATGGTAGTGTGTAGTAGAGTCATGTTGAGGCGAATAGACCCATGGTAGATTATAGAAGAGCAATGATAGGGTGTAGTAGAGCTAAGTAGAACCAAGTACAGCCATGGTAGAGTGTAGTAGAGTCAAGTAGACTGAAGAAGAGCAATGGTAGAATGAAGTAGAGTCATGTAGAGTCAAGTAGAGCCCAGGTAGAATGTAGTAGAGTCATGGTAGAGTGTAGTACAGACAGGTACAGCGAAGTAGAGTCATGGTAGAGAGTAGTAGAGTCGTGTAGAGTCAAGTAGAACCATAGTAGAATGTAGTACAGTCAAGTAGAGCCACGTAGAGCCATGGTGGAATGTAGTAGAGTGAAGTAGAGTCAAGTAGGGCCTTTGTAGAATGTAGTAGAGTAATGTACAGCCAAGTAGAGCCTTGGTAGAATGTAGTATAGCCATGGTAGAGTGTAGTAGAGAGAGGTACAGGCAAGTAGAGCCATGGTAGAATGTAGTAGAGCGAAGTAGAACCAAGTACAGGCATGGTAGAGTGTAGTACAGTCAAGTAGAGTCAAGTAGAGCCATGGTAGAAAGTAGTACAGTCAAGGAGAGTCAAGTAGAGCCATGGTAGAATGTAGTAGAGTCATGTAGCGTCACGTAGACCATGGTAGAGTGTAGTAGAGTCAAGTAGAGCCACGTAGAGCCATGGTAGACTGTAGTAGAGTGAAGTAGATTAAAGTAGGGCCATGGGAGAATGTAGTAGAGTCATGTAGAGTCAAGTAGAGCATTGGTACAATGTACTAGAGCCATGGCAGAGTGTAGTAGAGCCAGGTACAGCCAAGTAGAGCCATGGTAGAGAGTAGTAGAGTCATGTAGAGTCAAGTAGAGCCTTGGTAGAATGTAGCAGAGCCATAGTAGAATTTAGTACAGTCAAGTAGAGTCAAGTAGATCCATGGTAGAATGTAGTGGAGTAATGCAGAGTCAAGTAGAGCCTTGGTAGAATGGAGTAGACCATGGTAGAGTATAGTGGAGTCAAGTAGAGCTACGTAGAGTCACGGTGGAGTGTAGTAGAGTGAAGTAGAGTCAAGTAGGGCCTTTGTAGAATGTAGTAGAGTCATGTAAAGTGAAGTAGAGCCTTGGTAGAATGTAGTAGAGCCATGGCAGAGTGTAGTAGAGTCAGGTACAGCCAAGTAGAGCCAAGGTAGAATGTAGTAGAATCATGTAGAGTCAAGTAGAGCCTTCGTAGAATGTAGTAGACCATGGTAGAGTGTATTAGAGCTAAGTGGAACCAAGTACAGCCATGGTAGAATGTAGTACAGTCAAGTAGAGTGAAGAAGAGCAATGGTGGAATGAAGTAGAGTCATGTAGAGTCAAGAAGAGCCTTGGTAGAATGTAGTAGAGCCATGGTGGAGTGTAGTACAGACAGGTACATCCAAGTAGAGTCATGGTAGAGAGTAGTAGAGTCGTGTAGAGTCAAGTACAGCCTTGGTAGAATGTAGTAGAGCCATTGTAGAGTTTAGTACAGTCAAGTAGAGTCAAGTAGAGCTATGGTAGAATGTAGTAGAGTCAAGTAGAGTCAAGTAGAGCCTTGGTAGAATGTAGTAGACCTTGGTAGAGTATAGTAGAGTCAAGTAGAGACATGCAGAGCGATGGTGGAGTGTTGTAGAGTGAAGTAGAGTCAAGTAGGGACTTTGTAGAATGTAGGAGAGTCATGTACAGCCAAGAGCCTTGGTAGAATGTAGTAGAGGCATGGCAGAGTGTAGTACAGCCAGGTTCAGCCAAGTAGAGCCTTGGTAGAATGTAGTAGAGCCATTGTAGAGTGTAGTACAGACAGGTACAGCCAAGTAGAATCATGGTAGAGAGTAGTAGAGTCGTATAGAGTCAAGTAGAGCCTTGGTAGAATGTAGTAGAGCCATGGCAGTGTGTAGTACAGTCAAGTAGAGTCAATTAGAGCCAAGGTAGAATGTAGCAGAGTCATGTAGAGTCAAGTGGACCATGGTAGAGTGTAGTACAGTCAAGTAGAGCCACGTAGAGCCATGGTAGACTGTAGTAGAGTGAAGTAGAGTCATGTAGGGCCATGGAAGAATGTAGTAGAGTCATGTAGAGTCAAGTAGAGCATTGGTAGAATGTAGTAGAGCCATGGCAGAGTGTAGTAGAGCCAAGTACAGCGAAGTAGAGCCATGGTAGAGTGTAGTAGAGTCATGTTGAGGCAAATAGACCCATGGTAGAATGTAGAAGAACAAGGATAGGGTGTAGTAGAGCTAAGTAGAACCAAGTACAGCCATGGTAGAGTGTAGTAGAGTCAAGTAGAGTCAAGAAGAGGAATGGTAGAATGAAGTAGAGTCATGTAGAGTCAAGTAGAGCCTTGGTAGAATGTAGTAGAGACATGGTAGAGTGTAGTACAGACAGGTACAGCCAAGTAGAGTCATTGTAGAGAGTAGCAGAGTCGTGTAGAGTCAAGTAGAGCCTTGGTAGAATGTAGTAGAACCATAGTAGAGTTTAGTACAGTCAAGTAGAGTCAAGTTGATCCATGGTAGAATGTAGTAGAATCATGTAGAGTCAAGTAGAGCCTTGGTAGAATGGAGTAGACCATTGTAGAGTAAAGTAGAGTCCAGTAGAGCCACGTAGAGCGACGGTGGAGTGTAGTAGAGTGAAGTAGAGTCCAGAAGGGCCTTCGTAGAATGTAGTAGAGTCATGTAAAGTGAAGTAGAGCCTTGGTAGAATGCAGTAGAGCCATGGCAGAGTGTAGTATAGCCAGGTACAGACAAGTAGAGCCAAGGTAGAATGTAGTAGAATCATGTAGAGTCAAGTAGAGCCTTGGTAGAATGTAGTAGATCATGATAGAGTGTAGTAGAGCTAAATGGAACCAAGTACAGTCATGGTAGAATGTAGTACAGTCAAGTAGAGTCTAGAAGAGCAATGGTGGAATGAAGTAGAGTCATGTAGAGTCAAGTAGAGCCTTGGTAGAATGTAGTAGACCATGGGAGAGTATAGTAGAGCCAGGTACAGCCAAGTAGAGCCATAGCAGAGTGTAGTATAGCCAGGTACAGCCAAGTAGAGCCATGGTAGAATGTAGTAGAGTCATGTTGAGGCAAATAGACCCATGGTAGAATGTAGAAGAGCAATGATAGGGTGTAGTAGAGCTAAGTAGAACTAAGTACATGCAGCCATGGTAGAGTGTAGTAGAATCAAGTAGAGTAAAGAAGAGCAATGGTAGAATGAAGTAGAATCATGTAGAGTCAAGTAGAGCCTTGGTAGAATGGAGTAGAGCCATGGTAGAGTGTAGTACAGACAGGTACAGCCAAGTAGAGTCATGGTAGAGAGTAGTAGAGTAGTGTAGAGTCAAGTAGAGCCTTGGTAGAATGTAGTAGAGCCATAGTAGAGTTTAGTACAGTCAAGTAGAGTCAAGTAGATCCATGGTAGTATGTAGTAGAGTCATGTAGAGTCAAGTAGAGACGTGGCAGAATGGAGTAGACCATGGTAGAGTATAGTGGAGTCAAGTAGAGCTACGTAGAGCCACGGTGGAGTGTAGTAGAGTGAAGTAGAGTCAAGTAGGGCCTTTGTAGAATGTAGTAGAGTCATGTAAAGTGAAGTAGAGCCTTGGTAGAATGTAGTAGAGCCATGGCAGAGTGTAGTAGAGCCAGGTACAGCCAAGTATAGCCATGGTAGAATGTAGTAGAGTCATGTAGAGTCAAGTAGAGTCTTGGTAGAATGTAGTACACCTTGGTAGATTGTTGTAGAGCTAAGTAGAACCAAGTACAGCCATGGTAGAGTGTAGGACAGTCAAGTAGAGTCAAGAAGAGCAATGGTGGAATGAAGTAGAGTCATGGAGAGTCAAGTAGAGCCTTGGTAGAATGTAGTAGATCACGGTAGAGTGTAGTAGAGCTAAGTAGAACCAAGTACAGGCATGGTAGAGTGTAGTATAGTCAAGTAGAGTCAAGAAGAGCAATGGTGGAATGAAGTAGAGTGATGTAGAGTCAAGTAGAGCCTTGGTAGAATGTAGTAGAACCATAGTAGAGTGTAGTACAGTCAAGTAGAGCCTTGGTAGAATGTAGTAGAACCATAGTAGAGTGTAGTACAGTCAAGTAGAGTCAAATAGAGCCATGGTAGAATGTAGTAGAGTCATGGTAGAGTGTAGTACAGACAGGTACATCCAAGTAGACTCATGGTAGAGAGTAGTAGAGACATGTAGAGTCAAGTAGAGCCTTGGTAGAATGTAGTAGAGCCATGGCTGAGTGTAGTAGAGCCAGGTACAGCCAAGTAGAGCCAAGGTAGAATGTAGTAGAGTCGTGTAGAGTCAAGTATAAGAGCCTTGGTAGAATGTAGTGGAGCCATAGTAGAGTTTAGTATAGTCAAGTGGAACTAAGTACAGCCATGGTAGAATGTAGTAGAGCCATGTAGAGTCAAGTAGAGCCTTGGTAGAATGTAGTAGAACATGGTAGAGTGTAGTAGAGTCAAGTAGAGCCACGTAGAGCCATGGTGAAGTGTAGTAGAGTGAAGTAGAGTCAAGTACTGCCTTTGTAGAATGCAGTAGAATCATGTAGAGTCAAGTAGAGCCTTGGTAGAATGTAGTAGAGCCATGGCAGAGTGTAGTAGGGCCAGGTACAGCCAAGTAGAACCTTGGTAGAATGTAGTAGAGTGAAGTAGAGTCAAGTAGGGCCTTGGGAGAATGTAGTAGAGTCATGTAGAGTCAAGTAGAGCATTGGTAGAATGTAGTATAGCCATGGCAGAGAGTAGTAGAGCCAGGTACAGCCAAGTAGAGCCATGGTAGAGTGTAGTAGAGTCATGTTCAGGCGAATATACCCATGGTAGAATGTAGAACAGCAATGATAGGGTGTAGTAGAGCTAAGTAGAACCAAGTAAACAGCCATGGTAGAGCGTAGTGGAGTCAAGTAGAGTCAAGAAGAGCAATGGTAGAATGAAGTAGAGTCATGTAGAGTCAAGTAGAGCCTAGGTAGAATGTAGTAGAGTCATGGTAGAGTGTAGTACAGACAGGTACAGCCAAGTAGAGTCATAGTAGAGAGTAGTAGAGTCGTGTAGAGTCAAGTAGAGCCTTGGTAGAATGTAGTAGAACAATAGTAGAATGTAGTACAGTCAAGTAGAGCCACGTAGAGCCATGGTGGAGTGTAGTAGAGTGAAGTAGAGTCAAGTAAGGCCTTTGTAGAATGTAGTAGAGTAATGTACAGCCAAGTAGAGACTTGGTAGAATGTAGCAGAGCCATGGCAGAGTGTAGTAGAGACAGGTACAGGCAAGTAGAGCCATGGTAGAATGTAGTAGAGTCATGTAGAGTCAAGTAGAGTCTTGGTAGAATGTAGTAGACCATGGTAGAGTGTAGTAGAGCTAAGTAGAACCAAGTACAGGCATGGTAGAGTGTAGTACAGTCAAGTAGAGTCAAGAAGAGCAATGGTTGAATGAAGTAGCGTCATGTAGAGTCAAGTAGAGACTTGGCTTGGTAGAATGTAGTAGAGCCATGGTAGAGTGTAGTAAACAGACAGGTACATCCAAGTAGAGTCATGGTAGAGAGTAGTAGAGTCGTGTAGAGTCAAGTAGAGTCTTGGTAGAATGTAGTAGAGCCATAGTAGAGTTTAGTACAGTCAAGTAGAGTCAAGTAGAGCCATGGTAGAATGTAGTACAGTCAAGTAGAGTCAAGTAGAGCCATGGTAGAATGTAGTAGAGTCATGTAGCGTCAAGTAGACCACGGTAGAGTGTAGTAGAGACAAGTAGAGCCACGTAGAGCAATGGTAGACTGTAGTAGAGTGAAGTAGAGTCAAGTAGGGCCATGGGAGAATGTAGTAGAGTCATGTAGAGTCAAGTAGAGCATTGGTAGAATGTAGTAGAGCCATGGCAGAGTGTAGTGGAGCCAGGTACAGCCAAGTAGAGCCATGGTAGAGTGTAGTAGAGTCATGTTGAGGCAAATAGACCCATGGTAGAATGTAGAAGAGCAATGATAGGGTGTAGTAGAGCTAAGTAGAACCAAGTACATGCAGCCATGGTAGAGTGTAGTAGAGTCAAGTAGAGTCAAGAAGAGCAATGGTAGAATAAAGTAGAATCATGTAGAGTCAAGTAGAGCGATGGTAGAATGTAGTAGAGCCATGGTAGAGTGTAGTACAGATAGGTACAACCAAGTAGAGTCATGGTAGAGAGTAGTAGAGTCGTGAAGAGTCAAGTAGAGCCTTGGTAGAATGTAGTAGAGCCATAGTAGAGTTTAGTACAGTCAAGTAGAGTCAAGTAGATCCATGGTAGAATGTAGTAAAGTCATGTAGAGTCAAGTAGAGCCTTGGTAGAATGGAGTAGACCATGGTAGAGTATAGTGGAGTCAAGTAGAGCTACGTAGAGCCACGGTGGAGTGTAGTAGAGTGAAGTAGAGTCAAGTAGGGCCTTTGTAGAATGTAGTAGCATCATGTAAAGTGAAGTAGAGCCTTGGTAGAATGTAGTATAGCCATGGCAGAGTGTAGTAGAGCGAGGTACAGCCAAGTAGAGTCATGGTAGAGAGTGGTAGAGTCGTGTAGAGTCAAGTAGAGCCTTGGTAGAATGTAGTAGAGCCATGGTAGAGTTTAGTACAGTCAAGTAGAGTCAAGTAGATCCATGGTAGAATGTAGTAGAGTCATGTAGAGTCAAGTAGAGCCTTGTTAGAATGGAGTAGACCATGGTAGAGTATAGTGGAGTCAAGTAGAGCTACGTAGAGCCACGGTGGAGTGTAGTAGAGTGAAGTAGAGTCAAGTAGGGCCTTTGTAGAATGTAGTAGAGTCATGTAAAGTGAAGTAGAGCCTTGGTAGAATGTAGTAGAGCCATTGCAGAGTGTAGTAGAGCCAGGTACAGCAAAGTAGAGCCAAGGTAGAATGTACTAGTATCATGTAGATTCAAGTAGAGCCTTGGTAGAATGTAGTAGACCATGGTAGAGTTTATTAGAGCTAAGTGGAACCAAGTACAGCCATGGTAGAATGTAGTACAGTCAAGTACAGTCAAGAAGAGCAATGGTGGAATGAATTAGAGTCATGTAGAGTCAAGTAGAGCCTTGGTAGAATGTAGTAGAGCCATGGTGGAGTGTAGTACCGACAGGTACATCCAAGTAGAGTCATGGTAGAGAGTAGTAGAGTCGTGTAGAGTCAAGTAGAGCCTTGGTAGAACGTAGTAGAGCCATAGTAGAGTTTAGTACAGTCAAGTAGAGTCAAGTAGAGCCATGGTAGAATGTAGTAGAGTCATGTAGAGTCAAGTAGAGCCTTGGTAGAATGTAGTAGACCTTGGTAGAGTATAGTAGAGTCAAGTAGAGCCACGCAAAGCCATGGTGGAGCGTAGTAGAGTGAAGTAGAGTCAAGTAGGGCCTTTGTAGAATGTAGTAGAGTCATGTACAGCCAAGAGCCTTGGTAGAATGTAGTAGAGGCATGGCAGAGTGTAGTACAGCCAGGTTCAGCCAAGTAGAGCCTTGGTACAATGTAGTAGAGCCATTGTAGAGTGTAGTACAGACAGGTACAGCCAAGTAGAATCATGGTAGAGAGTAGTAGAGTCGTATAGAGTCAAGTAGAGCCTTGGTAGAATGTAGTAGAGCCATGGCAGTGTGTAGTACAGTCAAGTAGAGTCAATTAGAGCCATGGTAGAATGTAGTAGAGTCATGTAGCGTCAAGTAGACCATGGTAGAGTGTAGTAGAGTCAAGTAGAGCCACGTAGAGCCATGGTAGACTGTAGTAGAGTGAAGTAGAGTCACGTAGGGCCATGGGAGAATGTAGTAGAGTCATGTAGAGTCAAGTAGAGCATTGGTAGAATGTAGTAGAACATGGTAGAGTATAGTAGAGTCAAGTAGAGCCGCGTAGAGCCATGGTGAAGTGGAGTAGAGTGAAGTAGAGTCAAGTAGGGCCTTTGTAGAATGCAGTAGAGTCATGTACAGTCAAGTAGAGCCTTGGTAGAATGTAGTAGAGCCATGGCAGAGTGTAGTAGAGCCAGGTACAGCCAAGTAGAGCCTTGGTAGAATGTAGTAGAGTGAAGTAGATTCATGTAGGGCCATGGGAGAATGTAGTAGAGTCATGTAGAGTCAAGTAGAGCATTGGTAGAATGTAGTATAGCCATGGCAGAGAGTAGTAGGGCCAGGTACAGCCATGTAGAGCCATGGTAGTGTGTAGTAGAGTCATGTTGAGGCGAATAGACCCATGGTAGATTATAGAAGAGCAATGATAGGGTGTAGTAGAGCTAAGTAGAACCAAGTACAGCCATGGTAGAGTGTAGTAGAGTCAAGTAGACTGAAGAAGAGCAATGGTAGAATGAAGTAGAGTCATGTAGAGTCAAGTAGAGCCCAGGTAGAATGTAGTAGAGTCATGGTAGAGTGTAGTACAGACAGGTACAGCCAAGTAGAGTCATGGTAGAGAGTAGTAGAGTCGTGTAGAGTCAAGTAGAACCATAGTAGAATGTAGTACAGTCAAGTAGAGCCACGTAGAGCCATGGTGGAATGTAGTAGAGTGAAGTAGAGTCAAGTAGGGCCTTTGTAGAATGTAGTAGAGTAATGTACAGCCAAGTAGAGCCTTGGTAGAATGTAGTATAGCCATGGTAGAGTGTAGTAGAGAGAGGTACAGGCAAGTAGAGCCATGGTAGAATGTAGTAGAGCGAAGTAGAACCAAGTACAGGCATGGTAGAGTGTAGTACAGTCAAGTAGAGTCAAGTAGAGCCATGGTAGAAAGTAGTACAGTCAAGGAGAGTCAAGTAGAGCCATGGTAGAATGTAGTAGAGTCATGTAGCGTCACGTAGACCATGGTAGAGTGTAGTAGAGTCAAGTAGAGCCACGTAGAGCCATGGTAGACTGTAGTAGAGTGAAGTAGATTAAAGTAGGGCCATGGGAGAATGTAGTAGAGTCATGTAGAGTCAAGTAGAGCATTGGTACAATGTACTAGAGCCATGGCAGAGTGTAGTAGAGCCAGGTACAGCCAAGTAGAGCCATGGTAGAGAGTAGTAGAGTCGTGCAGAGTCAAGTAGAGCCTTGGTAGAATGTAGCAGAGCCATAGTAGAATTTAGTACAGTCAAGTAGAGTCAAGTAGATCCATGGTAGAATGTAGTGGAGTAATGCAGAGTCAAGTAGAGCCTTGGTAGAATGGAGTAGACCATGGTAGAGTATAGTGGAGTCAAGTAGAGCTACGTAGAGTCACGGTGGAGTGTAGTAGAGTGAAGTAGAGTCAAGTAGGGCCTTTGTAGAATGTAGTAGAGTCATGTAAAGTGAAGTAGAGCCTTGGTAGAATGTAGTAGAGCCATGGCAGAGTGTAGTAGAGTCAGGTACAGCCAAGTAGAGCCAAGGTAGAATGTAGTAGAATCATGTAGAGTCAAGTAGAGCCTTCGTAGAATGTAGTAGACCATGGTAGAGTGTATTAGAGCTAAGTGGAACCAAGTACAGCCATGGTAGAATGTAGTACAGTCAAGTAGATTCAAGAAGAGCAATGGTGGAATGAAGTAGAGTAATGTAGAGTCAAGAAGAGCCTTGGTAGAATGTAGTAGAGCCATGGTGGAGTGTAGTACAGACAGGTACATCCAAGTAGAGTCATGGTAGAGAGTAGTAGAGTCGTGTAGAGTCAAGTAGAGCCTTGGTAGAATGTAGTAGAGCCATTGTAGAGTTTAGTACAGTCAAGTAGAGTCAAGTAGAGCTATGGTAGAATGTAGTAGAGTCATGTAGAGTCAAGTAGAGCCTTGGTAGAATGTAGTAGACCTTGGTAGAGTATAGTAGAGTCAAGTAGAGACATGCAGAGCGATGGTGGAGTGTTGTAGAGTGAAGTAGAGTCAAGTAGGGCCTTTGTAGAATGTAGGAGAGTCATGTACAGCCAAGAGCCTTGGTAGAATGTAGTAGAGGCATGGCAGAGTGTAGTACAGCCAGGTTCAGCCAAGTAGAGCCTTGGTACAATGTAGTAGAGCCATTGTAGAGTGTAGTACAGACAGGTACAGCCAAGTAGAATCATGGTAGAGAGTAGTAGAGTCGTATAGAGTCAAGTAGAGCCTTGGTAGAATGTAGTAGAGCCATGGCAGTGTGTAGTACAGTCAAGTAGAGTCAATTAGAGCCAAGGTAGAATGTAGCAGAGTCATGTAGCGTCAAGTGGACCATGGTAGAGTGTAGTACAGTCAAGTAGAGCCACGTAGAGCCATGGTAGACTGTAGTAGAGTGAAGTAGAGTCATGTAGGGCCATGGAAGAATGTAGTAGAGTCGTGTAGAGTCAAGTAGAGCATTGGTAGAATGTAGTAGAGCCATGGCAGAGTGTAGTAGAGCCAAGTACAGCGAAGTAGAGCCATGGTAGAGTGTAGTAGAGTCATGTTGAGGCAAATAGACCCATGGTAGAATGTAGAAGAACAAGGATAGGGTGTAGTAGAGCTAAGTAGAACCAAGTACAGCCATGGTAGAGTGTAGTAGAGTCAAGTAGAGTCAAGAAGAGGAATGGTAGAATGAAGTAGAGTCATGTAGAGTCAAGTAGAGCCTTGGTAGAATATAGTAGAGACATGGTAGAGTGTAGTAAAGACAGGTACAGCCAAATAGAGTCATTGTAGAGAGTAGCAGAGTCGTGTAGAGTCAAGTAGAGCCTTGGTAGAATGTAGTAGAACCATAGTAGAGTTTAGTACAGTCAAGTAGAGTCAAGTTGATCCATGGTAGAATGTAGTAGAATCATGTAGAGTCAAGTAGAGCCTTGGTAGAATGGAGTAGACCATTGTAGAGTAAAGTAGAGTCCAGTAGAGCCACGTAGAGCGACGGTGGAGTGTAGTAGAGTGAAGTAGAGTCCAGAAGGGCCTTCGTAGAATGTAGTAGAGTCATGTAAAGTGAAGTAGAGCTTTGGTAGAATGCAGTAGAGCCATGGCAGAGTGTAGTATAGCCAGGTACAGACAAGTAGAGCCAAGGTAGAATGTAGTAGAATCATGTAGAGTCAAGTAGAGCCTTGGTAGAATGTAGTAGATCATGATAGAGTGTAGTAGAGCTAAATGGAACCAAGTACAGTCATGGTAGAATGTAGTACAGTCAAGTAGAGTCTAGAAGAGCAATGGTGGAATGAAGTAGAGTCATGTAGAGTCAAGTAGAGCCTTGGTAGAATGTAGTAGACCATGGGAGAGTATAGTAGAGCCAGGTACAGCCAAGTAGAGCCATAGCAGAGTGTAGTATAGCCAGGTACAGCCAAGTAGAGCCATGGTAGAATGTAGTAGAGTCATGTTGAGGCAAATAGACCCATGGTAGAATGTAGAAGAGCAATGATAGGGTGTAGTAGAGCTAAGTAGAACCAAGTACATGCAGCCATGGTAGAGTGTAGTAGAGTCAAGTAGAGTAAAGAAGAGCAATGGTAGAATGAAGTAGAATCATGTAGAGTCAAGTAGAGCCTTGGTAGAATGGAGTAGAGCCATGGTAGAGTGTAGTACAGACAGGTACAGCCAAGTAGAGTCATGGTAGAGAGTAGTAGAGTAGTGTAGAGTCAAGTAGAGCCTTGGTAGAATGTAGTAGAGCCATAGTAGAGTTTAGTACAGTCAAGTAGAGTCAAGTAGATCCATGGTAGTATGTAGTAGAGTCATGTAGAGTCAAGTAGAGACGTGGCAGAATGGAGTAGACCATGGTAGAGTATAGTGGAGTCAAGTAGAGCTACGTAGAGCCACGGTGGAGTGTAGTAGAGTGAAGTAGAGTCAAGTAGGGCCTTTGTAGAATGTAGTAGAGTCATGTAAAGTGAAGTAGAGCCTTGGTAGAATGTAGTAGAGCCATGGCAGAGTGTAGTAGAGCCAGGTACAGCCAAGTAGAGCCATGGTAGAATGTAGTAGAGTCATGTAGAGTCAAGTAGAGTCTTGGTAGAATGTAGTACACCTTGGTAGATTGTTGTAGAGCTAAGTAGAACCAAGTACAGCCATGGTAGAGTGTAGGACAGTCAAGTAGAGTCAAGAAGAGCAATGGTGGAATGAAGTAGAGTCATGGAGAGTCAAGTAGAGCCTTGGTAGAATGTAGTAGATCACGGTAGAGTGTAGTAGAGCTAAGTAGAACCAAGTACAGGCATGGTAGAGTGTAGTACAGTCAAGTAGAGTCAAGAAGAGCAATGGTGGAATGAAGTAGAGTGATGTAGAGTCAAGTAGAGCCTTGGTAGAATGTAGTAGAACCATAGTAGAGTGTAGTACAGTCAAGTAGAGCCTTGGTAGAATGTAGTAGAACCATAGTAGAGTGTAGTACAGTCAAGTAGAGTCAAATAGAGCCATGGTAGAATGTAGTAGAGTCATGGTAGAGTGTAGTACAGACAGGTACATCCAAGTAGACTCATGGTAGAGAGTAGTAGAGACATGTAGAGTCAAGTAGAGCCTTGGTAGAATGTAGTAGAGCCATGGCTGAGTGTAGTAGAGCCAGGTACAGCCAAGTAGAGCCAAGGTAGAATGTAGTAGAGTCGTGTAGAGTCAAGTATAAGAGCCTTGGTAGAATGTAGTGGAGCCATAGTAGAGTTTAGTATAGTCAAGTAGAACTAAGTACAGCCATGGGAGAATGTAGTAGAGCCATGTAGAGTCAAGTAGAGCCTTGGTAGAATGTAGTAGAACATGGTAGAGTGTAGTAGAGTCAAGTAGAGCCACGTAGAGCCATGGTGAAGTGTAGTAGAGTGAAGTAGAGTCAAGTACTGCCTTTGTAGAATGCAGTAGAGTCATGTACAGTCAAGTAGAGCCTTGGTAGAATGTAGTAGAGCCATGGGAGAGTTTAGTAGGGCCAGGTACAGCCAAGTAGAGCCTTGGTAGAATGTAGTAGAGTGAAGTAGAGTCAAGTAGGGCCATGGGAGAATGTAGTAGAGTCATGTAGAGTCAAGTAGAGCATTGGTAGAATGTAGTATAGCCATGGCAGAGAGTAGTAGAGCCAGGTACAGCCAAGTAGAGCCATGGTAGAGTGTAGTAGAGTCATGTTCAGGTGAATATACCCATGGTAGAATGTAGAACAGTAATGATAGGGTGTAGTAGAGCTAAGTAGAACCAAGTAAACAGCCATGGTAGAGTGTAGTGGAGTCAAGTAGAGTCAAGAAGAGCAATGGTAGAATGAAGTAGAGTCATGTAGAGTCAAGTAGAGCCTAGGTAGAATGTAGTAGAGTCATGGTAGAGTGTAGTACAGACAGGTACAGCCAAGTAGAGTCATAGTAGAGAGTAGTAGAGTCGTGTAGAGTCAAGTAGAGCCTTGGTAGAATGTAGTAGAACCATAGTAGAATGTAATACAGTCAAGTAGAGCCATGTAGAGCCATGGTGGAGTGTAGTAGAGTGAAGTAGAGTCAAGTAAGGCCTTTGTAGAATGTAGTAGAGTAATGTACAGCCAAGTAGAGACTTGGTAGAATGTAGCAGAGCCATGGCAGAGTGTAGTAGAGACAGGTACAGGCAAGTAGAGCCATGGTAGAATGTAGTAGAGTCATGTAGGGTCAAGTAGAGTCTTGGTAGAATGTAGTAGACCATGGTAGAGTGTAGTAGAGCTAAGTAGAACCAAGTACAGGCATGGTAGAGTGTAGTACAGTCAAGTAGAGTCAAGAAGAGCAATGGTGGAATGAAGTAGCGTCATGTAGAGTCAAGTAGAGCCTTGGTAGAATGTAGTAGAGCCATGGTAGAGTGTAGTATACAGACAGGTACATCCAAGTAGAGTCATGGTAGAGAGTAGTAGAGTCGTGTAGAGTCAAGTAGAGTCCTGGTAGAATGTAGTAGAACCATAGTAGAATTTAGTACAGTCAAGTAGAGTCAAGTAGATCCATGGTAGAATGTAGTGGAGTCATGCAGAGTCAAGTAGAGCCTTGGTAGAATGGAGTAGACCATGGTAGAGTATAGTGGAGTCAAGTAGAGCTACGTAGAGTCACGGTGGAGTGTAGTAGAGTGAAGTAGAGTCAAGTAGGGCCTTCGTAGAATGTAGTAGAGTCATGTAAAGTGAAGTAGAGCCTTGGTAGAATGTAGTAGAGCCATGACAGAGTGTAGTAGAGCCAGGTACAGCCAAGTAGAGCCAAGGTAGAATGTAGTAGAATCATGTAGAGTCAAGTAGAGCTTTGGTAGAATGTAGTAGACCATGGTAGAGTGTATTAGAGCTAAGTGGAACCAAGTACAGCCATGGTAGAATGTAGTACAGTCAAGTAGATTCAAGAAGAGCAATGGTGGAATGAAGTAGAGTCATGTAGAGTCAAGTAGAGCCTTGGTAGAATGTAGTAGAGCCATGGTGGAGTGTAGTACAGACAAGTACATCCAAGTAGAGTCATGGTAGAGAGTTGTAGAGTCGTGTAGAGTCAAGTAGAGCCTTGGTAGAATGTAGTAGAGCCATAGTAGAGTTTAGTACAGTCAAGTAGAGTCAAGTAGAGTCGTGGTAGAATGTAGTAGACCTTGGTAGAGTATAGTAGAGTCAAGTAGAGCCATGCAGAGCCATGGTGGAGTGTAGTAGAGTGAAGTAGAGTCAAGTAGGGCCTTTGTAGAATGTAGTAGAGTCATGTACAGCCAAGAGCCTTGGTAGAATGTAGTAGAGGCATGGCAGAGTGTAGTACAGCCAGGTTCAGCCAAGTAGAGCCTTGGTAGAATGTAGTAGAGCCATTGTAGAGTGTAGTACAGACAGGTACAGCCAAGTAGAATCATGGTAGAGAGTAGTAGAGTCGTATAGAGTCAAGTAGAGTCTTGCTAGAATGTAGTAGAGCCATGGCAGTGTGTAGTACAGTCAAGTAGAGTCAATTATATAGAGCCATGGTAGAATGTAGTAGAGTCATGTAGCGTTAAGTAGACCAAGGTAGAGTGTAGTAGAGTCAAGTAGAGCCACGTAGAGCCATGGTAGACTGTAGTAGAGTGAAGTAGAGTCACGTAGGGCCATGGGAGAATCTAGTAGAGTCATGTAGAGTCAAGTAGAGCATTGGTAGAATGTAGTAGAGCCATGGCAGAGTGTAGTAGTGCCAGGTACAGCCAAGTAGAGCCAAGGTAGAATGTAGTAGAATCATGTAGAGTCAAGTAGAGCCTTGGTAGAATGTAGTAGACCATGGTAGAGTGTAGTAGAGCTAAATGGAACCAAGTACAGCCATGGTAGAATGTAGTAAAGTCAAGTAGAGACTAGAAGAGCAATGGTGGAATGAAGTAGAGTCATGTAGAGTCAAGGAGAGCCTTGGTAGAATGTAGTAGACCATGGTAGAGTATAGTAGAACCACGTACAGCCAAGTAGAGCCATGGCAGAGTGTAGTAGAGCCAGGTACAGCCAAGTAAAGCATTGGTAGAGTGTAGAAGAGTCATGTTGAGGCAAATAGACCCATGGTAGAATGTAGAAGAGGAATGATAGGGTGTAGTAGAGCTAAGTAGAACCAAGTACATGCAGCCATGGTAGAGTGTAGTAGAGTCAAGTAGAGTCAAGAAGAGCAATGGTAGAATGAAGTAGAATCATGTAGAGTCAAGTAGAGCCTTGGTAGAATGTAGTAGAGCCATGGTAGAGTGTAGTACAGACAGGTACAGCCAAGTAGAGTCATGGTAGAGAGTAGTAGAGTCGTGTAGAGTCAAGTAGAGCCTTGGTAGAATGTAGCAGAGCCATAGTAGAGTTTAGTACAGTCAAGTAGAGTCAAGTAGATCGATGGTAGAATGTAGTGGAGTCATGCAGAGTGAAGTAGAGCCTTGGTAGAATGGAGTAGACCATGGTAGAGTATAGTGGAGTCAAGTAGAGCTACGTAGAGCCACGGTGGAGTGTAGTAGAGTGAAGTAGAGTCAAGTAGGGCCTTTGTAGAATGTAGTAGAGTCATGTAAAGTGAAGTAGAGCCTTGGTAGAATGTAGTAGAGCATTGGCAGAGTGTAGTAGAGACAGGTACAGCCAAGTAGAGCCAAGGTAGAATGTAGTAGAATCATGTAGAGTCAAGTAGAGCCTTGGTAGAATGTAGTAGACCATGGTAGAGTGTATTAGAGCTAAGTGGAACCAAGTACAGCCATGGTAGAATGTAGTACAGTCAAGTAGAGTCAAGAAGAGCAATGGTGGAATGAAGTAGAGTCATGTAGAGTCAAGTAGAGCCTTGGTAGAATGTAGTAGAGCCATGGTAGAGTGTAGTACAGACAGGTACATCCAAGTAGAGTCATGGTAGAGAGTAGTAGAGTCGTGTAGAGTCAAGTAGAGCCTTGGTAGAATGTAGTAGAGCCATAGTAGAGTTTAGTACAGTCAAGTAGAGTCAAGTAGAGCCATGGTAGAATGTAGTAGAGTCATGTACAGTCAAGTAGAGCCTTGGTAGAATGTAGTAGACCTTGGTAGAGTATAGTAGAGTCAAGTAGAGCCACGCAGAGCCATGGTGGAGTGTAGTAGAGTGAAGTAGAGTCAAGAAGGGTCTTTGTAGAATGTAGTAGAGTTATGTACAGCCAAGAGCCTTGGTAGAATGTAGTAGAGCCATGGCAGAGTGTCGTACAGCTAGGTTCAGCCAAGTAGAGCCTTGGTAGAATGTAGTAGAGCCATTGTAGAGTGTAGTACACAGACAGGTACAGCCAAGTAGAATCACGGTAGAGAGTAGAAGAGTTGTATAGAGTCAAGTAGGGCCTTGGTAGAATGTAGTAGAGCCATGGTAGTGTGTAGTACAGTCAAGTAGAGTCAATTAGAGCCATGGTAGAATGTAGTAGAGTCATGTAGCATCAAGTAGACCATGGTAGAGTGTAGTGGAGTGAAGTAGAGTCACGTAGGGCCATGGGAGAATGTAGTAGAGTCATGTAGACTCAAGTAGAGGATTGGTAGAATGTAGTAGAACCATGGCAGAGTGTAGTAGAGCCAAGTATAGCGTAGTAGAGCCATGGTAGAGTGTAGAGGAGTCATGTTCAGGCAAATAGACCCATGGTAGAATGTAGAAGAGCAATGATAGGGTGTAGTAGAGCTAAGTAGAACCAAGTACAGCCATGGTAGAGTGTAGTAGAGTCAAGTAGAGTCAAGAAGAGGAATGGTAGAATGAAGTAGAGTCATGTAGAGTCAAGTGGAGCCTTGGTAGAATGTAGGAGAGACATGGTAGAGTGTAGTACAGACAGGTACAGCCAAGTAGAGTCATTGTAGAGAGTAGTAGAGTCGTGTAGAGTCAAGTAGAGCCTTGGTAGAATGTAGTAGAGCCATAGTAGAGTTTAGTACAGTCAAGTAGAGTCAAGTAGATCCTTGGTAGAATGTAGTAGAATCATGTAGAGTCAAGTAGAGCCTTGGTAGAATGGAGTAGACCATGGTACAGTATAGTAGAGTCCAGTAGAGCCACGTAGAGCCACGGTGGAGTATAGTAGAGTGAAGTAGAATCAAGAAGGGTCTTTGTAGAATCTAGTAGACTCATGTAAAGTGAAGTAGAGCCTTGGTAGATTGTAGTAGAGCCATGGCAGAGTGTAGTAGAGCGAGGTGCAGTCAAGTAGAGCCATGGTAGAGAGTAGTAGAGTCGTGTAGAGTCAAGTAGAGCCTTGGTAGAATGTAGTAGAGCCATACTAGAGTTTAGTACAGTCAAGTAGAGTCAAGTAGATCCATGGTAGAATGGAGTAGAGTCATGTAGAGTCAAGTAGAACCGTGGTAGAATGGAGTAGACCATGGTAGAGTATAGTGGAGTCAAGTAGAGCTACGTAGAGCCACGGTGGAGTGTAGTAGAGTGAAGTAGAGTCAAGAAGGGCCTTTGTAGAATGTAGTAGAGTCATGTAAAGTGAAGTAGAGCCTTGGTAGAATGTAGTAGAGCCATGGCAGAGTGTAGTAGAGCGAGGTGCAGCCAAGTAGAGCGAAGGTAGAATGTAGTAGAATCATGTAGAGTCAAGTAGAGCCTTGGTAGAATGTAGTAGACCATGGTAGAGGGTAGTAGAGCTAAGTGGAACCAAGTACAGCCATGGTAGAATGTAGTACAGTCAAGTAGAGTCAAGAAGAGCAATGGTGGAATGAAGTAGAGTCATGTAGAGTCAAGTAGAGCCTTGGTAGAATGTAGTAGAGCCATGGTGGAGTGTAGTACAGACAGGTACATCCAAGTAGAGTCATGGTAGAGAGTAGTAGAGTCGTGTAGAGTCAAGTAGAGCCTTGGTAGAATGTAGTAGAGCCATAGTAGAGTTTAGTACAGTCAAGTAGAGTCAAGTAGAGCCATGGTAGAATGTAGTAGAGTCAAGTAGAGTCAAGTAGATCCTTGGTAGAATGTAGTAGTCCTTGGTAGAGTATAGTAGAGCCACGCAGAGCCATGGTGGAGTGTAGTAGAGTGAAGTAGAGTGAAGTAGGGCCTTTGTAGAATGTAGTAGAGTCATGTACAGCCAAGAGCCTTGGTAGAATGCAGTAGAGCCATGGCAGAGTGTAATACAGCCAGGTTCAGCCAAGTAGAGTCTTGGTAGAATGTAGTAGAGCCATTGTAGAGTGTAGTACAGACAGGTACAGCCAAGTAGAATCATGGTAGAGAGTAGTAGAGTCGTATAGAGTCAAGTAGAGCCTTGTTAGAATGTAGTAGAGCCATGGCAGTGTGTAGTACAGTCAAGTAGAGTCAATTACAGCCATGGTAGAATGTAGTAGAGTCATGTAGCGTCAAGTAGACCATGGTAGAGTGTAGTAGAGTCAAGTAGAGCCACGTAGAGGCATGGTGGACTGTAGTAGAGTGAAGTAGAGTCACGTAGAGCCATGGGAGAATGTAGTAGAGTCATGTAGAGTCAAGTATAGCATTGGTAGAATGTAGTAGAGCCATGGCAGAGTGTAGTAGAGCCAAGTACAGCGAAGTAGAGCCATGGTAGAGTGTAGTAGAGTCATGTTGAGGCAAATAGACCCATGGTAGAATGTAGAAGAGCAATGATAGGGTGTAGTAGAGCTAAGTAGACCCAAGTACAGCCATGGTAGAGTGTAGTAGATTCAAGTAGAGTCAAGAAGAGGAATGGTAGAATGAAGTAGAGTCATGTAGAGTCTAGTAGAGCCTTGGTAGAATGTAGTAGAGCCATTGTAGAGTGTAGTACAGACAGGTACAGCCAAGTAGAGTCATTGTAGAGAGTAGTAGAGTCGTGTAGAGTCAAGTAGAGCCTTGGTAGAATGTAGTAGAGCCATAGTAGAGTTTAGTACAGTCAAGTAGAGTCAAGGAGATCCATGTTAGAATGTAGTAGAATCATGTAGAGTCAAGTAGAGCATTGGTAGAATGGAGTAGACCAAGGTAGAGTATAGTAGAGTCTAGTAGAGCCACGTAGAGCCACGGTGGAGTGTAGTAGAGTGAAGTATAGAGTCAAGAAGGGCCTTTGTAGAATGTAGTAGAGTCATGTACAGTGAAGTAGAGCCTTGGTAGAATGTAGTAGAGGCATGGCAGAGTGTAGTAGAGTCAGGTACAGCCAAGTATAGCCAAGCTAGAATGTAGTAGAATCATTTAGAGGCAAGTAGAGCCTTGGTAGAATGTAGTAGACCATGGTAGAGTGTAGTAGAGCTAAATGGAACAAAGTACAGCCATGGTAGAATGTAGTACAGTCAAGTAGAGTCAAGAAGATCAATGGCGGAATGAAGTAGAGTTATGCAGAGTCAAGTAGAGCCTTGGTAGAATGTAGTAGAGCCATGGTAGAGTGTAGTACAGACAGGTACAGCCAAGTAGAGTCATTGTAGAGAGTAGTAGAGTCGTGTAGAGTCAAGTAGAGCCTTGGTAGAATTTAGTAGAGACATAGTAGAGTTTAGTACAGTCAAGTAGAGTCAAGTAGATCCATGGTAGAATGTATTAGAATCATGTAGAGTCAAGTATAGCCTTGGTAGAATGGAGTAGACCATGGTAGAGTATAGTAGAGTCCAGTAGAGCCACATAGAGCCACGGTGGAGTGTAGTAGAGTGAAGTAGAGTCAAGAAGAGCCTTTGTAGAATGTAGTAGAGTCATGTAAAGTGAAGTAGAGCCTTGATAGAATGTAGTAGAGCCATGGCAGAGTGTAGTAGAGCCAGGTACAGCCAAGTAGAGCCAAGGTAGAATGTTGTAGGATCATGTAGAGTCAAGTAGAGCCTTGGTAGAATGTAGTAGACCATGGTAGAGTGTAGTAGAGCTAAGTGGAACCAAGTACAGCGATGGTTGAATGGAGTACAGTCAAGTAGAGTGAAGAAGAGCAATGGTGGAATGAAGTAGAGTCATGTAGAGTCAAGTAGAGCCTTGGTAGAATGTAGTAGAGCCATGGTGGAGTGTAGTACAGACAGGTACATCGAAGTAGAGTCATGGTAGAGAGTAGTAGAGTCGTGTAGAGTCAAGTAGAGCCTTGGTAGAATGTAGTAGAGCCATAGTAGAGTTTAGTACAGTCAAGTAGAGTGAAGTAGAGCCATGGTAGAATGTAGTAGAGTGATGTAGAGTCAAGTAGAGCCTTGGTAGAATGTAGTAGACCTTGGTAGAGTATTGTAGAGTCAAGTAGAGCCACGCAGAGCCATGGTGGAGTGAAGTAGAGTGAAGTAGAGTCAAGTAGGGCCTTTGTAGAATGTAGTAGAGCCATGTACAGCCAAGAGCCTTGGTAGAATGTAGTAGAGCCATGGCAGAGTGTAGTACAGCCAGGTTCAGCCAAGTAGAGCCTTGGTAGAATGTAGTAGAGGCATTGTAGAGTGTAGTACAGACAGGTACAGCCAAGTAGAATCATGGAAGAGAGTAGTAGAGTCGTATAGAGTCAAGCAGAGTGTTGGTAGAATGTAGTAGAGCCATGGCAGTGTGTAGTACAGTCAAGTAGTGTTAATTAGAGCCATGGTAGAATGTAGTAGAGTCATGTAGCGTCAAGTAGACCATGGTAGAGTGTAGAAGAGTCAAGTAGAGCCACGTAGAGCCATGGTAGACTGTAGTAGAGTGAAGTAGAGTCATCTAGGGCCATGGGAGAATGTAGTAGAGTCATGTAGAGTCAAGTAGAGCATTGGTAGAATGTAGTAGAGCCATGGCAGAGTGTAGCAGAGCCAAGTACAGCGAAGTAGAGCCATGGTAGAGTGTAGTAGAGTCATGTTGAGGCAAATAGACCCATGGTAGAATGTAGAAGAATGATAGGGTGTAGTAGAGCTAAGTAGAACCAAGTACAGCCATGGTAAGGTGTAGTAGAGTCAAGGAGAGTCAAGAAGAGGAATGGTAGAATGAAGTAGAGTCATGTAGAGTCAAGTAGAGCCTTGGTAGAATGTAGTAGAGCCATGGTAGAGTGTAGTACAGACAGGTACAGCCAAGTAGAGCCATTGTAGAGAGTAGTAGAGTCGTGTAGAGTCAAGTAGAGACTTGGTAGAACGTAGTAGAGCCATAGTAGAGTTTAGTACAGTCAAGTAGAGTCAAGTAGAGTCATGGTAGAATGTAGTAGAGTCATGTAGAGTCAAGTAGAGCCTTGGTAGAATGTAGTATACCTTGGTAGAGTATAGTAGAGTCAAGTAGAGCCACGCAGAGCCATGGTGGAGTGTAGTAGAGTGAAGTAGAGTCAAGTAGGGCCTTTGTAGAATGTAGTAGAGTCATGTACAGCCAAGAGCCTTGGTAGAATGTAGTAGAGGCATGGCAGAGTGTAGTACAGCCAGGTTCAGCAAAGTAGAGCCTTGGTAGAATGTAGTAGAGCCATGGCAGTGTGTAGTACAGTCAAGTAGAGTCAATTAGAGCCATGGTAGAATGTGGTAGAGTCATGTAGCGTCAAGTAGACCATGGTAGAGTGTAGTAGAGTCAAGTAGAGCCACGTAGAGCCATGGTAGACTGTAGTAGAGTGAAGTAGAGTCACGTAGGGCCATAGGAGAATGTAGTAGAGTCATGTAGAGTCAAGTAGAGCATTGGTAGAATGTAGTAGAACATGGTAGAGTATAGTAGAGCCATGTAGAGTCATGGTGAAGTGTAGTAGAGTGAAGTGGAGTCAAGTAGGCCCTTTGTGGAATGCAGTAGAGGCATGTACAGTCAAGTAGAGCATTGGTAGAATGTAGTAGAGTGAAGTAGAGTCATGTAGGGCCATGGGAGAATGTAGTAGAGTCATGTAGAGTCAAGTAGAGCATTGGTGGAATGTAGTAGAGCCATGGTAGAGAGTAGTAGAGCCAGGTACAGCCAAGTATAGCCATGGTAGAGTGTAGTAGAGTCATGTTGAGGCGAATAGACCCATGGTAGAATGTAGAAGAGCAATGATAGGGTGTAGTAGAGCTAAGTAGACCCAAGTACAGCCATGGTAGAGTGTAGTAGAGTCAAGTAGAGTCAAGAAGAGGAATGGTAGAATGAAGTAGAGTCATGTAGAGTCTAGTAGAGCCTTGGTAGAATGTAGTAGAGCCATGGTAGAGTGTAGTACCAACAGGTACAGCCAAGTAGAGTCATTGTAGAGAGTAGTAGAGTCGTGTAGAGTCAAGTAGAGCCTTGGTAGAATGTAGTAGAGCCATAGTAGAGTTTAGTACAGTCAAGTAGAGTCAAGTAGATCCATGTTAGAATGTAGTAGAATCATGTAGAGTCAAGTAGAGCATTGGTAGAATGGAGTAGACCAAGGTAGAGTATAGTAGAGTCTAGTAGAGCCACGTAGAGCCACGGTGGAGTGTAGTAGAGTGAAGTATAGAGTCAAGAAGGGCCTTTGTAGAATGTAGTAGAGTCATGTACAGTGAAGTAGAGCCTTGGTAGAATGTAGTAGAGGCATGGCAGAGTGTAGTAGAGCCTGGTACAGCCAAGTATAGCCAAGCTAGAATGTAGTAGAATCATTTAGAGGCAAGTAGAGCCTTGGTAGAATGTAGTAGACCATGGTAGAGTGTAGTAGAGCTAAATGGAACAAAGTACAGCCATGGTAGAATGTAGTACAGTCAAGTAGAGTCAAGAAGATCAATGGCGGAATGAAGTAGAGTCATGCAGAGTCAAGTAGAGCCTTGGTAGAATGTAGTAGAGCCATGGTAGAGTGTAGTACAGACAGGTACAGCCAAGTAGAGTCATTGTAGAGAGTAGTAGAGTCGTGTAGAGTCAAGTAGAGCCTTGGTAGACTTTAGTAGAGACATAGTAGAGTTTAGTACAGTCAAGTAGAGTGAAGTAGAGCCATGGTAGAATGTAGTAGAGTGATGTAGAGTCAAGTAGAGCCTTGGTAGAATGTAGTAGACCTTGGTAGAGTATTGTAGAGTCAAGTAGAGCCACGCAGAGCCATGGTGGAGTATAGTAGAGTGAAGTAGAGTCAAGTAGGGCCTTGTAGAATGTAGTAGAGTCATGTACAGCCAAGAGCCTTGGTAGAATGTAGTAGAGCCATGGCAGAGTGTAGTACAGCCAGGTTCAGCCAAGTAGAGCCTTGGTAGAATGTAGTAGAGGCATTGTAGAGTGTAGTACAGACAGGTACAGCCAAGTAGAATCATGGAAGAGAGTAGTAGAGTCGTATAGAGTCAAGCAGAGTGTTGGTAGAATGTAGTAGAGCCATGGCAGTGTGTAGTACAGTCAAGTAGTGTTAATTAGAGCCATGGTAGAATGTAGTAGAGTCATGTAGCGTCAAGTAGACCATGGTAGAGTGTAGAAGAGTCAAGTAGAGCCACGTAGAGCCATGGTAGACTGTAGTAGAGTGAAGTAGAGTCATCTAGGGCCATGGGAGAATGTAGTAGAGTCATGTAGAGTCAAGTAGAGCATTGGTAGAATGTAGTAGAGCCATGGCAGAGTGTAGCAGAGCCAAGTACAGCGAAGTAGAGCCATGGTAGAGTGTAGTAGAGTCATGTTGAGGCAAATAGACCCATGGTAGAATGTAGAAGAATGATAGGGTGTAGTAGAGCTAAGTAGAACCAAGTACAGCCATGGTAAGGTGTAGTAGAGTCAAGGAGAGTCAAGAAGAGGAATGGTAGAATGAAGTAGAGTCATGTAGAGTCAAGTAGAGCCTTGGTAGAATGTAGTAGAGCCATGGTAGAGTGTAGTACAGACAGGTACAGCCAAGTAGAGCCATTGTAGAGAGTAGTAGAGTCGTGTAGAGTCAAGTAGAGACTTGGTAGAACGTAGTAGAGCCATAGTAGAGTTTAGTACAGTCAAGTAGAGTCAAGTAGAGTCATGGTAGAATGTAGTAGAGTCATGTAGAGTCAAGTAGAGCCTTGGTAGAATGTAGTATACCTTGGTAGAGTATAGTAGAGTCAAGTAGAGCCACGCAGAGCCATGGTGGAGTGTAGTAGAGTGAAGTAGAGTCAAGTAGGGCCTTTGTAGAATGTAGTAGAGTCATGTACAGCCAAGAGCCTTGGTAGAATGTAGTAGAGGCATGGCAGAGTGTAGTACAGCCAGGTTCAGCAAAGTAGAGCCTTGGTAGAATGTAGTAGAGCCATGGCAGTGTGTAGTACAGTCAAGTAGAGTCAATTAGAGCCATGGTAGAATGTGGTAGAGTCATGTAGCGTCAAGTAGACCATGGTAGAGTGTAGTAGAGTCAAGTAGAGCCACGTAGAGCCATGGTAGACTGTAGTAGAGTGAAGTAGAGTCACGTAGGGCCATAGGAGAATGTAGTAGAGTCATGTAGAGTCAAGTAGAGCATTGGTAGAATGTAGTAGAACATGGTAGAGTATAGTAGAGCCATGTAGAGTCATGGTGAAGTGTAGTAGAGTGAAGTGGAGTCAAGTAGGCCCTTTGTGGAATGCAGTAGAGGCATGTACAGTCAAGTAGAGCATTGGTAGAATGTAGTAGAGTGAAGTAGAGTCATGTAGGGCCATGGGAGAATGTAGTAGAGTCATGTAGAGTCAAGTAGAGCATTGGTGGAATGTAGTAGAGCCATGGTAGAGAGTAGTAGAGCCAGGTACAGCCAAGTATAGCCATGGTAGAGTGTAGTAGAGTCATGTTGAGGCGAATAGACCCATGGTAGAATGTAGAAGAGCAATGATAGGGTGTAGTAGAGCTAAGTAGACCCAAGTACAGCCATGGTAGAGTGTAGTAGAGTCAAGTAGAGTCAAGAAGAGGAATGGTAGAATGAAGTAGAGTCATGTAGAGTCTAGTAGAGCCTTGGTAGAATGTAGTAGAGCCATGGTAGAGTGTAGTACCAACAGGTACAGCCAAGTAGAGTCATTGTAGAGAGTAGTAGAGTCGTGTAGAGTCAAGTAGAGCCTTGGTAGAATGTAGTAGAGCCATAGTAGAGTTTAGTACAGTCAAGTAGAGTCAAGTAGATCCATGTTAGAATGTAGTAGAATCATGTAGAGTCAAGTAGAGCATTGGTAGAATGGAGTAGACCAAGGTAGAGTATAGTAGAGTCTAGTAGAGCCACGTAGAGCCACGGTGGAGTGTAGTAGAGTGAAGTATAGAGTCAAGAAGGGCCTTTGTAGAATGTAGTACAGTCATGTACAGTGAAGTAGAGCCTTGGTAGAATGTAGTAGAGGCATGGCAGAGTGTAGTAGAGCCTGGTACAGCCAAGTATAGCCAAGCTAGAATGTAGTAGAATCATTTAGAGGCAAGTAGAGCCTTGGTAGAATGTAGTAGACCATGGTAGAGTGTAGTAGAGCTAAATGGAACAAAGTACAGCCATGGTAGAATGTAGTACAGTCAAGTAGAGTCAAGAAGATCAATGGCGGAATGAAGTAGAGTCATGCAGAGTCAAGTAGAGCCTTGGTAGAATGTAGTAGAGCCATGGTAGAGTGTAGTACAGACAGGTACAGCCAAGTAGAGTCATTGTAGAGAGTAGTAGAGTCGTGTAGAGTCAAGTAGAGCCTTGGTAGACTTTAGTAGAGACATAGTAGAGTTTAGTACAGTCAAGTAGAGTGAAGTAGAGCCATGGTAGAATGTAGTAGAGTGATGTAGAGTCAAGTAGAGCCTTGGTAGAATGTAGTAGACCTTGGTAGAGTATTGTAGAGTCAAGTAGAGCCACGCAGAGCCATGGTGGAGTATAGTAGAGTGAAGTAGAGTCAAGTAGGGCCTTGTAGAATGTAGTAGAGTCATGTACAGCCAAGAGCCTTGGTAGAATGTAGTAGAGCCATGGCAGAGTGTAGTACAGCCAGGTTCAGCCAAGTAGAGCCTTGGTAGAATGTAGTAGAGCCATTGTAGAGTGTAGTACAGACAGGTACAGCCAAGTAGAATCATGGAAGAGAGTAGTAGAGTCGTATAGAGTCAAGCAGAGTGTTGGTAGAATGTAGTAGAGCCATGGCAGTGTGTAGTACAGTCAAGTAGTGTTAATTAGAGCCATGGTAGAATGTAGTAGAGTCATGTAGCGTCAAGTAGACCATGGTAGAGTGTAGTAGAGTCAAGTAGAGCCACGTAGAGCCATGGTAGACTGTAGTAGAGTGAAGTAGAGTCATCTAGGGCCATGGGAGAATGTAGTAGAGTCATGTAGAGTCAAGTAGAGCATTGGTAGAATGTAGTAGAGCCATGGCAGCGTGTAGTAGAGCCAAGTACAGCGAAGTAGAGCCATGGTAGAGTGTATTAGAGTTATGTTGAGGCAAATAGACCCATGGTAGAATGTAGAAGAACAATGATAGGGTGTAGTAGAGCTAAGTAGAACCAAGTACAGCCATGGTAGAGTGTAGTAGAGTCAAGGAGAGTCAAGAAGAGGAATGGTAGAATGAAGTAGAGTCATGTAGAGTCAAGTAGAGCCTTGGTAGAATGTAGTAGAGCCATGGTAGAGTGTAGTACAGACAGGTACAGCCAAGTAGAGCCATTGTAGAGAGTAGTAGAGTCGTGTAGAGGCAAGTAGAGACTTGGTAGAACGTAGTAGAGCCATAGTAGAGTTTAGTACAGACAAGTAGAGTCAAGTAGAGTCATGGTAGAATGTAGTAGAGTCATGTAGAGTCAAGTAGAGCCTTGGTAGAATGTAGTATACCTTGGTAGAGTATAGTAGAGTCAAGTAGAGCCACGCAGAGCCATGTTGGAGTGTAGTAGAGTGAAGTAGAGTCAAGTAGGGCCTTTGTAGAATGTAGTAGAGTCATGTACAGCCAAGAGCCTTGGTAGAATGTAGTAGAGGCATGGCAGAGTGTAGTACAGCCAGGTTCAGGAAAGTAAAGCCTTGGTAGAATGTAGTAGAGCCATTGTAGAGTGTAGTACAGACAGGTAGAGCCAAGTAGAATCATGGTAGAGAGTAGTAGAGTCGTATAGAGTCAAGTAGAGCCTTGGTAGAATGTAGTAGAGCCATGGCAGTGTGTAGTACAGTCAAGTAGAGTCAATTAGAGCCATGGTAGAATGTAGTAGAGTCATGTAGCGTCAAGTAGACCATGGTAGAGTGTAGTAGAGTCAAGTAGAGCCACGTAGAGCCATGGTAGACTGTAGTAGAGTGAAGTAGAGTCACGTAGGGCCATAGGAGAATGTAGTAGAGTCATGTAGAGTCATGTAGAGTCAAGTAGAGCATTTGTAGAATGTAGTAGAACATGGTAGAGTATAGTAGAGCCATGTAGAGCCATGGTTAAGTGTAGTAGAGTGAAGTAGAGTCAAGTAGGGCCTTTGTGGAATGCAGTAGAGGCATGTACAGTCAAGTAGAGCCTTGGTAGAATGTAGTAGAGTGAAGTAGAGTCATGTAGAGTCAAGTAGAGCATTGGTGGAATGTAGTAGAGCCATGGTAGAGAGTAGTAGAGCCAGGTACAGCCAAGTATAGCCATGGTAGAGTGTAGTAGAGTCATGTTGAGGCGAATAGACCCATGGTAGAATGTAGAAGAGCGATGATAGGGTGTAGTAGAGCTAAGTAGAACCAAGTACAGCCATGGTAGAGTGTAGTAGAATCAAGTAGACTGAAGAAGAGCAATGGTAGAATGAAGTAGAGTCATGTAGAGTCAAGTAGAGCCTAGGTAGAATGTAGTAGAGTCATGGTAGAGTGTAGTACAGATAGGTACAGCCAAGTAGAGTCATGGTAGAGAGTAGTAGAGTCGTGTAGAGTCAAGTAGAGCCTTGGTAAAATGTAGTAGAACCATAGTAGAATGTAGTACAGTCAAGAAGAGCCACGTAGAGCCATGGTGGTGTGTAGGAGAGTGAAGTAGAGTCAAGTAGGGCCTTTGTAGAATGTAGTAGAGTAATATGCAGCCAAGTAGAGCCTTGGTAGAATGTAGTAGAGCAATGGCAGAGTGAAGTAGAGACAGGTACAGGCAAGTAGAGCCATGGTAGAATGTAGTAGAGCTAAGTAGAACCAAGTACAGGCATGGTAGAGTGTAGTACAGTCAAGTAGAGTCAAGAAGAGCAATGGTGGAATGAAGTAGCGTCATGTAGAGTCTAGTAGAGCCTTGGTAGAATGTAGTAGAGCCATGGTAGAGTGTAGTATACAGACAGGTACATCCAAGTAGAGTCATGGTAGAGAGTAGTAGAGTCGTGTAGAGTCAAGTAGAGCCTTGGTAGAATGTAGTAGAGCCTTGGTAGAATGTAGTAGAGCCATAGAAGAGTTTAGTACCGTCAAGTAGAGTCAAGTAGAGCCTTGGTAGAATGTAGTAGAGCCATAGTAGAGTTTAGTACAGTCAAGTAGAGTCAAGTAGAGCCATGGTAGAATGTAGTACAGTCAAGGAGAGTCAAGTAGAGCCATGGTAGAATGTAGTAGAGTCATGTAGCGGCAAGTAGACCAAGGTAGAGTATAGTAGAGTCAAGTAGAGCCATGTGGAGCCGTGGTGGAGTGTAGTAGAGTGAAGTAGAGTGAAGTAGGGCCTTTGTAGAATGTAGTAGGGTCATGTAGAGTCAAGTAAAGCCTTGGTAGAATGTAGTAGACCATGGTAGAGTGTAGCATAGCTAAATAGAACCAAGTACAGCCATGGTAGAGTGTAGTACAGTGAAGTAGAGTAAAGAAGAGCAATGGTGGAATGAAGTAGAGTCATGTAGAGTCAAGTAGAGCATTGGTAGAACGTAGTAGAGCCATGGTAGAGTATAGTAGAGCCACGTACAGCCAAGTAGAGCCATGGCAGAGTGTAGTAGAGCCAGGTACAGCCAAGTAGAGCCATGGTAGAGTGTAGTAGAGTCATGTTGAGGGAAATAGACCAATGGTAGAATGTACAAGAGCAATGATAGGGTACAGTAGAGCTAAGTAGAACCAAGTACATGCTGCCATGGTAGAATGAAGTAGAATCATGTAGAGTCAAGTAGAGCCTTGGTGGAATGTAGTAGAGCCATGGTGGAGTGTAGTAGAGACAGGTACAGCCAAGTAGAGTCATGGTAGAGAGTAGTAGAGTCGTGTAGAGTCAAGTAGAGCCTTGGTAGAATGTAGCAGAGCCATAGTAGAGTTTAGTACAGTCAAGTAGAGTCAAGTAGATCCATGGTAGAATGTAGTGGAGTCATGCAGAGTCAAGTAGAGCCTTGGTAGAATGGAGTAGACCATGGTAGAGTATAGTGGAGTCAAGTAGAGCTACGTAGAGCCACGGTGGAGTGTAGTAGAGTGAAGTAGAGTCAAGTAGTGCCTTTGTAGAATGTAGTAGAGTCATGTAAAGTGAAGTAGAGCCTTGGTAGAATGTAGTAGAGCATTGGCAGAGTGTAGTAGAGACAGGTACAGCCAAGTAGAACCAAGGTAGAATGTAGTAGAATCATGTAGAGTCAAGTAGAGCCTTGGTAGAATGTAGTAGACAATGGTAGAGTGTGTTAGAGCTAAGTGGAACCAAGGACAGCCATGGTAGAATGTAGTACAGTCAAGTAGAGTCAAGAATAGCAATGGTGGAATGAAGTAGAGTCATGTAGAGTCAAGTAGAGCCTTGGTAGAATGTAGTAGAGCCATGGTGGAGTGTAGTACAGACAGGTACATCCAAGTAGAGTCATGGTAGAGAGTAGTAGAGTCGTGTAGAGTCAAGTAGAGCCTTGGTAGAATGTAGTAGAGCCATAGTAGAGTTTAGTACAGTCAAGTAGAGTCAAGTAGAGCCATGGTAGAATGTAGTAGAGTCATGTAGAGTCAAGTAGAGCCTTGGTAGAATGTAGTAGACCTTGGTAGAGTATAGTAGAGTCAAGTAGAGCCACGCAGAGCCATGGTGGAGTGTAGTAGAGTGAAGTAGAGTCAAGTAGGGTCTTTGTAGAATGTAGTAGAGTGATGTACAGCCAAGAGCCTTGGTAGAATGTAGTAGAGCCATGGCAGAGTGTAGTACAGCCAGGTTCAGCCAAGTAGAGCCTTGGTAGAATGTAGTAGAGCCATTGTAGAGTGTAGTATACAGACAGGTACAGCCAAGTAGAATCATGGTAGAGAGTAGAAGAGTCGTATAGAGTCAAGTAGAGCCTTGGTAGAATGTAGTAGAGCCATGGCAGTGTGTAGTACAGTCAAGTAGAGTCAATTAGAGCCATGGTAGAATGTAGTAGAGTCATGTAGCGTCAAGTAGACCATGGTAGAGTGTAGTAGAGCGAAGTAGAGTCACGTAGGGCCAAGGGAGAATGTAGTAGAGTCCTGTAGAGTCAAGTAGAGCATTGGTAGAATGTAGTAGAGCCATGGCAGAGTGTAGTAGAGCCAAGTACAGCGAAGTAGAGCCATGGTAGAGTGTAGTGGAGTCATGTTCAGGGAAATAGACCCATGGTAGAATGTAGAAGAGCAATGATAGGGTGTAGTAGAGCTAAGTAGAACCAAGTACAGCCATGGTAGAGTGTAGTAGAGTCAAGTAGAGTCAAGAAGAGGAATGGTAGAATGAAGTAGAGTCATGTAGAGTCAAGTAGAGCCTTGGTAGAATGTAGTAGAGCCATGGTAGAGTGTAGTACAGACAGGTACAGCCAAGTAGAATCATTGTAGAGAGTAGTAGAGTCGTGTAGAGTCAAGTAGAGACTTGCTAGAATGTAGTAGAGCCATAGTAGAGTTTAGTACAGTCAAGTAGAGTCAAGTAGATCCATGGTAGAATGTAGTAGAATTATGTAGAGTCAAGTAGAGCCTTGGTAGAATGGAGTAGACCATGGTAGAGTATAGTAGAGTCCAGTAGAGCCACGTAGAGCCACGGTGGAGTGTAGTAGAGTGAAGTAGAGTCAAGAAGGGCCTTCGTAGAATGTAGTAGAGTCATGTAAAGTGAAGTAGAGCCTTGGTAGAATGCAGTAGAGCCATGGCAGAGTGTAGTAGAGCCAGGTGCAGCCAAGTAGAGCCAAGGTAGAATGTAGTAGAATCATGTAGAGTCAAGTAGAGCCTTGGTAGAATGTAGTAGACCATGGTAGAGTGTAGTAGAGCTAAGTGGAACCAAGTACAGCCATGGTAGAATGTAGTACAGTCAAGTAGAGTCAAGAAGAGCAATGGTGGAATGAAGTAGAGTCATGTAGAGTCAAGTAGAGCCTTGGTAGAATGTAGTAGAAGATGGTAGAGTGTAGTAGAGATAAATGGAACCAAGTACAGCCACGGTAGAATGTAGTACAGTCAAGTAGAGTCTAGAAGAGCAATGGTGGAATGAAGTAGAGTCATGTAGAGTCAAGTAGAGCCTTGGTAGAATGTAGTAGACCATGGTAGAGTATAGTAGAGCCAGGTACAGCCAAGTAGAGCCATGGCAGAGTGTAGTATAGCCAGGTACAGTCAAGTAGAGCCATGGTAGAGTGCAGTAGAGTCATGTTGAGGCAAATAGACCCATGGTAGAATGTAGAAGAGCAATGATAGGGTGTAGTAGAGCTAAGTAGAACCAAGTACATGCAGCCATGGTAGAGTGTAGTAGAGTCAAGTAGAGTCAAGAAGAGCAATGGTAGAATGAAGTAGAATCATGTAGAGTCAAGTAGAGCCTTGGTAGAATGTAGTAGAGCCATGGTAGAGTGTAGTACAGACAGGTACAGCCAAGTAGAATCATGGTAGAGAGTAGTAGAGTCGTGTAGAGTCAAGTAGAGCCTTGGTAGAATGTAGTAGAGCCATAGTAGAGTTTAGTACAGTCAAGTAGAGTCAAGTAGATCCATGGTAGAATGTAGTAGAGTCATGTAGAGTCAAGTAGAACCGTGGTAGAATGGAGTAGACCATGGTAGAGTATAGTGGAGTCAAGTAGAGCTACGTAGAGCCACGGTGGAGTGTAGTAGAGTGAAGTAGAGTCAAGTAGGGCTTTTGTAGAATGTAGTAGAGTCATGTAAAGTGAAGTAGAGCCTTGGTAGAATGTAGTAGAGCCATGGCAGGATGTAGTAGAGCGAGATACAGCCAAGTAGAGCCAAGGTAGAATGTAGTAGAATCATGTAGAGTCAAGTAGAGCCTTGGTAGAATGTAGTAGACCATGGTAGAGTGTAGTAGAGCTAAGTGGAACCAAGTACAGCCATGGTAGAATGTAGTACAGTGAAGTAGAGTCAAGAAGAGCAATGGTGGAATGAAGTAGAGTCATGTAGAGTCAAGTAGAGCCTAGGTAGAATGTAGTAGAGCCATGGTGCAGGGTAGTACAGACAGGTACATCCAAGTAGAGTCATGGTAGAGAGTAGTAGAGTCGTGTAAAGTCAAGTAGAGCCTTGGTAGAATGTAGTAGAGCCATAGTAGAGTTTAGTACAGTCAAGTAGAGTCAAGTAGAGCCATGGTAGAATGTAGTAGAGTCATGTAGAGTCAAGTAGAGCCTTGGTAGAATGTAGTAGACCTTGGTAGAGTATAGTAGAGTCAAGTAGAGCCACTCAGAGCCATGGTGGAGTGTAGTAGAATGAAGTAGAGTCAAGTAGGGCCTTTGTAGAATGTAGTAGAGTCATGTACAGCCAAGAGCCTTGGTAGAATGCAGTAGAGCCATGGCAGAGTGTAGTACATCCAGGTTCAGCCAAGTAGAGCCTTGGTAGAATGTAGTAGAGCCATTGTAGAGTGTAGTACAGACAGGTACAGCCAAGTAGAATCATGGTAGAGAGTAGTAGAGTCGTATAGAGTCAAGTAGAGCCTTGGTAGAATGTAGTAGAGCCATGGCAGTGTGTAGTACAGTCAAGTAGAGTCAATTAGAGCCATGGTAGAATGTAGTAGAGTCATGTAGCGTCAAGTAGACCATGGTAGAGTGTAGTAGAGTCAAGTAGAGCCACGTAGAGCCATGGTAGACTGTAGTAGAGTGAAGTAGAGTCACGTAGGGCCATGGGAGAATGTAGTAGAGTCATGTAGAGTCAAGTAGAGCATTGGTAGAATGTAGTAGAGCCATGGCAGAGTGTAGTAGAGACAAGTACAGCGAAGTAGAGCATTGGTAGAGTGTAGTAGAGTCATGTTGAGGCAAATAGACCCATGGTAGAATGTAGAAGAGCAATGATAGGGTGTAGTAGAGCTAAGTAGAACCAAGTACAGCCATGGTAGAGTGTAGTAGACTCAAGTAGAGTCAAGAAGAGGAATGGTAGAATGAAGTAGAGTCATGTAGAGTCTAGTAGAGCCTTGGTAGAATGTAGTAGATCCATGGTAGAGTGTAGTACAGACAGGTACAGCCAAGTAGAGTCATTGTAGAGAGTAGTAGAGTCGTGTAGAGTCAAGTAGAGCCTTGGTAGAATGTAGTAGAGCCATAGTAGAGTTTAGTACAGTCAAGTAGAGTCAAGTAGATCCATGTTAGAATGTAGTAGAATCATGTAGAGTGAAGAAGAGCCTTGGTAGAATGGAGTAGACCACGGTAGAGTATAGTAGAGTCCAGTAGAGCCATGTAGAGCCATGGTGGAGTGTAGTAGAGTGAAGTAGAGTCAAGAAGGGCCTTTGTAGAATGTAGTAGAGTCATGTACAGTGAAGTAGAGCCTTGGTAGAATGTAGTAGAGCCATGGCAGAGTGTAGTATAGCCAGGTACAGCCAAGTAGAGCCAAGGTAGAATGTAGTAGGATCATGTAGAGTCAAGTAGAGCCTTGGTAGAATGTAGTAGACCATGGTAGAGTGTAGTAGAGCTAAGTGGAACCAAGTACAGCCATGGTAGAATGTAGTACAGTCAAGTAGAGTCAAGAAGAGCAATGGTGGAATGAAGTAGAGTCATGTAGAGTCAAGTAGAGCCTTGGTAGAATGTAGTAGAGCCATGGTGGAGTGTAGTACAGACAGGTACATCCAAGTAGAGTCATGGTAGAGAGTAGTAGAGTCGTGTAGAGTCAAGTAGAGCCTTGGTAGAATGTAGTAGAGCCATAGTAGAGTTTAGTACAGTCAAGTAGAGTGAAGTAGAGCCATGGTAGAATGTAGTAGAGTCATGTAGAGTCAAGTAGAGCTTTGGTAGAATGTAGTAGACCTTGGTAGAGTATAGTAGAGTCAAGTATAGCCACGCAGAGCCATGGTGGAGTGTAGTAGAGTGAAGTAGAGTCAAGTAGGGCCTTTGTAGAATGTAGTAGAGTCATGTACAGCCAAGAGCCTTGGTAGAATGTAGTAGAGCCATGGCAGAGTGTAGTACAGCCAGGTTCAGCCAAGTAGAGCCTTGGTAGAATGTAGTAGAGCCATTGTAGAGTGTAGTACAGACAGGTACAGCCAAGTAGAATCATGGTAGAGAGTAGTAGAGTCGTATAGAGTCGAGTAGAGTCTTGGTAGAATGTAGTAGAGCCATGGCAGTGTGTAGTACAGTCAAGTAGAGTCAATTAGAGCCATGGTAGAATGTAGTAGAGTCATGTAGCGTCAAGTAGACCATGGTAGAGTGTAGTAGAGTCAAGTAGAGCCACGTAGAGTCATGGTAGACTGTAGTAGAGTGAAGTAGTGTCACGTAGCGCCATGGGAGAATGTAGTAGAGTCATATAGAGTCAAGTAGAGCATTGGTAGAATGTAGTAGAGCCATGGCAGAGTGGAGTAGAGCCAGGGTAGAGTGTAGTAGAGTTATGTTGAGGCAAATAGACCCATGGTAGAATGTAGAAGAACAATGATAGGGTGTAGTAGAGCTAAGTAGAACCAAGTACAGCCATGGTAGAGTGTAGTAGAGTCAAGTAGAGTCAAGAAGAGGAATGGTAGAATGAAGTAGAGTCATGTAGAGTCAAGTAGAGCCTTGGTAGAATGTAGTAGAGCCATGGTAGAGTGTAGTACAGACAGGTACAGCCAAGTAGAGTCATTGTAGAGAGTAGTAGAGTCGTGTAGAGTCAAGTAGAGCCTTGGTAGAATGTAGTAGAGCCATCGTAGAGTTTAGTACAGTCAAGTAGAGTCAAGTAGATCCATGGTAGAATGTAGTAGAATCATGTAGAGTCAAGTAGAGCCTTGGTAGAATGGAGTAGACCAAGGTAGAGTATAGTAGAGTCTAGTAGAGCCACGTAGAGCCACTGTGGAGTGTAGTAGAGTGAAGTAGACTCAAGGAGGGCCTTTGTAGAATGTAGTAGAGTCATGTAAAGTGAAGTAGAGCCTTGGTAGAATGTAGTAGAGCCATGGCAGAGTGTAGTAGAGCCAGGTACAGCCAAGTAGAGCCAAGCTAGAATGTAGTAGAATCATGTAGAGGCAAGCAGAGCCTTGGTAGAATGTAGTAGACCATGGTGAAGTGTAGTAGATCTAAATGGAACAAAGTACAGCCATGGTAGAATGTAGTACAGTCAAGTAGAGTCAAGAAGATCAATGATGGAATGAAGTAGAGTCATGTAGAGTCAAGTAGAGCCTTGGTAGAATGTAGTAGAGCCATGGTAGAGTGTAGTACAGACAGGTACAGCCAAGTAGAGTCATTGTAGAGAGTAGTAGAGTCGTGTAGAGTCAAGTAGAGCCTTGGTAGAATGTAGTAGAGCCATAGTAGAGTTTAGTACAGTCAAGTAGAGTCAAGTAGATCCATGGTAGAATGGAGTAGAATCATGTAGAGTCAAGTATAGCCTTGGTAGAATGGAGTAGACCATGGTAGAGTATAGTAGAGTCCAGTAGAGCCACATAGAGCCACGGTGGAGTGTAGTAGAGTGAAGTAGAGTCAAGAAGGGCCTTTGTAGAATGTAGTAGAGTCATGTAAAGTGAAGTAGAGCCTTGGTGGAATGTAGTAGAGCCATGGCAGAGTGTAGTAGAGCCAGGTACAGCCAAGTAAAGCCAAGGTAGAATGTAGTAGGATCATGTAGAGTCAAGTAGAGCCTTGGTAGAATGTAGTAGACCATGGTAGAGTGTAGTAGAGCTAAGGGGAACCAAGTACACCCATGGTTGAATGTAGTACAGTCAAGTAGAGTCAAGAAGAGCAATGGTGGAATGAAGTAGAGTCATGTAGAGTCAAGTAGAGCCTAGGTAGAATGTAGTAGATCCATGGTGGAGTGTAGTACAGACAGGTACATCCAAGTAGAGTCATGGTAGAGAGTAATAGAGTCATGTAGAGTCAAGTAGAGCCTTGGTAGAATGTAGTAGAGCCATAGTAGAGTTTAGTACAGTCAAGTAGAGTGAAGTAGAGCCATGGTAGAATGTAATAGAGTCATGTAGAGTCAAGTAGAGCCTTGGTAGAATGGAGTAGACCTTGGTAGAGTATAGTAGAGTCAAGTAGAGCCACGCAGAGCCATGGTGGAGTGTAGTAGAGTGAAGTAGAGTCAAGTAGGGCCTTTGTAGAATGTAGTAGAGTCATGTACAGCCAAGAGCCTTGGTAGAATGTAGTAGAGCCATGGCGGAGTGTAGTACAGCCAGGTTCAGCCAAGTAGAGCCTCGGTAGAATGTAGTAGAGCCATTGTAGAGTGTAGTACAGACAGGTACAGCCAAGTAGAATCATGGTAGAGAGTAGTAGAGTCATATAGAGTCAAGTAGAGCCTTGGTAGAATGTAGTAGAGCCATGGCAGTGTGTAGTACAGTCAAGTAGAGTCAATTAGAGCCATGGTAGAATGTAGTAGAGTCATGTAGCGTCAAGTAGAGCCACGTAGAGCGATGGTAGACTGTAGTAGAGTGAAGTAGAGTCACGTAGCGCCATGGGAGAATGTAGTAGAGTCATGTAGAGTCAAGTAGAGCATTGGTAGAATGTAGTATAGAGCCATGGCAGAGTGTAGTAGAGCCAAGTAAAGCGAAGTAGAGCCATGGTAGAGTGTAGTAGAGTTATGTTGAGGCAAATAGACCCATGGTAGAATGTAGAAGAACAATGATAGGGTGTAGTAGAGCTAAGTAGAACCAAGTACAGCCATGGTAGAGTGTAGTAGAGTCAAGTAGAGTCAAGAAGAGGAATGGTGGAATGAAGTAGAGTCATGTAGAGTCAAGTAGAGCCTTGGTAGAATGTAGTAGAGCCATGGTAGAGTGTAGTACAGAAAGGTACAGCCAAGTAGAGTCATTGTAGAGAGTAGTAGAGTCGTGTAGAGTCAAGTAGAGCCTTGGTAGAATGTAGTAGAGCCATCGTAGAGTTTAGTACAGTCAAGTAGAGTCAAGTAGATCCATGGTAGAATGTAGTAGAATCATGTAGAGTCAAGTAGAGCCTTGGTAGAATGGAGTAGACAAAGGTAGAGTATAGTAGAGTCTAGTAGAGTCACGTAGAGCCACGGTGGTGTAGTAGAGTGAAGTAGACTCAAGGAGGGCCTTTGTAGAATGTAGTAGAGTCATGTAAAGTGAAGTAGAGCCTTGGTAGAATGTAGTAGAGCCATGGCAGAGTGTAGTAGAGCCAGGTACAGCCAAGTAGAGCCAAGCTAGAATGTAGTAGAATCATGTAGAGGCAAGCAGAGCCTTGGTAGAATGTAGTAGACCATGGTGAAGTGTAGTAGATCTAAATGGAACAAAGTACAGCCATGATAGAATGAAGTACAGTCAAGTAGAGTCAAGAAGATCAATGATGGAATGAAGTAGAGTCATGTAGAGTCAAGTAGAGCCTTGGTAGAATGTAGTAGAGCCATGGTAGAGTGTAGTACAGACAGGTACAGCCAAGTAGAGTCATTGTAGAGAGTAGTAGAGTGGTGTAGAGTCAAGTAGAGCCTTGGTAGAATGTAGTAGAGCCATCGTAGAGTTTAGTACAGTCAAGTAGAGTCAAGTAGATCCATGGTAGAATGTAGTAGAATCATGTAGAGTCAAGTAGAGCCTTGGTAGAATGGAGTAGACCAAGGTAGAGTATAGTAGAGTCTAGTAGAGCCACGTAGAGCCACGGTGGAGTGTAGTAGAGTGAAGTAGACTCAAGGAGGGCCTTTGTAGAATGTAGTAGAGTCATGTAAAGTGAAGTAGAGCCTTGGTAGAATGTAGTAGAGCCATGGCAGAGTGTAGTAGAGCCAGGTACAGCCAAGTAGAGCCAAGCTAGAATGTAGTAGAATCATGTAGAGGCAAGCAGAGCATTGGTAGAATGTAGTAGACCATGGTGAAGTGTAGTAGATCTAAATGGAACAAAGTACAGCCATGGTAGAATGTAGTACAGTCAAGTAGAGTCAAGAAGATCAATGATGGAATGAAGCAGAGTCATGTAGAGTCAAGTAGAGCCTTGGTAGAATGTAGTAGAGCCATGGTAGAGTGTAGTACAGACAGGTACAGCCAAGTAGAGTCATTGTAGAGAGTAGTAGAGTCGTGTAGAGTCAAGTAGAGCCTTGGTAGAATGTAGTAGAGCCATAGTAGAGTTTAGTACAGTCAAGTAGAGTCAAGTAGATCCATGGTAGAATCGAGTAGAATCATGTAGAGTCAAGTATAGCCTTGGTAGAATGGAGTAGACCATGGTAGAGTATAGTAGAGTCCAGTAGAGCCACATAGAGCCACGGTGGAGTGTAGTAGAGTGAAGTAGAGTCAAGAAGGGCCTTTGTAGAATGTAGTAGAGTCATGTAAAGTGAAGTAGAGCCTTGGTGGAATGTAGTAGAGCCATTGCAGAGTGTAGTAGAGCCAGGTACAGCAAAGTAGAGCCAAGGTAGAATGTAGTAGGATCATGTAGAGTCAAGTAGAGCCTTGGTAGAATGTAGTAGACCATGGTAGAGTGTAGTAGAGCTAAGGGGAACCAAGTACACCCATTGTTGAATGTAGTACAGTCAAGTAGAGTCGAGAAGAGCAATGGTGGAATGAAGTAGAGTCATGTAGAGTCAAGTAGAGCCTAGGTAGAATGTAGTAGATCCATGGTGGAGTGTAGTACAGACAGGTACATCCAAGTAGAGTCATGGTAGAGAGTAATAGAGTCATGTAGAGTCAAGTAGAGCCTTGGTAGAATGTAGTAGAGCCATAGTAGAGTTTAGTACAGTCAAGTAGAGTGAAGTAGAGCCATGGTAGAATGTAATAGAGTCATGTAGAGTCAAGTAGAGCCTTGGTAGAATGGAGTAGACCTTGGTAGAGTATAGTAGAGTCAAGTAGAGCCACGCAGAGCCATGGTGGAGTGTAGTAGAGTGAAGTAGAGTCAAGTAGGGCCTTTGTAGAATGTGGTAGAGTCATGTACAGCCAAGAGCCTTGGTAGAATGTAGTAGAGCCATGGCGGAGTGTAGTACAGCCAGGTTCAGCCAAGTAGAGCCTCGGTAGAATGTAGTAGAGCCATTGTAGAGTGTAGTACAGACAGGTACAGCCAAGTAGAATCATGGTAGAGAGTAGTAGAGTCGTATAGAGTCAAGTAGAGCCTTGGTAGAATGTAGTAGAGCCATGGCAGTGTGTAGTACAGTCAAGTAGAGTCAATTAGAGCCATGGTAGAATGTAGTAGAGTCATGTAGCGTCAAGTAGACCATGGTAGAGTGTAGTACAGTCAGGTAGAGCCACGTAGAGCGATGGTAGACTGTAGTAGAGTGAAGTAGAGTCATGTAGGGCCATGGAAGAATGTAGTTGAGTCATGTAGAGTCAAGTAGAGCATTGGTAGAATGTAGTAGAGCCATGGCAGAGTGTAGTAGATCCAAGTACAGCGAAGTAGAGCCATGGTAGAGTGTAGTAGAGTCATGTTGAGGCAAATAGACCCATGGTAGAATGTAGAAGAACAATGATAGGGTGTAGTAGAGCTAAGGAGAACCAAGTACATGCAGCCATGGTAGAGTGTAGTAGAGTCAAGTAGAGTCAAGAAGAGCAATGGTAGAATGAAGTAGAATCATGTAGAGTCAAGTAGAGCCTTGGTAGAATGTAGTAGAGCCATGGTAGAGTGTAGTACAGACAGGTACAGCCAAGAAGAGTCATGGTAGAGAGCAGTAGAGTCGTGTAGAGTCAAGTAGAGCCTTGGGAGAATGTAGTAGAGCCATAGTAGAGTTTAGTACAGTCAAGTAGAGTCAAGTAGATCCATGGTAGAATGTAGTAGAGTCATGTAGAGTCAAGTAGAATCGTGGTAGAATGGAGTAGACCATGGTAGAGTATAGTGGAGTCAAGTAGAGCTACATAGAGCCACGGTGGAGTGTAGTAGAGTGAAGTAGAGTCAAGAAGGGCCTTTGTAGAATGTAGTAGAGTCATGTAAAGTGAAGTAGAGCCTTGGTAGAATGTAGTAGAGCCATGGCAGAATATAGTAGAGCGAGGTACAGCCAAGTAGAGCCTAGGTAGAATGTAGTAGAATGTAGTAGAATCATGTAGAGTCAAGTAGAGCCTTGGTAGAATGTAGTAGACCATGGTAGAGTGTAGTAGAGCTAAGTGGAACCAAGTACAGCCATGGTAGAATGTAGTACAGTGAAGTAGAGTCAAGAAGAGCAATGGTGGAATGAAGTAGAGTCATGTAGAGTCAAGTAGAGCCTTGGTAGAATGTAGTAGAGCCATGGTGGAGTGTAGTACAGACAGGTACATCCAAGTAGAGTCATGGCAGAGAGTAGTAGAGTCGTGTAGAGTCAAGTAGAGACTTGGTAGAATGTAGTAGAGCCATAGTAGAGTTTAGTACAGTCAAGTAGAGTCAAGTAGAGCCATGGTAGAATGTAGTAGAGTCATGTAGAGTCAAGTAGAGCCTTGGTAGAATGTAGTAGACCTTGGTAGAGTATAGTAGAGTCAAGTAGAGCCACGCAGAGCCATGGTGGAGTGTAGTAGAATGAAGTAGAGTCAAGTAGGGCCTTTGTAGAATGTAGTAGAGTCATGTAAATCCAAGAGCCTTGGTAGAATGCAGTAGAGCCATGGCAGTGTGTAGTACAGCCAGGTTCAGCCAAGTAGAGCCTTGGTAGAATGTAGTAGAGCCATTGTAGAGTGTAGTACAGACAGGTACAGCCAAGTAGAATCATGGTAGAGAGTAGTAGAGTCGTATAGAGTCAAGTAGAGCCTTGGTAGAATGCAGTAGAGTCATCTACAGTGAAGTAGAGCCTTGGTAGAATGTAGTAGAGCCATGGCAGAGTGTAGTAGAGCCAGGTACAGCCAAGTAGAGCCAAGGTAGAATGTAGTAGAATCATGTAGAGTCAAGTAGAGCAATGGTGGAATGAAGTAGAGTCATGTAGAGTCAAGTAGAGCCTTGGTAGAATGTAGTAGAGCCATGGTGGAGTGTAGTACAGACAGGTACATCCAAGTAGAGTCATGGTAGAGAGTAGTAGAGTCGTGTAGAGTCAAGTAGAGCCTAGATAGAATGTAGTAGAGCCATAGTAGAGTTTAGTACAGTCAAGTAGAGTCAAGTAGAGCCATGGTAGAATGTAGTAGAGTCATGTAGAGTCATGTAGAGCCTTGGTAGAATGTAGTAGACCTTGGTAGAGTATAGTAGAGTCAAGTAGAGCCACGCAGATCCATGGTGGAGTGTAGTAGAATGAAGTAGAGTCAAGTAGGGTCTTTGTAGAATGTAGTAGAGTCATGTAAAGCCAAGAGCCTTGGTAGAATGCAGTAGAGCCATGGCAGTGTGAAGTACAGCCAGGTTCAGCCAAGTAGAGCCTTGGTAGAATGTAGTAGAGCCATTGTAGAGTGTAGTACAGACAGGTACAGCCAAGTAGAATCATGGTAGAGAGTAGTAGAGTCGTATAGAGTCAAGTAGAGCCTTGGTAGAATGCAGTAGAGTCATGTACAGTGAAGTAGAGCCTTGGTAGAATGTACTAGAGCCATGGCAGAGTGTAGTAGAGCCAGGTACAGCCAAGTAGAGCCAAGGTAGAATGTAGTAGAATCATGTAGAGTCAAGTAGAGCCTTGTTATAATGTAGTAGACCATGGTAGAGTGTAGTAGAGCTAAATGGAACAAAGTACAGCCATGGTAGAATGTAGTACAGTCAAGTAGAGTCAAGAAGAGCCATGGTGCAATGAAGAAGAGTCATGTAGAGTCAAGTAGAGCCTTGGTAGAATGTAGTAGAGCCATGGTAGAGTGTAGTACAGACAGGTACAGCCAAGTAGAGTCATTGTAGAGAGTAGTAGAGTCTTGTAGAGGCAAGTAGAGCCTTGGTAGATTGTAGTTGAGCCATAGTAGAGTTTAGTACAGTCAAGTAGAGTCAAGTAGATCCATGGTAGAATGTATTAGAATCATGTAGAGTCAAGTATAGCCTTGGTAGAATGGAGTAGACCATGGTAGAGTATAGTAGAGTCCAGTAGAGCCACATACAGCCACGGTGGAGTGTAGTAGAGTGAAGTAGAGTCAAGAAGGGCCATTGTACAATGTAGTAGAGTCATGTAAAGTGAAGTAGAGCCTTGGTAGAATGTAGTAGAGCCATGGTAGAGTGTAGTATAGCCAGGTACAGCCAAGTAGAGCCAAGGTAGAATGTAGTAGGATCATGAAGAGTATAGTAGAGCCTTGGTAGAATGTAGTAGAGCCATGGTGGAGTGTAGTACAGACAGGTACATCCAAGTAGAGTCATGGTAGAGAGTAGTAGAGTCGTGTAGAGTCAAGTAGAGCCTTGGTAGAATGTAGTAGAGCCATAGTAGAGTTTAGTACAGTCAAGTAGAGTGAAGTAGAGCCATGGTAGAATGTAGTAGAGTCATGTAGAGTCAAGTAGAGCCTTGGTAGAATGTAGTAGACCTTGGTAGCGTACAGTAGAGTCAAGTAGAGCCACTCAGAGCCATGGTGGAGTGTAGTAGAGTGAAGTAGAGTCATGTAAGGTCTTTGTAGAATGTAGTAGAGTCATGTACAGCCAAGAGCTTTGGTAGAATGCAGTAGAGCCATGGCAGAGTGTAGTACAGCCAGGTTCAGCCAAGTAGAGCCTTGGTAGAATGTAGTAGAGCCATTGTAGAGTGTAGTACAGACAGGTACAGCCAAGTAGAATCATGATAGAGAGTAGTAGAGTCGTATAGAGTCAAGTAGAGCCTTGGTGGAATGTAGTAGAGCCATGGAAGTGTGTAGTACAGTCAAGTAGAGTCAATTAGAGCCATGGTAAAATGTAGTAGAGTCATGTAGCGTCAAGTAGACCATGGTAGAGAGTAGTAGAATCAAGTAGAGCCACGTAGAGCCATGGTAGACTGTAGTAGAGTGAAGTAGAGTCACGTAGGGCCATGGGAGAATGTAGTAGAGTCATGTAGAGTCAAGTAGAGCATTGGTAGAATGTAGTAGAGCCATGGCAGAGTGTAGTAGAGCCAAGTACAGCGAAGTAGAGCCATGGTAGAGTGTAGTAGAGTCATGTTTAGGCAAATAGACCCATGGTAGAATGTAGAAGAGCAATGATAGGGTGTAGTAGAGCTAAGTAGAACCAAGTACAGCCATGGTAGAGTGTAGTAGAGTCAAGTAGAGTTAAGAAGAGGATTGGTAGAATGAAGTAGAGTCATGTAGAGTCTAGTAGAGCCTTGGTAGAATGTAGTATAGCCATGGTAGAGTGTAGTACAGACAGGTACAGCCAAGTAGAGTCATTGTAGAGAGTAGTAGAGTCGTGTAGAGTCAAGTAGAGCCTTGGTAGAATGGAGTAGAGCCATAGTAGAGTTTAGTACAGTCAAGTAAAGTCAAGTAGATCCATGTTAGAATGCAGTAGAATCATGTAGAGACAAGTAGAGCCTTGGTAGAATGGAGTAGACCACGGTAGAGCATAGTAGAGTCCAGTAGAGCCACGTAGAGCCACGGTGGAGTGTAGTAGAGTGAAGTAGAGTCAAGAAGGGCCTTTGTAGAATGTAGTAGAGTCATGTACAGTGAAGTAGAGCCTTGGTAGAATGTAGTAGAGCCATGGTAGAGTGTAGTAGAGCCAGGTACAGCCAAGTAGAGCCAAGGTAGAATGTAGTAGAATCATGTAGAGTCAAGTAGAGCCTTGTTAGAATGTAGTAGACCATGGTAGAGTGTAGTAGAGCTAAATGGAACAAAGTACAGCCATGGTAGAATGTAGTACAGTCAAGTAGAGTCAAGAAGAGCAATGGTGGAATGAAGTAGAGTCATGTAGAGTCAAGTAGAGCCTTGGTAGAATGTAGTAGAGCCATGGTAGAGTGTAGTACAGACAGCTACAGCCAAGTAGAGTCATTGTAGAGAGTAGTAGGGTCGTGTAGAGGCAAGTAGAGCCTTGGTAGAATGTAGTAGAGCCATAGTAGAGTTTAGTACAGTCAAGTAGAGTCAAGTAGATCCATGGTAGAATGTATTAGAATCATGTAGAGTCAAGTATAGCCTTGGTAGAATGGAGTAGACCATGGTAGAGTATAGTAGAGTCCCGTAGAGCCACATAGAGCCACGGTGGAGTGTAGTAGAGTGAAGTAGAGTCAAGAAGGGCCTTTGTAGAATGTAGTAGAGTCATGTAAAGTGAAGTAGAGCCTTGGTAGAATGTAGTAGAGCCATGGCAGAGTGTCGTACAGCCAGGTACAGCCAAGTAGAGCCAAGGTAGGATGTAGTAGGATCATGTAGAGTCAAGTAGAGCCTTGGTAGAATGTAGTAGACCATGGTAGAGTGTAGTAGAGCTAAGTGGAACCAAGTACAGCCATGGCAGAATTTAGTACAGTCAAGTAGAGTCAAGAAGAGCAATGGTGGAATGAAGTACAGTCATGTAGAGTCAAGTAGAGCCTTGGTAGAATGTAGTAGAGCCATGGTGTAGTGTAGTACAGACAGGTACATCCAAGTAGAGTCATGGTAGAGAGTAGTAGAGTCGTGTAGAGTCAAGTAGAGCCTTGGTAGAATGTAGTAGAGCCATAGTAGAGTTTAGTACAGTCAAGTAGAGTGAAGTAGAGCTATGGTAGAATGTAGTAGAGTCATGTAGAGTCAAGGAGAGCCTTGGTAGAATGTAGTAGACCTTGGCAGAGTATAGTAGAGTCAAGTAGAGCGACGCAGAGCCATGGTGGAGTGAAGTAGAGTGAAGTAGAGTCAAGTAGGGCCTTTGTAGAATGTAGTAGAGTCATGTACAGCGAAGAGCCTTGGTAGAATGTACTAGAGCCATGGCAGAGTGTAGTACAGCCAGGTTCAGCCAAGTAGAGCCTTGGTAGAATGTAGTAGAAGATGGTAGAGTGTAGTAGAGATAAATGGAACCAAGTACAGCCACGGTAGAATGTAGTACAGTCAAGTAGAGTCTAGAAGAGCAATGGTGGAATGAAGTAGAGTCATGTAGAGTCAAGTAGAGCCTTGGTAGAATGTAGTAGACCATGGTAGAGTATAGTAGAGCCAGGTACAGCCAAGTAGAGCCATGGCAGAGTGTAGTATAGCCAGGTACAGTCAAGTAGAGCCATGGTAGAGTGCAGTAAAGTCATGTTGAGGCAAATAGACCCATGGTAGAATGTAGAAGAACAATGATAGGGTGTAGTAGAGCTAAGTAGAACCAAGTACATGCAGCCATGGTAGAGTGTAGTAGAGTCAAGTAGAGTCAAGAAGAGCAATGGTAGAATGAAGTAGAATCATGTAGAGTCAAGTAGAGCCTTGGTAGAATGTAGTAGAGCCATGGTAGAGTGTAGTACAGACAGGTACAGCCAAGTAGAGTCATGGTGGAGAGTAGTAGAGTCGTGTAGAGTCAAGTAGAGCCTTGGTAGAATGTAGTAGAGCCATAGTAGAGTTTAGTACAGTCAAGTAGAGTCAAGTAGAGCCATGGTAGAATGTAGTAGAGTCATGTAGAGTCAAGTAGAGCCTTGGTAGAATGTAGTAGACCTTGGTAGAGTATAGTAGAGTCAAGTAGAGCCACGCAGAGCCATGGTGGAGTGTAGTAGAATGAAGTAGAGTCAAGTAGGGTCTTTGTAGAATGTAGTAGAGTCATGTAAAGCCAAGAGCCTTGGTAGAATGCAGTAGAGCCATGGCAGTGTGTAGTACAGCCAGGTTCAGCCAAGTAGAGCCTTGGTAGAATGTAGTAGAGCCATTGTAGAGTGTAGTACAGACAGGTACAGCCAAGTAGAATCATGGTAGAGAGTAGTAGAGTCGTATAGAGTCAAGTAGAGCCTTGGTAGAATGTAGTAGAGTCATGTACAGTGAAGTAGAGCCTTGGTAGAATGTAGTAGAGCCATGGCAGAGTGTAGTAGAGCCATGGCAGAGTGTAGTAGAGCCAGGTACAGCCAAGTAGAGCGAAGGTAGAATGTAGTAGAATCATGTAGAGTCAAGTAGAGCCTTGTTAGAATGTAGTAGACCATGGTAGAGTGTAGTAGAGCTAAATGGAACAAAGTACAGCTATGGTAGAATGTAGTACAGTCAAGTAGAGTCAAGAAGAGCCATGGTGCAATGAAGGAGAGTCATGTAGAGTCAAGTAGAGCCTTGGTAGAATGTAGTAGAGCCATGGTAGAGTGTAGTACAGACAGGTACAGCCAAGTAGAGTCATTGTAGAGAGTAGTAGAGTCTTGTAGAGGCAAGTAGAGCCTTGGTAGATTGTAGTAGAGCCATAGTAGAGTTTAGTACAGTCAAGTAGAGTCAAGTAGTTCCATGGTAGAATGTATTAGAATCATGTAGAGTCAAGTATAGCCTTTGTAGAATGGAGTAGACCATGGTAGAGTATAGTAGAGTCCAGTAGAGCCACATACAGCCACGGTGGAGTGTAGTAGAGTGAAGTAGAGTCAAGAAGGGCCTTTGTAGAACGTAGTAGAGTCATGTAAAGTGAAGTAGAGCCTTGGTAGAATGTAGTATAGCCATGGTAGAGTGTAGTATAGCCAGGTACAGCGAAGTAGATCCAAGGTAGAATGTAGTAGGATCATGTAGAGTCAAGTAGAACCTTGGTAGAATGTAGTAGACCATGGTAGAGTGTAGTAGAGCTAAGTGGAACCAAGTACAGCCATGGTAGAATGTAGTACAGTCAAGCAGAGTGAAGAAGAGCAATGGTGGAATGAAGTAGAGTCATGTAGAGTCAAGTAGAGCCTTGGTAGAATGTATTAGAGGCATGGTGGAGTGTAGTACAGACAGGTACATCCAAGTAGAGTCATGGTAGAGAGTAGTAGAGTCGTGTAGAGTCAAGTAGAGCCTTGGTAGAATGTAGTAGAGCCATAGTAGAGTTTAGTACAGTCAAGTAGAGTCAAGTAGAGCCATGGTAGAATGTAGTAGAGTCATGTAGAGTCAAGTAGAGCCTTGGTAGAATGTAGTAGACCTTGGTAGAGTATAGTAGAGTCAAGTAGAGCCACGCAGAGCCATGGTGGAGTGTAGTAGAATGAAGTAGAGTCAAGTAGGGCCTTTGTAGAATGTAGTAGAGTCATGTACAGCCAAGAGCCTTGGTAGAATGCAGTAGAGCCATGGCAGTGTGTAGTACAGCCAGGTTCAGCCAAGTAGAGCCTTGGTAGAATGTAGTAGAGCCATTGTAGAGTGTAGTACAGACAGGTACAGCCAAGTAGAATCATGGTAGAGAGTAGTAGAGTCGTATAGAGTCAAGTAGAGCCTTGGTAGAATGCAGTAGAGTCATGTACAGTGAAGTAGAGCCTTGGTAGAATGTACTAGAGCCATGGCAGAGTGTAGTAGAGCCAGGTACAGCCAAGTAGAGCCAAGGTAGAATGTAGTAGAATCATGTAGAGTCAAGTAGAGCCTTGTTATAATGTAGTAGACCATGGTAGAGTGTAGTAGAGCTAAATGGAACAAAGTACAGCCATGGTAGAATGTAGTACAGTCAAGTAGAGTCAAGAAGAGCCATGGTGCAATGAAGGAGAGTCATGTAGAGTCAAGTAGAGCCTTGGTAGAATGTAGTAGAGCCATGGTAGAGTGTAGTACAGACAGGTACAGCCAAGTAGAGTCATTGTAGAGAGTAGTAGAGTCTTGTAGAGGCAAGTAGAGCCTTGGTAGATTGTAGTAGAGCCATAGTAGAGTTTAGTACAGTCAAGTAGAGTCAAGTAGATCCATGGTAGAATGTATTAGAATCATGTAGAGTCAAGTATAGCCTTGGTAGAATGGAGTAGACCATGGTAGAGTATAGTAGAGTCCAGTAGAGCCACATACAGCCACGGTGGAGTGTAGTAGAGTGAAGTAGAGTCAAGAAGGGCCTTTGTAGAATGTAGTAGAGTCATGTAAAGTGAAGTAGAGCCTTGGTAGAATGTAGTAGAGCCATGGTAGAGTGTAGTATAGCCAGGTACAGCCAAGTAGAGCCAAGGTAGAATGTAGTAGGATCATGAAGAGTCAAGTAGAGCCTTGGTAGAATGTAGTAGAGCCATGGTGGAGTGTAGTACAGACAGGTACATCCAAGTAGAGTCATGGTAGAGAGTAGTAGAGTCGTGTAGAGTCAAGTAGAGCCTTGGTAGAATGTAGTAGAGCCATAGTAGAGTTTAGTACAGTCAAGTAGAGTGAAGTAGAGCCATGGTAGAATGTAGTAGAGTCATGTAGAGTCAAGTAGAGCCTTGGTAGAATGTAGTAGACCTTGGTAGCGTACAGTAGAGTCAAGTAGAGCCACTCAGAGCCATGGTGGAGTGTAGTAGAGTGAAGTAGAGTCATGTAAGGTCTTTGTAGAATGTAGTAGAGTCATGTACAGCCAAGAGCTTTGGTAGAATGCAGTAGAGCCATGGCAGAGTGTAGTACAGCCAGGTTCAGCCAAGTAGAGCCTTGGTAGAATGTAGTAGAGCCATTGTAGAGTGTAGTACAGACAGGTACAGCCAAGTAGAATCATGATAGAGAGTAGTAGAGTCGTATAGAGTCAAGTAGAGCCTTGGTGGAATGTAGTAGAGCCATGGAAGTGTGTAGTACAGTCAAGTAGAGTCAATTAGAGCCATGGTAGAATGTAGTAGAGTCATGTAGCGTCAAGTAGACCATGGTAGAGAGTAGTAGAATCAAGTAGAGCCACGTAGAGCCATGGTAGACTGTAGTAGATTGAAGTAGAGTCACGTAGGGCCATGGGAGAATGTAGTAGAGTCATGTAGAGTCAAGTAGAGCATTGGTAGAATGTAGTAGAGCCATGGCAGAGTGTAGTAGAGCCAAGTACAGCGAAGTAGAGCCATGGTAGAGTGTAGTAGAGTCATGTTTAGGCAAATAGACCCATGGTAGAATGTAGAAGAGCAATGATAGGGTGTAGTAGAGCTAAGTAGAACCAAGTACAGCCATGGTAGAGTGTAGTAGAGTCAAGTAGAGTTAAGAAGAGGATTGGTAGAATGAAGTAGAGTCATGTAGAGTCTAGTAGAGCCTTGGTAGAATGTAGTAGAGCCATGGTAGAGTGTAGTACAGACAGGTACAGCCAAGTAGAGTCATTGTAGAGAGTAGTAGAGTCGTGTAGAGTCAAGTAGAGCCTTGGTAGAATGGAGTAGAGCCATAGTAGAGTTTAGTACAGTCAAGTAAAGTCAAGTAGATCCATGTTAGAATGCAGTAGAATCATGTAGAGACAAGTAGAGCCTTGGTAGAATGGAGTAGACCACGGTAGAGCATAGTAGAGTCCAGTAGAGCCACGTAGAGCCACGGTGGAGTGTAGTAGAGTGAAGTAGAGTCAAGAAGGGCCTTTGTAGAATGTAGTAGAGTCATGTACAGTGAAGTAGAGCCTTGGTAGAATGTAGTAGAGCCATGGTAGAGTGTAGTAGAGCCAGGTACAGCCAAGTAGAGCCAAGGTAGAATGTAGTAGAATCATGTAGAGTCAAGTAGAGCCTTGTTAGAATGTAGTAGACCATGGTAGAGTGTAGTAGAGCTAAATGGAACAAAGTACAGCCATGGTAGAATGTAGTACAGTCAAGTAGAGTCAAGAAGAGCAATGGTGGAATGAAGTAGAGTCATGTAGAGTCAAGTAGAGCCTTGGTAGAATGTAGTAGAGCCATGGTAGAGTGTAGTACAGACAGGTACAGCCAAGTAGAGTCATTGTAGAGAGTAGTAGAGTCGTGTAGAGTCAAGTAGAGCCTTGGTAGAATGTAGTAGAGCCATCGTAGAGTTTAGTACAGTCAAGTAGAGTCAAGTAGATCCATGGTAGAATGTATTAGAATCATGTAGAGTCAAGTATAGCCTTGGTAGAATGGAGTAGACCATGGTAGAGTATAGTAGAGTCCCGTAGAGCCACATAGAGCCACGGTGGAGTGTAGTAGAGTGAAGTAGAGTCAAGAAGGGCCTTTGTAGAATGTAGTAGAGTCATGTAAAGTGAAGTAGAGCCTTGGTAGAATGTAGTAGAGCCATGGCAGAGTGTCGTACAGCCAGGTACAGCCAAGTAGAGCCAAGGTAGGATGTAGTAGGATCATGTAGAGTCAAGTAGAGCCTTGGTAGAATGTAGTAGACCATGGTAGAGTGTAGTAGAGCTAAGTGGAACCAAGTACAGCCATGGCAGAATTTAGTACAGTCAAGTAGAGTCAAGAAGAGCAATGGTGGAATGAAGTACAGTCATGTAGAGTCAAGTAGAGCCTTGGTAGAATGTAGTAGAGCCATGGTGTAGTGTAGTACAGACAGGTACATCCAAGTAGAGTCATGGTAGAGAGTAGTAGAGTCGTGTAGAGTCAAGTAGAGCCTTGGTAGAATGTAGTAGAGCCATAGTAGAGTTTAGTACAGTCAAGTAGAGTGAAGTAGAGCTATGGTAGAATGTAGTAGAGTCATGTAGAGTCAAGGAGAGCCTTGGTAGAATGTAGTAGACCTTGGCAGAGTATAGTAGAGTCAAGTAGAGCGACGCAGAGCCATGGTGGAGTGAAGTAGAGTGAAGTAGAGTCAAGTAGGGCCTTTGTAGAATGTAGTAGAGTCATGTACAGCGAAGAGCCTTGGTAGAATGTACTAGAGCCATGGCAGAGTGTAGTACAGCCAGGTTCAGCCAAGTAGAGCCTTGGTAGAATGTAGTAGAAGATGGTAGAGTGTAGTAGAGATAAATGGAACCAAGTACAGCCACGGTAGAATGTAGTACAGTCAAGTAGAGTCTAGAAGAGCAATGGTGGAATGAAGTAGAGTCATGTAGAGTCAAGTAGAGCCTTGGTAGAATGTAGTAGACCATGGTAGAGTATAGTAGAGCCAGGTACAGCCAAGTAGAGCCATGGCAGAGTGTAGTATAGCCAGGTACAGTCAAGTAGAGCCATGGTAGAGTGCAGTAAAGTCATGTTGAGGCAAATAGACCCATGGTAGAATGTAGAAGAACAATGATAGGGTGTAGCAGAGCTAAGTAGAACCAAGTACATGCAGCCATGGTAGAGTGTAGTAGAGTCAAGTAGAGTCAAGAAGAGCAATGGTAGAATGAAGTAGAATCATGTAGAGTCAAGTAGAGCCTTGGTAGAATGTAGTAGAGCCATGGTAGAGTGTAGTACAGACAGGTACAGCCAAGTAGAGTCATGGTAGAGAGTAGTAGAGTCGTGTAGAGTCAAGTAGAGCCTTGGGAGAATGTAGTAGAGCCATAGTAGAGTTTAGTACAGTCAAGTAGAGTCAAGTAGATCCATGGTAGAATGTAGTAGAGTCATGTAGAGTCAAGTAGAACCGTGGTAGAATGGAGTAGACCATGGTAGAGTATAGTGGAGTCAAGTAGAGCTACGTAGAGCCACGGTGGAGTGTAGTAGAGTGAAGTAGAGTCAAGTAGGGCCTTTGTAGAATGTAGTAGATTCATGTAAAGTGAAGTAGAGCCTTGGTAGAATGTAGTAGAGCCATGGCAGGATGTAGTAGAGCGAGATACAGCCAAGTAGAGCCAAGGTAGAATGTAGTAGAATCATGTAGAGTCAAGTAGAGCCTTGGTAGAATGTAGTAGACCATGGTAGAGTGTAGTAGAGCTAAGTGGAACCAAGTACAGCCATGGTAGAGTGTAGTACAGTCAAGTAGAGTCAAGAAAAGGCAATGGTGGAATGAAGTAGAGTCATGTAGAGTCAAGTAGAGCCTAGGTAGAATGTAGTAGAGCCATGGTGGAGGGTAGTACAGACAGGTACATCCAAGTAGAGTCATGGTAGAGAGTAGTAGAGACGTGTAGAGTCAAGTAGAGCCTTGGTAGAATGTAGTAGAGCCATAGTAGAGTTTAGTACAGTCAAGTAGAGTCAAGTAGAGCCATGGTAGAATGTAGTAGAGTCATGTAGAGTCAAGTAGAGCCTTGGTAGAATGTAGTAGACCTTGGTAGAGTATAGTAGAGTCAAGTAGAGCCACGCAGAGCCATGGTGGAGTGTAGTAGAATGAAGTAGAGTCAAGTAGGGCCTTTGTAGAATGTAGTAGAGTCATGTACAGCCAAGAGCCTTGGTAGAATGCAGTAGAGACATTGGCAGAGTGTAGTACAGCCAGGTTCAGCCAAGTAGAGCCTTGGTAGAATGTAGTAGAGCCATTGTAGTGTGTAGTACAGACAGGTACAGCCAAGTAGAATCATGGTAGAGAGTAGTAGAGTCGTATAGAGTCAAGTAGAGCCTTGGTAGAATGTAGTAGAGCCATGGCAGTGTGTAGTACAGTCAAGTAGAGTCAATTAGAGCCATGGTAGAATGTAGTAGAGTCATGTAGCGTCAAGTAGACCATGGTAGAGTGTAGTAGAGTCAAGTAGAGCCACGTAGAGCCATGGTAGACTGTAGTAGAGTGAAGTAGAGTCACGTAGGGCCATGGGAGAATGTAGTAGAGTCATGTAGAGTCAAGTAGAGCATTGGTAGAATGTAGTAGAGCCATGGCAGAGTGTAGTAGAGACAAGTACAGCGAAGTAGAGCATTGGTAGAGTGTAGTAGAGTCATGTTGAGGCAAATAGACCCATGGTAGAATGTAGAAGAGCAATGATAGGGTGTAGTAGAGCTAAGTAGAACCAAGTACAGCCATGGTAGAGTGTAGTAGACTCAAGTAGAGTCAAGAAGAGGAATGGTAGAATGAAGTAGAGTCATGTAGAGTCTAGTAGAGCCTTGGTAGAATGCAGTAGATCCATGGTAGAGTGTAGTACAGACAGGTACAGCCAAGTAGAGTCATTGTAGAGAGTAGTAGAGTCGTGTAGAGTCAAGTAGAGCCTTGGTAGAATGTAGTAGAGCCATAGTAGAGTTTAGTACAGTCAAGTAGAGTGAAGTAGATCCATGTTAGAATGTAGTAGAATCATGTAGAGTCAAGTAGAGCCTTGGTAGAATGGATTAGACCACGGTAGAGTATAGTAGAGTCCAGTAGAGCCATGTAGAGCCATGGTGGAGTGTAGTAGAGTGAAGTAGAGTCAAGAAGGGCCTTTGTAGAATGTAGTAGAGTCATGTACAGTGAAGTAGAGCCTTGGTAGAATGTAGTAGAGCCATGGCAGAGTGTAGTAGAGTCAGGTACAGCCAAGAAGAGCCAAGCTAGAATGTAGTAGAATCATGTAGAGTCAAGTAGAGCCTTGTTAGAATGTAGTAGACCATGGTAGAGTGTAGTAGAGCTAAATGGAACAAAGTACAGCCATGGTAGAATGTAGTACAGTCAAGTAGAGTCAAGAAGAGCAATGGTGGAATGAAGTAGAGTCATGTAGAGTCAAGTAGAGCCATGGTAGAATGTAGTAGAGCCATGGTAGAGTGTAGTACAGACAGGTACAGCCAAGTAGAGTCATTGTAGAGAGTAGTAGAGTCATGTAGAGGCAAGTAGAGCCTTGGTAGAATGTAGTAGAGCCATGGTAGAGTTTAGTACAGTCAAGTAGAGTCAAGTAGATCCATGGTAGAATGTATTAGAATCATGTAGAGTCAAGTATAGCCTTGGTAGAATGGAGTAGACCATGGTAGAGTATAGTAGAGTCCAGTAGAGCCACATAGAGCCACGGTGGAGTGTAGTAGAGTGAAGTAGAGTCAAGAAGGGCCTTTGTAGAATGTAGTAGAGTCATGTAAAGTGAAGTAGAGCCTTGGTAGAATGTAGTAGAGCCATGGCAGAGTGTAGTATAGCCAGGTACAGCCAAGTAGAGCCAAGGTAGAATGTAGTAGGATCATGTAGAGTCAAGTAGAGCCTTGGTAGAATGTAGTAGACCATGGTAGAGTGTAGTAGAGCTAAGTGGAACCAAGTACAGCCATGGTAGAATGTAGTACAGTCAAGTAGAGTCAAGAAGAGCAATGGTGGAATGAAGTAGAGTCATGTAGAGTCAAGTAGAGCCTTGGTAGAATGTAGTAGAGCCATGGTGGAGTGTAGTACAGACAGGTACATCCAAGTAGAGTCATGGTAGAGAGTAGTAGAGTCGTGTAGAGTCAAGTAGAGCCTTGGTAGAATGTAGTAGAGCCATAGTAGAGTTTAGTACAGTCAAGTAGAGTGAAGTAGAGCCATGGTAGAATGTAGTAGAGTCATGTAGAGTCAAGTAGAGCTTTGGTAGAATGTAGTAGACCTTGGTAGAGTATAGTAGAGTCAAGTATAGCCACGCAGAGCCATGGTGGAGTGTAGTAGAGTGAAGTAGAGTCAAGTAGGGCCTTTGTAGAATGTAGTAGAGTCATGTACAGCCAAGAGCCTTGGTAGAATGTAGTAGAGCCATGGCAGAGTGTAGTACAGCCAGGTTCAGCCAAGTAGAGCCTTGGTAGAATGTAGTAGAGCCATTGCAGAGTGTAGTACAGACAGGTACAGCCAAGTAGAATCATGGTAGAGAGTAGTAGAGTCGTATAGAGTCGAGTAGAGTCTTGGTAGAATGTAGTAGAGCCATGGCAGTGTGTAGTACAGTCAAGTAGAGTCAATTAGAGCCATGGTAGAATGTAGTAGAGTCATGTAGCGTCAAGTAGACCATGGTAGAGTGTAGTAGAGTCAAGTAGAGCCACGTAGAGCCATGGTAGACTGTAGTAGAGTGAAGTAGAGTCACGTAGCGCCATGGGAGAATGTAGTAGAGTCATATAGAGTCAAGTAGAGCATTGGTAGAATGTAGTAGAGCCATGGCAGAGTGTAGTAGAGCCAAGTAAAGCGAAGTAGAGCCATGGTAGAGTGTAGTAGAGTTATGTTGAGGCAAATAGACCCATGGTAAAATGTAGAAGAACAATGATAGGGTGTAGTAGAGCTAAGTAGAACCAAGTACAGCCATGGTAGAGTGTAGTAGAGTCAAGTAGAGTCAAGAAGAGGAATGGTAGAATGAAGTAGAGTCATGTAGAGTCAAGTAGAGCCTTGGTAGAATGTAGTAGAGCCATGGTAGAGTGTAGTACAGACAGGTACAGCCAAGTAGAGTCATTGTAGAGAGTAGTAGAGTCGTGTAGAGTCAAGTAGAGCCTTGGTAGAATGTAGTAGAGCCATCGTAGAGTTTAGTACAGTCAAGTAGAGTCAAGTAGATCCATGGTAGAATGTAGTAGAATCATGTAGAGTCAAGTAGAGCCTTGGTAGAATGGAGTAGACCAAGGTAGAGTATAGTAGAGTCTAGTAGAGCCACGTAGAGCCACGGTGGAGTGTAGTAGAGTGAAGTAGACTCAAGGAGGGCCTTTGTAGAATGTAGTAGAGTCATGTAAAGTGAAGTAGAGCCTTGGTAGAATGTAGTAGAGCCATGGCAGAGTGTAGTAGAGCCAGGTACAGCCAAGTAGAGCCAAGCTAGAATGTAGTAGAATCATGTAGAGGCAAGCAGAGCCTTGGTAGAATGTAGTAGACCATGGTGAAGTGTAGTAGATCTAAATGGAACAAAGTACAGCCATGGTAGAATGTAGTACAGTCAAGTAGAGTCAAGAAGATCAATGGTGGAATGAAGTAGAGTCATGTAGAGTCAAGTAGAGCCTTGGTAGAATGTAGTAGAGCCATGGCAGAGTGTAGTAGATCCAAGTACAGCGAAGTAGAGCCATGGTAGAGTGTAGTAGAGTCATGTTGAGGCAAATAGACCCATGGTAGAATGTAGAAGAACAATGATAGGGTGTAGTAGAGCTAAGGAGAACCAAGTACATGCAGCCATGGTAGAGTGTAGTAGAGTCAAGTAGAGTCAAGAAGAGCAATGGTAGAATGTAGTAGAGTCATGTAGAGTCAAGTAGAGCCTTGGTAGAATGGAGTAGACCTTGGTAGAGTATAGTAGAGTCAAGTAGAGCCACGCAGAGCCATGGTGGAGTGTAGTAGAGTGAAGTAGAGTCAAGTAGGGCCTTTGTAGAATGTAGTAGAGTCATGTACAGCCAAGAGCCTTGGTAGAATGTAGTAGAGCCATGGCGGAGTGTAGTACAGCCAGGGTCAGCCAAGTAGAGCCTCGGTAGAATGTAGTAGAGCCATTGTAGAGTGTAGTACAGACAGGTACAGCCAAGTAGAATCATGGTAGAGAGTAGTAGAGTCGTATAGAGTCAAGTAGAGCCTTGGTAGAATGTAGTAGAGCCATGGCAGTGTGTAGTACAGTCAAGTAGAGTCAATTAGAGCCATGGTAGAATGTAGTAGAGTCATGTAGCGTCAAGTAGACCATGGTAGAGTGTAGTACAGTCAAGTAGAGCCACGTAGAGCGATGGTAGACTGTAGTAGAGTGAAGTAGAGTCATGTAGGGCCATGGAAGAATGTAGTAGAGTCATGTAGAGTCAAGTAGAGCATTGGTAGAATGTAGTAGAGCCATGGCAGAGTGTAGTAGATCCAAGTACAGCGAAGTAGAGCCATGGTAGAGTGTAGTAGAGTCATGTTGAGGCAAATAGACCCATGGTAGAATGTAGAAGAACAATGATAGGGTGTAGTAGAGCTAAGGAGAACCAAGTACATGCAGCCATGGTAGAGTGTAGTAGAGTCAAGTAGAGTCAAGAAGAGCAATGGTAGAATGAAGTAGAATCATGTAGAGTCAAGTAGAGCCTTGGTAGAATGTAGTAGAGCCATGGTAGAGTGTAGTATAGACAGGTACAGCCAAGAAGAGTCATGGTAGAGAGTAGTAGAGTCGTGTAGAGTCAAGTAGAGCCTTGGGAGAATGTAGTTGAGCCATAGTAGAGTTTAGTACAGTCAAGTAGAGTCAAGTAGATCCATGGTAGAATGTAGTAGAGTCATGTAGAGTCAAGTAGAATCGTGGTAGAATGGAGTAGACCATGGTAGAGTATAGTGGAGTCAAGTAGAGCTACGTAGAGCCACGGTGGAGTGTAGTAGAGTGAAGTAGAGTCAAGAAGGGCCTTTGTAGAATGTAGTAGAGTCATGTAAAGTGAAGTAGAGCCTTGGTAGAATGTAGTAGAGCCATGGCAGAATATAGTAGAGCGAGGTACAGCCAAGTAGAGCCAAGGTAGAATGTAGTAGAATGTAGTAGAATCATGTAGAGTCAAGTAGAGCCTTGGTAGAATGTAGTAGACCATGGTAGAGTGTAGTAGAGCTAAGTGGAACCAAGTACAGCCATGGTAGAATGTAGTACAGTGAAGTAGAGTCAAGAAGAGCAATGGTGGAATGAAGTAGAGTCATGTAGAGTCAAGTAGAGCCTTGGTAGAATGTAGTAGAGCCATGGTGGAGTGTAGTACAGACAGGTACATCCAAGTAGAGTCATGGCAGAGAGTAGTAGAGTCGTGTAGAGTCATGTAGAGACTTGGTAGAATGTAATAGAGCCATAGTAGAGTTTAGTACAGTCAAGTAGAGTCAAGTAGAGCCATGGTAGAATGTAGTAGAGTCATGTAGAGTCAAGTAGAGCCTTGGTAGAATGTAGTAGACCTTGGTAGAGTATAGTAGAGTCAAGTAGAGCCAAGCAGAGCCATGGTGGAGTGTAGTAGAATGAAGTAGAGTCAAGTAGGGCCTTTGTAGAATGTAGTAGAGTCATGTAAATCCAAGAGCCTTGGTAGAATGCAGTAGAGCCATGGCAGAGTGTAGTACAGCCAGGTTCAGCCAAGTAGAGCCTTGGTAGAATGTAGTAGAGCCATTGTAGAGTGTAGTACAGACAGGTACAGCCAAGTAGAATCATGGTAGAGAGTAGTAGAGTCGTATAGAGTCAAGTAGAGCCTTGGTAGAATGCAGTAGAGTCATGTAAAGTGAAGTAGAGCCTTGGTAGAATGTAGTAGAGCCATGGCAGAGTGTAGTAGAGCCAGGTACAGCCAAGTAGAGCCAAGATAGAATGTAGTGGAATCATGTAGAGTCAAGTAGAGCAATGGTGGAATGAAGTAGAGTCATGTAGAGTCAAGTAGAGCCTTGGTAGAATGTAGTAGAGCCATGGTGGAGTGTAGTACAGACAGGTACATCCAAGTAGAGTCATGGTAGAGAGTAGTAGAGTCGTGTAGAGTCAAGTAGAGCCTTGGTAGAATGTAGTAGAGCCATAGTAGAGTTTAGTACAGTCAAGTAGAGTCAAGTAGAGCCATGGTAGAATGTAGTAGAGTCATGTAGAGTCAAGTAGAGCCTTGGTAGAATGTAGTAGACCTTGGTAGAGTATAGTAGAGTCAAGTAGAGCCACGCAGAGCCATGGTGGAGTGTAGTAGAATGAAGTAGAGTCAAGTAGGGCCTTTGTAGAATGTAGTAGAGTCATGTAAAGCCAAGAGCCTTGGTAGAATGCAGTAGAGCCATGGCAGAGTGTAGTACAGCCAGGTTCAGCCAAGTAGAGCCTTGGTAGAATGTAGTAGAGCCATTGTAGAGTGTAGTACAGACAGGTACAGCCAAGTAGAATCATGGTAGAGAGTAGTAGAGTCGTATAGAGTCAAGTAGAGCCTTGGTAGAATGTAGTAGAGTCATGTACAGTGAAGTAGAGCCTTGGTAGAATGTAGTAGAGCCATAGCAGAGTGTAGTAGAGCCAGGTACAGCCAAGTAGAGCCAAGGTAGAATGTAGTAGAATCATGTAGAGTCAAGTAGAGCCTTGTTAGAATGTAGTAGACCATGGTAGAGTGTAGTAGAGCTAAATGGAACAAAGTACAGCCATGGTAGAATGTAGTACAGTCAAGTAGAGTCAAGAAGAGCCATGGTGCAATGAAGGAGAGTCATGTAGAGTCAAGTAGAGCCTTGGTAGAATGTAGTAGAGCCATGGTAGAGTGTAGTACAGACAGGTACAGCCAAGTAGAGTCATTGTAGAGAGTAGTAGAGTCTTGTAGAGGCAAGTAGAGCCTTGGTAGATTGTAGTAGAGCCATAGTAGAGTTTAGTACAGTCAAGTAGAGTCAAGTAGATCCATGGTAGAATGTATTAGAATCATGTAGAGTCAAGTATAGCCTTGGTAGAATGGAGTAGACCATGGTAGAGTATAGTAGAGTCCAGTAGAGCCACATACAGCCACGGTGGAGTGTAGTAGAGTGAAGTAGAGTCAAGAAGGGCCTTTGTAGAATGTAGTAGAGTCATGTAAAGTGAAGTAGAGCCTTGGTAGAATGTAGTAGAGCCATGGTAGAGTGTAGTATAGCCAGGTAAAGCGAAGTAGATCCAAGGTAGAATGTTGTAGGATCATGTAGAGTCAAGTAGAGCCTTGGTAGAATGTAGTAGACCATGGTAGAGTGTAGTAGAGCTAAGTGGAACCAAGTACAGCCATGGTAGAATGTAGTACAGTCAAGTAGAGTCAAGAAGAGCAATGGTGGAATGAAGTAGAGTCATGTAGAGTCAAGTAGAACCTTGGTAGAATGTATTAGAGCCATGGTGGAGTGTAGTACAGACAGGTACATCCAAGTAGAGTCATGGTAGAGAGTAGTAGAGTCGTGTAGAGTCAAGTAGAGCCTTGGTAGAATGTAGTAGAGCCATAGTAGAGTTTAGTACAGTCAAGTAGAGTCAAGTAGAGCCATGGTAGAATGTAGTAGAGTCATGTAGAGTCAAGTAGAGCCTTGGTAGAATGTAGTAGACCTTGGTAGAGTATAGTAGAGTCAAGTAGAGCCACGCAGAGCCATGGTGGAGTGTAGTAGAATGAAGTAGAGTCAAGTAGGGCCTTTGTAGAATGTAGTAGAGTCATGTACAGCCAAGAGCCTTGGTAGAATGCAGTAGAGCCATGGCAGTGTGTAGTACAGCCAGGTTCAGACAAGTAGAGCCTTGGTAGAATGTAGTAGAGCCATTGTAGAGTGTAGTACAGACAGGTACAGCCAAGAAGAATCATGGTAGAGAGTAGTAGAGTCGTATAGAGTCAAGTAGAGCCTTGGTAGAATGCAGTAGAGTCATGTACAGTGAAGTAGAGCCTTGGTAGAATGTAGTAGAGCCATGGCAGAGTGTAGTAGAGCCAGGTACAGCCAAGTAGAGCCAAGGTAGAATGTAGTAGAATCATGTAGAGTCAAGTAGAGCCTTGTTATAATGTAGTAGACCATGGTAGAGTGTAGTAGAGCTAAATGGAACAAAGTACAGCCATGGTAGAATGTAGTACAGTCAAGTAGAGTCAAGAAGAGCCATGGTGCAATGAAGGAGAGTCATGTAGAGTCAAGTAGAGCCTTGGTAGAATGTAGTAGAGCCATGGTAGAGTGTAGTACAGACAGGTACAGCCAAGTAGAGTCATTGTAGAGAGTAGTAGAGTCTTGTAGAGGCAAGTAGAGCCTTGGTAGATTGTAGTTGAGCCATAGTAGAGTTTAGTACAGTCAAGTAGAGTCAAGTAGATCCATGGTAGAATGTATTAGAATCATGTAGAGTCAAGTATAGCCTTGGTAGAATGGAGTAGACCATGGTAGAGTATAGTAGAGTCCAGTAGAGCCACATACAGCCACGGTGGAGTGTAGTAGAGTGAAGTAGAGTCAAGAAGGGCCTTTGTAGAATGTAGTAGAGTCATGTAAAGTGAAGTAGAGCCTTGGTAGAATGTAGTAGAGCCATGGTAGAGTGTAGTATAGCCAGGTACAGCCAAGTAGAGCCAAGGTAGAATGTAGTAGGATCATGTAGAGTCAAGTAGAGCCTTGGTAGAATGTAGTAGAGCCATGGTGGAGTGTAGTACAGACAGGTACATCCAAGTAGAGTCATGGTAGAGAGTAGTAGAGTCGTGTAGAGTCAAGTAGAGCCTTGGTAGAATGTAGTAGAGCCATAGTAGAGTTTAGTACAGTCAAGTAGAGTGAAGTAGAGCCATGGTAGAATGTAGTAGAGTCATGTAGAGTCAAGTAGAGCCTTGGTAGAATGTAGTAGACCTTGGTAGCGTATAGTAGAGTCAAGTAGAGCCACTCAGAGCCATGGTGGAGTGTAGTAGAGTGAAGTAGAGTCAAGTAGGGCCTTTGTAGAATGTAGTAGAGTCATGTACAGCCAAGAGCCTTGGTAGAATGCAGTAGAGCCATGGCAGAGTGTAGTACAGCCAGGTTCAGCCAAGTAGAGCCTTGGTAGAATGTAGTAGAGCCATTGTAGAGTGTAGTACAGACAGGTACAGCCAAGTAGAATCATGATAGAGAGTAGTAGAGTCGTATAGAGTCAAGTAGAGCCTTGGTAGAATGTAGTAGAGCCATGGCAGTGTGTAGTACAGTCAAGTAGAGTCAATTAGAGCCATGGTAGAATGTAGTAGAGTCATGTAGCGTCAAGTAGACCATGGTAGAGTGTAGTAGAGTCAAGTAGAGCCACGTAGAGCCATGGTAGACTGTAGTAGAGTGAAGTAGAGTCACGTAGGGCCATGGGAGAATGTAGTAGAGTCATGTAGAGTCAAGTAGAGCATTGGTAGAATGTAGTAGAGCCATGGCAGAGTGTAGTAGAGCCAAGTACAGCGAAGTAGAGCCATGGTAGAGTGTAGTAGAGTCATGTTTAGGCAAATAGACCCATGGTAGAATGTAGAAGAGCAATGATAGGGTGTAGTAGAGCTAAGTAGAACCAAGTACAGCCATGGTAGAGTGTAGTAGAGTCAAGTAGAGTTAAGAAGAGGATTGGTAGAATGAAGTAGAGTCATGTAGAGTCTAGTAGAGCCTTGGTAGAATGTAGTAGAGCCATGGTAGAGTGTAGTACAGACAGGTACAGCCAAGTAGAGTCATTGTAGAGAGTAGTAGAGTCGTGTAGAGTCAAGTAGAGCCTTGGTAGAATGGAGTAGAGCCATAGTAGAGTTTAGTACAGTCAAGTAGAGTCAAGTAGATCCATGTTAGAATGCAGTAGAATCATGTAGAGTCAAGTAGAGCCTTGGTAGAATGGAGTAGACCATGGTAGAGTATAGTAGAGTGAAGTAGAGTCAAGAAGGGCCTTTGTAGAATGTAGTAGAGTCATGTAAAGTGAAGTAGAGCCTTGGTAGAATGTAGTAGAGCCATGGCAGAGTGTCGTACAGCCAGGTACAGCCAAGTAGAGCCAAGGTAGGATGTAGTAGGATCATGTAGAGTCAAGTAGAGCCTTGGTAGAATGTAGTAGACCATGGTAGAGTGTAGTAGAGCTAAGTGGAACCAAGTACAGCCATGGCAGAATGTAGTACAGTCAAGTAGAGTCAAGAAGAGCAATGGTGGAATGAAGTAGAGTCATGTAGAGTCAAGTAGAGCCTTGGTAGAATGTAGTAGAGCAATGGTGGAGTGTAGTAGAGACAGGTACAGCCAAGTAGAGTCATGGTAGAGAGTAGTAAAGTCGTGTAGAGTCAAGTAGAGCCTTGGTAGAATGTAGTAGAGCCATGGTGGAGTGTAGTACAGACAGGTACATCCAAGTAGAGTCATGGTAGAGAGTAGTAGAGTCGTGTAGAGTCAAGTAGAGCCTTGGTAGAATGTAGTAGAGCCATAGTAGAGTTTAGTACAGTCAAGTAGAGGGAAGTAGAGCTATGGTAGAATGTAGTAGAGTCATGTAGAGTCAAGTAGAGCCTTGGTAGAATGTAGTAGACCTTGGCAGAGTATAGTAGAGTCAAGTAGAGCGACGCAGAGCCATGGTGGAGTGAAGTAGAGTGAAGTAGAGTCAAGTAGGGCCTTTGTAGAATGTAGTAGAGTCATGTACAGCGAAGAGCCTTGGTAGAATGTAGTAGAGCCATGGCAGAGTGTAGTACAGCCAGGTTCAGCCAAGTAGAGCCTTGGTAGAATGTAGTAGAGCCATTGTAGAGTGTAGTACAGACAGGTAGAGCCAAGTAGAATCATGGTAGAGAGTAGTAGAGTCGTATAGAGTCAAGGAGAGCCTTGGTAGAATGTAGTAGAGCCATGGCAGTGTGTAATACAGTCAAGTAGAGTCAATTAGAGCCATGGTAGAATGTAGTAGAGTCATGTAGCGTCTAGTAGACCATGGTAGAGTGTAGTACAGTCAAGTAGAGCCACGTAGAGCCATGGTAGACTGTAGTAGAGTGAAGTAGAGTTATGTAGGGCCATGGAAGAATGTAGTAGAGTCATGTAGAGTTAAGTAGAGCATTGGTAGAATGTAGTAGAGCCATGACAGAGTGTAGTAGAGCCAAGTACAGCGAAGTAGAGCCATGGTAGAGTGTAGTAGAGTCATGTTGAGGCAAATAGACCCATGGTAGAATGTAGAAGAACAATGATAGGGTGTAGTAGAGCTAAGTAGAACCAAGTACAGCCATGGTAGAGTGTAGTAGAGTCAAGTAGAGTCAAGAAGAGGAATGGTAGAATGAAGTAGAGTCATGTAGATTCAAGTATAGCCTTGGTAGAATGTAGTAGAGCCATGGTAGAGTGTAGTACAGACAGGTACAGCCAAGTAGAGTCATTGTAGAGAGTAGTAGAGTCGTGTAGAGTCAAGTAGAGCCTTGGTAGAATGTAGTAGAACAATAGTAGAGTTTAGTACAGTCAAGTAGAGTCAAGTAGATCCATGGTAGAATGTAGTAGAATCATGTAGAGTCAAGTAGAGCCTTGGTAGAATGGAGTAGACCAAGGTAGAGTATAGTAGAGTCTAGTAGAGCCACGTAGAGCCACGGTGGAGTGTAGTAGAGTGAAGTAGAGTCAAGAAGGGCCTTTGTAGAATGTAGTAGAGTCATGTACAGTGAAGTAGAGCGTTGGTAGAATGTAGTAGAGCAATGGCAGAGTGTAGTAGAGCCATGTACAGTCAAGTAGAGCCAAGCTAGAATGTACTAGAATCATGTAGAGTCAAGTAGAGCCTTGGTAGAATGTAGTAGACCATGGTAGAGTGTAGTAGAGCTAAATGGAACCAAGTACAGCCATGGTAGAATGTAGTACAGTCAAGTAGAGTCTAGAAGAGCAATGGTGGAATGAAGTAGAGTCATGTAGAGTCAAGGAGAGCCTTGGTAGAATGTAGTAGACCATGGTAGAGTATAGTAGAGCCAGGTACAGCCAAGTAGAGCCATGGCAGAGTGTAGTAGAGCCAGGTACAGCCAAGTAGAGCCATGGTAGAGTGTAGTAGGGTCATGTTGAGGCAAATAGACCCATGGTAGAATGTAGAAGAGCAATATGATAGGGTGCAGTAGAGCTAAGTAGAACCAAGTACATGCAGCCATGTTAGAGTGTAGTAGAGTCAAGTAGAGTCAAGAAGAGCAATGGTAGAATGAAGTAGAATCTTGTAGAGACAAGTAGAGCCTTGGTAGAATGTAGTAGAGCCATGGTAGAGTGTAGTACAGACAGGTACAGCCAAGGAGAGTCATGGTAGAGAGTAGTAGAGTCGTGTAGAGTCAAGTAGAGCCTTAGTAGAATGTAGTAGAGCCATAGTAGAGTTTAGTACAGTCAAGTAGAGTCAAGTAGATCCATGGTAGAATGTAGTAGAGTCATGTAGAGTCAAGTAGAGCCTTGGTAGAATGGAGTAGACCATGGTAGAGTATAGTGGAGTCAAGTAGAGCTACGTAGAGCCATGGTGGAGTGTAGTAGAGTGAAGTAGAGTCAAGTAGGGCCTTTGTAGAATGTAGTAGAGTCATGTAAAGTGAAGTAGAGCCTTGGTAGAATGTAGCAGAGCCATGGCAGAGTGTAGTAGAGCCAGATACAGCCAAGTAGAGCCAAGGTAGAATGAAGTAGAGTCATGTAGAGTCAAGTAGAGTCTTGGTAGAATGTAGTAGAGCCATGGTGGAGTGTAGTACAGACAGGTACATCCAAGTAGAGTCATGGTAGAGAGTAGTAGAGTTGTGTAGAGTCAAGTAGAGCCTTGGTAGAATGTAGTAGAGCCATAGTAGAGTTTAGTACAGTCAAGTAGAGTCAAGTAGAGCCATGGTAGAATGTAGTAGAGTCATGTAGAGTCAAGTAGAGCCTTGGTAGAATGTAGTAGACCTTGGTAGAGTATAGTAGAGTGAAGTAGAGCCACGCAGAGCCATGGTGGAGTGTAGTAGAGTGAAGTAGAGTCATGTAGGGCCTTTGTAGAATGTAGTAGAGTCATGTACAGCCAAGAGCCTTGGTAGAATGTAGTAGAGGCATGGCAGAGTGTAGTACAGCCAGGTTCAGCCAAGTAGAGCCTTGGTAGAATGTAGTAGAGCCATTGCAGAGTGTAGTACAGACAGGTACAGCCAAGTAGAATCATGGTAGAGAGTAGTAGAGTCGTATAGAGTCAAGTAGAGCCTTGGTAGAATGTAGTAGAGCCATGGCAGTGTGTAGTACAGTCAAGTAGAGTCAATTAGAGCCATGGTAGAATGTAGTTGAGTCATGTAGCGTCAAGTAGACCATGGTAGAGTGTAGTAGAGTCAAGTAGAGCCACGTAGAGCCATGGTAGACTGTAGTAGAATGAAGTAGAGTCACGTAGGGACATGGGAGAATGTAGTAGAGTCATGTAGAGTCAAGTAGAGCATTGGTAGAATGTAGTAGAGCCATGGCAGAGTGTAGTAGAGCCAAGTACAGCGAAGTAGAGCCATGGTAGAGTGTAGTAGAGTCATGTTGAGGCAAATAGACCCATGGTAGAATGTAGAAGAGCAATGATATAGGGTGTAGTAGAGCTAAGTAGAACCAAGTACAGCCATGGTAGAGTGTAGTAGAGTCAAGTAGAGTCAAGAAGAGGAATGGTAGAATGAAGTAGAGTCATGTAGAGTCAAGTAGAGCCTTGGTAGAACGTAGTAGAGCCATAGTAGAGTTTAGTACAGTCAAGTAGAGTCAAGTAGATCCATGGTAGAATGTAGTAGAATCATGTAGAGTTAAGTATAGAGCCTTGGTTGAATGGAGTAGACCATGGTAGAGCATAGTAGAGTCGAGTAGAGCCACGTAGAGCCACGGTGGAGTGTAGTAGAGTGAAGTAGAGTCAAGAAGGGCCTTTGTAGAATGTAGTAGAGTCATGTATAGTGAAGTAGAGCCTTGGTAGAATGTAGTAGAGCCATGGCAGAGTGTAGAAGATCCAGGTACAGCCAAGTAGAGCGAAGGTAGAATGTAGTAGAATCATGTAGAGTCAAGTAGAGCCTTGGTAGAATGTAGTAGACCATGGTAGAGTGTAGTAGAGCTAAATGGAACGAAGTACAGCCATGGTAGAATGTAGTACAGTCAAGTAGAGTCAAGAAGAGCAATGGTGGAATGAAGTAGAGTCATGTAGAGTCAAGTAGAGCCTTGGTAGAATGGAGTAGACCATGGTAGAGTGTAGTAGAGTTATGTACAGGCAAGTAGAGCCATGGTAGAATGTAGTAGAGTCATGTAGAGTGAAGTGGAGTCTGGGTAGAATTTAGTAGACCATGGTAGAGTGTAGTAGAGTCATGTAGCGTCAAGTAGACCATGGTAGAGTGTAATAGAGTCAAGTAGAGCCACGTAGAGTCAAGTAGGGCCATGGGAGAATGTAGTAGAGTCATGTAGAGTCAAGTAGAGCATTGGTAGAATGTAGTAGAGCCATGGCAGAGTGTAGTAGAGCCAGGTACAGCCAAGTAGAGCCATGGTTCAGTGTAGTATAGTCATGTTGAGGCAAATAGACCCATGGTAGAATGTAGAAGAGCAAAGATAGGGTGTACTAGAGCTAAGTAGAACCAAGTACAGCCATGGTAGAGTGTAGTAGAGTCAAGAAGAGCAATGGTAGAATGAAGTAGAGTCATGTAGAGTCAAGTAGAGCCTTGGTAGAATGTAGTAGAGCCATAGTAGAGTTTAGTACAGTCAAGTAGAGTCAAGTAGATCCATGGTAGAATGTAGTAGAGTGATGTAGAGTCAAGTAGAGGCTTGGTAGAATGGAGTAGACCATGGTAGAGTATAGTAGAGTCAAGTAGAGCCACGTAGAGCCACGGTGGAGTGTAGTAGAGTGAAGTAGAGTCAAGTAGGGCCTTTGTAGAATGTAGTAGAGTCATGTACAGTGAAGTAGAGCCTTGGTGGAATGTAGTAGAGCCATGGCAGAGTGTAGTAGAGCCAGGTACATCCAAGTAGAGCGAAGGTAGAATGTAGTAGAATCACGTAGAGTCAAGTAGAGCCTTGGTAGAATGTATAGTAGACCATGGTAGAGTGTAGTTAGCGATCTCCAACTAAAATTGAAACCTTACAAATGCAACAAGAAAAGTGCTTAGAAAATTTTTACAGCCAGAGTGATTGATATTAGTGTAAGTTTGACGTTTGTATCTCATTCGTGGCCTAAGTTATGATTTTTAGAAGTAAAAGTCTGGTTGTCCAGATTTTCCATAGAAAACATGGCACCGTAACCATGCTAATAGCACTCCTTTCTCTTTTTCAATATCTTCACTTCCGAACAAGCTATCAACATGAAACTTGCACCAAACAGGCTAATATAAATCAAATTTTTTAATTTGAAGTGTGCAAACTTGTATGGCTTCAATTGAATACCCTGGACATTATCCACTAATTCTCACTATATCTCACTTGCAGTACAGAAGTTTTACCGAATGTCACAAACTTATGTTTTGTTCGCTATTTTTGACACACCACACAGTGGAATAAGATTATAAACATTCGAATCCCTATTTTCTTGCTATATCTTCATGAAAGTCCTAGCGTAAGAACACCTTTCTCATATTGTACATTCGTACATTGTGCACTTTCTGAAGCTGTATTCTAGATATGAGCTGTATACCAGTATTGTACACCCTCTTTATTACACCACTTGGGCCCAATTGAGGTTCACCATGACCATCAAGTGGAGTTGGAGTTGTCTTAATTCAAGTTCTCAAAGTGAGTGAGTAGCTCAGCCACTGAAAATTGCTTGTGATTCAGAAAGACTTCTTTGTCTGGGTAATTTAGCCCTAGTATACTTGCTTTCTAAGGTCAATCCGAGGCTTGAGAGTCTTCATATTTGCAGACATTGACCTTCGTTTATTTCTGACACCATCATGCATCTGGCATAGTCAATACTGCACTATTTTCTCTCTCAACTACTTTTTCCGTCTCAACACGGATTCCAGGGACCTGCATAGTGCCCAGCTGTGCAGCTATAGGGCCTGGGGACAAGCTAGGCACGTGGAAATTATTGTTTGCACAGAATTATCTCAGCAATTCAGTGTCAGCAGGATCTAAATAACAATCCGGAGTAACAAGGGACATGTATTAACTGCATCCAGTCCTGGGTATATCAAGCTCGTGCTAACGAACCTGTATCTACTTGTAATATGGGGAGTAATCCACCGTTAAACATTTTGTGCTGAATTTTGGGCTGCTTTTAACTCGCTTACCGACAGATCCATATTTTTTGACGTAAAACAACACCCAGATCTGAAATCAGGGTCCTGGATTTACCTTGGAGCAGTCAAACGGCTCAGAAACAGCTTATCCAGTTGCGGAAACACGTCGCAAAATGAACAGTAGGCGGTGCCATAAATCCAATACAAATTATTATCAATTTCTATTCCGCATTAGTTAACCATTGTAGATTTACGTAAGAAAAATCGTTAACGCGTAACTCCGGAAATACTCGCCCGATTTGCACGAAACAAATTTTGTTTGGAAGGGCAGTGACTGGGCTTTCTCGTGATCAACCAACGAAGACATCTTCATTATCAGTTTTTGCATTCAAATTTTTATACTACAGAGTGTAAAATCATACAGGTTGGAGATCGCTAGTGTAGTAGAGCTAAGTGGAACCAAGTACAGCCATGGTAGAATGTACTACAGTCAAGTAGAGTCAGGAAGAGCAATGGTGGAATGAAGTAGAGTCATGTAGAGTCAAGTAGAGCCTTGGTAGAATGTAGTAGAGCCATAGTAGAGTTTAGTACAGTCAAGTAGAGTCAAGTAGATCCATGGTAGAATGTAGTAGAGTCATGTAGAGTCAAGTAGAGGCTTGGTAGAATGGAGTAGACCATGGTAGAGTATAGTAGAGTCAAGTAGAGCCACGTAGAGCCACGGTGGAGTGTAGTAGAGTGAAGTAGAGTCAAGTAGGGCCTTTGTAGAATGTAGTAGAGTCATGCACAGTGAAGTAGAGCCTTGGTAGAATGTAGTAGAGCCATGGCAGAGTGTAGTAGAGCCAGGTACATCCAAGTAGAGCGAAGGTAGAATGTTTTAGAATCACGTAGAGTCAAGTAGAGCCTTGGTAGAATGTAGTAGACCATGGTAGAGTGTAGTAGAGCTAAGTGGAACCAAGTACAGCCATGGTAGAATGTACTACAGTCAAGTAGAGTCAGGAAGAGCAATGGTGGAATGAAGTAGAGTCATGTAGAGTCAAGTAGAGCCTTGGTAGAATGTAGTAGAGCCATAGTAGAGTTTAGTACAGTCAAGTAGAGTCAAGTAGATCCATGGTATAGAATGTAGTAGAGTCATGTAGAGTCAAGAAGAGCCTTGGTAGAATGGAGTAGACCATGGTAGAGTATAGTAGAGTCATGTAGAGCCACGTAGAGCCACGGTGGAGTGTAGTAGAGTGAAGTAGAGTCAAGTAGGGCCTTTGTAGAATGTAGTAGAGTCATGTACAGTGAAGTAGAGCCTTGGTAGAATGTAGTAGAGCCATGGCAGAGTGTAGTAGAGTCAGGTACATCCAAGTAAAGCGAAGGTAGAATGTAGTAGAATCATGTAGAGTCAAGTAGAGCCTTGGTAGAATGTAGTAGACCATGGTAGAGTGTAGTAGAGCTAAGTGGAACCAAGTACAGCCATGGTAGAATGTAGTACAGTCAAGTAGAGTCAAGAAGAGCAATGGTGGAATGAAGGAGAGTCATGTAGAGTCAAGTAGAGCCTTGGCAGAATGTAGTAGAGCCATGGTGGAGTGTAGTAGAGTTATGTACAGGCAAGTAGAGCCATGGTAGAATGTAGTAGAGTCATGTAGAGTGAAGTGGAGTCTGGGTAGAATTTAGTAGACCATGGTAGAGTGTAGTAGAGTCATGTAGCGTCAAGTAGACCATGGTAGAGTGTAATAGAGTCAAGTAGAGCCACGTAGAGTCAAGTAGGGCCATGGGAGAATGTAGTAGAGTCATGTAGAGTCAAGTAGAGCATTGGTAGAATGTAGTAGAGCCATGGCAGAGTGTAGTAGAGCCAGGTACAGCCAAGTAGAGCCATGGTAGAGTGTAGTATAGTCATGTTGAGGCAAATAGACCCATGGTAGAATGTAGAAGAGCAAAGATAGGGTGTACTAGAGCTAAGTAGAACCAAGTACAGCCATGGTAGAGTGTAGTAGAGTCAAGAAGAGCAATGGTAGAATGAAGTAGAGTCATGTAGAGTCAAGTAGAGCCTTGGTAGAATGTAGTAGAGCCATAGTAGAGTTTAGTACAGTCAAGTAGAGTCAAGTAGATCCATGGTAGAATGTAGTAGAGTGATGTAGAGTCAAGTAGAGGCTTGGTAGAATGGAGTAGACCATGGTAGAGTATAGTAGAGTCAAGTAGAGCCACGTAGAGCCACGGTGGAGTGTAGTAGAGTGAAGTAGAGTCAAGTAGGGCCTTTGTAGAATGTAGTAGAGTCATGTACAGTGAAGTAGAGCCTTGGTGGAATGTAGTAGAGCCATGGCAGAGTGTAGTAGAGCCAGGTACATCCAAGTAGAGCGAAGGTAGAATGTAGTAGAATCACGTAGAGTCAAGTAGAGCCTTGGTAGAATGTATAGTAGACCATGGTAGAGTGTAGTTAGCGATCTCCAACTAAAATTGAAACCTTACAAATGCAACAAGAAAAGTGCTTAGAAAATTTTTACAGCCAGAGTGATTGATATTAGTGTAAGTTTGACGTTTGTATCTCATTCGTGGCCTAAGTTATGATTTTTAGAAGTAAAAGTCTGGTTGTCCAGATTTTCCATAGAAAACATGGCACCGTAACCATGCTAATAGCACTCCTTTCTCTTTTTCAATATCTTCACTTCCGAACAAGCTATCAACATGAAACTTGCACCAAACAGGCTAATATAAATCAAATTTTTTAATTTGAAGTGTGCAAACTTGTATGGCTTCAATTGAATACCCTGGACATTATCCACTAATTCTCACTATATCTCACTTGCAGTACAGAAGTTTTACCGAATGTCACAAACTTATGTTTTGTTCGCTATTTTTGACACACCACACAGTGGAATAAGATTATAAACATTCGAATCCCTATTTTCTTGCTATATCTTCATGAAAGTCCTAGCGTAAGAACACCTTTCTCATATTGTACATTCGTACATTGTGCACTTTCTGAAGCTGTATTCTAGATATGAGCTGTATACCAGTATTGTACACCCTCTTTATTACACCACTTGGGCCCAATTGAGGTTCACCATGACCATCAAGTGGAGTTGGAGTTGTCTTAATTCAAGTTCTCAAAGTGAGTGAGTAGCTCAGCCACTGAAAATTGCTTGTGATTCAGAAAGACTTCTTTGTCTGGGTAATTTAGCCCTAGTATACTTGCTTTCTAAGGTCAATCCGAGGCTTGAGAGTCTTCATATTTGCAGACATTGACCTTCGTTTATTTCTGACACCATCATGCATCTGGCATAGTCAATACTGCACTATTTTCTCTCTCAACTACTTTTTCCGTCTCAACACGGATTCCAGGGACCTGCATAGTGCCCAGCTGTGCAGCTATAGGGCCTGGGGACAAGCTAGGCACGTGGAAATTATTGTTTGCACAGAATTATCTCAGCAATTCAGTGTCAGCAGGATCTAAATAACAATCCGGAGTAACAAGGGACATGTATTAACTGCATCCAGTCCTGGGTATATCAAGCTCGTGCTAACGAACCTGTATCTACTTGTAATATGGGGAGTAATCCACCGTTAAACATTTTGTGCTGAATTTTGGGCTGCTTTTAACTCGCTTACCGACAGATCCATATTTTTTGACGTAAAACAACACCCAGATCTGAAATCAGGGTCCTGGATTTACCTTGGAGCAGTCAAACGGCTCAGAAACAGCTTATCCAGTTGCGGAAACACGTCGCAAAATGAACAGTAGGCGGTGCCATAAATCCAATACAAATTATTATCAATTTCTATTCCGCATTAGTTAACCATTGTAGATTTACGTAAGAAAAATCGTTAACGCGTAACTCCGGAAATACTCGCCCGATTTGCACGAAACAAATTTTGTTTGGAAGGGCAGTGACTGGGCTTTCTCGTGATCAACCAACGAAGACATCTTCATTATCAGTTTTTGCATTCAAATTTTTATACTACAGAGTGTAAAATCATACAGGTTGGAGATCGCTAGTGTAGTAGAGCTAAGTGGAACCAAGTACAGCCATGGTAGAATGTACTACAGTCAAGTAGAGTCAGGAAGAGCAATGGTGGAATGAAGTAGAGTCATGTAGAGTCAAGTAGAGCCTTGGTAGAATGTAGTAGAGCCATAGTAGAGTTTAGTACAGTCAAGTAGAGTCAAGTAGATCCATGGTAGAATGTAGTAGAGTCATGTAGAGTCAAGTAGAGGCTTGGTAGAATGGAGTAGACCATGGTAGAGTATAGTAGAGTCAAGTAGAGCCACGTAGAGCCACGGTGGAGTGTAGTAGAGTGAAGTAGAGTCAAGTAGGGCCTTTGTAGAATGTAGTAGAGTCATGCACAGTGAAGTAGAGCCTTGGTAGAATGTAGTAGAGCCATGGCAGAGTGTAGTAGAGCCAGGTACATCCAAGTAGAGCGAAGGTAGAATGTTTTAGAATCACGTAGAGTCAAGTAGAGCCTTGGTAGAATGTAGTAGACCATGGTAGAGTGTAGTAGAGCTAAGTGGAACCAAGTACAGCCATGGTAGAATGTACTACAGTCAAGTAGAGTCAGGAAGAGCAATGGTGGAATGAAGTAGAGTCATGTAGAGTCAAGTAGAGCCTTGGTAGAATGTAGTAGAGCCATAGTAGAGTTTAGTACAGTCAAGTAGAGTCAAGTAGATCCATGGTATAGAATGTAGTAGAGTCATGTAGAGTCAAGAAGAGCCTTGGTAGAATGGAGTAGACCATGGTAGAGTATAGTAGAGTCATGTAGAGCCACGTAGAGCCACGGTGGAGTGTAGTAGAGTGAAGTAGAGTCAAGTAGGGCCTTTGTAGAATGTAGTAGAGTCATGTACAGTGAAGTAGAGCCTTGGTAGAATGTAGTAGAGCCATGGCAGAGTGTAGTAGAGTCAGGTACATCCAAGTAAAGCGAAGGTAGAATGTAGTAGAATCATGTAGAGTCAAGTAGAGCCTTGGTAGAATGTAGTAGACCATGGTAGAGTGTAGTAGAGCTAAGTGGAACCAAGTACAGCCATGGTAGAATGTAGTACAGTCAAGTAGAGTCAAGAAGAGCAATGGTGGAATGAAGGAGAGTCATGTAGAGTCAAGTAGAGCCTTGGCAGAATGTAGTAGAGCCATGGTGGAGTGTAGTACAGACAGGTACATCCAAGTAGAGTCATGGTGGAGAGTAGTAGAGTCGTGTAGAGTCAAGTAGAGCCTTGGTAGAATGTAGTAGAGGCATAGTAGAGTTTAGTACAGTCAAGTAGAGTCAAGTAGAGCCATGGTAGAATGTAGTAGAGTCATGTACAGTCGAGTAGAGCCTTGGTAGAATGTAGTAGACCATGGTACAGAGTAGTAGAGCTAAGTAGAACCAAGTACAGCCATGGTAGAGTGTATAGTACAGTCAAGGAGAGTCAAGAAGAGCAATGGTGGAATGAAGTAGAGTCATGTAGAGTCAAGTAGAGCCTTGATAGAATGTAGTAGAGCCATGGTAGAGTGTAGTACAGACAGGTACATCCAAGTATAGGGTCATGGTAGAGAGTAGTAGAGTCGTGTAGATTCAAGTAGAGCCTTGGTAGAATGTAGTAGAGCCATAGTAGAGTTTAGAACAGTCAAGTAGAGTCAAGTAGAGCCATGGTAGAATGTAGTAGAGTCATGTAGAGTCAAGTAGAGCCTTGGTAGAATGTAGTAGACGATGGTAGAGTATAGTAGAGTCAAGTAGAGCCACGTAGAGCCATGGTCGAGTGTAGTAGAGTGAAGTAGAGTCAAGTAGGGCCTTTGTAGAAAGTAGTAGAGTCATGTACAGTCAAGTAGAGCCTTGGTAGAATGTAGTACAGTCATGTAGAGTCAAGTAGAGCATTGGTACAATGTAGTAGAGCCATGGCAGAGTGTAGTAGAGCCAGGTACAGCCAAGTAGAGCCATGGTAGAGTGTAGTAGTCATGTTGAGGCAAATAGAGCCATGGTAGAATGTAGAAGAGCAATGATACCGTGTAGTAGAGCTAAGTAGAACCAAGTACAGCCATGGTAGAGTGTAGTAGAGTCAAGTAGAGTCAAGAAGACCAATGGTAGAATGAAGTAGAGTCATGTAGAGTCAAGTAGAGCCTTCGTGGAATGTAGTATAGAGCCATGGTAGAGTGTAGTACAGACAGGTACATCCAAGTAGAGTCTTGGTAGAGAGTAGTAGAGTCGTGTAGAGTCAAGTAGAGCCTTGCTAGAATGTAGTAGAGCCATAGTAGAGTTTAGTACAGTCAAGTACAGTCAAGTAGAGCCATGGTAGAATGTAGTAGAGTCATGTAGCGTCAAGTAGACCATGGTAGAGTGTAGTAGAGTCAAGTAGAGCCACGTAGAGCCATGGTAGACTGTAGTAGAGTGAAGTAGAGTCAAGTAGGGCCATGGGAGAATGTAGTAGAGTCATGTAGAGTCTCAAGTAGAGCATTGGTAGAATGTAGTAGAGCCATGGGAGAGTGAAGTAGAGCCAGGTACAGCCATGTAGAGCGATGGTAGAGTGTAGTAGAGTCATGTTGAGGCAAATAGACCCATGGTAGAATGTAGAAGAGCAATGATAGGGTGTAGTAGAGCTAAGTAGAACCAAGTACAGCCATGGTAGAGTGTAGTAGAGTCATGTAGCGTCAAGTAGACCATGGTAGAGTGTAGTAGAGTCAAGTAGATCCACGTAGAGCCATGGTAGACTGTAGTAGAGTCAAGTAGAGTCAAGTATATATAGGGCCATGGGAGAATGTAGTAGAGTCATGTAGAGTCAAGTAGAGCATTGGTAGAATGTAGTAGAGCCATGGCAGAGTGTAGTAGAGCCAGGTACAGACAAGTAGAGCCATGGTAGAGTGTAGTAGAGTCATGTTGAGGCAAATAGACCCATGGTAGAATGTAGAAGAGCAATGATAGGGTGTAGTAGAGCTAAGTAGAACCAAGTACAGCCATGGTAGAGTGTAGTAGAGTCAAGTAGAGTCAAGAAGAGCAATGGTAGAATGAAGTAGAGTCATGTAGAGTCAAGTAGAGCCTTGGTAGAATGTAGTAGAGCCATGGTAGAGTGTAGTACAGACAGGTACAGCCAAGTAGAGTCATGGTAGAGAGAAGTAGAGTCATGTAGAGTCAAGTAGAGCCTTGGTAGAATGTAGTAGAAGCATAGTAGAGTGTAGTACAGTCAAGTAGAGTCAAGTAGATCCATGGTAGAATGTAGTAGAGTCATGTAGAGTCACGTAGAGCCTTGGTAGAATGGAGTAGACCATGGTAGAGTATAGTAGAGTCAAGTGGAGCCACGTAGAGCCACGGTGGAGTGTAGTAGAGTGAAGTAGAGTCACGTAGTATAGGGCCTTTGTAGAATGTAGTAGAGTCATGTACAGTGAAGTAGAGCCTTGGTAGAATGTAGTAGACCCATGGCAGAGTGTAGTAGAGCTAGGTACATCCAAGTAGAGTCAAGGTAGAATGTAGTAGAATCATGTAGAGTCAAGTAGAGCCTTGGTAGAATGTAGTAGACCGTGGTAGAGTGTAGTAGAGCTAAGTGGAACCAAGTACAGCCATGGTAGAATGTAGTACAGTCAAGTACAGTGAAGAAGAGCAATGGTGGAATGAAGTAGAGTCATGTAGAGTCAAGTAGAGCCTTGGTAGAATGTAGTAGAGCCATGGTGGAGTGTAGTAGAGACAGGTACATCCAAGTAGAGTCATGGTAGAGAGTAGTAGAGTCGTGTAGAGTCAAGTAGAGCCTTGGTAGAATGTAGTAGAGCCATAGTAGAGTTTAGTACAGTCAAGTAGAGTCAAGTAGAGCCATGGTAGAATGTAGTAGAGTCATGTAGAGTCAAGTAGAGGCTTTGTAGAATGTAGTAGACCATGGTAGAGTATAGTAGAGTCAAGTAGAGCCACGCAGAGCCATGGTGGAGTGTAGTAGAGTGAAGTAGAGTCAAGTAGGGCCTTTGTAGAAAGTAGTAGAGTAATGTACAGCCAAGAGCCTTGGTAGAATGTAGTAGAGCCATGGCAGAGTGTAGTACAGCCAGGTACAGCCAAGGAGAGCCTTGGTAGAATGTAGTAGAGCCATTGTAGAGTGTAGTACAGACAGGTACAGCCAAGTAGAATCATGGTAGAGAGTAGTAGAGTCATATAGAGTCAAGTAGAGCCTTGGTAGAATGTAGTAGAGCCATGGCAGTGTGTAGTACAGTGAAGTAGAGTCAAGTAGAGCCATGGTAGAATGTAGTAGAGTCATGTAGTGTCAAGTAGACCATGGTAGAGTGTAGTAGAGTCAAGTAGAGCCACGGTAGACTGTAGTAGAGTGAAGTAGAGTCAAGTATAGGACCATGGGAGAATGTAGTAGAGTCATGTAGAGTCAAGTAGAGCATTGGTAGAATGTAGTAGAGCCATGGCAGAGTGTAGTAGAGCCAGGTACAGCCAAGTAGAGCCATGGTAGAGTGTAGTAGAGTCGTGTAGAGTCTGCAAGTAGAGCCTTGGTAGAATGTAGTAGAGCCATAGTAGAGTTTAGTACAGTCAAGTAGAGTCAAGTAGAGCCTTGGTAGAATGTAGTAGACCATGGCAGAGTATAGTAGAGTCAAATAGAGCCACGTAGAGCCATGGTGGAGTGCAGTAGAGTAAAGTAGAGTCAAGTAGGGCCTTTGTAGAATGTAGTAGAGTCATGTACAGTCAAGTAGAGCCTTGGTAGAATGTGGTATACTACTATACTATAGACCATGGTAGAGTATAGTAGAGCCAGGTACAGCCAAGTAGAGCCATGGCAGAGTGTAGTAGAGCCAGGTACAGCCAAGTAGAGCCATGGTAGAATGTAGTTGAGTCATGTTGAGGCAAATAGACCGATGGTAGAATGTAGAAGAGCAATGATAGGGTGTAGTAGAGCTAAGTACAACCAAGTACAGTCATGGTAGAGTGTAGTAGAGTGAAGTAGAGTCAAGAAGAGCCATGGTAGAATGTAGTAGAGTCATGTAGAGTCAAGTAGAGCCTTGGTAGAATGTAGTAGACCATGGTAGAGTGTAGTAGAGCTAAGTAGAACGAAGTACAGCCATGGTAGAGTGTAGTACAGTCAAGTAGATTCAAGAAGAGCAATGGTGGAATGAAGAAGTGTCATGTAGAGTCAAGTAGAGGCTTGGTAGAATGTAGTAGAGCCATTGTAGAGTCAAGTAGACCATGGTAGAGTGAGGTAGAGTCAAGGAGAGTCAAGTAGAGCCATGGTAGAATGTAGTAGAGTCATGTAGAGTCAAGTAGATCATGGTAGAGTGTAGTAGAGTCAAGTAGAGCCAAGTAGAGCCATGGTAGACTGTAGTAGAGTGAAGTAGAGTCAAGTAGGGCCATGGTAGAATGTAGTAGAGTCATGTAGAGTCAAGTAGAGCATTGGTAGAATGTAGTAGAGCCATGGCAGAGTGTAGTAGAGCCAGGTACAGCCAAGTAGAGCCATGTTAGAGTGTAGTAGAGTCATGTTGAAGCAAATAGACCCATGGTAGAATGTAGAAGAGCAATGATAGGGTGTAGTAGAGCTAAGTAGAACCAAGTACAGCCATGGTATAGAGTGTAGTAGAGTCAAGTAGAGTCAACCAGAGGCCTAGCAGAATGTGGTAGAGTCATGTAGAGTCAAGTAGAGCCTTGGTATAATGTACTAAAGCAATGGAAGAGTGTAATAGACCCAAGTAGATCCATTATAGAGTGTAGTAGAATCAAGTGGAACCAACTATAGCCATGGTAGAGCATAGTAGAGGAAAGTAGAGTCAAGTAGAGCCGTGGTAGAATGTAGTAGAGCCATGGTAGAGTGTAGTAGAACCAAGTATGCCATTGTAGGTGTAGTAGAGTCAAGTGGAGCCTAGTAGAGGCATGGTAGAGTGTCGTAGAGGAAAGTAGAGTGAAGTGGAGCCATAGTAGAATGTAGTAGAGCCAAGTAGAGCAAAGTAGAGCCATAGTAGAGAATAGTAGAGTCGTGTAGAGTCAGGTAGAGCCTTGGTAGAATGTAGTAGAATCATAGTAGAGTGCAGTACAGTGAAGTAGAGGCATGGTAGAATGTAGTAGAGTCATGTAGAGTCAAGTAGAGCTTTAGTAGAATGTAGTAGACCATGGTAGAGTGTAGTACAGTCAAGTAGAGCCACGTAGAGCCATGGTAGAGTGTAGTAGAGTGAAGTAGAGTCAAGTAGGGCCTTCATAGAATGAAGTAGAGCCTTGGTAGAATGTAGTAGAGCCATGGCAGAGTGTAGTATAGAGCCAGGTAAAGCCAAGTAGAGCCATGGTAGAGTGTAGTAGAGTCATGTCGAGGCGAATAGACCTATGGTAGAATGTAGAAGAGCAATGATAGGGTGCAGTAGAGCTAAGTAGAACCAAGTACAGCCATGGTAGAGTGTAGTACAGTCAAGTAGAGTCAAGAAGAGCAATGGTGGAATGATGTCGAGTCATGTAGAGTCAAGTAGAGCCTTGGTAGAATGTAGAAGAGCCATGGTAGAGTGTAGTACAGACAGGTACAGGCAAGTAGAGTCATGAAGAATGTTACTACTTGTGCTAGCTGTGTAGGAACTTCTTGGCCACTAGTTGGGCCTTCTTTCTGAAGTTGCTGGAAGTGATTTGTGTGTTGGGGGTATAGAAGGGATTGAGCAATGCCTGTGTGAGTGTGCGTGTGTGCAGAGTGTGCATGTCAGTTTGAGTTTTCTTAAGAGATGTCAATATGCCTCTAAGCTGCTAATTGTCGTACCTTTACAAAGAGCTCATACATTTCTGAGAAGAATCCCTTCAAATTCTCTGCAGTACGGATGGTGTCATGAACAAGCAGAAAGCGCATCTCTGCAGATTGTCAAGGCAACCCTTATTGTCAGGATGAGATACATACTCAGATGTCCATGACCCCAGTCAAGAATGTTTGGTGGCTTGATCCAAATTTGGTACCACTCAAACCTTTCTCATCTTGAATGTTACAGTAGTTACTGTAAAAGATGTAGTTAAAAGTTGTTACACTACCAAAGTGCAATGGCTGCCATTGGAGAAGAGAGAGGTTTGGAGAACAATATGCATCAGTGCCTCAACTAGAATACAATTAACCTAGTTATGTTGTTTAAGTTAGCTCATGCAGGCAGTTTGTAAGTTTACTGGGAGATAGTTTTTAACTAAAATCAAGAAAAGGTTTCCTATTGGCTGGTGTTTCAGAGAATAGAGATCTTGAACATGGCTGACTACTTGAAGGTAAGGTTGCACAACAAAATGAAGCATCTATCTTTAAGCTTAATTCCATTCTTAGTGAAATGAACACAATTGTGATAATGAATTTGAATCAAGCCACCAGATGCCATGAGGGTATGGAGATTTGGGCACAAGACTCGAGTCAAGCAACATACACACATAGAACACATGTACACAAATAAGCAGGCCTTTGCCCTCTGTTTCTGCATACTGTGTGCTGCTATATACTATAGTACCAATACCGCATGGCAGCTTACTGTGCAGATGGTTTACCTTGGGGCATGCCTGAGTGAGCAGCATACTGCTGATTTACCTCTTTACTGACCATAATGCGTGATTGCAAACTTACATAGAAAATCACAAACGAAAAGCTTGAGAATGCATGTTACATATTTTTATTATAATATTATGTCTACAGATGTGTGGTAGAAAGCAATGGAATACCTCAAGCTCTGCCCAGCTTCACTGTAGTTTTGAAGCATATCATGCACTACAGCGGAAGCAATGAAATAAAGCAGAAGTTGCCATACTGGAAGTCGCTACCTTCGATCTGTTTCGATACTTGGCAGTCTTTCTGGGCATGAAAATTCAAACCCTCTAAGCTACTGAATGAAGGCTTGGTATAATAATTAAAGATTACATCATAGTTGAGTTGTGGCATGGGCTTAAAATGTCAGTTTACACATTAACACGCTTACAGACAGCATAGTTTACACAGCAACACCAGGCCATGGGCTACCTGTAGCACAATTTACACAGCTTCCAAATATTGTTCAAGAAGACAAGAGCATAAACATTTTCTTGCTTGAGACAACTCCTAAGCTTTGTGACTGTCAGCCCTGCAGTAGAGAACAGTTTCTCACTTGGAGTGGAGGTTGCTGGAACAGAGAACTGATCTAGCCACTTCAGCCATGTTGCTAGTTCCACCATGGTACCACATACTCCTCGTTGCAGAATTTGCACAAGGCAGACTTAGCTCTACTCTTCTCTGCTCTTCGGAAGCATTGAACAACCCCAAACTCATGTGCAATTACCTGCATGTTCCCTCTGTAGCACAGTGGTTCTAGCAGGTTGAGCACAGTTGAACTGATGTGACTTTACAGAATAGTCCTTGCTCCCTCCATACTACAGTGACACACATACAATGTGCACTATTATTCGAATTATGTGCAAAGACAAACCTACTGTAAGCGGGATACAATTCAAGGAATGACTTGCACTAATTGTTGAAGGAGATGTATCTAGAACAAATTACTGTTGATGTGGGGATGAATGAAAATGTTACTCATCAATTTTGCATCTTTTAATGCACTACAAATACAGTGAGTGCACTGAGATCACTGATAGTGCAATGGGACGACAGTGAGTGCACTGAGATGACGTGACTGCTAGTGTTCCCTGGTGAGTTACTGGTATCAGTACTTTGTGTTCACAGGAGAGCATAATACATCACATGAGGTATTCTGCCAATACATGAAATTATCAACACACAGAATGATGGTAGACACACAGACAACGTAAGAGCATCCAGTATGTACTGAAGAATGTTACTACTTGTGCTAGCTGTGTAGGAACTTCTTGGCCACTAGTTGGGCCTTCTTTCTGAAGTTGCTGGAAGTGATTTGTGTGTTGGGGGTATAGAAGGGATTGAGCAATGCCTGTGTGAGTGTGCGTGTGTGCAGAGTGTGCATGTCAGTTTGAGTTTTCTTAAGAGATGTCAATATGCCTCTAAGCTGCTAATTGTCGTACCTTTACAAAGAGCTCATACATTTCTGAGAAGAATCCCTTCAAATTCTCTGCAGTACGGATGGTGTCATGAACAAGCAGAAAGCGCATCTCTGCAGATTGTCAAGGCAACCCTTATTGTCAGGATGAGATACATACTCAGATGTCCATGACCCCAGTCAAGAATGTTTGGTGGCTTGATCCAAATTTGGTACCACTCAAACCTTTCTCATCTTGAATGTTACAGTAGTTACTGTAAAAGATGTAGTTAAAAGTTGTTACACTACCAAAGTGCAATGGCTGCCATTGGAGAAGAGAGAGGTTTGGAGAACAATATGCATCAGTGCCTCAACTAGAATACAATTAACCTAGTTATGTTGTTTAAGTTAGCTCATGCAGGCAGTTTGTAAGTTTACTGGGAGATAGTTTTTAACTAAAATCAAGAAAAGGTTTCCTATCGGTTGGTGTTTCAGAGAATAGAGATCTTGAACATGGCTGACTACTTGAAGGTAAGGTTGCACAACAAAATGAAGCATCTATCTTTAAGCTTAATTCCATTCTTAGTGAAATGAACACAATTGTGATAATGAATTCGAATCAAGCCACCAGATGCCATGAGGGTATTAGGGATGGGCGATTAACTGGTGTGACGGTTATATCGTGATTTTACTCATTCCGATTATCGACTCGAAGTAATTTCTCTTTTGGCAATTATCGTGATGTTCTGCGCATGGGCATTTTATTACAACCGCGTGGTGTCCTTCGGACTTTGCCGTGAGCTTGTATGTACGCCAACAGTCAGAAAGTAGCACACTAATATCCCTGTTTGGCTTCATTTTTGTCTGAAAGCTGCACAGTGATTATTGGTGAGCTATTTGCAAGGCCTGTGGCGAAGCGTTCTCGCAAAAGCCGGCAAAAAAGTATAGCACCAGCGTGTTTTTTAATACAGAAAATGTTTGCACAGCATGGCACATAGCCGATAAGCCTTGTTACAGTTTACTTTACACGTCTTGTATATTTGTAAGAATACGTGGCGATATTCGTGATAATCGTGATTATATAGTTGACAATAATCGTTGTATGAATTCTGGATATCGCCCATCCCTAGAGGGTATGGAGATGTGGGCACAACACTTGAGTGAAGCAACATACACATATAGAACACATGTACACAAATAGGCAATGCCAGTGTGGTGATATCACACTTAGGCTCAACCCAGTAACTGTCCTAACGGTCAAATTACGGTAGGATACGGCTTGCTGTGACAAATCCGGTGACAGTAAGGTCATTAAATCTGTCCACAGTCTTCAGATACCTATGGGAGACAAATCCAGTGAATAAAATCTCCCTGGAAAACCAGTCAGGAGGAAACTATAATCTAAACCAACCTTGTACACTATGTATTAGTCAAGATGGCAGGCAACTATATAGGATGGTACCATTGTACCTACCACTTTTGTGTACTCACTGTTATCCTGACAACTTACAAGTTTCCAGTCTGCCATTTTGCTTCATCTACTAAGTCAAGGGCTGCATGGGCCACAAACTGATTCAAGTGTCTCTTGTCATCGGTCTGAGTATAGAGGACTAGGGTTATGTCTAGAATACGTGTTGGATACTACCACTAACTACATTTTATTGCCTACTGTAGAGCCTTGCTATTTTGAACCCGTAAAATGTGATATATGTTCAGGTATGAATCACATTCTCACTGACAGCTGTATATTATAACCCCTAAAATAGGAGCACTACTTAATATAGTAAGTGGTGCTTCTGAAAATAAAGAAAATGGTTTCCACAACTACCTGGACTTTTCACAATTCACTCGATAATGCAGACGCTTGCACATTTCTCATGCAAAAATGTATACTACTGCTGCTGGATTCAATGACTGAACATTGTATTAGTTTGTTACTCACGCTACTAGCTTTTAGTCAGAACAAGGTAGAGCTCTGGAACTTGTTTTTGACAAGCTCAACAGCATTTCCAAGGGCGCAGCAGTAGCAAGGAAACAAATAGTCTTGCAAAGCAAGACCCAATGCTGGGGTTTGGTCTGGCCTTGTAAGACTATAGGGAAGAAATAAGCCTCTTGTGTGGCCATGTTCCATTTGGCATGGAGTCAAGGTTCTCTGAGATGGATCTCGGTGTAGCCAGAGTGACAAAGGTAGTACTTGTCTTGCATGTCAGACCAAACCAACCATAGCACAAATTGCTTTCAGTATCACATGCTGAAAGTGATCTGCACTGCAATTGTCATAAATTTTTTGGGGCCCCTGTGAAAATTGGGGTCCCGGGTCCCTATTCGCCTGTTAAATTGGGCCCCAATTTGTTGACTTTTAGTTTCTCATCAGGTGCTTTTCCTGCATACAATGCGGGCAGGCAGGTATTACCATTATGTATCTATCAGATACATCTCACAAAAGAACTCGAGAAACATGATGCCAGGAGGACCAGTGGCTCGTTATACACATTGTAGAAGGGTTCTTTTGGATGCTATGCAGTTGACAGACACATTTGTTAGCGTTGCGCTCATCGTTAACGCTTATCCGGCTCGTTCGTACGTTGTAAGTATGCGAAAATAGAAATAATGGTAATAAATCCTAACACAGGAAATTCATGTGGGTGGCCCATGAGAAGCTATTAATCAACGAATTAGGGCCTTGGGGACCCCCCCCCCCGCTTCCTCCATACCCAAATCTCGGCCTGTCAATATAGAACCTGTTCTACAAAAGTTTGGCAGGCAGTAGCTATATCAAATCCAGAGTGGAGAACAACACTTCGGAACAAGGACACTTGACAGCTGGGTCCCCATTTTAACATGACACCGGTCTGGCGTGTGAGACCCAGTACATGCTCACAGCACAAACATAGACCTTCCCCAGTAGGAAGGGACCCATATCCCTCTGTGATGTAATTTGTTCAGACTATTAACCTTTGGTGACTCTGTAGTTTTTGGTGGAAAGTCCATCTCGAACAGAGGACTGTCATTGTGGCCGACAATCACAAAGTAGCAAGTCATCTTTGCGACGTGGTGAGCAACAAATAGAACAACATAACGGCACTCACTAGCCTCGTTCCCAGATTTGACCTCGCAGCCACTATGATTGGTTTGGAACCGTTACCCAAATCTATATTTTAATTAACCCTCTCTTTACGAAATTTAACTTACCCGAATTTCTGCTTGCAAGCATGCATCAGAGAAATAGTCTCGCGGAGCTAGACTCTCACACGAAAAGGGAGAGAGTCTGGTGACACCATGGATATTATAGAATCGTAAACGGGATTGGAGTATCTATGGTGACACTTGCATATTGAGTTGGTGCTAATAGGCCACGGAATTTCTGTGGGCGAAAATTGACCATAGGTTAGAGCGGCAAAGGTCTGGCTTCAATGTCACTTCCATGACTTCCCTGTTAATCGCACACTTGCTACTGACTTGCTGACAGTCGGCAAATGCGAGACTATCAGAGAGATACAGCACATCAAGGGAAAAGAGAACTAGTAAGCATGGTATCAGTACGATAGTAAGAAGTCAGTATTGAGTGATGGAGAGAAGCGATGGATTTCTAGCAGCTCTGTGGAGCAGCTTTCATAGGTAGCTAAATTTCTGTTCTCAAACAAAATTGTATTTTATTATTATTATTATTATTGTTATTATTATTATTATTATTATTATTATTATGAGCTTTACAGCCAAGATTGGTAGTGAGAAACATAATGGTGACGAAATAGATGGCAGGATGTTGGCTGACAGACTACTCTTGTAGTTCAAGAGTAGCTGGAAGTACACAGAAATAAATAAGGATAGCAGACTAACATAACAGCAAAAAAAAAATAGTCAGAAAAGAGAGTACTGAGTTACATTAGGTAACAATAGAACATAAATGACAGAACACAGTCACAATACATAATAGATGAAGTATTAAAACATGGAGTTAGTAAGCAATGCGGATCTACCGGTGGCATGGCAGTTGCTACAAGGACAGACCAAATGATAAGTACAAGTGTCTAGTGGATTGAAATGGTTTATGAAATGAGACCATAGGAAGTTTATAAGTTTATACCTAACGACTTTGAAAGAATCATTTAGGTTTATTGCTGGTTGAACTGATTTCCAAAGTAAGACAATACGATTGAAGTAGAAGTGTCTTGCAGCTGAGGTCCTAGTGTAGTTAATGTTAAGCATATGACCTGTTGATCCTGTTCTAGTGCAGGTAGTGCGGAATGTGATATAATGGTGAATCTCAAGATTGTTTTCTTGATCTTGTAGGCACTTCACAAGAAACAAGAGATCATGCAGATCAAGCCAAAGGGCTATCGGAAGAAGATGGAGTGTTTGGAGCCGTGACTTGTAGTCGGTAGAGTCGTCGTTTAAAATGTATTTAGTTGATCTTCTTTGAATTCTTTCTAGGCATGAGATGTCTTTGACGTATCGAGGTTTCCGAATTTGTGGGCAATAAGAGAGGTGGGAGCAGACAAGGGAAATATACAATTGTTTTTTTAGGTAAACTGGGGCTGATTCAGGAAGTGATCTCTTAATGAGATGGAGAGCATTGTAGGCCTTCTGGCAAAGTTTACCGTAGTGCAGACTCCAAGACAAATTGTTTGTCACTATATCCCCCAGATCCCTTTGACTCGTTACTGACTCGAGCGTAGTCCCACAGACTTTGTATGCGACTGTTTGGGGCGAGTTGGCTTGGTTTGAAAGTGACAATTTCAGATGAGTACATTTATGCTGGTTCAGATTGAGCCTCCAGGTGCTACACCATTGTTCCAAAGATGTAAGGTCCAGTTGCAGTTGGGTACAATCATTTGAAGTAACGACAGATTTGAGCAACTTGGCGTCATCAGCAAATAATCGACATGATGCATAATTAATACATTCTGGCAGATTATTAATGTAAATGAGGAATAGAAGTGGTCCAAGGATACTTCCTTGGGGGACTCCTGATTTCACTGGAAGCAGGGCAGAAGAGGCATTATCTAAGTAAACATAATGTTGTCTGTGGGTTAGGTACTCTTGGAACCACAACCAAAGTTTACCTGTAATTCCCATTCTCCACAGTTTAAGAAGAAGCTCATTGTGAGGGACTGAATCAAACGCCTTCTTAAAGTCCAGGAACACGGCATCAATTCCTACGGCACTTCTATCGAGGTCATTAAACACCTGGGCGAATGAAACAAGAAGTTGTGACAGGCACGATCTGCCTTTAAGGAAGCCAAACTGTTGCTTTGACAGCTTTGGTCTTATAAAGCTGATGGTTTTATCATATACAGCTTTTTCCAGCACTTTAGAAGTTGTACAAAGAAGAGAGATTGGTCTATAATTACAGACGTTAGATCTGTCGCCCCCTTTCGGAATAGGACGTATCTTGTGGATTTTCCATTTGTGAGGGATGTGGGCAGTGTTTAGAGACAAGTTGAAAAGGGAGGAGAATGGTGCAGCAAGTGTATCAGAACAGTGCTTCAGCACTAAGGGATGTATATTATCACATCCCATTGCTTTTGTGGTGTCAAGCTGGACTAGAATTTCGTATACTTCAGATTCGTTGAGTGATAATTCACTTAAACATGGTGTTGCAGGAGCAGGCAGTAACTGGGTCGAAGGTAGGACATAGTCACTGGTAGTGAAGGTGGAGTTGAAGTATTCATTGAATATCATTGCTCTTTTGTGTGGGTCATGTATTGTCGCATCGTTATGATAGATGAAGTGTGGTTCGAACTTAGATTCCGATAGGTTATTGAACTGGTGACCTTGAAACGTACTGCGCTGGCTCTGCCTACTGTCATCTCGAGTTTAGTAGACTACTCATGCCAAAGCTCAAGCCCAAAGCCGGTTCTAAAGCCCAACGGAAGGCTTGTGACCTGTGCTGTGACCAGCTGGAGGAACAACATGAAGTGTTGGTCTGCAAGGGAGGATGTAACAGCACTGTGCACCGTTATTGTGCTGGAGTTACCTGCAAGCACTATGCCAAACTCACCACGGACGCAGAACCCTTTACATGCCAGTACTGTATGCTGAGAGCGTACAAAGCTATGGTTGTACAGTTACAGTCGGACGTCGAGAATCTCAAATCAGAGTTAGCCAGTATGAAAGCCGCCCTACAAGCAAGAACACCAGAAGGACGAGCAGAAGACAAAACTACAGAAGGCGCGCCACTTAGTTATGCCAAAGCAATATCAGGAGGAGGAAAGAAGCCACCCCAACTTACTACTACTCCCAGAACACAACCCCAACCAAGGTATGTTTCTGACAATAAATTTAGCATTGTCCTGTACGGAGTGAATGAGTGTCCCCCAGGCTCCCCTCGATCGACCCGCTTAGAATCTGATATAACTAGCGTGGTGTTTGTGTTTTCTACCCTCGACGATACCATCCAAGCCCATTCCATCAAAGAATGCTACCGTCTTGGAAAGTTTGACCCTAAACGTAATAACACCAAACCCAGACCAATTCTTGTGCACTTTGTCAGAATGTCCAACGTCTCTAGTGTTCTAGCAAAAAGGGGAAGTCTGAAAAGGCCATACTCTGTTAAACCCATCATGTCCAAGGAACAACGAAAAATTGAGTCTATTTTGCTGAAAGAGAGATGGAACTTGATACAATCCGGTATCTCCCGTACCCAAATAAGAATCCGTGATTCAAATATATATGTCAATAAAAAACTACATGGCAAGGTAGTTGATTCTACCTTCACGTCCAGCAACACAGCTAATTTCAATTTCAGTCCCATCGTCTCCCCTAGCAACCACGATCAACTACCTGCTGCTACCACTACATTGTCCAGGGCAGACACTGTGGAGCCACCCCCTCCTAACACAGCTGAATTAAGACCCATAATGCATTCCTTGTCATTGTCTGACGATACTATGACAGCTGGCACCGATGACCCATCCTTACAATCATCCCCCAGCACTAATGAACCCAGTCAATGACTATGCAATCGCAAATCATTACTCTTATGGAACGCGCGTAGTTTAATGAGCAATCAATTTCAATCTGTAGTATATACTAAGAATTTTGACATAATCTGTGTAACCGAAACATGGCTAAACAACACGGTATTCAATAACGAAATTCTGCCGACATCTTATACAATATATCGCAAAGACAGAGTGAATTGAGGAGGCGGTGTCCTAGTTGCTATTCATAACTCAATCCCATCTCAACTTTGATCTCAGTGCATCTGAATATTCGACCGAAACTACTGCTCATATGTCTTTACATTCCCCCGAACTGTACTAGTGAATATCAACAAGAAACTTTACATGCTATTTCCAACATACAAGATGATGTCAGCACAATCATACTTGGGGATTTCAATACCCCTGACATTAACTGGTTAACCCTATGCGCAGGGTCACCTTTCTCTCGCAATCTCTGCAATACACTACATCATCTCAATTATCTGCAACTTGTCAATACTCCAACTCATCAAGCAGGCAATATACTTGACCTTATACTTACAAATGCTCCTCATAGAATTAGTAACATCGTAGTAGGTACAGATTCTACGCTAAATTCAGATCACTTTTTGGTTACTGCTGACATACTCTCACATTCCAATACAAACAGTACAAGGTCTGTTGGTACAGGGTCTTACTCTCTGAATGCTCTAAATTATCGTAAAGCCAACCTACCTGCACTTGCTGATCATTTGATGGACTCTCTTATACTATACGACTCATTCTCTTCACATAACTTAGAAAGCTCCTGGTCTGCACTTAGAGATGCCATTACTCTCAGTACGTCAATCTTTGTGCCCAGTGCTACTATCCCATCAAAGGTTTCACCACATTGGTTCAACGCTTTTACATCTGTAGCTGTCTTGTTTGATACAAATCTAATCCCAGTGCAGAGCTGTGTGCATTTTTGAGCTAGATAGCTTGCACTGCAATCTAACTATGGATCAAAAGGTCCAATTTGGTTGAAATCTGTACACTGTATCATGGTTGCAATTGAGCAATGTTTGAATTTTCCTAATGGCCAGGGCGGTCCACTAGTAGTCAAACACTAAACAACTAATCAATGTATTATGTGTATGTCTGTTCATGGGACACAGGGAGAGCCTAAGAAAAAGGGTATGTCTCCAATTTTGATGTCTGTTTATGTCTATGTACTATTAGTGAATGTGACAAACGAGCAGAAATACAAGAATGTGTATCCTTCAGAACTTCAAGGTGGGCTGACTCAAACTATTCTTGAAATGTATATCTCTTATATTGACCACTTAAACTGCTTACTTGGTTCTATTTTACATTCTCAATCCACACAATTATCACTGTATTAGCCCACTTGCGTGGGGAATGAGGTTTTTGGCCTCCTCATTCCCTCAGCTCCCTGCTCATATGTAGTTTGCATTAGTGCAACTATTGTTCCGGGGTAGAGATTGCCGGGAAATTGCGCGAATCTCCAATGCCGGCATTGTACGGCGATGGTGGTGGCGGACCAATTTGCAAGCTCGCACCGCTTTGTGCGTTGATTGCACAAACGGAGGGTTTGCGTTTTTGGCCTCCTCATTCCCTCAGCTTCCTGCTCATATGTAGTTTGCATTAGTGCAACTATTGTTCCGGGGTGGAGATTGCCGGGAATTTGCGCGAATTTCCATTGCCGGCATTATACGGCGATGGCGGTGGCAGGTAAATTTGCAAGCTCACACCGCTTTGTGCGTTGATTGCACCAACGGATGGTTTGCGTTTTTGGCCTCCGCATTCCCTCAGCTTCCTACTCATATGTAGTTTGCATTAGTGCAACTATTGTTCCGGGGGAGAGATTGCCGGGAATTTGCGCGAATTTCCATTGCCGACATTATAAGGCGATGGTGGTTGCGGACCAATTTGCAAGCTCGCACAGCTTTGTGCGTTGATTGCACAAACGGAGGGTTTGCTTTTTTGGCCTCCTCATTCCCTCAGCTTCCGCTCATATGTAGTTTGCATTAGTGCAACTATTGTTCCGGGGTGGAGATTGCCGGGAATTTGCGCGAATTTCCATTGCCGGCATTATACGGCAATGGCGGTGGCAGGTAAATTTGCAAGCTCACACCGCTTTGTGCGTTGATTGCACCAACGGAGGGTTTGCGTTTTTGGCCTCCGTATTCCCTCAGCTTCCTGCTCATATGTAGTTTGCAGTAGTGCAACTATTGTTCCGGGGGAGAGATTGCCGGGAATTTGCGCGAATTTCCATTGCCGGCATTATAAGGCGATGGTGGTTGCGGACCAATTTGCAAGCTCGCACCGCTTTGTGCGTTGATTGCACAAACTGAGGGTTTTCGTTTATGGCCTCTTCATTCCCTCAGCTTCCTGCTCATATGTAGTTTGCATTAGTGCAACTATTGTTCCGGGGTAGAGATTGCCGGCAAATTGTGCGAATTTCCATTGCCGGCATTGTACGGCGATGGTGGTGGCGGACCAATTTGCAAGCTCGCACCGCTTTGTGCGTTGATTGCACAAACGGAGGGTTTGCGCTTTTGGCCTCCTCATTCCCGCAGCTTCCTGCTCATATGTAGTTTGCATTAGTGCAACTATTGTTCCGGGATAGAGATTGCCAGGAATTTGCGCGAATTTCCATTGCCGGCATTATACGGCGATGGTGGTGGCGGACCAATTTGCAAGCTCGCACCGCTTTGTGCGTTGATTGCACAAACGGAGGGTTTGCGTTTTTGGCCTCCTCATTCCCTCAGCTTCCTGCTCATATGTAGTTTGCATTAGTGCAACTATTGTTCCGGGGTGGAGATTGCCGGGAATTTGCGCGAATTTCCATTGCCGGCATTATACGGCGATGGCGGTGGCAGGTAAATTTGCAAGCTCGCACCGCTTTGTGCGTTGATTGCACCAACGGATGGTTTGCGTTTTTGGCCTCCGCATTCCCTCAGCTTCCTACTCATATGTAGTTTGCATTAGTGCAACTATTGTTCCGGGGGAGAGATTGCCGGGAATTTGCGCGAATTTCCATTGCCGGCATTGTACGGCGATGGTGGTGGCGGACCAATTTGCAAGCTCGCACCGCTTTGTGCGTTGATTGCACAAACGGAGGGTTTGCGTTTTTGGCCTCCTCATTCGCTCAGCTTCCTGCTCATATGTAGTTTGCAGTAGTGCAACTATTGTTCCGGGGTGGAGATTGCCAGGAATTTGCGCGAATTTCCATTGCCGGCATTATACGGCGATGGTGGTGGCGGACCAATTTGCAAGCTCGCACCGCTTTGTGCGTTGATTGCACAAACGGAGGGTTTGCGTTTTTGGCCTCCTCATTCCCTCAGCTTCCTGCTCATATGTAGTTTGCATTAGTGCAACTATTGTTCCGGGGTGGAGATTGCCGGGAATTTGCGCGAATTTCCATTGCCGGCATTATACGGCGATGGCGGTGGCAGGTAAATTTGCAAGCTCGCACCGCTTTGTGCGTTGATTGCACCAACGGATGGTTTGCGTTTATGGCCTCCGCATTCCCTCAGCTTCCTACTCATATGTAGTTTGCATTAGTGCAACTATTGTTCCGGGGTGGAGATTGCCGGCAAATTGGCGAATTTCCATTGCCGGCATTGTACGGCGATGGTGGTGGCGGACCAATTTGCAAGCTCGCACCGCTTTGTGCGTTGATTGCACAAACGAAGGGTTTGCGCCTTTGGCCTCCTCATTCCGCAGCTTCCTGCTCATATGTAGTTTGCATTAGTGCAACTATTGTTCCGGGGTAGAGATTGCCGGGAAATTGCGCGAATTTCCATTGCCGCCATTGTACGTCGATTGTGGTGGCGGACCAATTTACAAGCTCACACCGCTTTGTGCGTTGATTGCACAAACGGAGGGTTTGCGTTTTTGGCCTCCTCATTCCCGCAGCTTCCTGCTCATATATAGTTTGCAGTAGTGCAACTATTGTTCCGGGGGAGAGATTGCCGGGAATTTGCACGAATTTCCATTGCCGGAATTATAAGGCGATGGTGGTTGCGGACCAATTTGCAAGCTCGCACCGCTTTGTGCGTTGATTGCACAAACTGAGGGTTTTCGTTTATGGCCTCTTCATTCCCTCAGCTTCCTGCTCATATGTAGTTTGCATTAGTGCAACTATTGTTCCGGGGTAGAGATTGCCGGCAAATTGTGCGAATTCCCATTGCCGGCATTGTACGGCGATGGTGGTGGCGGTCCAATTTGCAAGCTCGCACCGCTTTGTGCGTTGATTGCACAAACGGAGGGTTTGCGCTTTTGGCCTCCTCATTCCCGCAGCTTCCTGCTCATATGTAGTTTGCATTAGTGCAACTATTGTTCCGGGGTAGAGATTGCCGGGAAATTGCGGCAATTTCCATTGCCGGAATTGTACGGCGATGGTGGTGGCGGACCAATTTACAAGCTCACACCGCTTTGTGCGTTGATTGCACAAACGGAGGGTTTGCGTTTTTGGCCTCCACATTCCCTCAGCTTCCTGCTCATATGTAGTTTGCATTAGTGCAACTATTGTTCCGGGGTGGAGATTGCCGGGAATTTGCGCGAATTTCCATTGCCGGCATTGTACTGCGATGGTGGTGGCGGACAAATTTACAAGCTCACACCGCTATGTGCGTTGATTACACAAACGGAGGGTTTGCGTTTTTGGCCTCCACATTCCCTCAGCTTCCTGCTCATATATAGTTTGCAGTAGTGCAACTATTGTTCCCGGGGAGAGATTGCCGGGAATTTGCACGAATTTCCATTGCCGGCATTATAAGGCGATGGTTGTGGCGGACCAATTTGCAAGCTCGCATCGCTTTGTGCGTTGATTGCACAAACGGAGGGTTTGCGTTTTTGTCCTCCTCATTCCCTCAGCTTCCTACTAATATGTAGTTTTCGTTAGTGCAACTATTGTTCCGTGGTAGAGATTGCCGGGAAATTGCGCGAATTTCCATTGCCGGCATTGTACGGCGATTGTGGTGGCGGACCAATTTGGAAGATCGTACCGCTTTGTGCGTTGATTACACAAACGGAGGGTTTGCGTTTTTGGCCTCCTCATTCCCGCAGCTTCCTGCTCATATGTAGTTTGCATTAGTGCAACTATTTTTCCGGGGTAGAGATTGCCGGAAAATTGCGCGAATTTTCATTGCCGGCATTGTACGGCGATTGTGGTGGCGGTCCAATTTGCAAGCTCGCATCGCTTTGTGCGTTGATTGCACAAACGGAGGGTTTGCGTTTTAGGCCTCCTCATTCCCGCAGCTTCCTGCTCATATGTAGTTTGCATTAGTGCAACTATTGTTCCGGGGTAGAGATTGCCGCAAAAATGCGCGAATTTCCTTTTCCGGCATTATACGGCGATGGTGGTGGTGGACTAATTTGCAAGCTCGCACCGCTTTGTGCGTTGATTGCACAAACGGAGGGTTTGCGTTTTTGGCCTCCTCATTCCCTCAGCTTCCTGCTCATATGTAGTTTTCATTAGTGCAACTATTGTTCCGGGGTAGAGATTGCCGGGAAATTGCGCGAATTTCAGTTGCCGGCATTATACGGCGATGGTGGTGGTGGACCAATTTGCGAGCTCTCACCGCTTTGTGCGTTGATTGCACAAGCTGAAGGTTTGCGTTTTTGTCCTCCTCATTCCCTCAGCTTCCTAATCATATGTAGTTTTCATTAGTGCAACTATTGTTCCGGGGTAGAGATTGTCGGGAAATTGCGCGAATTTCCGTTGCCGGCATTGTCTGGCGATTGTTGTGGCGGACCAATTTGCAAGATCGCACCTCTTTGTGTGTTGATTGTACAAACGGAGGGTTTGCGTTTTTGGCCTCCTCATTCCCTCAGCTTATTGCTAATATGTAGTTTGCATTAGTGCAACTATTGTTCCGGGGAAGAGATTGCCGGGTATTTGCGCGAATTTCCATTGCCGGCTTTATAAGGCGATGGTGGTTACGGACCAATTTGCAAACTCGCACCTCTTTGTGTGTTGATTGCACAAACGGAGGGTTTTCGTTTTTGGCCTCCTCATTCCCTCAGCTTATTGCTCATATGTAGTTTGCATTAGTGCAACTATTATTCTGGGGTAGAGATTGTCGGGAATTTGCGCGAATTTCCATTGCCGGCTTTATAATGCGATGGCGGGTGCGGACCAATTTGCAAGCTCGAACCGCTTTGTGCGTTGATTGTACAAACGGAGGGTTTGCGTTTTTGGCCTCCTCATTCCCGCAGCTTCCTGCTCATATTAAGTTTGCATTAGTGCAACTATTGTTCCGGGGTAGAGATTGCCCGGAATTTGCACGAATTCCTATTGCCAGCTTTGTAAGGCGATGGTGATGGCGGACCAATTTGCAAGCTCGCACCGCTTTGTGCGTTGATTGCACAAACGGAGGGTTTCCGTTTTTGGCCTCCTCATTCCCTCAGCTTCCTGCTCATATGTAGTTTGCATTAGTGCAACTATTGTTCCGGGGTAGAGATTGCCGGGAAATTGCGCGAATTTCCATTGCAGGGATCATACGGCGATGGTGGTGGCGGACCAATTTGCAAGCTCGTACCGCTTTGTGCGTTGATTGCACAAACGGAGGGTTTGCGTTTTTCGCCTCCTCATTCACACAGCTTCCTGCTCATATGTAGTTTGCATTAGTGCAGCTATTGATCCGGGGTAGAGATTTCCGTGAATTTTCGCGGATTTCCATTGCCGGCATTATTGGGCGATGGTGATGGCGGACCATTTTGCAAGCTCGCACCGCTTTGTGCGTTGATTGCACAAACGAAGGGTTTGCGTTTTTGGCCTCCTCATTCCCTCAGCTTCCTGCTAATACGTAGGTTGCATTAGTTCAACAATTGTTCGAGGGTAGAGATTGCCGGGAATTTGCGCGAATTGCCATTGCCGGTATTATACGGCGATGGTGATGGCGGACCAATTTGCAAGCTCACACCGCTTTGTGCGTTGATTGCACAAACGGAGGGTTTGCGTTTTTGTCCTTCTCATTCCTTCAGCTTATTGCTCATATGTAGTTTGCATTAGTGCAACTATTGTTCCGGGGTAGAGATTGCAGGGAATTTGCGCGAATTTCCATTGCCGGCTTTATAAGGCGATGGTGGTTACGGACCAATTTGCAAGGTCGCACCGCTTTGTGCGTTGATTGCACAAACGGAGGGTTTGCGTTCTTGGCCTCCTCATTCCCGTAGCTTCCTGCTCATATGTAGTTTGCATTAGTGCAACTATTGTTCCGGGGTAGAGATTGCCGGGAATTTGCGCGATTTTCCACTGCCGGCTTTATAAGGCGATGGTGGTTGCGGACCAATTTGCAAGCTCGCACCGCTTTGTGCGTTGATTGCACAAACGGATGGTTTGCGTTTTTGTCCTTCTCATTCCCTCAGCTTATTGCTCATATGTAGTTTGCATTAGTGCAACTATTGTTCCGGGGTAGAGATTGTCGGGAATTTGCGCGAATTTCCTTTGCCGGCTTTATAATGCGATGGCGGTTGCGGACCAATTTGCAAGCTCGCACCGCTTTGTGCGTTGATTGTACAAACGGAGGGTTTGCGTTCTTGGCCTCCTCATTCCCGCAGCTTCCTGCTCATATGAAGTTTGCATTAGTGCAACTATTGTTCCGGGGTAGAGATTGCCGGGAATTTGCGCGAATTTCCATTGCCGGCTTTATAAGGCGATGGTGGTTGCGGACCAATTTGTAAGCTCTCACCGCTTTGTGCGTTGATTGTACAAACGGAGGGTTTGCGTTTTTGGCCTCCTCATTCCCGCAGCTTCCTGCTCATATGAAGTTTGCATTAGTGCAACTATTGTTCCGGGGTAGAGATTGCCTTGAATTTGCGCGAATTTCCATTACCGGCATTGTACGGCGATGGTGGTGGCGGACAAATTTGCAAGCTCGCATCGCTTTGTGCGTTGATTGCACAAACAGAGGGTTTGCGTTTTTGGCCTCCTCATTCCCTCAACTTCCTACTCATATGTAGTTTGCATTAGTGCAACTATTGTTCCGGGGTAGAGATTGCCGGGAATTTGCGCGAATTTCCATTTCCAGCTTTATAAGGCGATGGTGATGGCGGACCAATTTGCAAGCTCGCATCGCTTTGTGCGTTGATTGCACAAACGGAGGGTTTGCGTTTTTGGCCTCCTCATTCCCTCAGCTTCCTGCTCATATGTAGTTCGCATTAGTGCAACTATTGTTCAGGGGTAGAGATTGCCGGGAAATTGCGCGAATTTCCATTGCAGGGATCATACGGCGATGGTGGTGGCGGACCAATTTGCAAGCTCGCACCGCTTTGTGCGTTGATTGTACAAACGGAGTGTTTGCGTTTTTGGCCTCCTCATTCCCGCAGCTTCCTGCTCATATGAAGTTTGCATTAGTGCAACTATTGTTCCGGGGTAGAGATTGCCAGGAATTTTTGCGAATTTCAATTACAGGCTTTATAAGGCGATGGTGGTTGCGGACCAATTTGAAAGCTCGCACCGCTTTGTGCGTTGATTGTACAAACGGAGGGTTTGCGTTTTTGGCCTCCTCATTCCCGCAGCTTCCTGCTCATATGAAGTTTGCATTAGTGCAACTATTGTTCCGGGGTAGAGATTGCCGGGTATTTGCGCGAATTTCCATTGCCGGCTTTATAAGGCGATGGTGGTTACGGACCAATTTGCATGCTCTCACCGCTTTGTGCGTTGATTGCACAAACGGAGTGTTTTCGTTGTTGGTCTCCTCATTCCCGTAGCTTCCTGCTCATATGTAGTTTGCATTAGTGCAACTATTGTTCTGGGGTAGAGATTGCCGGCAATTTGCGCGATTTGCCACTGCCGGCTTTATAAGTCGATGGTGGTTGCGGACCAATTTGCAAGCTCGCACCGCTTTGTGCGTTGATTGCACAAACGGAGGGTTTGCGTTTTTGTCCTTCTCATTCCCTCAGCTTATTGCTCATATGTAGTTTGCATTAGTGCAACTATTGTTCCGGGGTAGAGATTGTCGGGAATTTGCGCGAATTTCCATTGCCGGCTTTATAATGCGATGGCGGTTGCGGACCAATTTGCAAGCTCGAACCGCTTTGTGCGTTGATTGTACAAACGGAGAGCTTGCGTTTTTGGCCTCCTCATTCCCGCAGCTTCCTGCTCATATGAAGTTTGCATTAGTGCAACTATTGTTCCGGGGTAGAGATTGCCGGGAATTTGCGCGAATTTCCATTGCCGGCTTTATATGGCGATGGTGGTTGCGGACCAATTTGCAAGCTCGCACCGCTTTGTGCGTTGATTGTACAAACGGAGGGTTTGCGTTTTTGGCCTCCTCATTCCCGCAGCTTCCTGCTCATATGAAGTTTGCATTAGTGCAACTATTGTTCCGGGGTAGAGATTGCCGAGAATTTGCGCGAATTTCCATTGCCTGCAATGTACGGCGATGGTGGTGGCGGACAAATTTGCAAGCTCGCATCGCTTTGTGCGTTGATTGCACAAACAGGGGGTTTGCGTTTTTGGCATCCTCATTCCCTCAACTTCCTACTCATATGTAGTTTGCATTAGTGCAACTATTGTTACGGGGTAGAGAGTGCCGGGAATTTGCGCGAATTTCCATTGCCAGCTTTATAAGGCGATGGTGATGGCGGACCAATTTGCAAGCTCGCACCGCTTTGTGCGTTGATTGTAGAAACGGAGGGTTTGCGTTTTTGGCCTCCTCATTCCCTCAGCTTCCTGCTCATATGTAGTTCGCATTAGTGCAACTATTGTTCCGGGGTAGAGATTGCCGGGAAATTGCGCGAATTTCCATTGCAGGGATCATACGGCGATGGTGGTGGCGGACCAATTTGCAAGCTCGCACCGCTTTGTGCGTTGATTGTACAAACGGAGGGTTTGCGTATTTGGCCTCCTCATTCCCGCAGCTTCCTGCTCATATGAAGTTTGCATTAGTGCAACTATTGTTCCTGGGTAGAGATTGCCGTGAATTTGCGCGAATTTCCATTGCAGGCTTTATAAGGCGATGGTGGTTGCGGACCAATTTGCTAGCTCGCACCGCTTTGTGCGTTTATTGTACAAACGGAGGGTTTGCGTTTTTGGCCTCCTCATTCCCGCAGCTTCCTGCTCATATGAAGTTTGCATTAGTGCAGCTATTGTTCCGGGGTAGAGATTTCCTGGAATTTTCGCGAATTTCCATTGCCGGCATTATAGGGCGATGGTGATGGCGGACCATTTTGCAAGCTCGCACCGCTTTGTGCGTTGATTGCACAAACGGAGGGTTTGCGTTCTTGGCCTCCTCATTCCCGTAACTTCCTGCTCATATGTAGCTTACATTAGTGCAACTATTGTTCCGGGGTAGAGATTGCCGGGAATTTGCGCGATTTTCCACTGCCGGCAATGTACGGCGATGGTGGTGGCGGACAAATTTGCAAGCTGGCATCGCTTTGTGCGTTGATTGCACAAACAGAGGGTTTGCGTTTTTGGCCTCCTCATTCCCTCAACTTCCTACTCATATGTAGTTTGCATTAGTGCAACTATTGTTGCGGGGTAGAGATTGCCGGGAATTTGCGCGAATTTCCATTGCCATCTTTATAAGGCGATGGTGATGTCGGACCAATTTGCAAGCTCGCACCGCTTTGTGCGTTGATTGCACAAACGGAGGGTTTGCGTTTTTGGCCTCCTCATTCCCTCAGCTTCCTGCTCATATGTAGTTCGCATTAGTGCAACTATTGTTCCGGGGTAGAGATTGCCGGGAAATTGCGCGAATTTCCATTGCAGGGATCATACGGCGATGGTGGTGGCGGACCAATTTGCAAGCTCGCACCGCTTTGTGCGTTGATTGTACAAACGGAGGGTTTGCGTTTTTGGCCTCCTCATTCCCGCAGCTTCCTGCTCATATGAAGTTTGCATTAGTGCAACTATTGTTCCGGGGTAGAGATTGCCAGGAATTTGTGCGAATTTCCATTGCAGGCTTTATAAGGCGATGGTGGTTGCGGACCAATTTGCAAGCTCGCACCGCTTTGTGCGTTGATTGTACAAACGGAGGGTTTGCGTTTTTGGCCTCCTCATTCCCGCAGCTTCCTGCTCATATGAAGTTTGCATTAGTGCAACTATTGTTCCGGGGTAGAGATTGCCGGAAATTTGCGCGAATTCCCATTGCAGGGATCATACGGCGATGGTGGGGGCGGACCAATTTGCAAGCTCGCACCGCTTTGTGCGTTGATTGCACAAACGGAGGGTTTGCGTTTTTGGCCTCCTCATTCCCTTAGCTTCCTGCTGATATGTAGTTTGCATTAGTGCAGCTATTGTTCCTGGGTAGAGATTTCCGGGAATTTGCGCGGATTTCCATTGCCGGCATTATAGGGCGATGGTGATGGCGGACCAATTTGCAAGCTCGCACCGCTTTGTGCGTTAATTGCACAAACGGAGGGTTTGCGTCTCCTCAGCTTCCTGCTCATACGTAGGTTGCATTACTTCAACAATTGTTCGAGGGTAGAGATTGCCTGGAATTTGCGCGAATTGCCATTGCCGGCATTATACAGCGATGGTGATGGCGGACCTATTTGCAAGCTCGCACCGCTTTGTGCGTTGATTGCACAAACGGAGGGTTTGCGTTTTTGTCCTTCTCATTCCTTCAGATTATTGCTCATATGTAGTTTGCATTAGTGCAACTATTGTTCCGGGGTAGAGAATGCCGGGAATTTGCGCGAATTTCCATTGCCGGCTTTATAAGGCGATGGTGGCTGCGGACCAATTTGCAAGCTCGCACAGCTTTGTGCGTTGATTGCACAAACGGTGGGTTTGCGTTTTTGGCCTCCTCATTCCCTCAGCTTCCTGCTCATACTTAGTTTGCAGTAGTGCAACAATTGTTCCGGTGTAGAGATTGCCGGGAAGTTGCGCGAATTTCCATTGCCGGCATTATAAGGCGATGGTGATGGCGGACCAATTTGCAAGCTCGCACCGCTTTGTGCGTTGATTGCACAAACGGAGGGTTTGCGTTTTTGTCCTCCTCATTCCCTCAGCTTATTACTCATATGTAGTTTGCATTAGTGCAACTATTGTTCCGGGGTAGAGATTGCCGGGAATTTGCGCGAATTTCAATTGCCAGCTTTATAAGGCGATGGTGGTTGCGGACCAATTTGCAAGCTCGCATCGCTTTGTGCGTTGATTACACAAACGGAGTGTTTGCGTTTTTGGCCTCCTCATTCCCGCAGCTTCCTGCTCATATGTAGTTTGCATTGGTGCAACTATTGTTCCGGGGTAGAGATTGCCTGGAATTTGCGCGAATTTCCATTTGCCGGCTTTAAAAGGCGATGGTGGTTGCGGACCAATTTGCAAGCTCGCTTCGCTTTGTGCGTTTATTGCACAAACGGAGGGTTTGCGTTTTTGTCCTCCTCATTCCCTCAGCTTCCTGCTCATATGTAGTTTGCATTAGTGCAACTATTGTTCCGGGGTAGAGATTGCCTGGAATTTGCGCGAATTTCCATTTGCCGGCTTTATAAGGCGATGGTGGTTGCGGACGAATTTGCAAGCTCGCATCGCTTTGTGCGTTGATTGCTCAAACGGAGGGTTTTCGTTTTTGGCCTCCTCATTCCCGCAGCTTCCTGCTCATATGTAGTTTGCATTAGTGCAACTATTGTTCCGTGGTAGATATTGCCGGGAATTTGCGCGAATTTCTATTGCCAGCTTTATAAGGCGATGGTGGTTGCGGACCAATTTGCAAGCTCGCATCGCTTTGTGCGTTGATTACACAAACGGAGTGTTTGCGTTTTTGGCCTCCTCATTCCCGCAGCTTCCTGTTCATATGTAGTTTGCATTGGTGCAACTATTGTTCCGGGGTAGAGATTGCCTGGAATTTGCGCGAATTTCCATTTGCCGGCTTTAAAAGGCGATGGTGGTTGCGGACCAATTTGCAAGCTCGCATCGCTTTGTGCGTTGATTGCACAAACGGAGGGTTTGCGTTTTTGTCCTCCTCATTCCCTCAGCTTCCTGCTCATATGTAGTTTGCATTAGTGCAACTATTGTTCCGGGGTAGAGATTGCCTGGAATTTGCGCGAATTTCCATTTGCCGGCTTTAAAAGGCGATGGTGGTTGCGGACCAATTTGCAAGCTCGCATCGCTTTGTGCGTTGATTGCACAAACGGAGGGTTTGCGTTTTTGTCCTCCTCATTCCCTCAGCTTCCTGCTCATATGTAGTTTGCATTAGTGCAACTATTGTTCCGGGGTAGAGATTGCCTGGAATTTGCGCGAATTTCCATTTGCCGGCTTTATAAGGCGATGGTGGTTGCGGACGAATTTGCAAGCTCGCATCGCTTTGTGCGTTGATTGCTCAAACGGAGGGTTTTCGTTTTTGGCCTCCTCATTCCCGCAGCTTCCTGCTCATATGTAGTTTGCATTAGTGCAACTATTGTTCCGGGGTAGAGATTGCCGGGAATTTGCGCAAATTTCCATTGCCGGCTTTACAAGGCGATGTTGATTGCGGACCAATTTGCAAGCTCGCACCGCTTTGTGCGTTGAGTGCACAAACGGAGGGTTTGCGTTTTTGGCCTCCTCATTCCCTCAGCTTCCTGCTCATATGTAGTTTACATTAGTGCAACTATTGTTCCGGGGTAGAGATTGCCGGGAATTTGCGCGTATTACCATTGCCGGAGATGGTGGTGGCGGACTAATTTGCAAGCTCGCATCGCTTTGTGCGTTGATTGCACAAACGGAGGGTTTGCGTTTTTGGCCTCCTCATTCCCTCAGCTTCCTGCTCATATGTAGTTTGCATTGGTGCAACTATTGTTCCGGGGTAGAGATTGCCGGGAATTTGCGCGAATTTCCGTTGCCGGCTTTATAAGGCTATGGTGGTTGCGGACCAATTTGCAAGCTCGAACCGCTTTGTGCGTTGATTGCACAAACGGAGGGTTTGCGGTTTTGGCCTCCTCATTCCCGCAGCTTCCAGCTCATATGTAGTTTGTATTAGTGCAACTATTGTTCCTGGGTAGAGATTGCCGGGAATTTGCGCGAATTTCAATTGTCGCCAATGTATGACGATGGTGGTGGCGGACTAATTTGCAAGCTCGCATCGCTTTGTGCGTTGATTGCACAAACGGAGGGTTTGCGTTTTTGGCCTCCTCATTCCCTTATAGGTTTACTGGTGACGGACCCCTCGTGTTGACTTATGGCCTGCTATTACTAACTTGCTAAACCCTCGAACCACAGCACTCCTAGTGCTCTTCCCGTCATCGGGGAGGAATACCCCTTGGTATTGCCTGGTTCTACTTGGTACTACTTACGCAGCCCTGCTGGTAACCTTCTTTGGGTGAGCGCTATTTAGATCACTTTTTTACTATTGTGGAATTTGTGGTTACTACGGTCTCCCTAGCTGCTTACCGTCTTTTACCATCATCTTTTTAACTTATTGGGTTCACTAATCTCATTCTGTGCTAGGTGCTTTTAGTGCCCTCTACTCTTAGGGCTGATTCGGGCTTAAGTCATCTTACAGGCTTAAACAGGCTTAAACTGAGGTAAACACCCCAGTCTCTAGTTCCACAGCTCGTTTGTGCTGCGACTATTGACCAGTGGGGTTGTGAGTTGAAGCCTCTGCCTGTTTTATTAACCTGTTGAGTCCGTTCAAAGATGGCTACTGACCAATCTGAGTCTCTTTTAGCTGATCAATCGCAGAGGGAAATCTTTGTCAAATGTGGTCCTATTGAAGGATCTCTCTATCTGGACAGACTTCTTGGGGGGCAGACAGGGAGAGAAGGGAGTATCAAGTGCATCTATTGCTCCACTAAGAGTAAATGGGTTTCCCCCGTCGAATTTGAAAGCCTTGGTGGCAAATCTAAGTCCGGCAAGTGGAGGCAATCCATTAAAACCAGTAACAACCTCTCCATTGCCACATACCTTTCCTCACTAGGTATTGATACCAGCAGATCCCAATCTCCTGCTCGGTCTGTCTCCCCCTCTCTCTTTAGTCAACCTTCAAGTGTTACAAACCCTGTCTTCATTATTAGTCCTCTTCTAGCTTTTGTGAAAGCTTTTCGTCTACGTGGTGATACCTCCACCCTCAAACAAGCTGTTATAGCTCATTTTGATACCCCTTCTCTTATTGATGCTCACAAACATTTATGGGATTTTTGTGGAGACTTGCTCAAAGAGCTTGGCGTAACTTATCACACTAGGCGTAGCACTGATAAACGTGATGCCTTTGAAGCTACCCTAACTGACATACTCTCTGCCTTTAACAAGCTTGATGAAGTTGACAAACTCCCTCCCATCTACTGTGAAGCTATACATCTCATTAGTCTACCATGCCTTGAACCAGATCCAATCTCAAAGAGACTGGATTCCAACCATAAAGCTATCTCGTGTCTAGATAAGAAGGTTGACAATTTCCCAGTCTTACTAGACGACACTCAGATAAAACTTGATGAACTTGTCTCATCCTTGAAAGACCAACTATCTGATTTCACTTCCTCTATGTCTTCATTCTCTAAGTTGATAGCCAATAAAGCCAGTGGTATCCTTTCCCAGCCCCCCTCTAAGCCTGGCACAACTACTAATGTTAGTATCACCTCTCCACACTCTACCTCTATCGATCGTTCAGCGAATGTTATTCTCTTTGGTGTACCAGAGCTTCCTCTCCCTGTGACTAGGTCTGTCATTGATGAAGTTGCTCTTCACCTCATTAGCAGACCTATCTCAATCAAGGATGCCTTCCGAATTGGCCGTCGGAAACCGAATTCCGATGAGTCCTCTCGACCTCGTCCTCTGCTTATTAAACTCAATAACTACTGGGATAGAAGACTTCTTCTTCTGCTCGCTTTACTCTTAAGTCCTTTGAAAAATATAAGCTGTACCTTCGTGAAGATCTCCCCCCTCAGGCCCGTCAGTCTTCCAATCGCAAATCTCCTAACAGTCCACAACATGACTCTCATGAAAAGGTAGCACTCAGTGATCCTGTTAGTGTGCCGACTGACAGAGACTCTACCTGTGATGTTATGGATGGATCCACAAAATGACTACTCCTTCACCCAATAGTTTAAGACTAGTTTCGTATAATTGTAGAGGATGGAGATCTGGCTCTGATTATGTTAAACTCCTTCAATCTTGTGATCTCTGTTTTATCCAGGAGCATTGGCTTTTTCGTGAACATCTTGGCTCTCTAAACATTTCAAATGATTTCCTTTCTGTTGGTGTCAGTGGTATGGACTCCTCTGAAATCCTTGTTGGCCGCCCTTTTGGTGGCTGTGGCATCCTTTATCGTAAATCACTTTCCCCTGTGATCCGTAGGATCTTCACCTCATCCCAACGTTTATGCGCTATCTCACTTACTTTGCATAACTCTCTTACTAACTCTCCCTTTGCTGTTCTTTTTGTCTGTGTGTATTTCCCCACCGATTACTCCAATGTTGCATCCCACACTGCATTTGCTGAAAGTATAGGTGAATTAGATGGTATCATTTCTGCTGAAAATTTTGATAATATCATTATTGCGGGTGATTTTAATACTGATTTGTCCCGTCCTGGTTCCAATCTCACCACTCTCACTTCATTCATGAGTTCTCATAATCTTGCTTGCGTTGATAAGTTATATAATATTAACTTTACTTATCGTAAGGATGACTTTTCATGTTTCTCCTCCCCAGACCACATTCTCACTTATTCCAACTTCTCTAATTTAATCGATTCTGTCTTTACTCTAGATCCTGTGGAGAATTTCTCTGATCATCTTCCTCTTCATTTTTCTCTCAAACTCCCTGACTTTCTTTCTTTTCCTTGTCCCCGTAATTCTTCCGTCAGTAGTCATTGTCACCCCAATCACTCTCATGCTCAGTCCTCTCCATCTGTTAACTGGTTCAAAGTCAATCAACATCATATTTCTTCTTATTGTAATCACCTTTCTTCCAGCATTCCTGAATTTCCTAATGACATCCTTAATTGTTGTGACCCTGACTGCACTATTCACCATGTTGATCTTGACAGCTACTGTGTCCAACTTATTAACTGTATTGAGTCCTCTGCAGTCCTTTGTCTCCCCACACAGGGTCACTGTCTACGATATGCTCCTCTCTCTGGTTGGAATAGATCTGCACATACCCTCAAGCAATCTGCTCAGTTTTGGCACAAAGTTTGGTCTGATTGTGGATGTCCAACCTCTGGTGTCCTATTCCAGATTAAGAAGAATAGCAAGAGGAGATTCAAGTATGAGGTTCGTCGGCTTCGCCGTCGCCGGAATTACATTCAACGTGAAAACCTAGCAACTACTATCTCATATTCTAATCCACAGGAATTCTGGAAACATGTTAAGAAACTTTCAAAGCCTTCCAGCGGTGCTATGTCTTCATCTAGTATTATTGATGGTTGTAATAATGATATTGAAATATCTAACATCTTCGCGTCTAAGCTCGAGTCACTTCTCAATTCTGTCCCTGATACAACATCCCGCACCAATCTTCAACACCAAGTTAAGGAATCTATTACCCCTTCTGCCCTTTCCTCTGTTTTTATCACCCAGGAAATCGTTTATGATGCTATTTCTCAACTTAAACGCAACAAGAATGAAGGCTCAGTTCTTTCCTCCAATCACTTCATCTATGCCAAAGATGTTCTCAGTACGCCTCTTTCTAAGTTATTCACTGCAATGATTCGACATGGTACTGTCCCAACTCCTCTCCGTGATTGTATCCTTGTTCCCATACCAAAGCCTGGTAAGGATCCATCTTGTTCAGACAACTACCGTCCCATAGCTCTTGCCCCTACTTTAAGCAAAGTGTTTGAATGGTGTCTTCTTTTCAAATTTCAGTCTTGCTTCGTAACATCTTCTCTTCAGTTCGGGTTTAAACCTGGCTTTTCTTCTGATCTTTGCACTGGTTTACTTAAAAATGTTATTCATAAGTATCTGGTTAACAACTCTCATGTTTATGGTTGCTTTTTAGATGCCTCCAAAGCTTTTGATCGTGTCGACCATTCACTTCTTTTCGAGAAACTTCTTAATAGAGACCTTCCACCTGTTATTGCAAGACTTCTATTATCTTGGTATTCTTCCCAACAATTAAAGGTCAGATGGGCCAAGACCTTTTCTAATTGCTTTCATACTACTAATGGTGTCCGCCAAGGTGGAGTTTTGTCTCCAATCCTCTTCACAGTTTACATTGATGACCTTTTAATTGCCCTTGAAAACTGTGGTATCGGTTGCTTTTGGAAGCATCACTTTGTTGGTGCTGTATGCTATGCTGACGATATTTCACTCCTAGCTCCTTCTCCTTCTGCACTTAGATACATGCTCGATACCTGCCTATCTTTTGCTATACAACATCATCTGACCTTTAACCCAGACAAAACCCAGCTTATTAAATTCTACAAATGTGCTGATGCTATCTCTCCACGTTTCACATTCCTTGGTCAGTCACTCGGTCTTAGAAACTCTGTCAATCATCTTGGTCACATACTTACACATAACCTTTCCGACAGTGAAGATATTTCTTCTGTTACTAAGGATTTGTGTCGTAAAGCTAATTGTATGTTACATCTTTTTGCCTGCTGTGACCCCCTTGTTAAAACTCGCCTCTTTTCTAGCTTTTGTCTCTCATTGTATGGTGCAGCTCTCTGGAAATCTTCTGATCCCCAGCTAAAAACACTTGAAGTTACATTCAATAATTTTCTCCGTAAGATATGGTCTCTACCCCGTCACTCCCACACAGGCTTATTGCACTCGACTGCTAAACTCCAAAGTATTTACAACGTTGTTATATTTAGATCTGCAAAATTACTAGCCTCTGCTTCTGGCTCTTCTTCGAGCCTCATTTCTGACCTCTTTTCTGAGAGTGCCCGCTGCGCCTATACTTTTATTGGTTACAACTCTATATATGGGTATAAACATCTTAAAACCTACTCTCAGTGCGACCGATTATGTGGTTCCTTTATCAGGGATGCCCGAAATGCTCCAGAACTCAACCGTCACCTGGAAGATGATATCTATTATATCTCTACTGTGTAAACTGAATTCCCTCTCTTCAACAATACCTCTAATATTCAATTTTAACTTAACTATCTTACGTTGTATGTTGTAACTATACTCATCTGCTCCTCTTGTTGGAGTGTTCAATTACAATTACAATAAGGCGATGGTGGTTGCGGACTAATTTGCAAGCTCGCATCGCTTTGTGCGTTGGTTGCACAAACGGAGGGTTTGCGTTTTTGTCCTCCTCATTCCCTCAGCTTATTACTCATATGTAGTTTGCATTAGTGCAACTATTGTTCCGGGGTAGAGATTGCCGGGAATTTGCGCGAATTTCCATTGCGGCTTTATAAGGCGATGGTGGTTGCGGACCATTTTGCAAGCTCGCACCGCTTTGTGCGTTGATTGCACAAACGGAGGGTTTGCGTTTTTGGCCTCCTCATTCCCGCAGCTTCCTGCTCATATGTAGTTTGTATTAGTGCAACTATTGTTCCGGGGTAGAGATTGCCAGGAATTTGCGCGAATTTCCATTGCCGGCAATGTATGGAGATGATGGTGGCGGACTAATTTGCAAGCTCGCATCGCTTTGTGCGTTGCTTGCACAAACGGAGGGTTTGCGTTTTTGGCCTCCTCATTCCCTCAGCTTCCTGCTCATATGTGGTTTGCATTAGTGCAACTATTGTTCCGGGGTAGAGATTGCCGAAAATTTGCGCGAATTTCCATTGCCGGCATTATACGGCGATGGTGATGGTGGACCAATTTGCAAGCTCGCACCGCTTTGTGCGTTGATTGCACAAACGGAGGGTTTGCGTTTTTGGCCTCCTCATTCCTTCAGCTTCCTGCTCATACGTAGTTTGCATTAGTGCAACAATTGTTCCGGGGTAGAGATTGCCGGGAATTTGCGCGAATTTCCATTGCCGGCATTATACGGCGATGGTAATGGCGGACCAATTTGCAAGCTCGCACCGCTTTGTGCGTTGATTGCACAAACGGAGGGTTTGCGTTTTTGTCCTCATTCCCTCAGCTTATTAATCATATGTAGTTTGCATTAGTGCAACTATTGTTCTGGGGTAGATATTGCCGGGAATTTGCGCGAATTACCATTGCCGGCAATGTACGGCGATGGGGGTGGCGGACTAATTTGGAAGCTCGCATCGCTTTGTGCGTTGATTGCACAAACGGAGGGTTTGCGTTTTTGGCCTCCTCATTCCCTCAGCTTCCTGCTCATATGTAGTTTGCATTAGTGCAACAATTGTTCCGGGTAGAGATTGCCGGGAATTTTCGCGAATTCCCGTTGCCGGCATTATGTGGCGATGGTGATGGCGGACCAATTTGCAAGCTCGCACCGCTTTGTGCGTTGATTGCACAAACGGAGGGTTTTCGTTTTTGTCCTCCTCATTCCCTTAGCTTATTGCTCATATGTAGTTTGCATTAGTGCAACTATTGTTCCGGGGTATATATTGCCGGGAATTTGCGCGAATTTCCATTGCCGGCAATGTACGGCGATGGTGGTGGCGGACTAATTTGGAAGCTCGCATCGCTTTGTGCGTTGATTGCACAAACGGAGGGTTTGCGTTTTTGGCCTCCTCATTCCCTCAGCTTCCTGCTCATATGTAGTTTGCATTAGTGCAACAATTGTTCCGGGTAGAGATTGCCGGGAATTTTCGCGAATTTCCATTGCCGGCATTACAAGGCGATTGTGATGGCGGACCAATTTGGAAGCTCGCACCGCTTTGTGCGTTGATTGCAAAAACGGAGGGTTTGCGTTTTTGTTCTCCTCATTCCCTCAGCTTATTGCTCATATGTAGTTTGCATTAGTGCAACTATTGTTCCTGGGTAGAGATTGTCGGGAATTTGCGCGAATTTCCATTGCCGGCTTTATAAGGCGATGGTGGTTGCGGAGCAATTTGCAAGCTCGCACCGCTTTGTGCGTTGATTGCACAAACGGAGGGTTTGCGTTTTTGGCCTCCTCATTCCCGCAGCTTCCTGCTCATATGTAGTTTGGATTAGTGCAACTATTGTTCCGGGGTAGAGATTGCCGGGAATTTGCGCGAATTTCCATTGCCGGCATTATACGGCGATGGTGATGGCGGAACAATTTGCAAGCTCGCACCGCTTTGTGCGTTGATTGCACAAACGGAGGGTTTGCGTTTTTATCCTCCTCATTCCCTCAGCTTATTACTCATATGTAGTTTGCATTAGTGCAACTATTGTTCTGGGGTAGAGATTGCCGGGAATTTGCACGAATTTCCATTGCCGGTTTTATAAGACGATGGTGGTTGCGGACGAATTTGCAAGCTCGCACCGCTTTGTGCGTTGATTGCACAAATGGAGGGTTTGCGTTTTTGGCCTCCTCATTCCCTCAGCTTCCTGCTCATATGTAGTTTGCATTAGTGCACCTATTGTTCCGGGGTAGAGATTGTCGGAAATTTGCGCGAATTTCCATTGCCGGCTTTATAAGGCGATGGTGGTTGCGGATCAATTTGCAAGCTCGCACCGCTTTGTGCGTTGATTTCACAAACGGAGGGTTTGCGTTTTTTTCCTCCTCATTCCCTCAGCTTATTACTCATATGTAGTTTGCATTAGTGCAACTATTGTTCCGGGGTAGAGATTGCCGGGAATTTGCGCGAATTTCCATTGCCGGCAATGTACGGCGATGGTGGTGGCGGACTAATTTGGAAGCTCGCATCGCTTTGTGCGTTGATTGCATAAACGGAGGGTTTGCGTTTTTGGCCGCCTCATTACCTCAGCTTCCTGCTCATATGTAGTTTGCATTAGTGCAACTATTGTTCCGGGGTAGAGATTGCCGGGAATTTGCGCGAATTTCCATTGCCGGCAATGTACGGTGATGGTAGTGGCGGACTAATTTGCAAGCTCGCATCGCTTTGTGCGTTGATTGCACAAACGGAGGGTTTGCGTTTTTGGCCTCCTCATTCCCTCAGCTTCCTGCTCATATGTAGTTTGCATTAGTGCAACTATTCTTCCGGGGTAGAGATTGCCGGGAATTTGCGCGAATTTCTATTGCCGGCATTATACGGCGATGGTGATGGCGGAACAATTTGCAAGCTCGCACCGCTTTGTGCGTTGATTGCACAAACGGAGGGTTTGCGTTTTTATCCTCCTCATTCCCTCAGCTTATTACTCATATGTAATTTGCATTAGTGCAACTATTGTTCTGGGGTAGAGATTGCCGGGAATTTGCACGAATTTCCATTGCCGGTTTTATAAGGCGATGGTGGTTGCGGATCAATTTGCAAGCTCGCACCGCTTTGTGCGTTGATTGCACAAATGGAGGGTTTGCGTTTTTGGCCTCCTCATTCCCTCAACTTCCTGCTCATATGTAGTTTGCATTAGTGCAACTATTGTTCCGGGGTAGAGATTGTCGGGAATTTGCGCGAATTTCCATTGCCGGCTTTATAAGGCGATGGTGGTTGCGGATCAATTTGCAAGCTCGCACCGCTTTGTGCGTTGATTTCACAAACGGAGGGTTTGCGTTTTTATCCTCCTCATTCCCTCAGTTTATTACTCATATGTAGTTTGCATTAGTGCAACTATTGTTCCGGGGTAGAGATTGCCGGGAATTTGCGCGAATTCCATTGCCGGCAATGTACGGCGATGGTGGTGGCGGACGAATTTGGAAGCTCGCATCGCTTTGTGCGTTGATTGCACAAACGGAGGGTTTGCGTTTTTGGCCTCCTCATTACCTTAGCTTCCTGCTCAAATGTAGTTTGCATTAGTGCAACTATTGTTCCGTGGTAGAGATTGCCGGGAATTTGCGTGAATTTCCATTGCCGCATTATACGTCGATTGTGATGGGGACAATTGCAAGCTCGCACCGCTTTGTGCGTTGATTGCAAAATCGGAGGGTTTGCGTTTGTTGTTCTCCTCATCCCTCAGCTTATTGCTCATATGTAGTTTTGCATTAGTGCAACTATTGTTCCGGGGTAGAGATTGTCGGGAATTTGCGCGAATTTCCATTGCCGGCTTTATAAGGCGATGGTGGTTGCGGAGCCAATTTGCAAGCTCGCACCACTTTGTTCGTTGATTGCACAACGGAGGGTTTGCGTTTTTGGCCT